>OU862919.1:16979405-18214794 GCA_917880885.1 Limnephilus marmoratus
TTTAACCTCAGATATATGTATATGAGAGAACATCAGAGAAAGAAGAAGCTCGTAGCTGTTGAAACATCTCCATAATTTTCATGAACGTCGCATGTAACAAAGCGACGTCGCAGGACGATCACATTTAATAAATCAGGGGCTGTGCATGAGATCATCACTGGATCATTTGTCATTTTTCTTGCGGATCTATTCGTGTTGTTTATCGATCGTACAATTTGAACGCAGATTCTGATCGCCCTTTCATCCACGTGTGAAGTCGGACACGCTCCTTGCAGCTCGGTGCGCCGCGAGTCGTGTTCCGCGATCATGGTCATTTCAAGTCCGCAGTCAGTGGCGGTGTGGGGACTGGGGAACTCAGAACGAGCAGATAGATACTCGTACCAGCCGGCGCGCGGCGGGAGGAAGGCGTTCCGATGCCCCCAAATATAGCGCCGCGACGCCGACGCCGAGGATATATATAGCGGCGCTGCGCCCGTCATGTTCCACGCTCTTCCTCCAACATTTGACGAACGGAATGAAAGACGCTCGGACGGAATAAGATTTAAGAACTATTAAGTGTAAGATAAGTGTTTTAACGCAGTCTTCGAAAACAGAAATTTGATTGCGTAGGCGTTTGACGTGTCACTTTCTTCATTTTCATTCATAAATAATGAAAGAAAACACTTTAAAAAATGACGAAAATTTAGCAATTGTTTTTTCTGGAATATTCTGTGGTGAAATCAGCAGCTAGTGGTTGATAAACATAAACGGTGTGCATGGTAGTTGATGTCAAAAAACATATTACAAAAAAACTGACAACACTTAGAAGACGCACTCACTTTCACAGACGCAAACAAGAATAGAATATTTCAGGAAAATTGCCAGATAAACAAACATAATAGTAATGTGGTCTAGTGCTAAAAGCACTAAGGTCAATATTTTTCTAATATTGAGTTCAGTCTACCAAATTTCTTAAAAACACAATTATTCAAGGCAACAACGCCAATCTTTAGATTTATAAAGCCGTATATTAACATTTAAATAGACAATGCTGACGTCATTATTTTATTTTCTCTTTGGACTTGAAACGTTGGAACATTCTGTTGCTTTAATATTGTTATCAAGTAGTTCAACATCATGCAATAGAGTGAGTTGAGCTGTGGAAATAATGTAGTAAGACTGTAGCATGGAGAATATTTGGAAAACAATCTATCAACAGATCTTTAACGCAGAAATCATGATTGAAGATTTTCACGGCCAATAATTTAGTGTTGTTTCTTTTTGAAGTGTTGATAAGCTTGCGATTCATACTCCTATATAGGCCAACTTTTTGGATGGGCTTGCCATCATGTTACGAATGTTTTCTTGATGAACAGTGTCACTTCATAATTGTCTTAAATTTGGCTGAAGAAGGAGGAAGGGACGGTATATATTATCGTTCAACACCCCACGATTCAACCCAAAGATCTTCACTGCTCACAGTTCATAAGATTTCATAACACATGTAATTGGCGAGGTGCATGACGACATTATAAGAGTGTTAGAACAAACATGGGCTACAATGAATTTACTCTTTCAAATGATTTTTTAACAACTTTGACTGGTAACGAAAATATCTCAAAGGGCAGTAGAGGAGTCATGTAACCATAGTGTGAATTCTTAACTATTACGGAGATTACGTACATTTAAAAAAACACAATTGTTTCTAAAATCAGTTAAAAAGAGACTTTGGAAGAAGTGATGTCGAGGACAAGGTAGTCAGTAAGTGGACCAGTCCACCGAGCAAGTATTGTAAGGAGGGTGTGTATTATTGAATAATATTGCGATACACTTCTATTGAGTTAGCTGATATTAATTTTGCAAAGGTAGTTCATAGTGCGTACAATTTATTGGACTTTTACATTGGTCATTTGTACAGGGGTTCAACAAGTTCAGAATTCTGCTTTCAGGAAATTATTATAAAGTAATAATAATTGTGGAGAAATTACACAACATCCATAGGAACTTTATTGCTTGTAAGTGTACATGTCTCTAATCTTTAGTTTTCTACTTCGTAGCACAAGGTGGTATAGCGGTATAGTGCAGTTTCTCTTTGAATGGCTAAAGATAGGAATTAAATTTATTAAAGTTAAACGTATAATGGTAGCTGACCATTTACATGATATATCAAAGACAAGATTTCTAAGTCTAATAGCCTGTTTTCTGTCCACTATGATACGACTAATTTAAGATGCTACCATACGTTCAAAGCCGAAAACAACAAATCATAAAACACTACCGAGTCACGGTAACCCACAAAACTCAATGCACTACAAAGCACGCACCGGAGTTTAATAAACAGAAAGAGATTAACGATCATTTGCTCTACTTTCTACGTCTACCACTAATAATAATGGTTTTGTTTTTAACGATGAAGTGTATAAATAAGTAACAATGATGTTTCTGAAGTAGAATTTAAGAAAGCGAAACACATGTTTTATTTATAACATAATAATGATTGATGACTTATATCTGACAACGCAAAGAGAGTACACGTGAAGAGAGTCATGCGTTTATATTTATGCGATCATAGACAATATTTTTTGTTGATATCCGAACGACAAAGCTTCATCTAAATTAATACATTTACATCTCTTTTACCGATCGAAACTAAAATTAGCTATGTCACGTTGAAAAAAAAACATACTTAGAAAAGGGTTACTCTAGTCCTTTATTTCACCATAATAAACACTAAATAACTGAGAAAATGTATAACATTTTAAGACCTTATATGCTATATTGTAAATTTTTGAAATAGAGATATGATTTTAACTCGCAACAAAATTAAGTGACATAATAGAAGACAGTACGTTTACATGTTTAAGCCAAATTTTAATTAGGTGGCAACTCAAGTTTATCGGTGAAAGCATCCATCGGCAATTATAGTTTTTACCACGACACGTGTCAACAATTCAAAAATGGTCACAGCGCGAGCGATTCGAAAATCTTACAAAGGGGAGTGAGTGTCAAATAAAAAACTTCTCAAATATAATTAAATCAGTTTCAAAGTATGTAGTTACAGGTACCTGCAATGTGCCAATAATAAAAGTACGGTTTCTAGATATAATACACAATCCAAATGTAAAAATGTTAGGTCTTCACTCAGGAGAAATCTTGGGATTGCCTTTTTATAAATGAAGCACTTTTTTATAACTTAATTTCTTGATTTTTTATTGTTAAGATTTGAATATTTACAACTGACGACAATAATTTTTTCCCACCCAACGGACAAGGGTTCAGTAGTATTTTAAATTCTTAGTGCAAGTTTTTGTAAAGAAGTAAGTTAATTTAACCGATGCAAGCCTTTTTATAAAGGTACTTACTTACCTTGTCTGTTGTGTGAGAAAGAGACAAAAATAAATGATTCTATTAGAGACATCTGACGAACAAATCAGACAACCCTTTGATCGCAATCCAACCCTTGATGGTAACTTTTAACTCCATAATTGGTTTGAATCCTGGGTTTAAATTTAAACACCAAAAATATGTTAATTTTTAGCTTAGTCTTAGGTATATCACCACGCACGCGGAGCCATAAAAGTCTAGAAATGGTTTGTTTTTATTTATTTTGTGAATAGTTTTAAAAGAAAGACAAAATTAACCAAAGAAACTGTCACAAATTACCTTAACCATAAAATTGCATTTCTTAAAAAATGTTTAGTTTTTTAAGAGTTGTTTCTTTTGAGTTTATGAGTATCTGATTTATAAAAAAACATTATCTAGTAGTTTATGCTTATATTTTTTATAAAGTAAATAATAATTATATTTTAATTCTACTCAAGCGAAACGACAGGAAAAGCTTTATTTTATCAAACATATGTTTTTATCATTTATAATGGAAACTAATTTGTAGTAAACACGAGCGTAGCCAGGTTTTAGTATCGGGGGGGGGGGGGTCAAAAATCAAAACTCGTGTCGGGGGGGGGGGGGGTGAGGGGACGACTTGGTATTTCTTGAGCATTAACTAATAACAATTTGTGGACATTTTATGTTGAAAACTTTTATTTTCTATGTACATTGGTTAATTAAAGTAACAAATGTATATAGAAAATAAATCTTATTTTAAGCAGTCACCTGATTAGAAACGGAATTCCAAATAAAAATTAACCGCAATCACCGAAAAAACGGAACTTGCAAGTTAAATTATTTTTTTCTTTCAGAGGTCCCCATTTATCTTTTTAGATACATAATATCATTTTGAGTTATCGGTGTTAAAAATAGCATTTCTTGAAAAAATTGCTTGTAAGTACATTAACAATATTTAAGATTCATGGGAATTCCAAAAAACATATGGGTAGATATATAATACCAGTAATATTGTCATATGCAATAAAAATTTTACTAGGTCGAAATTTCCGTAGATTTAGTGCTGATTTCCCTTTTCCCTAAAAAATATTTTTCTCCCCTAGATCTAGTCAAATTTCCCTAGACGGTACGAAAATATAGGTACAAAGGTTACCATCGGATAATCGGTAGGTACAGAGGGAAAATCCAAAATACATTATTAGTGTAATAATTAGTAATAAAATAAGTTATGCAGCTCGCATCTCCTTATTTTTAATATTATTGATGTTAATATCTTAACTTTTCGGGGGGGGGGGTTTGAACCCCCAAACCCCCCCCCCCTGGCTACGCCCATGGTAGTAAAGATTAATTTAAAATAATGATTTCACTGATTGGAGAGAAAACCAGCGATTAACAGAAATGTATTAAAAAACTCTACAAATGATGAAATCTTGATTACACACGTGATAATTCAACTCACAATAACTCCAGGAAGCAAAAAATACCGTTAAAATAGCCTGATTTTCTGGCAAGTCGGAAGGAACGAGGTCACTAGAATTGCGAATAAAATAACGGCAGGCAAATGAAGGCCGTCAGTGGAAAATAAATATATTATAAATGAAACGGGAGCTTTCCATGTGGCTGGGCAAACTGACCACTGGATTGGCATTGATTGGCTGGCGCGCTAGGCTTTACGGCTTTATAACGCTAATAGGCCACTTGCATCAAATTTTTTTAAATTTTTTTCCGGTTTAGGCAAATATTCTAAGACATTCTGTATTTTTTTTTATTTTTTAATCGTATTTTTGAAACCCTGGGGATTTTTTGAAAATTTCAATCCATAAATCAGACCATTTTTTATAAACCGGAAAGACGGGACATAATTTTATAGGTTTGAAAAAACGATAATTACATAGCCGAAAATCATTTAAAAAAAAAAGAACATTTTCCACACGAATGGCACAGGAGAATAACGAGGCATACCAAAAATATTACATCTCATAAATATTTTTTTTCCTTGATCCATCTTATTGACCATAAATCATTATAATGAACAGCGTCTATATTACTAAATTCAATGTAATATACTTGTACTTGTAAATTATAATAATAATACGAATATTATAAAATTTAATTTTGTTAAAATCAGCACCATAATCATTATACCTCTAAAACACGTACCGACATCATCTGCACGTTCTGAAGAGAACCCCGTAGATCATTAAAAGTACGGGGTTCTCTTGAGAGCATCTGTCAAAAAGTGAAACCAAATGATAAGTTCGCAGAGAACAAACAATAAATCTAGTGAACGAATTCAAAAATTCGCCTGAAATCAAAGTGATGCCATATAAAAAAATAAATCAGTGTGGAATTTTAAAAAAATAATAGGAACATTTTCGGAGACGGGACATTTTCATGTAGTGACGTCACAAGCCTAAATAATGGATTTATTTATTTAAAAATAACAAAAACTGTACATTTCTATACAATTTTACTAACATTTTCTTAATCTTAGTAAAAAGATCTATCCACATGATTTTTTCCAAGTCGTTATGAAATTCATGCAAGTGGCCTATTATGGACTATTTGATGAATTAACAAACAAACAGAAGGCGCAGAACCGGTACAGATGTGTTCATCTATGAACAAATAGGGCATCGTTTGTACCTTAAACGTAAACAATCTTTATCTTGGCAATAAATAACATAATTCGACTCTCTGAAGCAGTAAAAGCTCGCGGAATTATAAAATATGCACAGCTTTTTCAGTTGGTTTTCAACTTGTCAATGTCATTTATTTAGTGACATCAGGAACAAAATTAAATTAAACTGCAAAAAATAAGAAAATACGCCAAATTGTGTATTTGGCGTAAACCCAAGCAAAGGTTAAAATAGTATTTCTATTTATTATAAGTAAATATAGAACAACAACACAAATTATCTACAACTTCAAAGCAGGTAGTTATTTAACTTAAGAAAAAAAGCTAACCTAAACTTGTGATGACTGATGCTGACGTACTTGACTTTCTTTAACCAGTGATTCCTGACATTATTTGGAGAAAAAATGTTGTGAAATTTTGATCTCCGGTGACTTTTTAGATGTTTTTAGAAAATCAAACAAGAAAAATTCTTCCACATATCGTCACTGGTCACCCAGCCGAGTAACCAACCAACTCCTCACCCGCCCCCAACTCTCCAATATCCACTGATTTTTTTATGTAGCTATTTAGTTGAAAACAAAGGTATTGAAAAAGTCACAAAATCCAGAATTTCATTTACATTTCTTACTCCAAATAATTTCAGGAATCACTGGTTAAAATAAGTCAAATACGTCCTTTAACACCCTGTATATGATTGACGAACCAGAAATGCAGCTTTATAATGCAAGTAGTTACGAGTACAAGTCCAACATTCGACAAAAAACAAAAAGGGATGGATTTTTTACGAAAATTTAACGTATTTATTACTCGGACCATACCGTGTTAAATTTGTCACTACAGGTACGACACATCCTCATAAAAATCGTTTTCTCTCCTTATGGTCAGATTTAGAAAACAGATATTACGATAGATGCTCCCGTACAATTTGAAAAAAAATCTATAAACAGAAAACCGCCAAACAATTCACTCGGTCAAGGTTTACCAAATATTATAAAAACTTTTTTTTATATAAAACGAAAAAAAGTGAGGTTATGAAATGATAACCTTTATATTTACCCCATTTTAATCATAGGAGACCATATTTGTACCAATGCACACAGGTCTCATATAAAACACTGTAACTCCCTTACTATCATAGTTATAAATATGTTCTAATCGGTGTTAGAAAGGAAAAACACCACGCTTTATATTTCAATCTAAAAAGCCACCAAAAAAGTAAAATGCACACTTTTATGTACACAAAGTATTGAATCGCAAATTGAAAAAAAAATTGAAACTTCGGGAATTTTTTATAAATTATTTTTACATAGAGCGACAAAAAAGTGAGGTTACAATATGTGTTTTTTGTACATTTGTCTAATAAAATATGTATGTGTTTTTATTTTTTTTATTATCAGTAACTTTAGTTAGAAAAAACGTAAAAGGTGAGCCATTTTGAAAACTTTTTTATGTTTGTATACAAAATTTTTATAATAAAAAAAATATATGTTTATTTCGAATTTTATAATTTAAAAGCGTATTTCATCACCTTTCTAAAACAGTTTTTGGTTTTTGAATGTGCTCAGAAATATTCCAAATATTTGAATTTTATTGTAAAGTGAAAATATTTTGACCATCTGAAAAAATGCCAAATTTTTGAAGGGTTACGTTTGACTAAATAAAAGTGTTTTTTAGTTTCGTAAGTGATAAATACACCTTACAAAAAACCCACCAGTAAATTGAAAAACTTTTGCTACGTTTGCGTTAGAAAAAAAATATACTTCCGTTTGAAAAAACAGTCATTCATTTTGAGATACGTTGAAAAACTGTGAATCTATTTGAAAAATTTCAAGCGGAATATTTGACAACATGATGTTATTTTCACTAGGGGTGGGCTTAAAGAAAAGTGTTTGTGGGGTTAAAATAATACACTATTCAAAATCAACGCGTTGTTTGAAATTGCTTCGTTTTGTAACTAACTAGAATTGTATGACCCACCAATTTGCCTTCTTATCCCTCGCCCCATTCCGATTCCTCTTCCTTTCGCCTAAAAATATTGCTCTATATACATAATATATTATGAGGGTGCATTAGTTCTAGGTGCTCCATGCAGCGGATCTCTAGTAATAAATATATGCCAGATTTGGACCTGAGTTCAACGCACTCGCATAAACTATATGGATGTAAATGTAATACTAAAAATGATTGCTGGTCATTCGCATCGCGTTACCACGTTAGCGTGGCCAAACGCATTCAAATATTCCGTTACGTTGTTTTGTTTAGTAACACACGCGGAAGGCCTATAATCTAGTCCCAGCGAGAGATCGTACGTGACGTCATCGTTCATAGTATCTTCTGTCTTTTTAATTTTCAAACAAGACCCGTGAGAAGAAAGAGAATGCACGTCCGTACGAGTTCTCGCTGGGATTAGTTTATTAATGAGATAACAGGTGGTGCATGGAAAAAAACTAAAGAGTTTTGATTGATAGCAAATAAGCGTTGGACTGATTGGAAAATTTCTTTTGAAACACGGTTATATTTCAAGAATAGATTTAGTGTGCTTAATTCATTTTTCGGTGGCACAGATAAATATGAATTATATTATTATTATTATTAGAGTAGTTTGCTTTCATATAATAATATTTTAAACTCTTATCACACATATTTAAGTGGGTGGTGATACAATCTAATAATGATTGCTAAGAAAAGCAGTAAGTTATTGAAGATTTATTCGTTAATTATTTACACATAATGGACTGATCATTGACACAATCTTAATACAAATAATAGTGATTCCAATAAAACCACGGTTTCGCTGATTCCCATAAATGTCAAACCCAAAAATATCCACAGTTTTGCATGAAAATTGAACATTGCTTCGTTATTCCAAACCGTTTTTTTTAATTGATTTTTCGACTCTCAGTTGTTTTACAGATCTTGAACAATTCATAAAATTTCATATTCTGACATTATTTCATTAAAAGGCCAGTTGTTTCACAGGACTTCAATAAAAACAGAACTTGAAAATTCACTTTAAAATTTGATGAATTATTTTTCAAATTCTGTGAAACAACTGGTAATTGTAGAATTTTCCCCATTGTGGCATTGAAGCAGGAACCTTGGTTCACATAATATTCTTTGCTTGAGCTACTCTATTCAAATAACCTAATTTCTATTAAGCTTTTTCCAAAGTTGTATTCACTCATTTCAACTTTGAATATTTTCTTATTCTCAATTCCATATCAATTATTGTAAAATTAAAAAAAGAAAACTGATTTTCACATTCACAAGATAAATTTGGCGGAGAACACGACAGAAAGAAGAAAGTAAAATATATTTTTTAAGAACATTCAATTGCAAAATCAAAACTAGAATTCACTAAAACAATTATATACGTACATATTTACAAAGATCATAAATAGGTTAGATAGTTAATTTGGCACACAAAATATACTGATGACGATATTATTAGGGGCGAATCAGTTAAGGTTGATGACATGAGCTACTATATTAATAATAACGATGCTGTAATTTAATTTCAAGGAGGTTGATCATCATTAGGTATAACTAAATATGCAAGGAAAAAAATCGGCATAAACACTTCCATACTACTCGTGGACGAATTTTATATTTTTGTTAAAAATAATTCTTCAAAAAAGCGACAGTACAAAAACCGAATTGCGACAAAATGAATAAATATTAATTATATAAATGGTCATTAATAAAAATTATAAGACATAGGCCATGAAAACTGTTTAGATAGTGCCATTGTAAACAAAGAAAACCTACTGACATCACTAGTGTAAAAATGTTTGTGTAAACAAAAAAATCTTACACGAGCTTTGTTATATTGATTAAAATAATTCAAAATCAAAACTTTATTCATTTTCAACATTTTTCGCTTACGATTTTCGTTTGACGACCAAAGGCGTAATAATAAAAGATGATACCGAATATTGATGTGAAGAACACACTTTTTAAAATTTGATAAATAAAATCGAGAAACATAACTAAACGTTTTTATTATTAAAAATAAAAAGATAGTTAAAGTCGAAGTGTCACCAGATGATTTGTAGAAATTTGTGATAGATTTAGGCGAAATTTTGAAGCACGTGTATAGGGAGGAGAAGCAATTAATTTCTATGTGGTAATTATAAAGGGTATCACCTTTTGACACGCGGTCAAAACTGAGAACAGGTCGAACTATCACTGCCGTCGGCGGGAAACTAGAAACTAGACACTTCACTCAACAGAAACAGTACCCAAATAATCATCCGCGCAGACTACACGACGCGTGCGCAAACTCCACAACACCTGCTGGGCTAGTGCGCAGTGCGCGATAAATACGGCGGGCATTCCCCGAACGAAAGCGCGCGAAATCTCGACTGGAGACTGAAGAACATCGCGAGGAAACCCGGCTTATAAGGAGAAAATCAACGACCTTAAAGCTGAACATCAAAATCCTGACGAGGAAATTGAGTAAATTCATAGAAAGGTCGTACCATTTACATCGCAACAGTCCGATTAATTGAGGTAAATAGGGCATTGTGACACGTGCCAAGTTTAGTCCCTTGCTTTGTGGCTGGGAAAAAAGTGACGAGCTTTAAGGTTAGGCCATGTGCCTTGAAAACTGTGAACGTGAAAAGTTGGCATGATTTTCGGCAGCGGGCTTTATGCGAGAATCTCTGGGTACGAGGAATTTCGCCCTAAAGTAATATGCTTTTAGGAAAAGCTCTTTCAGATGACGGGCAATGACATGGTTGAAGCTTTGTAATTATTATTACAATGAAGAGAGGAAAATGAGAAACAATGCTCTTAGATTTACGAGAGAACATATTTATTGCGATGGCCGTGGAAAGTCAAATCGTGAGTCAAGATCCTCATGATCAAGATACTGCATTGTCTGCTCCCGGAAATATGAATGTCAGGAATTTTCTCGACAAAATTTGTCATCCAACTTTAAGATTTATGGAGATGAATTTTCAGAAGTCTGTTAAATCTTTTTTTATCCTGCGGTTAAGAACCTTTGTTTTCAAAACTCATCTAATCAAATTTACAATGTCACTTTATGTTAGGATTATCTTACTAATATTATAAACGCGAAAGTTTGTATGGGTGTATGTGTGTTTGTTACTCATTCACGCAAAAACTACTGAATGAATTTTAATGAAACTTTACAATAATATAACTCATACATCAGAATAACATATTGGGCTATATATAAAGGTAAGCTCTGGTGTTATGAAATTTGAATAAATGAAAATGTGTGAATTTCATACATTTTAGCGGCAAGGAAGAAAGCCAGGGGAAAGGGGAACGGATGAGGTGGGGTTCGCGGAGAGGGAAGAGACGAGGGAGGGGGAAGGCGGGGAAGGTGGAAGGAAAGGGGGACGCACGGGAAAGGACATCCAGGGAGAATCAATTTATTTCTTTCATTGGCTTTGCAACGCATGCCGGGGACCAGCTAGTACTATATATTTCAAACAAATTTGCTATTTACAATTTTTTATTTCATCTAACACTAATATATTTTAAAAATAAAACAAAAAATTATTAAATGTAAACTTATTTTTTACGATTTGAATTTTTATCTTTCAAAATACTGTGAGAGTAGTAAAATAGCGATAAAGAGACAGCAATCTCCACAAGGGCGGATCCAGGATTTTTTTCTGGGGGGGGGGGGGGGGCACAAGGGGCGGACGAGAAAAAAAACAACAATTGCTTTTAGAAATTTTTCCCAAAGGGGGGGGGGGGGGGGCAAGGGGTAAAAATCAACAATTACTGTTAGAAATAAACTTGAAGTACAGTATGTTTAAACTTGAGTTCAAGTATGTTTAGGAAGGTTTATGAAAGTGTCAAAACAATAGAAAAATTAAATGTTTAATGGATAGTGTGATGAAATCTCCACAGTACAAAAAATACCAGCACGTGCCCCCATGCCCCCTTCCCCCCTAAATCCGCCCTTGAATCTGCATCAACCTAATTTTTTTACTTACTATTTGTCCATATGGAAAAACCTTTAATTCGCTTTATGTTTTAGTGAAACAGCGTGTATGTTCCACGTCTAATTGTTTTTTCTCATTTTTTAAAATAACCGTTTTGTTGACAATATGTTTATTATACCATATCAATATCGATCATCATCGATATCGATTATAAAAAAACTAAAGCAAAAACAGAGTGTAAAGTATAAGTAAATAAGAAACTTTTGCAAGATGCGGAAATCTTTGATAAAAGCTTATTCCTCTGCATTATCGCATAATCAAACTCGAATCCACACAATCGATAGGTTTGAAATTTTTATTTTATTTAAATGATTCGTCCTTTTTGGCATTGTAGGCGTAATCAATTCAATTCAAACTGAGAATAATATTATTACTCATGCTGATCGATGGGTTTGAGGCGCAAATGTTACATTAAAATGAAGTTAATCGTAGAAGTGCACGAGCAACTCCCTAAAAACAGCGTAGCCCAAGCACGGAGCACGTGCCAAACCAAACTACTAGGAGAATTCGTCCGAACTTTGGCCTAACCTGTTTTCGATACGACTCGATATTTATAGACACTTATTGATATAACATCTGCATTTACCTGCGCATTCTTCAGCACCCCTCAATTCTTTGATTACAAGTACTTACTTGACTAGATACGAAATTTTTTTAAAATGTTTATTTTTCAATTCTTGCTAGGTACATGGCAATTCCGAAGAGTTATAAAACTCATTCTGGGACGGAAATAATTTACAAAACTTAAGTGGCAGATAAAACAATATTACATATTTAAAAGGGAATTAAATAATAAGTTTTACATGCACTATTAACGTAAAGAAATATACAAACGTATAAGAAGAAAACAGAACAATAAACAAAACATACAATAATATACAAACAAGCACAAACCAAAAGTAGAAATTACAGAGTGAAAATCAGCATGTACCCGAAATTTTTTTACCAGCGATTCCTGAGCATATTGGAGTACAAAATATAGAAGTAATTTTTCTGTCCGATGATACTGATGGTTACAATCCTTCTCTCACTTAAACATGCATATTACCAAAGAACAAAGTATATAACACTAGGAGTGCCTTTCATACAAAATTTTAATGGAAACAAATGTGCCATTGACTTAGTACCTTTTGTTGCTAAACCATTTAACATCGTCTGTCTCTCTTATATTTGCCTGAAATTATATATCGCCAAACTACTTGTATTTCGTAATCATGGTGAAACACAGTTCTCTATGGAAATGTAGGCCGAAATTAGGCCTATAATTGGATCATGAAAAAAGGCACAAAGAATAACACAAGGTACTTCTTGTGTTATTCTTTGTTCTACGTCGAACTGTTGTCCCATATCAGTATGCAGTCATTAATTTGCACATACTCGTATTCTCTTTGATTTTTCGAAAGAAAAGAAAAACAAAAAAAAAACGAGAATGATTCCGAAAACAGGGTCAACTTATATGTAAAAAAAACTCTCACTGTCAACAGAAAATTTTAAACTCCACGAAGTTTTCTTCACGGCGGCTATACAAATTTGAACACAGTCAAAAGAAAAAAGATTGTCACATTTTCACGTCTTTTAGGGGCTTACCTGACTAATTGATGTTCTATTCCAAACACAGTGTTCTCGTTAAAAAAAAAACTAGTGTTTCCATCGCTAATGGTTTAAAACACTACAGCCTGCGGCTGATTCACCCTGTTCAGAATAGGACAGCTGGTGATGTTTACTCTGGATGATTGACACGGTCGACCTTGTGGTATTCTCGACCCAAACACTTCTGGTTCAGTCCGCCCAACAGATTTCCATTACAAACCAGATCTATTCTAGGCAGAAGGACCCTACTATAAAGCAGAACACTTCAGCAATCGCTAAAACCGATTTTTACATCTGGCTAAAGCGAGGATAAAAAATAATAAACAATGATCTAAAATACACAAAGGACGACCAGCGAGCTCAGGCGTATGACCTCCGAGTCTAAAAAAACATTTCAATTTTATGTTCTAGCAAAAGTGGTTACGCACTGCGTTGTCGTCATAAGGGGTAAGCAGTGATGACAAAACTATTGTGTGGTATTCAGAACGTTTCAAAGGTTGAAATTGTTGGAGAAAACCTCTGGAAGAAGGAGAAGATCCAGGAAGACAGCAAATAATATGGATGCACGATACCAAGGATCGGGACAGTTCGCTAATTGAGAGTCTGAAACTAGCTGCAGAAGAATGAGAGGAATTCAGATTGCTGGTTGCCCACCTTCAGCGTGAAGATTGAAGATGGCATCTGACGATATTAAAATACTAGAAATCATGTAAACTGTGGGTAAAAAAGGGCTCACATCTTGGTGATGGTAGAAAGTCATAAGATAAATCATAAGTGAAATCTTCGTGTTTATTCGGTCTTTCGTATTCACATTTTTTCAATATTGAGCCTGAAAAAGAATTTTATCATTCAGATAATGAGGTTTCTTTAGACAAATTGTATATAACCTTATTTGAAGTTAAAAAAAAACACGTTTTGGTGTATAATAAGGAACTCCAGTGAAAAATATTATGGCTTTAAAAAAATATGTTCACATGGACTATGGACCAATAAACGCTGATTCTGAATATATAAGTTTTATTTAATAATATTAAACGCAGAGTTTTCAAAAAATTATTAAAAAGTCAATTTATAATCGGGTCGTAAAAATACGCCGTCAAGTTGGCATTATTGAAATTTTAGTGGTGAAGTCACTGTTCGACGTATCGTGATGTTGTCACCGTAAAGTCATTGTATGGGAATGTGTGATATGACACAAGCCATCGTATTAATTTATTCGTTTATTTACATACTGTTTATAGAGATTTAGTTGTTGTGTTTAATGAAACATCATTTAGGCCTAAATATTAATGCTATTTCTAGGGAGAATACTTCGAACAACGGAATTAAAAATGGCGGCAGTTGATCAACTGATTTTCCGATCCTATAGAATTTTTCAGGAGTGATGACGTCACACAATTCACCATACATATGGTGGTTTTCGGGGGGTCTTGAAAAATTAAAACTTTGACAATTATTTTAACTATTAAAACTAACTCTAAAAACAAAAACAAGTATGCAGTTATTTAAGTTAGAAGGTCATTAATCTTAAAAAAATTTAAAAAAATTGGACTGGAGTTCTCTATTAAGTAAGTAGGTATTTAAGTACCTACTAACAAATCGAATGATTTTAGGTAATAATTTTGTTTTGAGAGATTTTGATAAGAGAAATATATTTTTCGAACGCTAGGTCTACTATTCACAGAACTATCTCTATGATAATCTGAATCTCTCATTGAATAATCTGAATCTACGGTTCAAGAATACGTAACAACGATCCCTATTAAAGCTAGCAGAGACTGTCACAAAGATAATGTACAAACGGGTCATCCCAAGATCAAACACTACCTGAGATAAAGCAAGCTAGCGGCCAAGAAACAGTAGACTTTCCCACTCATCTGCTGCGTATAAGTCAGTGAATCCATCGCTAGTGTCGCAAGACGGCAAGATCATTGCCAAACGCATGTTGAGGCGTGATAGAAAGATGCCCACGACCGACGACACCACTTACGTACGTTTACGTATTGGAAGTTGGAAGATGCGATATTTCAGGTTTTCAGCGCGTGGAAAATCGAGCTAAATCGCCAGTTTCGTGAAATCGCTCGATAAATAAATTTGTTTACATCTTATATAGGTATAAAAATCTCGTGTCAATTTTTATGAAATTTTTTATGTACGAGAATAGGTTTTATAGTATATTTCACACCGCTAGGTGAGTAGGGTGTCCCTACCTGGAAAAAAATCTATTTTTTAAAAAAAAATTTAATTATTTTTTTTTTATTTGACATGAAAAAGTACCTATAACCCCAAATTTTAACCCTTCTACCCCCATCCTCCCATTTTTTAATTGCGATTTTAGTCTTTTTGTACGAACAAATTTAACCGTCTTTCGTATTTCAAACAGAACGAAATTATTTATGTTGTTGAATGACAGATGACGCTACGTCCGCCTCATCGAACTTTCATCCACACATGCGCAATACATTCACGAGAAGCGTTGCGTCATTTTGATATTTCATTCGGCATTATGTTCTCGCATGGGTAAACCATCGAGCTTATTTGTGTTGGCTAAAGATGGACTGACAAAAAATATCGTACACTCAATTGCTCTTCGAAATTCATATTGATTTTCTTTACTTAATTTTCCTACTTTAGTTGGTGTTTTTTTGCTTTTATCGGCGGTCATCGTCTACAGCGCTCCATTCCTCTTTCTGTCATAGATCCTATCCCCACACACTTACAATACATTCGTAATTTTTTATTTAACAACCAAAATATTTTCTATAAATAATTTATATGGCAGAACAACGTTTGTCGGGTCAGCTAGTTATTTATATTTCTAAATCAGAGTTTTCAATTATTCGTTAGTCTCTTAATAGTACATGTTTATGTCGGTTTTTCTTCTTCATAATATTTTTAAAATTTCGTGAAAACAAGTGATGAAAAAAATTTTTTTTTAGTCATTCTATTTTTACGTAAGAAGCAGTTTTTATATATAAAAATTTAAGAAAGGTTATTTGATATTTTATATCTCAATATCTTTGGTTATATCATTGACTAACGTTACTAATAAAATAACGTTATTTAAAGACTCTAATACCATCAGCATATGTGGAAAATGTTGCGTAATGTTGGGGGACTTAAGGAGCAGAGAATTAAACCCGCGACGTACGGGTGAAAACAACGCACTGCTCCGCCAATGACCAGTGTGTTCGTAAGCATTTCTTACGTCAAAACATGCACACGATTGAGGCCTCTCACTCGTTTACGTTTATATTCAGAAACTACGTTTACGTTTGGAAACTATGATATGAAACTATGATTTCCAGCGTGTGGTAATTTTAAAAAGGTAATTTTTGAAAATAAATAAATTTGAAAATAGGGTAAAGTCGCCAGTTACTGCTACTATAAATAGAAATCGTTTTAACATTACTTTTCATGATGGGATAGCGTGTTACCATTACCCAAAAATAAAATACGTCGTGCAGCCAACGAATGGTCCTATTATAAAATACAAGGGGAGTTTTTTTATTAACTAAACATTTCTGAACTACATTACACATTCTGATACCTATATAAAAAATAATTTTATGTCCATTCTCACAGGATTCCCAATTTGGGAGGCGGTTACGGGTACCGCCGCCCAGGGAACCATTGACCTCTGCCACCCTGGTCACTGGTCACCCCGAGTGGTTTGCTACCTTTGGTGACTTAACACGGGTGCCCGGGTTCTTCGGGAGAGGTGTGTCTGTGTCTTGGCAATGGTTGCGCCTGCCCACCAGCTGCGTTGCGGACCGAATCGGGAGAGGCCGGTTTGGGGAGACGCTTTGACCTCTCCAACCGGTCTCTCTTCACCCATCGCCTTGCACCGTAGCGGGAGGGATGGATTCTTACGTTCATCTCTCTTGGACACATTGACACCTTGATTCCTACCTACCCCATGTATCTTTTCCTTTCCAGAACTTCCTCTAATTTTTTCATTAAAAAGACCCTCCACACTCAGCATCTTCAAAGATGGCATAGGCCCTGCGGGAAAATATTTCGATCATGTGGGGTAAGTGTAACAAAAATCCATACATATTTAGAAATCATTATTTGTAAAAACAAAAAGATAAAAGCTTCCATAATAGAAAATCTGCGTGGAAATGAATTTCGCCGAGAATTTCATAAACGCCTACTGGCATAATATGTCATCATCATCATCTTCTTCCCGTTGTCCTATTCGGGTCGGGGACCCATTGCATCGACAAGGATCCTCCATACGTCCCTGTCTTGCGCTGTTTGTTCGGCCTCCGTCGATGGCAGTCCCATCCTCTACTCGCACAGTTTCTGGAGTTGCCTCACCCAACTGTGTCTGGGGCGACCCACTGGACGTCTACCATCTGGATTCGCACTCAGTATCTTCCTCGGAATTCGGTCATCATACATTACGTACATGCCCAAGCCATCTCAATTGCGATTTTTCCATGAAGAGTAGCAGTGGTTCAATGTTTAGATCATCTCAGATCGTCGAGTTTCTTATATGATCCCATTTCGTAACCCCTGCCACACCTCTCAAGTACCTCATTTCGGCAGCTTGGACTCTAGAGCGTGTTTGATATAATATGTATTAACTTATAATATAAATTTATAAACGCAAGAAAATAATTATGTAGGTATAAATACCATCCCGGAAGAAAATCTACCTCAATATATCAAATAATAATATTTTATTAAGCGTCAAGGACATAGTCTGAAGTCGGGGAGACAGCATTATTATTTTTATCAACGCCAACCCATACATTACAGGAACATGTCTTAGCGAAGCGAGTTGAATAATTTTATTGGAGTGTAACATTATTGAAAATTAATGATTCTTTTTTCTTCTCTTTATGTGTTGCAATAATAATTAAGAAATAGTGGTAGAATTGAACACGAACGTAAAATCCAATAAAATCCGCTTTTTTCGTTATTTGCACTGCAACGATGTCCGAAACGTTGGCTAAAGAAGGAGGTATCGCAACACGGCATAACACCCCAAAAACAAATAACGAAAATGCTTTTGGCCGTGAAAATCTTAAAACTTATCCAAAATCCGCTTTGATCATTATTATTTATGAAAATTCATTTTTATTGGATTTTATCGACAAACAAAATAATATACGTTCTGTTTCCTACTAACATAGAAATTTTTATTCGATCAAGTATTGTTTTCTTTAAATTTAAATTATTTTTTTATTAACTATGACTTCTTCAGTTCTGGGTTCTATCTATTTATTTTGTTTTCGAGTGACAGTTTTTTTTCCCTTTTTATGATGTTTTATTTATTTATTAACGGATTTACGTCCAATTTACAAAATAATAACACGAACTTTAAAAAAAAGTGAATTATAAGAGAAAGGATGGTATATTTAAGGAAATACAAAAAGCAGAGATAAACGTAAGAAAATAGAAATGTCAAGTCAAGACTAGAAGATCTAGAAGTCAAAATAGTTATAATATAAACTGTTTAGTGATCGACAAAAATCTTTTAGACTTACACAAAAAAATCAAGGTCTTGATTTGAGTTGACCAGTGTACACATTCTGGACAATGGATAATATCCATAATTAGTCGAGTGTTGATTGAGGTAGATCAGTTCATCATTTCTGAGTCTATGGGAAAATAACTTATACAATTTATCTTTATTTCTTTTAGTTAGGTTAGATTATTATGAAAAGTTCCTATAAAAATGTATAAAACATGACGGAAAACAACTGCTCTTGGTGTAGATTTTCGAATTAAAAAATTGATAGACGGACGAAATGCCGAACCGTTAAGTAAAAACAGGACTTCGTTACGCTCAGTCATGTATACAAACAACATATTTAGTTTTTTTTCAGTTGATTTTCACATAAAAATGGACAAAACATATTGGAAAACAATTGCTCTTGGTGTACCTATATTCCAAGATTTGCTGAACGACCAACCGTTGTTTACGTAGCTATCGCAAGTCATATAATGGCGTAAACAAATACCTAAACAATTGATTGATAACGCGACACAGTAAAATAATTTATAAAAGTGAAGACCTATAAGTGCAACATTTCCAATTAATTAATTGTCTCGCCAGGTATTTAAATAGTTCAACCTAATCTTGTCTGAGTTCAACGCTCGCTTCTCCGCGGTGGAATTCTAGGAAGTGACAGTTCGCCGGGAACTTGGCTCAAGGCTGTCGCAAAAAGGTCCCAAAAGAAAGGAGACAAGTGCAAAACTTCTGCAATTCCACAGTTCCATGAATGAGACATGTAGCTTCCGTTCATCTCAGTACTCAGTGCGCGCCGCCCGCGCCGTCCCTTTTTACCATCGCGGCGTCGTTCTGAAGACTTTCAAACTTTGAAGGTGAAAAAGGACTTTTGTCGCGTGGAAGTCGCTGATCTCGATACATTCATGTTGAATATATGGGACGGAAGACAGAATAAATAAGAAAATAAGATTGTGGAAGAGTTCATGTTTATTTTTGAATGCAAAGAAGAAATAAACAAAATAAGAGATTTTCTTCAACCAACTTGGAGTACACTCAGAGGTTTTACAATTAAATAAATACATTGCTTTAATGGATATTAAGTAACTATGTTTAGATTGGTAGACACTTTACACTTTACACTTGACAACTTATCACTTTTCTTTCCTCTCTTCACTCTAGCCTCACGACATTTCCTGAAATGAAAACTGGAAATGGTGTAGTTTCACGTATACTGAGAAATATGGGACAGTTGCGCGGAATCATGTAAAATATATCAAATCGTGACTAACGGATTCTTACGAGACAATCTCGTTGTTTACAACAAGGGCGGATTTAGGGGGGGGGGGGGCACGCGGGGCACGTGGGACACGGGACGCGGGACACGGGGCACGTACCCCCCCCCCCCCCCAGATGGTATTTTTGTGTACTGTGAAGATTCCATCACAGTACATACTAAGAAGCTAAAAATGTCTTTATTAAACATTTAATTTTTCCATGATTTTTTTGCGCGTCCGCCCCTTGTGCCCACCCCCCACCCCCCCACAGAAAAATCCTAACAGTAATTGTTGATTTTTTGCCCGTCCGCCCCTTGTGCCCCCCCAGAAAAAAAATCCTGGATCCGCCCTTGGTTTACAATACAACCATAAAAGTTTTTTAAGTTTTATTACATCTCTGATTAAGGCGAAAGAAACTTAAAATTGCAAGAAGGAGCAAAGTACGAGATCCAGTAAAAGATTCTAACATAATGATCTATTTAGAAAAAAATCACGAGTAATTGTAAGTACAAGTAGACATATAAATCCAACGAAATTGATTATAGAAAGAAAGTATAATGAATGGAGGTATTGATGGCATCATTTGCGAGTGAGATCTGGTACTGTACGTGTTTGGATAAAAAATAATCAATGAGAAATGATTGATATAAGAAAATTATTGCTAGCACGGTTCAGTGAACTCGGCAGTGCGTAAAATATTTTGTACCTATCTCATAAAGTTGTAAACACACATAATGTAATCTTTTGAACACTTATACGTATGTATATTTGGGTATATATGCGTTTCTAGCTTATTTCAAGAAGATGCTGTACGAGCTAAAGAACTTCTCGTGAGACAGCTCGGGAGCTGTGTGTAGAGGGGCAGGTGGGGTGGGGAGGTAGGAGGGAGGTGCGGGTGAGGGGGAGGGGACGTGCCCAGAATAGCACGGCGCGCTCGGCGACCCACGCGCGCGCGCCCGGCACTACCATATTAGTACAATAGTGCTGCGGCCGCACGGGAGACTACAACGCATTTGAAGCTTATTTGGAGATAATGGCTGCTATCACATTGTTTTCCGCGCATAAATTTTCATGACTTGGTTTTTCTTTGTCGCGTTGGAGCGCTTCTTCAATACGCAGTAGGGGCACATTGATTTACGACTTTTTCAAAAATCGTTAAATTTAATAAACGAAGCATATTTTGAATTTATGAGACTTTTCAAAAGAAAAATTTCCTTTTAGAAATATATTTATCCAAACAAATAAACAGAATTTTGCCAATAATATATTTCGTAGAATTTATTACGAGCTTTTCTTTGTTAGTTAGAGTGCCTGTTGCTTGTCTTTTTCTACATTTTTTTTATTTTTTTTTTTATTAACCAATACATATAATATATAATTAACCAATGTATATAATATATAATATTAGTGGTAACAATACCTCCCTAATTGAGAAATTCTCGTGTTTAGAGAGGGAGCACTATCAGATTGACAGTACTATACATACTTAACAGTTGTTACAATTTGGATGTAGGTATGTAGAACTACATTTTTTTTATAACATATGAATAATAAGTTGACATTTTTTTTTGTAAATAATGGAAAATTTTTATACCTAATGAAAATATAAGTAGGCATTTTTTTTGTTCATAATAAAACATAATGTAAAATTTTCAAACATAGAGAAATATAAGTTGGCATTTTTTTGTTCATAGCGGAAATGTAATTGGCACATCGTAACACATAGGTACCTAAATCTAGTTAATAGTAAAATGTTTTTTAAGTTTTTGTTTAAAAATTTCATAATTCCTTTCAGATTGAATTTCTTTAGGAAGTTCGTTAAAGCATTTTATGGCTGAGTATGTGTAATGATGTTGGGCTGTTGTTGTATTAAGTTTAGGGATTATTATTTGTCCTAAGGTTCTCGGCCTGGTGCTAAATGACTTTGTTGTTAGTTTATCTTTGTGGATTTGAAGTAATGCATTTTTTTGATAAATTTTATTTAGTGGTAATACTTTGAATTCATCGAATATTTTTCCGTGCCATATCGCCACTCGGTTAGTCTTGAAAAGGCCCGAATTTTTTTGTTATATTGTTGTATTCCTTGTTTAATTAGACATATACAGGGTGTAACAGCACGTACCCGAAGGATTTTAATTAATGATTCCTGGGCATTTTTAGAATACAAAAAGTAGATGTTATTTTGCTGTTTGCGATATTTTTTTCTATTAATGCTCCGCAACCGGTCTCGAAAAGAAGAAGTTAGAGGAGAGCGCTAACATTTTCAGCGACAAAATCGATGCGAAAATTGCGAAAATGTTTAATAAAACACGACTCGTTTAAAATAGAGCAAAAATCTCGCGGGCATTGTCTTAAACAGCATTTAAAGAAATACTGTAATTTTTTTCATACATATAACTTGTAAAATAACTGAAACAAACTTGTTTATAATAATCTTTGGGGCGGGCAATGTCTAGATATTTTCTTCAAGAATAACATATATTTTTTTAAGAGCTTTAAAACTAAACGTGTTTAAGGGAGAAGTGTAAGAAATCGGTAGTAATTCGGGTAGTAGGCCCTTAAAAACGAAAAAAAAAATATTCTGCAATCACACGTCCGCGTCCGTCGCCACTAACCATACTCGCGACGGGTTTGCGCGATTCGCGCGCTCTTTCGTGTGTTACCGTGCTGTTGGAACGAGACAGAGCGCTTTTAAAGTGACTTGGATATACCCGATAAGTTAGTTGTGACTGTGAAGGAAAAATATTTTTGTTCTTAATTGAAAAAAAAAACATCACCGGACAGCAAAGTGACATCTACATTTTTTTATTCAAAATATGCTCAGGAATTGCCGGTCAAAATCCTTCGGATACGTGCTCTTACAACAGTTACAACCTGTCAATATAAAATAATAATAGAGTGAGATAAATCATTCGATATAACAATCATTTTCCAACTTATTAACTTATATCGTCTTAACTTACTCCTGCGGATCCAATACATTATACTACGTACGTGCAGAGTTTAAATCAGACGGAGAAATGAGTCAGTTAGAAAGAGACAAGTCGCAAGTAGGGGAAGGTCACCTGGGCGGTGGACACTGTGGACAGGCCTGACTGACACCGTCTGATAGACTTGTCACCCGTCTAGGAGACCTCAAGCGACTAATTCGTAAATAAATATTTTTTTCTTTTCTCACGCGACCTAATTATGTCCGTTACTTTAATTGCCAGGGAGTTCGAGGAATGCAACAATGCAAAACGCAATATAATGACTAGTATTTCTGTGAATAGTAGACCTTGCGTCCAAAAAGCTAGTTTTTCTAATTTTTTGGTAGTTACGTACCTACCTACTTAATTATACACAAATTTTTACGGAAAATTTAAAAAATTAAAAAAAAAATTATACAATTTGTCTACATCTCAACGACAATTATTTTTTCAATCTTTCTTTGGGCCGGTAGGTACCATAAAATTATTGATGCCTCTGATATGGCAACAGGACTTTGCTATCCTCAGTCAATTACACAAGTCTACAAAAAAATAAAAGTTGAGAGCTGTTTTGGTTTTTTTGTGTAATTCTTATGTTTTTGGGTGTGCTGAATCCGAAAATGACTTTCATTTTGTTACAGAATGTCACGTTTTCTGACAAAGTAGGTATCTATGTTAAATAAGTTATCACCTTAAAATAAAAGACAAAAGACTAAAAAAAAAATTTATTTATAATTGCTTAAAAAAAACTTTAAAAAAAAATCCAAAATACATTGATTAGTAAGCACTGAACACATTTCTTTTTCCCAGTGAGACTCCTTTTGGTACATTTTCGCTTGTAGGAAGCACCTGGAAGGCCTCTCTGAAACGTGCAACAGTAGTCTGCGATCATTGAGATGCTCCATCTTCCCTGGTATCTTTTTTCCATCTCCTCAATATCTTGGTGAAATCGTTCATTTTGCTCTTCACTCACATATCCTAAATTTTCTGGAAAGTAGTTGAGATGGGAATGAAGAAAATGTTCCTTTTAACTCATTAGGCAACCTAAAGTTTGAAATGCTTTTAACGATTTGTTTGTAGTTAGGGTCTGTGTTATTGCCTAAAAATTCAGGTTAAACCTCCCCGATCCCTAGTTCCCCATCATCAATAGTAATAAATGTACAGTTACTAAATAAAAAAGTGTTAATAATTATTGAGTTTTCTTTCGTGGATAACCATGTTATCAACCTGTAAAATTTTCTAAATAAATTACAAACGCTACCACCTAAATGTTGTCTCATAGTACGCCTTAAGGCACCGTAACCGCGCTCAAAAAGGAGAGATATGTAATTACGAATGTTAGAGGAGCGCGCTAATATTTAAAGCGATAAAATCGATGGGAAAATTGTGAAAATGTTTAATAAAAGACGACTCGTTTAAAATAGAGCAAAACTCTCTTGTGGGCTGTCTAAAACAGCATTTAAAGAAACACTGTGTATTTTTTCATACATATAACTTGTAAAATAACTGAAATAGACTTAAAAAATACTTTGCGATTTTTTTCTATCCAGGGAATTTCATACAATTTGCGTTTCGGTGTGGCGGTGGGGAATGTAAATAGATATTATCTTAAAAACTAACATATATTTTTTTAAAGCTTAAAAACTTCTTATGATTAAAGGAGATATGTAAGAAATCGGTAGAAATTCGGGTAGCGGCGGCTTAAGGCGCGGCGTACCCGCTCAAAAAGAAGAAGATGGAGAGATATGTAAATATGAAAGTTAGAGAGAGCGCGCTAATATTAAAAACGATAATATTTAAGCGAAAAATGTTTAATAAAACCCAACTCGTTTAAAATTAAACAAAAATTTCATGGGGAATGTCTGAAATAAAATTTAATGAAACACCGTGAATGTTTTCATACATATAACTTGTAAAATAACTGAAAAAAACGTATTTATAATAATTTTCGGAGCGTACTTTGCGATTTTTTTTCTATCGAGGGAATTTCATATAATTACCGTTTCAGCGTCGGGAATTTACAGATATTATCCTCAAGAATAACACATATTTTTTTAAGAACTTTAAAACTTAAAGCATTTAAGGAAAATATGTAATAAATCCGTAAAAATGTGGGAAGCAGGGCTTTAATTTATTATTTATGCGTAGTTTTCTTACATAAGTTAGTATCGCATGACTGTATTCATTTTATTGAAGTAACACATTTTCCAGGAAACATTGACAATGTTTATTTTTTTTAAAACGAAGCTCTGAAAATTGAGAATATTTTTTATCCACTGTTTTGGCTATTGGAATCTAGGTAAATATAAATACTTTTTAATGAGGTTACTGTTATGTAGTACAAGTGTTTATAGCTTGTAGTAAAAAATACCGTGGCACACGATTTTAATGATAAACAAAATACGTCGCAGGTTTTGTTGATTAATTTGAGACATTATTTCAGAATGGAGCTTGCATAAACACGTTTGTAGAATTTTAGGGAGAACTATCAATATTGCTATTTCATAGTTTCATATCTACCAAGTGCAGGGCGTTAAAATGCAATTTTGTACAATAGCAGGGTATCTAGCACGGTCGATCTATGAAGTCGTTATTGATAATGTCGATATATTCTCAGCATTCCCGAGCAGGACTGCAGATCGCTAACGCACAAACCACAGTTCGTTAGTTAGTCGTTGTGATATGTTGGTCGTTATATGTCGGTTATATGTTGGTCCTTGATGGATAACCAACTCCTCTGTTAAAGGTCACATAGCAGGGGTTCATATGTCCGACACTCCCGGACACACTGAACCCCAGATTCCTACCCACCCTTCATATCTTTTACCTTCCCAGAACTTCCTCTCCTCCCTTTCCCTAAAAAGACCCCCCACACAGCATCCTATGAAATAACATAGGCCCTGAGGGAATTTATTTTCCTAGGGGCTTCCTGTGTGGAGCTAATGTAAAAAAGAGGATTTTCAGTGACATCTTGTGGTTTAACTTCATGGTTTGGGTAGGTAATTTCTATGACGATGCTTTTAAAATACTAGTAACTTCTTTTTCCTATAATTCCCCAATTCGATTTAATGGGCTTATTTAAAATCTTAGAAGGCAAACAGGTAGGTACAAAGAAAGAAAATGATCGTGTACAACTAAGAACTATACGTACGCTATAAATGTACGCTATAAAAGCATTCAACAGTCTAACACTTGAAAATAAAATTGAGGAAAACAAAAATAAATTCCGACACAAAATTACAAAATGGATTAAAGACCAAACTAGACAATACTGCCAAAATATCATAGCATAAAATAAATAAAAAAACATACAAGTAACACACAAAACCAACATAAAACACAAAAACACAACACTTATTAAAAATATCGTTTTTAACCTTAAATAATATTATTTATTTCTTCAAACTTCGCAAAATTACTTTGTGGAATCATTAATTATATTAGAATTTGAAATTAAAACACTTTTGTACTTTCTTCCACTAATTTATATTTCACCAGGACCGGTTTCATCCTATTACGGACATTAACGGACCAGTCTGAAAATGTCCGTAATAGGATGAAACCGGTCCTGGTGAAATATAAATTAGTGGAAGAAAGTACAAAAGTGTTTTAATTTCAAATTCTAATATAATGGAATTCCACCACGAATTATCAGTGCAAAAACTAGAGTCATTATTAATTACATAATGAATAACAGATCACTTTGTATAAACCACAATATTATAAACAATATCAAATATTGTTTATAATATTGTTCCTTAGAACGGGCAATCTGCCTAGCTAGGAACTAATATAGACAAACAAGACATAATAACACTTGTATACATTTTAATATTTACAGTTATTTGGAAATATTATTATTATGTTATATTTGCTGTATAAATATATCTTATGTAATAAATAAATAAAAAAAAATTCATTATTATAATATTACTAGCTGATCCGGCGAACTTCGTACCGCCTCAGAATCAAAAACTGTTGTCAACTTATTAGCTGAATTGATCTAAATTGTTTCTCCCTGCGTATCCTTTCCCCTCTCGCGTTCCCTCTCCCTCTTCCCACTCCACTTCTCCCCTTCCCCCGTCCCGCTAACCCCCCTTCCTGAGTTCCTTTCCCCCCTCCCCCCTCCCCCCTCCAACGGTTCACAGTTCAATATTATACCCCTTACAATATTGCTGCAGTTCTTTCAAAATAGGAGAGTTCGTTCCATACAAAATGTATGGGGAAAATAATTTTCTTCGGAGTGGAACACCCTTTACTTTTAGGGGTATGAAAAATAGATGTTGGTCGATTCTCAGACCTACCAGATAAGCACACAAAATTTCATCAAAATTGGTCCAGCCGTTTCGGAGGAGTATGGTAACAAACACCGTGACACGAGAATTTTATATATTAGATTTATTTTTAAATTTACGTTAATTTTAAATCTCTACTTTTTAAGTTTAATTTATCTTAATCGAATGTTTTTTATTTACTTTTTTCCGTTTTTTCACCAATATTATATATATATTTATATGTATTGTGTATAATTTTGTATATGAAATGGAGACCTCAGCACGGGTAAACCACCCAGTGAGGCCAACATCATTGAATTGTGTATAAAATGTAAATATATTGCAATAAATAAAATAAAATAAACTACCAACCGCGCGTTTCTATTAAAAATACCCACATTTTTTAAACATTCCACTGAATATTAAAATAGGATTAGGTTTAAAAAAACAGCATACTACCTACAGCAAGTATTAGGTAGTATGCTGTTTCCTTGAAAATGTAACATTTGAAATATGTTTTTAATTTTTTAACAATTTTGTTTCCATTTCTTTAGTAATTTGAGTCTGGTCTTTCGCCTTGCACAACAATATAATGCTGGCTCGCAAAAGAAAGCTCTCCCGAATGACTCACAGTGAATAAGTTAGCGAAGTAATTAGCACTAGCGCCTACTATTATTATTATATTAAATGCACACGCTAATAATAACTATGTGTGAATATATTATTTCGAGAATACAGGGTGTTCTGAAACTCATTCGCAATTTGGAAAATGTTCGTAGATAATTTATGATATTTTGCCGATAATTTATGATCGAAGCAGAGACTCAACAAAAAACGTACATACATTTATATGTATTCGATTCTAAATCATGTACTTATGTTAACGTAATACAATTACAGCAGGAAAGTTTTTAAGTTACACGAATATTAAAATTTGTCTTAAATCAGTTTAAAGAGTAAAATATTATATAAATAACTGCAGATGGGCCCGGCGGAGATAAAGAAACGGGAAAGATAATTGGATGTCTTCGTACAAAAAGTTGACATTTATTCAAAAAAGAAATTTCCTCACTTATTTGAATTAAAATTGCACATCACTCCGATCCCTATGACATTTTAAAATTGACACGTTTGACTCCACAGATTGTACTTACTTTCTATGCTCTAGAGGTGAGAACATTATATCACGTAATTTTTGGTTGTCCCTGTTTAAACACATACCTATACTTTCTTCTCTTCTATCAAGCCTTATTAAAAATTGGCTCCCCTTCGTTCAAAATCTCATCTCTTCTCAGTCTGAACTCGACTCAAATCTTCCATATAATTATAAAATTTGCCCATTTAAATAAAATTATATAAAAATATTCATCTTCCCTCTCCCCTCAGAGACAGAAAGAATAAAATAAAGAAACATTGAATAAAATAAGTTATCATATTTCAAATACATATATTATAAATTAAAGTGCTCTGGCGCGTATGTCTGTCTGTCTGTTCACTATAATCTCAAAAACTACTGAACGGAATTTCATGCGGTTTTCATCAATAGATCGAGTGATTCACAAGGAAGGTTAACGTATATGATTTGTCAAGGTTTCGTGTAAATTGGTTGAAATATATGTCTGTATGTGGTGGACGAGCAGGCTGGCTGTGGATTTGATTTGCTTGCAAATCTACAGTTTTATGCCGAGGTTGATGAAATTTTGCACACGTGACCTTCAAAACAAGAGGAAGATCACTGTCTACATTTGACTTCGAAAACCGTGTGTAAATCCCGGGCATCGTCGGGGACTTCAGCTAGTTTCAAATATATTATACTATGTTCTCTTCTATGAAAATCCAAATTTGTGATTTATGATCTATTATTATTATTATTTTCAGTTGTATTCTGTGGCAATTGTACACGATGTACGTTTAGAGCGTAATATAAGAATAATATCACAGAGTTCACAGTCCTCCTCACTAGGGTTTCCTATAGGTTTTTCCGTATAGTAGGCTGTCTTTTCACTGTTTTCGGAGGCGGCCTGTAGTTCTTATATTTTGTATTCAGTCTCTATTTGTCTTTACATAGTCTTCATAATTTTTGCAAGATGTTGATCACACAGTTCTCTCAGACATGTTTTTACTTTAGTTTAGTTTAATTTTAGTTAGTTTTAAATGTATATATAAAAGAAGTCAAAAAGTTTTTGTTTAGCCTTGTTGTATTAGCACACAAAATAATCGTATAGTATACCTATCTATTATTTTTTTTTTATTTATTTGAGACACAAACAGGATATTTATAAACATTTTTGTGGGTTAAATATAATAAATTAAAATACAAATATAAATATCCCTAGACTAATGTGTCTGCAGTAATCACATTTGAATATTTACAGAAGCAAACACATGAAAAACAATGCAAGTATTATTTATACATAACTTTAAAAACAAAAAAACTAAATACAAAATTGAAATACATTATAAGTATACAATATTTATGAAGTATTTCCTGAGATGTAATAAAACAACAAATAAATTATTATTATTTTTTTTTTTTTTTTTTAGGTGCACAAATCGTGGAGATATTTTTTGAAACATGTTACATTGTTTAGAAAAATATCTATAAAAGTGTGTATTTTGACAAGATCATTGTATGATCGACATATTCTGGACATAGGATTAAAGTATCCAGTATTATTAGTAAAGATTTCAGTCCAGAATGTGTTTAGGTTTCTGGTAGATTTTGGCCTGGCGTATAACTTGATTTGGTAGACTAAGTTGCTGTCTACACGATTATTCACAATTTTATATAGCATTAAGAGGTCATTTATGTTTCGTCTTTTAACCAGACTTTCTAATTTGAAATGTCTAAGTCTTTGTTCGTACACGTCTAGAAGATGATAGAAGATGATTTATTCATCATCATCATCATCATCATCATCACTCTTGGCTCTACAAACCCTTGTGGGTCTTGGCCTCCTGAAGAGTCTTCCTCCACTCATCTCGGTTTTGTGCAAGATCTCTCCAGTTTAGAAGCTCCAAGGTAGATATGTATTTGAGGACGTTGTCACTCCATCTTAATCTTGGTCTTCCCAGGCTCTTTCGCCCTATTGGGCTTGAGTTTAGCAGGGACTTTGGTGTTTGATGCTCAGTCATTCTCTCCACACGACCCAGCCACCGAAGTCTTCCCAGTTTTATAAATTTTGCGACGTTTAGGTCCTTAATCATTGTTGTAACGTCTGAGCCAAAATCCATTATCTAGAACCGGTCCGAAGATGCGTCTCAAAATTTTCCTTTCAAAAATGTCCAGTGCTCGCTCATTCCTCCTAGTTAGTACCCAAGTCTCGGCTGCGTACGTGAGTAGGTACTTGTCTGATAAGTGTTTTGTACACTAATATCTTCGTGTTTCTGGACAGCATTATCTATTAATATTTTGGTGTATATTAAAATTAAGACACCAAATGTCGTTCGTTCCCCAATTTTCCAATTTGCATTTTTCAGAAATGCTTATTTAATAGTTTTTTTGGTGTATTTTTAATCTTCCGTGCGGACTGGCGTTTATTGAATTTACTTAAATCTTATTAGCTGAGTTTAAAGGGGCTTTTCGAGATTAAAAGAGATTTTAAAGATATTGTACGATAAGTTTATGGACACCATGTATCGTATAGTTTCACAGCCGGCTTAACTAAACATTGGAAGCAACTAGATAGTTCTGGATAGAAGCCAATAAATAATAATAATACGTAAAATCATCTCGCTTGCAATAAACTCGGCCGGTGTTTATATACTTTATAGAATTTATACATACGCCAGCGGTTGTGGCCAGTCGTAAGGAAGAGAAAATATTTCATTCATGATGCCTTTTTTCCCAATACTTAGTAAACATACTTAATTTAAATCACAATTTGGGAAACCATTTATTGGATAACCAACACCTCAAACACAAGTCACCCCAAGTGGTTCTTTACGATTGGTGACATAGCAGGGGTGCCCGGGTGCATGGGGTGAGGTTTGTCCGGGTCTGGGCGGCGGATGCGTCTGCCCACCTACTGTGGGGGATGGATTCATACGTTCGTCACTCCTGGACATTCTGACCCCAAGATTCCTACCCACCCCTCATACCTTTATCCTTCCCAGAACTTCCTCAACTTCCTTTCATAATAAGTCGCTCCCCACCGCATTTTTTTCTTAAATAATAATCCTACACCATCTATCTTAAGAAATAAGAACTAAATATCGTCAACATCACTTTTAGTCAAAATCACAACCGGGCATAATGGCAACTACGAATAAAGTCCAAACACGGTCAAAACAAACCGAAACTGATGCCGGTGCAGAGCTTTTTGATAAATTTATAAAGTATGTCGATAAAATGATGGAGGATTTAAAGAAACAACTGTTCAAAAAAATTGAAGATGAGACACTAAACGTAAGGAAAAATTTAGAATTTGATCTATCAGATATGAAAAAAAGTGTTGACCTTAGCCGTCAATATCTCATAAACATGACAGAAAAAATTGATGAAGCAAGCAAATCTCTGGAATTCGATGATAAACAACATTTCAAGGAAAAACTAAAGAAACACGAACCAATTGTTATAATTAAACCTAAAAATCAGGAACAAAAAAACACAAAGACACAAGAAGACATAAAGAACAACATAGATCCAGTTGATGTGGGCGTGGCCGGAATCAAGAATTTCAAAAAAGGATCAGTTATAATAGAATTAAAGAACACAGAGGCAACAAAAAAAATCCAAAAGGAAGTCATCACTAAGCTTGGGGATAGGTATGATGTTGATATTCCTAAACCCAAGAATCCAACAGTAAAAGTGATAGGAATTACGGATAAATATACCGCCGAAGAAATTGAAATTAAAATAAGGATGCAAAATGATTATATAGACAAGGAAAATTCAAAAATATCAGTGAAATTTATAAAAGAAAATAAAAAAAGTAATGGATATAATAACTTTACTGCATTCATAGAAGTAGATGGAAAAACACACTCTAAAATGTTAGAGGAAATGAAGATAAATATTGGATGGAATAGATGTGCTGTATACGATCATCTCTCAGTTTTGAGATGTTTCAATTGCAACGGATATAGACATAAAGCAAGTGATTGTAAAAATAAAAAATCTTGCGGAAGATGTTCTAACGCACACGATACGTCAGACTGCAAGGAAAATATTGAAAATATCAAGTGTGTGAATTGCAAACTCACAAATGATAAACTTTCTTTAAACTTAAATGATAACCACCATGCATGGAGCAAGGAGTGTCCTATTTACAAAAGAAATATAGAATCGGAGAAGAGAAAAATTGATTTTTTAGGATAAAAAGAAAAGCGATTATATACTACTTAAACATTTCAAGTCTTTTGGCTCATGTAAATGAAATTGAAGTATTATTACAAGAACTCAAACCAGAAATTTTAATGTTAAGTGAAACGTGTATAACTAGTGACATTTACGATTCTGAAGTATCATTTATAGGATATTCAACTGTAAGATGCGATTCATTTAGTCGGCATACGGGAGGAGTTGTTATGATTATTAAAAATAGTATATCTTTTAAAATAATATCTAATGAAGTGTTTGGTGAAAAAAATACATGGATACTGGCAGTACAAATCAGAAAAAACTTGATTAAAGGAACATACGCTGTACTATATCACTCACCAAACCAAAGCCATTCTAAATTTTTGGATTTCTTCGAAAGTTGGTGTACTAAAAACATGAAAAATCAAGATATGTTTTATGTAACCGGTGACTTTAACATTGACATGAAAGCCAAAAATACATGCAGTAAAAGACTCCAAAGTTTAGTGAATAATCTAGGACTGAAACAACTTGTGACCAAACCAACTAGAATATCAAATACATCAGCAACCATTATTGATTTAGTTATAACAAATAATTTTTACCTGAATGTTAATGTTGTGGATACTCCAAAAATATCAGACCACGAAAATATTTCAACAACATTTGAAACGAGTGTAATTAAAAATGAATCAAGGGAAATCACATATAGAGATAAAAGGAAATATGATGAAAAATTTTTTTGTGAAACTCTACAAAATAGTATTTGTCGAGTTACCGAATCAAATCACCTAAATGACAAAGCAGAGAACTTCGTTAATATTTTGACTACAGCAGTCAATGAAAGTATGCCAATGAAAAGGATTAAGTTTAAAAATACGAATAAATGGTACTCTAAACCATTACACAATCTTCAGCAACAAAGAGATAATGCATACAAATCGGCAAAATTGGAACCATCAGAAGAAAAATGGAATGCATATAAAAAAATTCGTAATATTTATTCCAAACAAATTAAACAACAAAAATGCGATTATTATAAGCTAAAATTAGAAAAACAACAGAATGAACCAAGAAAACTTTGGATAACACTTAAAGAAATCATAAAGGGCAAACAAAAAGAAATTGTAAAGTCACTTGATTTTCCAGATGGAACTGAAGAAGAAGTAGAGAAGATAGCCACTAAATTTAACAAGCATTTTATTTCGAGCATAGATCTTATAATTCAAAGTATTCCACAAGATCCAGAGAACCAACTAGACGAACCTATATGCACCGATGAAGAATTTAAGTTTAAAAATATAGATTTACCGTACTTGAAGAGGGTGCTGAGTAATATGAAGTCGAAGGAATCACCAGATGGTATTACAATAAATATAATCAAAGACTCTATAAATATTATTGGCGAATCGATGGTTCAAATTATCAATGAATCTTTGAATAGTGGAGTATTCCCCAAAACTTGGAAGACATCTGTAATAACTCCCATCCCAAAAATTGATAACCCAAAAAAATTTGACGACTTTAGGCCGATCAATTGTTTACCCAAATATGAACAAATACTGGAATACATAGTAAAGGAGCAATTAACTGAATATATTGAGGCCAAACAGATATTAGTTCGACAACAATCTGGTTTTAGAAATAAATGTTCTTGTGAAACTGCTATTAACTATGTAATAGATGAGTGGAAAAATTTTAGAGATAAAAAAAGTAAAATTATTGCAGTATTTCTAGACTTAAAGCGGGCATTTGAAACAATCGACAGAGATAGATTAATAAAAAAATTAAGTAATATTGGAATTAATGGTAAAGAAAATAAGTGGTTTGTTGATTACCTATCAGAAAGAACACAAGTAACAAAATATGGGGGTATAACATCTGAACCACATAGTACTAACAAAGGCGTTCCGCAGGGTTCTGTCTTAGGTCCATTGCTGTTCATTATATACATGAATGATATTATCAAAGTGTTAAAACATTGTGCAATTAAACTATTTGCTGATGATACATTGTTATACATAGCCAGTAAAAATTTACAGGACGCCATTGAAAAAATGCAAATTGATTTAAATAATGTAACGCTGTGGCTAAACCAAAACAAACTCAAATTGAATGTTACGAAAACTAAGTTTTTAATTGTGGATAATTTAGGTGGAAACGAGCAGGCAACACTAAAAATTGATAACGAAAGCATAGAAAGGGTTAGCAGTATTAAATATCTGGGTGTGATATTGGATGATAAATTAAAATTCGACGAACACTTAGAATACATAACAAAAAAAATTGCTAAAAAAGTTGGATTCCTAAAAAGGATCAGAAATAACTTGGATCTCAAGACAACGCGCCTTGTCTACAATTCTATTGTAACTCCGCATTTAAATTATTGTTCTAGTGTATTATTCCTATGTAACGAAGCCCAAAATAATAAACTACAGGTTATTCAAAATAGGGGGATGAGGATGATTTTAAAATGCAACATTTTTACAAGAGTTAAAATTATGTTACAAAATTTAAATATGATGACAATCAAACAACATATAATATATAATACATTAACAATGATTTATAAACTTAAAAATAATATGCTCCCAAATTATCTGAAGAGTACTATTATGTTTCAAGAAAATGTTCACAATTATCCTACGAGAAGACGCGGAGACTTTAGGCTTCCCAAAACTAAACTTTCGTGCACACAAAATAGCGCATTTTATAAAGGGCAAAAACTCTATAACAGTCTGCCAAATGCAGTAAAGGAAGCCTCAAGTCTCAGCAATTTTCGTAGGATGTGTGCATTATATGTAAAAAATATTTTTTGATTACTCACCAATGTTATTCTCAGGTCTTGTTCTTTTATAATGTATTTTTGTATAGTTATCTTTTTTATTTAGTATTCTTTTTTTAAATGTAGTTGTGAATATTCCTGTACCTACTTCGTAAATTGTATTTTTTATATTTTCCTACTAGATGTATGAAAATATTTACATACATCTAAATAAAAAATTCAAAAACAAAACAAAAAAACAGCAACCCCGGAGATAACATAAATCCTAAATGATTTTTTTTTAAGTTTAAAAAAAAGAATGCGTGCCAAAATATTCTCTCTGTTTTCAAATAGCCTAATCGCCAATTTTTGTAAAATTATTTTACTATGAGTAGATAATATTAATCAACAAAAATATTAATTTCGGTTGTCTGTACGTGAAATGTTAGTCCTGCGTGAAATTAAGTCCAATGAACTAAAATTTCTTTCGAATTTAAGTGTCATTTTCAAAATTTAAATCATTTTGTAAGAATTCAGACGAGCGCTAAAGAAGGTGCCACATCACTTATATTACAATATATGTCATATAACAGAAAATTATTTTAATTTGCGTTTTCAAAATTGGAATCGATTAGACTATTCCGTAAATTTTCACGGGTCGGCGCGAGTTATATACTAAATAATATGAAAATCTTGATAAAATAATATACACGCCTTTCCGCTTTGATGTATGTAGTGCTCAAACTGGCTATTTTGGTTTGTATATGGCCCGTACCTATCCCATAAATCTCCCGCTCCGAGGGACCACTGTACTACAACTATTAGTGTACCCAAGTATACACGATTCACAGTGTGTTCTCAGAGCGTGCTGCAAGAAATAATAAATATGTTTATTGATGGTGAAGAATAGAGAACAATGTTATTGATGGTGAAGAATAGAGAACAATGTTTTACGTTGGTCAAAAATTATTTTAAAAATTCTACAATTTCCTGAAGCAAAACTTACTAATCATCACTGATTGTAAACATTCCGACACAGAGATTGATGTCTATATTGGTTTCATGTTTCCTCGAGGTAAATATCTCGTACATAACTTAAGTACTCGTAAATACCTAAACATGTTTACAGTTTTGATAGAGGTAACTTAACCTCAAATATTGTAATTTTATTTAAAAAAATATACCTAACCATTAATTTATTTTAATTACTTCATTTTGTTCTTTTGGCAACCAATAGTACATATCTAAGAGTATGTAATACAGCGACCAAGCTCTCAAACAGTGAGCTCCGGCGTCATGAAATTAGCACAGCTTTCTGACTGGAATATTTTGTTTTTTTAAGTTTTTTTTTTAATTAACATAAGCCAAGTTGCTTTGCAATACTCTTTAAACTATCATAAATTAACTACGACGTAATAAGAACAATGTTTGTTCAATATTTTACAAATTGAAAAATTCGAAGAAAAACAATTTTAGGCGAAAGCGGGTACTTAGTATAATTAGCTCATATATGCATTTTTTGCAACTTATTATTTGCACCAGCCTAAGAAAAATAATTGCCCCCCAGGGCCTGTGTCATATTAGGGGACGCTGCGTGGAGGGGCTTTTTAAGGAAAGAAGGGGAAGCTTTGGAAAGAAAAAAGCTATGAGGGGTAGGTAGTAATTTGGAGGTCAGTGTGTCCAGGAGTGATGGACGAATGGCGAATGAATTAATCCCTCTAACTGTGGTGAAAGGCGATGGGTCGCGAGAGTCCAGTTCGAGGGGTCGAAAGGCCTCCCTCAATCAATATCTTTCACGCAGTAGGTGGGCAGACGCCGTCAAGAATTGGACAAACCTCACCCCATGAACCCGGGCATCCCTGCTAAGTCACCAAACGTAGTGAACCACTTGGGGTGACATTTGGGTGTTGGTTAACCAATAAATGGTTCCCAGGGCGGCGGTACCCATATTTCCATCCCAAATTGACGGAGTTTTATTGTTCAGTAGGCACATATTGCCTCCTGACTTCAAACTCTACAGTCGTATTATCCGAGGATAATAACCAGTGCAGTACCTACCCACGTATTATATGCAGTATGCAGTAAAGCGTATAGTCAAATGTCAAAACTAAATGTCGTCGGCCCGAGGGGCGGCCATTCCTGGAACAGCGTCGCGGCGCCGAAAGCGTTCCGACCATGCGATTCAACTGCCACCAATACAGACGCTTTTCTTTGAAGCAAATTAAGGCAACTTTCGGGGAATGATCGTTTAATGATATTATGAAGGTAGATACAAAAATGTGGTTTCTTAGATTGGTGACATGACGGGTGTATATGTCATATTTGAATTTTCATACACGTTATTAACTTAAATCACGAATTTAAACTATAAAATTTGATGAATTGCTCAAGTTCTGTGAAACAACTGGCTCTTAAGGCGCCGTATCCCCGCTCAAAAAGAAGAAGATGGAGAGATATGTAATTACTTAATTACGAATGTTAGAGAGAACGCGCTTATATTTAAAATGATAAAATTGAAGCGAAAATTGTGAAAATGTTTAATAAAACACGACTCGTTTAAAATAGAGCAAAAATCTCGTAGGGAACATCAAAAAGAGAACATCTATATATAACTTGTAAAATAACTGAAACAAACGTGTTAATAATAATTTTTGGAGTATACTTTGCGATTTTTTTCTATCGAAGGAATTTTATATAATTTGCGTTTCGGCGCGGGCAAAGTCTAGATATTATCTTCAAGAATAACATATATTTTTTAAAGAGCTTTAAAACTTACCCAGTCTTACTCATCATCGCAAAATAAGATACAACCTCGGAGCAAGACCGGGTTAGGTGAAATTGTTACTCAACATGGTGGGTTAATCGCGCGCATGCGCGTGTTCTTCCCGCGTAGCTGTACGGGAGATGTAAGTAGCTGTCAGAATTTAAACCACCCGATCACCAGGGTTAGGGAACGTACCCATACTACGTGACACGTTTAGGGGGGGGGGGTCTTCAAAATGTCACGCTTTGCTTAGGATTTTGGTCACCGGGGGGGGGGGGGGGGGGGTTAAAAATTGCAAAAAATTGGTCACGTAGTATGGGTACGTTCCCTTAACTCAGTACCCCGAGCGTTGTAACTGACGAAATGGCGAACTTTATGAGAATCTTGACGTTTTGAACGGAGCTTTGGCAAATATTGACCGTATTCGCAACATTCGTGCACCACGGCTACGGAAAAGGTTAAAAAAAGGTACGATCCATTTGCGGCGCTTACGGAAGGAGATTTTAGTTCTAAATATAGATTTACTAAAGTCAACATGAGACGTTTGATTGATTTGGTACAGCCGTAGTTTGATGTGAATAATAAACGGGGTGGCAAAGTAGGTATCTACCGATCTCTAAGCTCTTTGTGCCATACGATACTGGGGTAGAAACGAAGTGAGATAGTGTTTATAATTGCGTTAGAAACGGTAAATCAACACAGATCAATCTCGCTAAAGTTCCTCGAATAATATGTTGTGTTGACTGATGTTGACATATGAATAAACGTGAAGTTGGCAACACGCCGCGAAATGCTAAATTGACCGCGTTTTTCAGCCTTGGAGCAGTGTTGTTACCGTAAAAAAATCATAACAGCTGTCGAGAAATATTATGATGATGAGTAAAGATTTTTACCCTGAGCAGTGTAGGCTTACTCCACTGTGTAGCTACCGCGATGCTACAGAGCCGTGGCACGGTTTCATGATGAGTAAGGCTGACCGTGTTTAAGGGAAATTTGTAATAAATCGGTACAAATCCGGGTTGCGGGCCCTTAAGGGATATATTATGCAAGAAATCGGTAGAAATTCGGGTAGCGGCGGCTTAAATGAGAAAATCTCTACGCCTTATTTATGGTGAAAATAGGGACACGAGCTGAAAAAACTTGCGTTAAGCTAGTTTTTTTTATGTTTCACATTTTTTATTGAAACTTTTCACTGAAATTCGAAGTTTTTGATATCGATTTAATTCAAATGAATTTATTATTCAGTCGTACCATCCACAAAAATAAGTATATAGGTATCTTCGCAATAATACGAGCTATGTGAACACACAGCAAAAAAAGCTTTTTCATTTTTTGGTTTTTGTTTCGAATACCTAGGAAAATAAAAATCATCAAAAATAATTTTTCGCCACTAGTTGAGAACGTTCTTTAGAAAGTGCAACGGCTCGAAAATATAAAGTAAACGGTTGCGTTGCTCTGCTCCTAAATTTGATCGTCTGACCTGGTGAAGGCGGCACGAGGGAGCAACACTTCTAAAGGCAGGGGTGACCAATTATCACGAAGCTCTTAATTAACAAGAAACTGTTACTCAAGGGGTTGAGCAAATGTCAACATGTGGAAAAGATCGATACAATAAAAGGGTATTGATTGGTTAATGCCTTAAGGCTCCGTAGCAAGCATTCAAAAAGAAAAAGAAGATAATTTGAAAGGGAGATATATAAAAACGAATGTTAGAGGGAGCGCGCATATATTACACAAAAAGATACTAGTTAAGTGAAAATTGTGAAAATATTTAATAAAACATCACCTGTTTACCTAATATAGAGCAAAAATCTCTCTACAAATGCCTAAGTTGCATTTAAAGATACACCATATTTTTTTCATCCTGTTAAATAACAGAAAAAAACAGATTGTGCATTTCACACGAGGTAGAAGTGAAACCTTCAGAAAACTAAAGTAGACAAGAGTGGGAAGGCTATTAAGCACCGCACAACGAGGAGACCGATTATACCTACTATCTCATTCTCTTGCAGGCTAAATCCTATAGATGTATGTGTGTGTCTCTTTTTAGTGTCGCTATTTTTCGTTTCAAATCATAACGGTACTAAAGAAGTTTTCACATCAAAAACGTTTTTGTAATACTCAAAAATATTTGTAATAATCATAACGGTACTAAAGAAGTTTTCACATCAAAAACGTTTTTGTAATAATTTTCGGAGCAACGGTACTAACCATGCGATGATTTTTTCTATCGAGGAAATTTACTACAATTAAAGTTTCGGTTGTACAAATGTATAGATATTATCTTTAAAAAATTACATACCTATTTTTTAAGAACTTGAAGTGTTCAAGAGAAATATGTTAAAAATCCCTAGAAATTCGGAATACGGGGGGGTTTAAGAAATCGGATTATCATTAGGAAAACTTTTTCGTCCACCTTTTTCGGGAAACAAAATTCGAATATCATTCGCTTTCGATTTTCGAATAAAGTTTTGGTGTCTGATATTCGATTATCAAGTATAATCGTAGCTACTGATTATTCACATCACTACCCAAATCAAACCGGAACCAATATTTTAGACATTTTACACACAAGTATAAATACAAGTCTTCAATCATGTGATTGATTCGCGACAAATAAAACTGTCAATAAATATGAATCAATCAACATCTTCGTACACTAATATAATGTAGATTTTCGAATAAAAATAGCAAAAATAATCAGCCATGTGCCAGTTTCGCGCGCATGCAAGATGGTGACTCGAAATTTAAATTTGGAAGTCTGTTCGCGCCTTTTGTTTCAGGTCTGATGAAACGCAATAAGTTCAAGGGACGGTCAACATGATTAATTAATTATTGGGCGTGAAGTACCTAATTATAATTTATTAGCGGTGTACTGGGTGGTCTACGGAAAATAGTAAACCAGAAGTAAAGACATACCACGAATAACTTTCATTGTAGGTACCTTTTCTATCATTTATACTTACCGACATGTAGATTATAACGCAGCTCTCAGAACCACAATAAATTTTATAGGTAAGTTTGCTACTTTAAAAAAAATAATGTTTTCATCATAATTTTGTATTTTTATGGATATAAGAAGTAAGAACGGGTAGTAAAAACAACCCATTCACGTGTGGTAAATTTGAACTGTGTAAAAATGTTCAGCATTTGCCAAGTGTGCCCGCTGTGCGCTGAACACTGCGCCAGTTGTGCACTGGTGACAAAAGTGTTCTTCGGGGCACTTTCCATTTAAGTACCATTAGAATAAACAGATCATTATTATAGTTTTTCAGAGCACCTTCCATTGAAATATCAGTAGAGCAAACACAGAATTTTTGTCTAAAACTATTTTTTTAATTTTTTTCTATTTTGATACATTATTTTCTCTGGGTGGCTTACCCGTGCTGAGGCCTCCTTAAAAGAGCAAAGAATTTTTCAGGTAGCTATCCAGAAGCTCCAGACCAGAGGTGACTACTAATTTTAAGGTAAGACATACATACAATTTATACAAGGTAAACAATTGTGTAGGTACCAGACGGAACGTCCACCTTCCAAGGCTAACTTACGTTAGATTAGCCTCATTAAGTTAACCCCCTTGCCTGAGCTGGTGACATAGGTAAACTGAGTTTGTCAATGATAACAACGCCTTGTACCAAAAAACTAAGGTTAATGGGTGGAAACCAAATATAACTATCTATCAAAGATGACCACGTTGACGGACACTTGCCGGAAAATGCCGGAAAACAGAGGTTTCATCTTCTCTAAAACAACACCAATAGACATTTTGTCATATCATATCTCCTCTGTGTCATATCACATCTCCTCGGTGTCATATCACATTTGCTCTACAACACCAACAGACATTTTGTCACATCACATCTCCTCTGTGTCATATCACATCTGCTCTACAACGCCAACAGACATTTTGTGGTATCACATCTGGGCTACAACCTACAACACTAACAGGCATTTTGTCATATCACATCTCCTCTGTATCATATCACATCTGCTCTACAACGCCAACCGACATTTTGTCATATCACATCTGCTCTACAACACCAACAGACATTTTGTCATATCACATCTGCTCTACAACACCAACAGACATTTTGTCATATCACGTCTGCTGTACAACACCAACAGACATTTTTTCATATTAAGTCTGCTGTACAACACCAACAGACATTTTGTCATATCACATCTCCTCTTTAACATTGTCAATAGACATTGGGCGCTTTTAAAATTCCCACGGCAATGGCAACGGAAATTCATTTCTTTAATACGAGTGAAGGATATGTATGAAAATGATTGCATTTTTCCTAGGTAAGTAGACATATGTAATCGTATGGTTATATACAAGTTTCGCTAGTATTTAGTGTGTAAGAAAGAGCTGCAGCATTATTTTGATGAAGAACGTAAGTTTTATACTTTTTGTGCCGTTGCCGTGCTGTAACGGAATTATAATAAACGGTTCAAAAGCATTGTGTCATATCACGTCTCCTCTATAACGACATCAATGGACATTGTGTTACATCATATCTCCTCTAAAACAATGTGTACTGACATTGTATCATCCATCACATCTACTCAAATACAACGTCCTGTTTGTGTCAATGAAACCAAAACCTCCTAGATCACAAGGCCGGGACACTAAATCCAATCAGCCTCCTAACTTGAATGAGAACCTCCAAAAAATTATTTTTTAAAATTAACTGAAACATTTTAAAATTAAGGAAGAATGGCTAAAGAAGGAGGTAGCGCAACATGGCATAACACCCCAAAAACAAATAACGAAAACATTTCAAAATGTTTTATAAATAACATAAATTGAAAATAAAAAATTTATAATGAAAATTTTAGTGGGATCTCATACAAGTTAGGAGACTTATTTGAATGAGTGTCCAGGCCTTGTGACCTAGAAGGTTTTGGTGAAACACCTTTGTATCTGTGAATGTGTTAAGGACAAAAAAAAATTATTAAAAAAAAATTAAAAGTTATCAAGGCAAAATGACTGTTAAATATTGAAGCCACTAACCTGTTTGTAGTGAGAGCCGTGGCTCTGCTGTTTGTTGGACATGTGTCCTTCCATGCCGGCCATCAGCACTGTGGCCCCCAGGAACTTGTTGAGCAGTGCCCGAGCTTCCGCGTCCTCCGAGGTGTCGCCATCCTCCACAACTAAACCACCAAATTCACATACATAAGTCATAGTCATTGAGAAACCAACATCTTAAGGTTATAAAGGTATTGAAGATGAGGTTAGAGTCACTGAAAAGGAAGCCTTCTTAGAGGTTGAACAACATAAACAAAAACATTGGTCTAACAATACTACAGGGTGGCGCAAAATTAATCATCCAATTTTGTTTTTGATTAACTTTTTTACTAAATAAAAAAAAAAAGATTTTGACTATTAGAAATCTTTATTTGAACTTTTAAAATTTTTTCTGTTAAGTGAAAAAGATGATATCCGTCAAGTGGCTGCCGCCAGTGTTGATACACATTTGTGCCCGTTTTATCGCATTTTACATGACTTTCCTGCAAGATTTCCGGTGATAACTGTTCGCATTCATGTCAAATATTCTCCTTAAAGGCTGCGATTGTCTGAGGCTTGTTGGCATAAACCCGCGACTTCAAATAGCCCCAAAGAAAGAAGTCTGGAATGGTTCAATCGGGCGATCTTGCTGGCCATACCAAATCGCCAAAATGAGAGATTACGCGTCCAGGAAACGCTTTCTTCACAATATTCATTGTGGCTCGTGCGGTTGCACCGTCTTGTTAAAACCACATGTTCACCAAGCCCCGCTCATCCAATTCCAGAAGTAAGAAGTCGTTTATCATGGCCCTGTAGCGTTCGCGAGTAGCAGTGACCGTAATGCCAATGGCGTCCTCAAAAAATACTGCCCAATCACTCCTCCCGCGTTAATGCCGCACCACACAGTGGCTTTGAGTGGATGTAATGGCTTTTCGTGTATCAGTTGATTTTCAGTGCCCCAGAAACGAATATTATGCTTATTGGCGTAACCGTTTAAGTGGAAATGCGCCTCGTCGCTCATGGTGACTTTCGACACAAAATCGATAAAAGCGTTAAAGCTTAAATCGACACAATTATTCCACGCTCTTGCGGAGTATAGCGCTCCTTTGCTTGTCTGTTTGTATTCTGCAGCTGTCTAGTTCACAAATGTCAAATATGATTGACCTACGACGCCATTTGCAAAAATTATAACATCTTCCGATAGGGTGATTAATTTTGCGCCACCTTGTAGTTTATACCTGATGTTGTGCTTACACAGCGTATAAAACAAATATAATGGTGTATGAACAATTTATTGAAAAGCGCTGCTTGTTTGTCATGGAGCAGTATCGGAAGATTGTCAGCAAAAATAATACTTTTTAAACCAACAACACATAAGATGGTCAGGAGATAATCACATTCTTCAAGCAACAAATATATATTATGATAAAATTCTTCCACAGAACTTACACATTATATATCGGTATTACCTATTGAAAAGACTGGTAATATTTTTGAGAATATGCTTCTCCAAATTCCCGATTTATATAAAAGAAAATAACATTGCTTTGGGCATTAAAAAAATCATACAAATAGTAGGCACACGCAAGTAATCCATTGAAATAGAACTTCTCAATTAAGCAATCCATAATTTATTCTCAAAACAGTTCAAAAGCAATAAACCCCAATTTCATAACTCAAAAGCTAATTAAAAAAGGATAACAATAAACAAAAATAATTCAAGTCTGCAGCAGGAGACCAGAAGAACCTGTCACTTTTCTATGAATTGATTCAAATCTACCAACCGATATCCGCGTTTTTCATCCTGCAGATGATATCCTGCACCCCAGTGACCTTGGTATTGCTGCCGAGGAAGGAAGAAGATGAGGTGGTGGTGGTGGTCCCACTGCTGCGGTGCTGACTGCTGGAGTACTCCATCCTGGTCTCCGACTCTTGGGAAGAACCCACACTGCGCTCACTGTCGGAGCGGACCAGGCCTGGTGGAGGTGCACAGTGGGATAGTCATGCCAAGTGGTGTCAAGATGTAGAAAGTTAAGAATGCAAAGTTTGGAATGATAAAAGTAAGATTTCCATTAGACTGGTGTGGTATTTATAGGTTAGAAGTTAGACCTTAAAAACATGATAATACTTCAATGGCATTGTAAAGTGAACTAGTTTAAATCAAGCCCGTCGTCTCAAAGTGTTGGTAAGGTAAGGAATTGACATGAACCGAATACCCTGCCCAGAAAAGTCCCATAATGACTGCCCTTCAAACCATAGCCAATTTTAGTTTTCTGCGCAGAGTCGTCAGTTTATGTCGATTCCTTACCCTTACAGACCCAATGAAATAACGGGCTAACAGTTTCCCTTTCAAAAGCTTAAAATGAAACCATGAGCTGTGCTGAAGCTTTTATGCATTCTACAAAAGATGTAACTTTAAAATGCATAGATAAATTTAATGCTTGCGCGTTAAAGAATAATAAGAACCATTTTGGGAGCACTACTATGGAGAAATATTTAATGTATAGCAGTGTAGTATTAGAAAATACATAAGTACATATACATAGTAAAAAAATGTTTAACTTTTGTGGTATTGAGCCGTATTCTCACATCTGCCCTCTTGAAGACTATTTGAAACAATGGCTCAAGAAAGAGAAAGAAGCAAAACATGGATCAATACCTCACAAATCAAACAACTTAAATAATACAAGTTTCATGTAGCTAGCAGTAATGCAACCAGCTTTGGAAGTTCTCCGTTTGCATGTCAATGAAGGAAGAGTAAGATAAGTGCCTACGCAAATAAATGAGTTGAATTTCAAATTGTAACTAACCAGGAGAAGTAGACCGACTGGACACACCTTCAGAAGCATCCTTCAAACTGTTGGAGCGCAGAATAAGTCCGGCCTTGGGGTACGAGGGCTTCTCTGTCTTCACCGTCTCAACTGGAAAAACAATTAATATTAAGACATTGTCAAGAAATGATCCATAATATGCATTAAATTAATTACGTTATTTGGCTTTAGACAGTAGATTATTATAATATAAGCGACACAGAGGCAGACTAAGGGAGGGGTGGATAACTGTGTGGAAGAGGATTGGAGCACGATGGGAAGGACTGGAGGCGAATTGCAAGGACCGCAGCAAGTGGAGAACATTTGTGGAGTAGGTCAAACACACCCTGGGAGGTAGCGCAGTGATGATGAGCAGCAATTGGATTATTTAAGTACGTACCTAGTTTGTTTGACTTTTTTACTTATAACAAATACATACTTTATAATATTAATAATATGTACCTACAATTTATTACATTTCTCATATATTCTAATGGCAGCATGCTATACTAGCGCCTTCTAGTGGCTAGAGTTGTGAGGTTTAGTTTTCTGTCATACATTTGGGTAAACTTAAAATTGTTCATAAACTACTCATTTGTAGATAGTGGTAATTTAATTATTTTAGGAAAAAATCTTTTTTGCAAGTTATGATGAATTGTGTAGTGTATGTAAAAGCTTTCGCCTCTAGATATCAGGTGTATAAAAGTTTTCCGTCAAGTCCGTAAGATGTCAGCGGGGATTGAGGCCGGGCTGTGACAACAGCGGTGACCAGATCAATTCTAGCCAGCTCTTAAGTCGGCTATACAGCTACTTACTACCTTGTAAATACGAATATTACAAATAAACTCAGATTGTTTAAAAGAAGTATTTATTATTCTTTTAAGTTTATTCATCTCCAACCATGAAGTGTCGGAGAGCTCTGAAGTGTGAGAACACAACCAGTTGTTTCTTTACCCATGTACATACTGAATATGAATAAATAGTTTTGATAGCATAGAAACTTAATCCCATACAAATTAATAGAACATTGTACCTATCGTAGACCTCCGTAGTCCAGTGGGTAAGACTCTTGACTCACAATTCGGAGGTCGCGGGTTCGAACCCGGCATGCGCAAATAAATTTTATTTGATTAATTTGTGTTATTTCACAATTAATTCATTTAAAATAATATATAGTATATTTGCGGCATGTTCCAGAGTGGAAGATACTATCAGTATCGCCCTGGTGTAAGACCACCATTCAGAATTGAAACGTTGCTTGAAAATGGCTTTAGCCGTGTTTGGTGACCAGATCTGAATAGCCAGGTACTTCCCAACCTTCCCCTTCCCCACCTCCTTCCCCTCCCCCCCACCCTCAGCCTCACAACATACCCCAATTGGGGATGCCATAGTCTCACTGGCTCCAGACGGGAGCAGTTGAGATTCTTGTGCGGTATTAACTGTAAAAAAAAAAAAAAAAAAAAATCTAAATAATATTTGTGCAGCTATATAGCCCTGACAAGGCGCGGCTGGCCCAAACGTTCAATAGTGCGCCGAACCGCCAACAAAATTGAACATTTTACAGCTCAATGTGTTCCTAATTAATATTTTTAAATTTAAATTACGCGCAAGGTTGAAAAAAAAAACTAATTACGTATTTAAATGCATGAATTTTGCAAGAGATAATAATTATTGCAGCCGGCTGGCATTCTTTCCCGTGGAACCTAGGAACCTAGGTACATACCATTTCGCGCGTTTCAGTCAAACGCTCAGTTTGGGAATTGTCATTTTGTATGGTGCTCCTACAAACATGTCCAGACCGTGAAAAACACAAAATGTATGCAAAATCTGCTTCTGGCGGCACGGCGCACGACGCGCAAAGTGCAAACATTTTACGCACCAGCCGCGCCTGGCCCTGACTGAACAATTTTTGGTTTCTAAAATTCTAAAACATTTCATTTCAAAATGATCAGAACATGAATGTAATACATAAAGCAGGCTCTTCGCGTTCGCAGTTCGCGGCCTTCGCGAAAGCCCGCGAACCGCGAGTATGGATGGTTTCGCAACATAGCGGTCGCGCTTCGCGGCGTTCCCCGTCCAGTGGCGGTTTTTTGGTCCGCGAACGCATCCACACTCGTGGTGTGTCAGTTGTGTGCGAGACGCAGTGACAGGTCCATTTCAGTCAAGTGCGCGAATGTAAATGCGAAAAATTGCGAGTGAAGAGGGCTAAATTTTTAAGGGCGCAGTGTGTTCACGCGTAAATCACGGCCATGGCCAATGTTTTATAAAAATAATCAGCACTTCTTTCACATTTACTAGATCATCTTAATTCTGAATCCTTTATTTTGCATGCCATAAAGGTTCTTTTTAGCTGAAACAATTACCAAAATATGTTGTGAACGTCAACATTGAAGATGATTTATTACTTCAACATGAACACAGTTAGAATCTTTCAATTTTTATAATTATATTTTTCATGATTTAATCCACTTTTTAAGTAGGTAAGTTATCAAGAATATTTTATTTACTAGGATTCACCAAAACCACAAACCCGGAACCTACTTTTTGAGATGTTTTCATATAATTTTTTATTAACATTGTCAAAATACAAATTAGAAAGCGCAAAACGCTGCCTTCAGTACTAAATAAATTCGATTTTCCGCCATTGAACGGAATATCAATGCTACCTCTAGTGGCCAGCAATGTTGATACTGCCAATATTTTACTGGAGTTGGACTTTTATTTATATAATAGGGTATTTGCTTACAAATGCTCTAATATTATGATTGAGTAAGAAGACAAGTTACCAGCATTCTTGATGAACTTTTCCGTGAGAGTTTTGACAGATCCCTGGCGTACAACTCTCGGGTGTTCCAGCTGCGGGATCCCCTCTATCGCTTTTGGCTGATTCTGGAACAATAAACCACAAAGCAGTTATGTATGCCTAATTATGATAATGACTAGTATATCAAGGTTTACATTTAAAAAATGGATATGGGTGTCAATAATAACAGTAAGGTCAGTTTTTTCGCAGAAATTCATGTGACAAAGACATCAAATGGCCAGCGCCATTTTTTTTTTTTGACAGTTGAAAGGTTCCAGTTAAATGCCGATTCTAAGTCCGTTTCAGCTTTTGAAGAAATTGTGATCAGCAAAGAGAATAACTATCATGTCATTAAGCTTGTCAGTTTATTACAATTTGATAGAAAGCTGAAACTCACCTAGAATCGGCATTTAACGAGGGCCTTATAAAAATAAAAAAAACAAAATGGTATTGAATGACCATGATGAGAATGTTAATTTGAAATTTTGCGAGAAAGTGATTTTGTTCAATTAAAACTACTAAAAGCAAAAGGAAGATGAAGGAAGAATTATGAAAAATACAATAAAATAATAAGTTTTCTATGTATAAGTTTGATTGAATGTTTTTTTTTTTTGAATTTTGAGAGGTTTGTGTAAACACATCAATGTAAACACTATGACGTTACATACTATTAGACGAGGGGTAGAAATCTCAAAGTGGGAAGACAAGAACAAGACAATTGTAACGATCTCGATATCTAGTACTTTAGTACTAAACTGCTACGCGTCGAGTAAGGTTGCGTCTTACCAGCACTTACCAGTAAGTAAATTGCATTTTAAAAAGTGTCAAAATGCCCTCCTGTGTGATGAGAAAATGTTTCAATTACACGGCAAATAATAGTATAGGCGAATAAATAACATTTCATTTGTAAGTACACGCAAATTACTTAATATTATCGATTATTATAAAAATTACAATTAATTTTCATGTTTCCCGCTCGCGGTTTTACGTCATTAGAGAAAATTCAAGTCCTACTAAAGTAAAGGGACGCGCAATAGCCAAATTTCTGTTGCTAAGTAAACTTCACTGTTTTAAAGTAGACTAATCAGCCTAAACACTCTGTTTATTTGTTTGCTTGCGGTAAAACAACACATAAATCAGTAGTTCTAACAAGTATTGATGACAATCGCCACCATTTGAAAACTGTCGTTGCCTTATTGTATTTATTGTATAGCTCGACATATCAAACTCCGACAGGCAGCCGGACCTTTTATTCTAGTGGGCCTCAAGAAAAGAACAGCGAACGTTCCATCAAAAAGTGACAAGCAATACGCCGCCGCCCGCTCCTATATTCATCGCATTCATACACACACATTATTTGATTGTCTATCTTTATCATACAGGAATAAACTTTTGAATTAAGAAATTATACTGAAAATCGCTGAAAACGAAAGAGTGTTCCTTACTTTCCACCAGAGGCGGCTCTAGGGATCCAGAAGTGGAAGGTCATTTAAAAAAATGATATTACCTCTGATACAATATCAAATTAAATATAATAATATTCATTTGTAGGAACCTCACGAGTTTGAGAGTCAAATTCACCCACATACGTCAAATTACGTTTAATATAGTAAATTATTTCATGCGACAAGCGTAAAATATGCGAAATCAACCTAAGTTTCTCTAACCATCTCTTTCGGATGCATGATATTCAGCATGCTCTCTCTCCCTCACGGTTCTGACCCAAACCGTCTTCAGAATCCGAAAACTTTTACTAAAAGGGACATAGCGCCATCTCGTTTATTGTGTAGTGCGTAAAGAGACAGAAGATATGATATAGGGGCATTTCATAATTTGACCCAGCCAATCATAGTGCGTGGGAAAGAAAGCTTCCATTTAAGATGTTAGATGTCACTGCTTGCCGCTGCCGGCTATCTCTCGCGGTGCATTTCAAATACATTAGAATAATACCAGTTGTTTTGATTTGCTTAATATTTGATAATAATATTATGTTTTACTGTCATCTTATAATTTTGGGAGGTTTTTGACCAATTGACCTGAGGGAAGGACCGCCACTGCTTTCCACATTATATTGTGAGTACATGAGACTATGGCGAGTCTATTTATTTATGTAACGTCATTGTGTAAACATATCAAAGTCTACGCATAATCTATTAAAAGTGCTACAGTTTCTGCTACATACACTTTAAAGATAATTAGTGTTTTTTGGAATATACTAGTACTAGCTGGTTCCCGGCATGCATTGTAACGCCATACTCAAATAAATACAGTGTTTCTCCCTGAATCACCTTTCCCGTGCGTCCCCGTTCCCCTCCCGTGTCCCCTTCCTAGCTAGCTTTTTAAATTATAGTCTATATGTTATTCTGATGTATGAGCTATATTATTGTAAAGTTTAATTAAAATCCATTCAGCAGTTTTTGCGTGAAAGAGTAACAAGCACGCATACATCCATACAAGCTTTCACGTTTATAATATTACTAATATATACCTGTAATAGAGGCAAAACTTAATAATTTTAATCATCAGTACCTACTATTTAATGTGAAATATACCGTGTTTCACACAATATGAACAAATCAATCTCTAAAGACTTCGATATCCATGTGCAGTTGCGTTGAATTATTTCAAGATGCAGCCTATAGGGAAAAGATTGATTTGTAGTAAAAAACGTCCAATATGAGAAGAAGTCTCACGCTATGATCAGACGAGAAGAAGTCTCACATTTCATACGAGAGGAAGTCTTATACTAGATTTATGAGAAAAAGTCTCACAGTATGATCAACGAAAAGAAGTCTCCCATTTCATACGAGAAGAAGTCTCACAGTATGATCATTAAAAACAATGTATACTTTTAAATAATGTACCTATATTTGTATTCAATAACTCACTTTATAAATCTTGGAGATGCTATTCCCCGCAGTGCCGTACCGCTTGGTCTTGGTGACGCTGGTGACTCCGGTGCCGCCCCTCGTGGTGGCGGTGGCCACGCAGCCGCTGCCCGGCCCGGACACCAGCGGTGCAATGTCTGCCGGGTCGCTGGAGTAGGCCGTCACCGTCACGCGGCCCACGGGTGTCCCGCCGTTCTGCACATGGAACTCCTCACGCACTATGGTACCTTTCACTGATAAAGAAAGAAATTAATAGATTAAAAAACTTTAAGGTTCATAATTGGGCATTGATATTAAATTACAAAATAATTGATGGGGAATTGGCTTATTTTTTAACATATTAAAGTCATTTGATCGACAGTTTTTATGATTAAAAAATTAAATCTTTTGGATCCTATTTTTTAACATATAAAATCTTAGGGAACAAAGTGCATCGGAAATTTTTGCTGACTCGTAGTGGAGAAAACCTTATACCATCTTTGCTAATAGGATCTGCCGAGCGATTCTGCATATTTTGTGGGATCATTATGAGATAACGGACGTGATCTCCTTTCAGATTCGTGTGATTTTTACATATTTACAGTCACAAATTTTAGTTTAGATCATTTTAAACACGAATTCCTGCAAGTATGCATGATTATTTATTCATTTAATGTACGTTGTACATTTAAAAAGCAAATAAATCACACAAATCTGACAGGAGATCATGTCCGGTATCTCATAACAATCCCACAAAAGATATAGAATCATTATTCTATTTTGCCCATGATATAGCATGTTAAGGGAACATACCCGTACTACGTGACCCGTTTGTTTAGGGGGGGGGATCTTCAATTACCACGCTTGATCACAATGGGGGGCTGGGGGGTTGGGTTTTTTCACGTAGTTAATCTAGAAATCTTTTTATATTTTTTCAACTAACTTTTTAATATTTTTTCCACTTTTAATTATAGATATGCACGTACTCTTGACGTCACGCAGCAAGCGCCGTATTAATAAAGACAAATATAAGCTAAATATATTTTTTAAACTTTTTGTTAGCAAGAAATGGTTCAAAACCATATTCATGATTTACTACGTGAAAACTGTAGGGGGAGGGGCGGGTCTTGGAATATACTATGTGGCCGGGTCTGCTAGTATAGTATAAATGTTATATACTAGTAGTCACCAACTTTCTATAAATGTAAATCTTTTTTCTTGTTGAACAATAATTAAAAATACGAATAAGTGTTACGGTATTGTAAGTTATTTGTTAAATTCACATTTCATGACACCAGGGCGCAGAAAAATACTGGATGCTTCAATATTATCACCTGTACAACCTATAACATGGGGCCTCAGCACAGGTAGAGGACATACAGTTAAGACAACATCATTATTACATTGTAACATAAAATTATAATAGTGAATTAATTACAATAAATATCATACCTTCATAGTTTTGATTGGATCCGCTGTGTTTCCTCAGAGCCTTAAGCCCGAACATGGGTCTGCCGTTGTCATCCGTGGGACCGACTCCATAGCTCGAGGTGATCACATCCAGTGGCTTCTTTACCACCTTGGAGGGGCTCTGGGATCGTTTCACCGTCTTCTTGCCTTCCACCTTCTTGGTCGTGAATGATCTGGTTTCGCTCGTTTTTCGCAGAATGTTAGTAGTAGCCCATTCCGGTTTAGCTTCCTCCTTCTTCCTTGTTACTGTGTTAAATACATCTTTACCGGCCGGTTTGCTCTTGAAGTTAGAGAACGCACTCTGGTATTCTGTTTTAGAGTCTGTGGTTTCTTCTTCCCTCGGTCTCTTCCAGTCCGGGCTCGGACTTCTTCGGTATAACTTCTCAGTGGGACTGGGAGAACGTTTCGCTGGACTTGGGCTGCGAGTGCCGCTTCTGCTGTTGTTCTTTGAGGAATAAGAACTCTTTTCTACTCTTTCTGTGGAAGATGAAGTCTTCCTGGAATATGTGGATTGGTATTCCGATTCAACTTTCTCCTCCCTTTCTTTTTTCACGTTGACAGTTTTTGGAATCGCTTCTGGTTTCAAATTGTTTGACACTCCTATTTTTCTCAAGTATGCCGTTGTGTACTCCGAAACTTTGGAGCTTCGAACTTTAGGACAAGTACCAAACTTATCAGGGCTGGGTTTTCTATTTTTTGTTTCTGGACTTGAAGTTCTGTGACCATTTTCCCTGACTGTGGTCTGAGAAGATCTTACAGACTCTGTCGTTGTTTGGTACCGCTTTTCAGGACTTCTGCGTCCAGGTCTACTGTTGGTAGCACTCTTTTCAGGACTTTCCCGCCTTCGTCCGGCAGTTCCATTTGAAGTTATTTTTTGAGGACTTTCTCGCCTTCTTGCTGGACTTTCAGTAGAAGGAACCATTTTTTCTGGGCTTTCCCTTCTTCTCTCCGGACTTCCTTTTTCAGGACTTGTTGATCTTGAACGGTAAGTTTCTTGTTGCGTGTTAGTGTTAGTAGATCTCTTTTTATCAGTGGTAGTATGTGATTCTTTCGAATGTCTTCTTCCGACATCCATGGAGATAGATTCATTTTCGCAATGAGAAGATCTCCTAAACTCGGAAACCGATTTGGTTTCTTGCTGGGTTGTTGACACTGAAGTTATTTGAGTCTTAGTGGTTTGTTGGGAAGAAGACAATTTTTCTGACTTTTCGCAAGTTCTGTCAGTTCTTCCAGTGTTTTCCAAATTGATTCGCACAATTCTCATTTGAGATCGAATTCGACGCCTTTGCTCATATCCAGTGGTTATTTCCAGCTGAAACATGACAGAGTTTATGTATTTATTGGGTAATTATCATGCTGCATTAATTTAATTAATAACTGTGGTATCTTTTAAACATTGAGTTTGTGTGAGGAAATTTTCACCAGCAAGAAGGGCCAATAATAATGAATTCATGCATTAAAATAAAATAATATATAGGAAGCAAAAATAATGGTCGAAAATATGAGTCTGAGTTTTACCAATTGCTCCAGTTTTGTAAGGTCGAAAATTTCTTCAATTGTGGCTTGTAACTGTGAGTCCTCAACACTGCTGCGCCTCCGTTCAGAGTTGAATGCCTGGTCAATGCTTGTCCTGCGGAGTTCAACCCCAAACTTGCCGCTTCCTCTGCGAGTGCTGACTACATCAGCAGTGGTGTATTCATTCATTTTGGCATCGGTTTGTTTGGAAACATTGGTTGTTTCCGTGTTCTTCACTACTCTTTCTTGTTTATCGAATAGGTGGAAACTGTCTTTCTTCTGTTTGTCAATTGCTTGCTTCATGTAATTGACTGTAATGTCTTTTTTGGCTGGAGTATTTAAATCAGCCTTATAATGTTTCTTAGGTTTTTCATAAATGCCATTTGAAAATGGAACTTTACCTGGTTTCTCAACTTCAACTTCACTTTCACTGTCAACTGAAGAGACTTCAACCTCTTTTTTGGGAATTACATCAGGTATAGATTCTGCTGTCGGAGACTTTTTGTATACTCCTATGTCAGTGAGTTTGGTAGTTTTCCTGTAGGGAGTATCACTGGGTTGAGAGTCAGGATTTTGAGAGGCAATGTTTTCAAACAGAGCCTTTGCTTTTTTAACAGCTTCACAGCTGCGTAGGGTTGTGATAGGCCTGGTGTTAATTGGCGACTTTTCTGGTGTCACCTGAGGTTTAGTGAGGGTCTTTTCAGGCGTTGTATGTGGTTTGCCTGATACCTTTTCCGGTACTGTCTGAGATTTAGGAGCAGCCCTTTCTGGAGTTGGCTGACGTTTAGGTATGACCTTCTCTGGATTTGAGTGAGCATTAGGTGAAACCCTTTCTGGGGTCGAATGAGGTGTGGCCTTGGGACAGGTCCTTTCTGGAGATGTTTGTTTGACATGCTTATTTTCGAAAGATGTTTTCTTAGCCTGAGAGGCGACAGTTTCTTTTTGTACATTTAATGAGACATCATGTTGCGTTGTTTCAAAATGTTCAAATTTATTTTTAACATCATTTATCATTTTGGATGCTTTGGACACAAGACCTGGAGACTTCTCAGATGATACTTTTTCGGCTGTGTTAACGAATTTGGTGACTTTATCTGTTACACTTAACAAACATTCATCAGTCCTCAGATCATCGCCTACATTTGAAAAGTCAGGGCGCTCCTTCTTAGGGGCTGGATCTGTTAATCTGATGGGTTCTGTTATTTTTTCTGCTGTACTTAAGAAACGTGAAACCTTATCGTTAACGCTCAAAAGACACTCATCGTTCTCCAAATTGCTGTCAATTTCTTGTTTAAGAAAATCTTTCACAACTGTATGACGACCGCGATCTTCAGTTCTTGTATCAGATACATTAGCGAACCTTGACACTTTATCAGATACACTCAGTAAGCATTCATCAGAACCGTTCACTCTGTCATTATCACTTATACGTCTCCTGGGGTGTAATTCGATTTCATCATCAGATAGTTCAACGATTCTCTCTGATAAGTCTGTTAGAAGCTCCGATTCATGTATGGTCTGGTGATGAGTCTTTTTCTTGGGCATATCATCTTCCGGTTCAGTGACTCTATCGGGGAAACGAGGTTTCCCTGTATCTTCATTGGGTCTCAGAGGCATGGGACAAATTCTGTCAGGAGAGTTTTCTCGAGAAGACTTGGCTTGTTGAATGTCGACCACAATGTTTTCATCAGCTCGATGACCATTGTATGAGGTCTTTGACTTGGCGTTGAAAGGCTTTCTAGTTACTTGGGCCTTTGGACATGCTTTGGATGTGCTCATCTTATTAGCTGTGATGTTGGTTGTCTTGTGGACGGTTGTGGCAACAGATGAAGCAGTTCTTGTTGTGTTTACCTTGGAAACATTTATTTCTGGTTTGGACCTCATCCTGGTCGGGGATGTTTTAGTTGTTTTCATTGTGATATCACTAGTGGTTCTTGTAATCTTTGAGTCTGAATTGGTGTTTGCCAACTTGGCACTGGGAGCGAGTGAACGTGTTTTAGTAGATTCTGGCTGCTTTGCCCTAGGTTCGTTACTTTTTTGTTTGGGTTTAGTAACATCAACTTCATCATCCGAAGTAATTTCAATAACACACTTCTTCTTATCATGGTCGAATTTGCTGGCAATAGTTGTGAATTTATCCGTAGTGGTTTTTACTGTCTTTTTAGTTGTTACTGAAGATGTAACATTTTTTTTGGTAGTTTGCGATTTATCATTTTTGAAAATATCATATTTCTGGGTCGTAAGAATGGTTCGAGTTGGTTCATATTTCTTATCATTCACAGTTTTGTGATTGGTTTTCGTGGTGACGGTTTTTTTAGAATCTATGGCACAGACCTTCGATGTTATTTTTTCACTGGGCTTTACATTTTGAGGGAGATTCTGTTTGTCTGGTGATTTCTTTTGTGGTGATTGTTGTCTGGGAACATCTTTAGTTGGAGAAGGGGTATGCCTGGTTGGAGAAGTACTAGCCCTCTCAGGACTGTGTCTGTCAAAGTTTGATATGATCACTTCTGTTGTAGTTATCAATTTATCAGAAGATGTTTGTTTTTTCATGGAAACATTACTGCATACTGTATCAGTTGATTGTTTAGTCTTGACTGTCTTCACATCCGTATTGGGGGAAGTACGCCTAACAAGGGTAGAATCTTCTTTGACTGGTGCATTTTTTGTTTCTGAATATTTCGGCTTCAGTTTCTCAGGAGATGTACCTCTATGTTTCAAATTTGCAGGGGATGCATCTCTTGGAATTTGTGATGGAACCGATGGTTTCAATTTCTCAGGAGAAGTACTTATTTGCTGTGTAGGTTTCATTTTGTTAGGAGAAACACTCCTTCCAGAGGAGGGCTTTACCTTTTCAGGGGAAGAACTCCTAGGATAAGAATCTTTTGGATTATTTTTATCAGGAGAAGAACTTATTTGAGTTGGTTTAATTTTATCAGGAGAAATGCTCCTGGGAGTATCTTTTGGTTTGGGTTTATCAGGAGATTGGCTCCTGCAGACAGAATTTTTTGGTTTTATTTTTTCAGGAGAAATGCCCCTTGGCGTATCTTTCGGTTTGGGCTTCTCAGGAGATTCACTCCTGCGAACAGAATCTTTTGGTTTTATTTTATCAGTAGAAATGGTTGTTAAAGAACCATCCTTGTTTGTAATATATTTTTCAGGACTAGTCCTCCTCGGGGAAGAAACTTCCTTTGGTGGAGATTGTCTTTCATAAATAGGAATGGTACGGTTATCTTTTTCGAAATTCATTTCATTTTCAATAAATAGCTTTGAATCATCATGCTTCTTTTCCGACACAGTTGTATTAAGAAGAGTATTAGTGATATCATGTTTGTTCTCTATGGTATCAGCTGAAATGACCTTTCCACTTTGATCGATTTGAATGAACTCAGCGTCTACCAAATTGGTGTACTGGCTATCAGAATTCTTCTTCAGAGATGATTTCCTGGGATATGTGGTGTTTGCATATTCAGGCTGTCTAACTTCTGCAGATTTAATGTTAGCAGTAAGTTCCCTCTCAGGGCTAGAGTATGGAGAACGGCTGGGAGATCGTGCAGGGTACAGATCTGTTGGCAAATTACCCAAAATTTCAGAGAGGTTTTTCTCAGCTCCTTCGACCAATGTTTTCTTATCGGGCATACCGAGAATCTTACGGCAACGCTCTTCATATGTTTCACTTCTGACAAAAGGCGCCTTTGATTTTGTTTTAGTAGTTCTCTCTGGCGATTTGTCTTTTTTGAGCAAATCATTGACTTCAGAATCATCAGGTGGAGAGACTTCAAACACTTTTGGTGGCGATTCTTCATCATCACCGTAGAGAGCTGATTTCTTTAAAGAACTCTTACGGGCAATCTCAGCAGTTTTATCGAATGATGACTTCTTCAGAATGGAAGAGATTGTTTCTTTCTTGTATGTATCAGCATCGATATTGGTTGAAGAGTTTGTAACAGAGCTGTTGTTTGTCTTCGGTCTCTTTTTGAAATCAATATCATCTTCTGAATCATTTTCCACATGATCGATATTGGTCACCACTTGCCTGTTTGTATTGGAAGTGATGAATTCAATTTCACTAACTGAAGTGGTTGGAGAACTATCACGGCTTTTGTGAATTTTGAGTGGATGCTCTTCTGAAGGGGGTCTTCGAGTAGGACTTGGGGATTTGTTTCGATAAGATGGTGGAGAATATCCACGGGGCGGGCTGTCCCTTGTTGGGATACGAGACGGTGAGGTTGATGACCTTTTTGGAGTCGGAGATTGTTCCCGAGAGGAAGGAATTTGGGTTGAAATGGGAGAAGGCTGTTCCCTTGTGGGACTTGTGCTTGGAGAATGACGAGAAGGAGATGTTGAAGAGACATTTCTTGTTGGAGTTTTGTCTGCTGGCTTTCTTGTGGGACTGCACGAAGGTGAACTGCGCGTGGGGCTTGGTGAAGGGTATCGCGGAGTGTTCTTGCGAGATGGGCTCACAGATGGAGAACTTGTTGTCCTGGTATTGTCTTTCTTGACAACGTATGTTGTACTTTCCTTGGTATTCCTTTCGATTGTGGAGTATTTACTTGGAGAATAGCTTCGATTGGACGGTGTTCGGTCCAGTGGGGCATCATAGCCATGCCTTGTTGGAGAAGTATCTCCATGGGGTTTTGGTTCTCTTTTCCTATCCGGACTTTGCTGTGTTCGGTTAAGTGGGGCATCATAGCCACGCCTTGTTGGAGAAATATCTCTGTGGAGTTTTGGTTCCCCCTTCTTATCTGGGCTTTTGGTTCGGTCCAGTGGGGCTTCATAACCGTGCCTTGTTGGAGAAGTATTTCCATGGGGTTTTGGTTCTCTCTTCCTGTCGGGGCTATGTTGTGTTCGCTTAAGTGGGGCATCATATCCATGCGTTGTTGGGGAAGTATCTCTATGGGGTTTTGGTTCTCTCTTCCTATCTGGGCTTTGTGTTCGGTCTAGTGGAGCATCATATCCATGCCTTGTTGGGGAAGAATCTCCATGGAATTTTTCTTTCCTTTTCTGATCTGGGCTTGGTGTTCGATCTAGTGGTGCATCATAGCCTCGCCTTGTAGGAGAAGTACCTCCATGGGGTTTTTCTGTCTTCCGATCTGGGCTTTGTGTTCGGTCTAGTGGGGCTTCATAACCATGCCTTCTTGGAGAAGTATCTCTGTGGGGTTTTGGTTCTCTCTTCCTATCGGGGCTTTGTTGTGTTCGTTTAAGGGGGGCATCATAGCCACGCCTTGTTGGGGAAGTATCTCCATTGGGTTTTTGTTTTATCGTCCTCTCTGGGCTTTGTGTTCGGTCTAGCGGAGCATCATAACCATGCCTTGTTGGTGAAGTATCTCCATGGGGTTTTTGGTCCTTTTTCTGATCTGGGCTTGGTGTTCGATCTAGTGGGATATCATTGGGTTTTGGTTCTCTCTTCTTATCTGGACTTTGCTGTGTTCGGTTAAGTGGGGCTTCATAGCCATGCCTTGTTGGAGAAGAATCTCCATGGGGTTTTAGTTCTCTTTTCCTATCTGGACTTTTTCCAGGAGAACTTTCTCTTGTATTGTTCGGAGGGACTTTGCCTCCATCTCCCGCTTCAGATTTCTTAACAAAGCGGTGATCTGTAGTAGATCTGTTTTCATGGGTTGTCTTTGTGACAGTAGTATGCCTATCTGCCGATGGTCTTCTGATGGGTGACGAATCAGATTGTTTTCTAGGACTTGAAGACCTGGAAGACTTTTCGGGACTAACACTGCGCAATGAGGTGGTACTGGTCTTCAGGCTCCTATTACTACCACGAGTAGGGGATATTCCTGGAAGGGTACTGTCAGGGCTTGACCTCAAGGATCTGGCAAAAGCCTCGTGGGTAGGACTTAGATCCTGACTGACACGCTTGCTGGTATAATCTGATTGATATGTTGTGAGATATTCTCCGGTTGTTTTCTTATTATTTATTACTTCAACGACTTCTCCCTCTGGTTTAGGGTACTCTGTTTCCAAGACTTTCCTATCAACTTGGATGACTTCTTCAACACCCTTTTTATTCTTCTCTGAAACTTGATCAGAATATTTTCTCTGAGTGATATTCGTAGTGTGTTCATCAATAACCTTACTGGACCTTACATTGTGGTCGGAGTATTTACTCACGCTTTCCGCCTTTTCTGAATAGTTATCCGTAGAAACATCTTCACAAACGAAATCATCAACATTAAGAGTTCTGTTGACAGTGTCATTAGTATTATCTCTGCTGTTCCTTATATCGTCTGACACTGTATCTCGAGAATCATATTCAGATGTATGATGTTTTTCAGAAGTCCTACTGGAAACTGAAATGTTATCAGATTCAATGTGCCTCGAACTTTTGTTGACACTTCGTTGGGATGAGGTCATGTCGCTCCCGGTGGTAATATTATGGCTGCCTGTCTGCCTTCCTGACGTGATGTAAGACCCCTTTGTTTCACGGCTGGTGCTGGTTACAATGGTTCCGTCGGGCAAGGACCTTTTTTCTATAATGACGGTAGTGTGCTCATCAGGGTGTTGTACCTTTCTAGAGATTAGCTCTCCCTCGGTACAAATTGTTGCCTCTGGACCAGATACAGATGAAGTTGTATTCCTGATGTTTTCATTGACAGAGTGATGTGATGTTACCATATTATCAGTTGTATCATTGGAAGAAAGGTTTTCGATGTTGGGTCTTGGCAAGTCATTGTCTCCACTTCTGAAGTTGGGATTGGAATCGTATTTCTGAGAGAATGAAGATTTGGTGACTGAGGAGCCGACAGAACTTGTCGTAGATGAGGTCATCATACCGTCGTCAGTTTTGGAGACAAACTGTTCTTTAGCCACGCTTTTGGCTTTGCTCTCTGCGCAGTAAATCTTGCTGTTTTCGTCTTCGTGCTGGGTAACTGACTGTGCATTTTCTTTGATGGCAGAGAAACAGGCATTTCCTCCATCGATCTCCTTTGTGCCAGACTTGTGAGCCAGCGTCATTTCAGAGACGGTATTACCATCGTCACTCACTTCGTTCTTGGCTACTACAGTCCATCCTGTATTTGCATTGTCAGCATCTGCAATGAGAAAAATACGTAAAGCCTTTTTTTTTATTTTTTTTTTATTTATTTGTTTATTCTTAAAATTGCTACATATTATAATTTTACTGGTCTTCCATTAAAAGCCTTAGCTTGTGGATGGAAGAAGAGTTGACATTTCATATATTATGTACAAATACAGTCACGTGTACAGTTAATACAATGCAGTTAATACAGTTAATACATTTCATATAAGTACAATTACTATTTACTATAGTCATGTATTTCAATATATATGTAGGTGCAGTTAATACAGACACATGGCAATCAGACCCGTTAACTAAAATATGCAAACATATATGTATTCAGTAAGAAGAAAAACAAGTATGATTTTTAGTGTGACATTCTCTAAAATACTTTTTGATGGAGTTCAACAATTGAACTTTGTTCCTAATGCTTCTGATTTCTATTGGTAGGTTATTGAAAAAGAATTTTCCTTGGTGAGTATAATCGTGTTGGGCAAAAGAAGTGTTTAATTTGGGGCACACAAATACATGTTTAAGTCTAGTACGATTTTCAGTTATGAATGCGTATTTATCTTTTTCTTTTATAATTTGTACAATTGAATTTTTTATAAATAAGTTTTTAAATGTTGGAACTTTGAATTCTTCGAATATGCGATCAGTTGGGAAGTCTAGAGGTTTTTTTAGTATAATTTTTATTATTAGTTTTTGAACAATTTCTATGGGGGTCAGACTAGTTTTGTAAGCTGCTCCCCAACTGATAATGGCATACTGAAGAATAGACTGTACTAATGCGTAGTATATTGAGTATAGATTTTTCGTTGATAAGAAGTTTCTTATCCGTAAGAATATATGAATTAACTTCCTAACTCTTTTTATTGTATGGCCGATGTGATCTTTCCATTTTAGGTTTTTATCTATGATTATTCCAAGATATGTAATTTTATCCGCTATTTTCAGAAGTGAACATTTTTGTTGGCAGTGATTAGTATCGTGTTGTGCGAGAGAATGATTATGTAAGAATATTTGAAGATTTGGAGGTACAATGTTAGTGTTAATTTCGAAAGGAATGACATATGTTTTATCACTATTTAACGACAAGAGGTTATTGTCAAACCATATTTTTAGATTATTTATGTCTTCTGTAGCTTTTAGATTAATTTTTTCCCAAGTTTTTTCTTTTATTAAAAGAACTGTATCATCGGCGTAAGAGATAATTTGGCCATGCAATGGTTGAATAAATATGTCGTTTACATACAAAATGAACAGTATTGGTCCAAGCACGGTGCCCTGTGGGATACCAAAATTTGATGTTTCTTGGTCGCTAGTTTGGTCATTTATTTTAACAAATTGTGCACGATTGTTTAAATAACTTTCTATCCATTGAACGGCTTTATCATTGATGTTATTTAATTTCAGTTTTTTGATAAGCTTTGCGTGTGAGATACTATCGAATGCTTTTCTTAGGTCTATGAATATTCCTGCGCATTTATTTCCTTCATCAAGTGCAGAGTATATAAATGATGTTACATTTGCTATTGCATCTTGTGTGCTTTTTGTTTTTAAGAATCCGAATTGATGGGAATGTAATATTTTATTGTTTTCTAGAAAATCAACAACCCTTTTTTTCACAATCTTTTCAAATATTTTTGCTATATTCGATATTAGTGATATCGGTCGATAATTTGAAACATTTTGCGGGTCGCCGGTTTTAAAGATAGGGGATATTATAGATTTTTTATAATTTGTTGGGAATATGCCTTTAGTCAGACTGAGATTAATAAGGTGGTTTAGTGGTTTCAGTAGATACATTTTCATTTCTTTAAGAATTTTCACAGAAATGTGGTCAAAACCTGGAGAGGATCCGTCTTTCATGCTTTCTATTACAAGTTGTATTTCAGTTTCAGTAGTTTTTTTTAAAGTGGATAGTGTATTTTGTTTTTGTGTATTAGTTGTTATAGGTTTAGGTGCGTGTACAGATTTAGAGATTTTTTCAGCGAGATTATTTCCTACTTTAGAGAAATAAGAATTAAAAATGTTTGCTGTTAGTTTTGGGTCTTTGGATACATCTATGATATTATTTTCATGTTTTAAATATTTTATAGAATTATTTTTTTTCTTATTTTCAATCGCATAATTTACCGTTTTCCAAATAACTTTTAGATTGTTTTCTGAAGTAGAGATTATTTTTTTAAAGTAGTCGTCTTTACTTTTTTTAATTAAAGATGTTAATTTATTTCTATATTTTTTGAGAACTATCTTAGCATTTTCATCGTGTGGATTTTTAATTGTATTTTTATATAGCCTCTCTTTTTCTCTAATAGATTTTATTAGGCCACAAGTGATCCAAGGTTTTATACGTCTGAATTTTGAATTCGTGTATAATGAGACCTCTGTTGTGGAGGTTTCAATATGATCCATAAGTTGTTTTTCAAACATATTTGAGCATTGTTCGACATCGTTAGATTGTAGTATCGTACACCAAGTTTCTGCTTTCAATTTTTCCTCTAAAGTGGCAATATTTGTGGTTTTTTTAATAGTAATTGGAGCCTTAATTTGTGATTTTATTTCACTATCATACAATAATAAGCAAGTGTGGTGGTCAGTAATATTCGTTTGCCAAACCATTGTTTTGATTTTATATAGGTTTTGTAATTTTATGTTTACCCAAATATGATCTAAGCAAGACGATTTTTGTCCGTGCATTTCTCTAGTATTTTTGTTTATGCATGATTTAAAATCTAATTCAGTCATACAATTTAGGAACTCATTTTTGAAAATATTTTCTGATTTTTCGTTAATGTTAATATTAAAATCACCCGCGATAAAACAGGTTTTATTTTTAAGCGGTAGTAAGATATTTTTCATTTGAGTTATAAAATGTGAAATATTTGATTCGTGTGTTCTGTAAATGGCAATTATGTGATAAATATATTTATCGAGTTTAATTTCTATTTGAATACAGTTAGTCAGTAATATTGGGTGTTCTAAAATCGTGACAATACTGAATTTGGTGTGAACAAATATTGCGATTCCACTATTTTTATTAATATTTATTTTAGTTGGGATGTATGTATAGTTAGGAAGCTGAAAAGCTGGTGACTCATCATTTGTAAATGTCTCTGTTAATATTATACAGTCTGGTTGTAATATTAGGTTATTGATTTTAATAATAAATTCATCAAAATTTTGAAAAATACTACGAATATTTTGGTGTAATATGAATAAACCGTTAAATTTGTGTGGGAAAAATTCATTACAAGTCTCTGTGCTTGCACATTCGTATTCATGGATTTTGTAGAAATTTTCTAATTGGCATGCTATGAAATCATCCATTTAAAATTAATTGAGTTGAGAGTTTCTATGGCTATTACAATTTTATACTGAGACGTAATAGTTTTTGGTTTTGCTATCTTTAATATAAAATTTTTCCAATTGTAAGATGTAATGTTTGGTAGATGATCGGTTTGGAGATTTTTTAGTTTAGTTTGGTTAGAATTAGAGCGTTTCATGAATTCGGGGGAACGCGGCCGGTCTAGAGATTTACATATCCAATATTCTTTACATTTATTCTGATGCTGATTTATAATTATTTTATAATATAATATTAAAAGTTTACATAATATCATAATAAAAGTGATTATACTATAAGAAATCCTAATATAATAAGGACACAGGAAATATATTTGTTGTTCGTGGGACATATTAATTGTTTGTATTTCATTATGTTGATGTTCAGGAAATGACATTTCAGTTCGGTTGAGAGCGCTAATATCGTGGGAATGAGTAGATAGTCACAATTTTGAAAGAGCCAATTCGGAATCTATGAGGATTGGTCGTGAATTGTCATCTTTTTTTATAAATATTAATCCGGCTTTTGTCCAAACGTATTTGTACTTACAATTACAATCAGCTGCGAACTGTCGCGTTAGATACCACAATCGTTTGGCGTGCGGAGTCAGGAGTTCACTAACATAGATTGGCGAGCGGGGACCCGATAATCCTATTACGACATTATTCAGTTTATCAATGTTTTGTTCACAGGATCTGTTGTATGTTTTTATAGCGTTATGTAGTTGTTCTTTTAACGACGTTGAATTAAAACGAATTATCACTGTCCTAGATTTCATGGTTGGAGGAATATTTTTGTTTCGTGGAGTGACTCTATATATATTTTCTATGTCGCTGGTGTTGAGTTGGCAGTTCACTGTCTTGCTGACGTTGAAGATGATGTCCTTCAGGGATTGAGTCGTTTCTTCTTTAAATTCCGGGATACCCCTAAATTCTAGACAAGTGTTATTTGATTCTCTGTTTCTCCTTTCTTGAACTCTCTCGATTTCGGTGATTCTTCTTTCTAATTCTTCATTTAGTTTAATCTCGGTGTTTTGCAATCTCATCCGTTGGTCCATTTTGTTGGAATCATCTTGAATTGATTTTATTGTTGATTGTAGGGAAGACACTTCTTGTTCCAGTCGATCGACTTTGCTCAACGTTTGTTCAATTGCTTCGAATCTTTTTGTGAATTCATCTAATTTCGAATTGTTAAAGTCAACTGATTTTTTTATTTCCGCCATGTCTTCCTTCACTTGACTGTTAAGAGTTTTTAGGGAGGCGAGTTCAGATGAAATTTTTTTAATTTCAATCATCACGTCTTCTATGGAATTGTTTGAAGTAGCCGTTGATTGAGGTGAGGTCTTGCAGGTTGGGCAGCGCCACGTTCTTCTTTTTTCATTGTTTGCTTTGCGAAACGTGGTTTCTGTTGTTCCTCCGCATTCATAATGGAACTGCTTACTGCAGGAGAAGCACGTGACACCATCGCTAATAGTTAGTTCGCATTTGGAGCAAAGCATATTGAGAAAGGTTGGCCGCCTATGGGTTGTTAAGCGCGTTGATTGGTATAGAGGTAAGTACGTAAGTATTGTCTTTCAGCTACAGCAGTAACGCAGGGCACTGTATTTGTAGGTAGCACTGAAATAATGATAACTCGGGACTGCACTTTTCGCTTTTGTAAAAATTGATTTTTTGAATGACGCACTATTAATATTTCGGAGCAAATATGACACCTACATTCAAATGAATTCACTGAAGAGTTTCGGAATGTTTAATGATATGCATATGATACGTATACTATCAAAATGTTATAACTTTTGAGGAGCGAATGATAATGACTGTCACACTTGACTGTTGTTGTTTTTTTTTTTTTTATAGAAACAACTTAACTTAGAGTATTGCCAAAAGAAAAAGGTTTGTCACAACTTCAGAAACTATTTCTTTATATTGAGGGTCTTTATGTCCTTAGGGTTGAGTGAAAAATGGCCTGATGGTAGTGAATATCCGACAGAAGATAGAATTAGAGAAAGCAGGAGCATAAAACCAAAGATTGATGGAATTGCTGACTCTGTGTGTTTGTAAAAATTGCAAAAAGTGAATTGGTACACATCTCGCTCGGTAAATTTGTGCCTTACAGATAGCGCAACAATTATTGTCGTCATTATGCGTAACATGTGACCTCATTGCTTTTTGAAATTGAGAATAACACTTGCCAGTGGTATATAATGGGCCATTTCAAGCTTTAATTTTTGTTATGCTGCAAAATTGTGTCTTGTATATTCTTCTTTCCCGTGTCCTTAATCCATACCTTATTACTTCTATTGAAGTTGGTTATTTTTTAATCGTTTTTATTGCAAGAGGAAGGATATTAAATAATTTTATAGAGAAATATTTCATATTTCTTTCTCCAAAAGTCGTTTTAGTTGTAGGTTGGTGGAATGTATGTATGAAGTAATGAGGATCTCCTGAATTTAAGATTACATAAAATAAAATTGTAACATAACAATAGAGATATCATAGTTTCACTGGATCTGGGCAGTTGGAGCTCTCTCCTGGTATCATACACAAACTTAAAAAAAGGAAGGTAGATTCACCAAATGTATTGTGATATTTACAAAAAGCATTTTATAATTTTTTATGTGAATACTGAATAAGACCTCTAACTGCTCCCAACCATCCGGAGCCAGTGAGTCTATATATATTTTTTAGTTTGATAGTTTTCCCTATCATATCGAACAGATTGCAATCTTTAGAACACATGTAATAGGTGGGTCAGATGTCCATGTTCTACGGTATTTCAAAGAGGAACTATATAACACCATTGATTTATTTAATTAATACCAACGGTATAAATATACCATACAATAATTGCATGTCACAGTTAAATACAAGATGTGATCCTTTCATCACTCTCTTCAAAAAGGCCCTCCACACAACGTCCCCAAATACGACACAGGCCCTGAGGGAAATTATTTTCTTCGAGGCCTTCTGTGTGGAATTAATGTTAAAAAATCCCCTATTGGGTTGTGAGGCCGCAGGTAGTGGCAAGGGGATTGAGCTGAGGAAGAGGACGGTGGGGAAGTGTCTGGCTGTTAGATCCGGTCACCAAAATCCGCTAAAGCCATTTCAAGCAACGTTTTGATTCTGATTGATGGTACCGAGCGATACTGAGAGCATGTTTTGGAATACTGGGCATTCATGTATCCTGTGCATACCTTGGATGGAGTAGTTATAATCTCTGGTCGGTGACTCCGAATCCCTGATCTCCTTGCTCTTGAGCGACTGGAAGCACTGGTCGGCGAAGGAGTCCGAGTGGGCCGCCCTGCGCCCGCCCTTGTCTGGCGGGGGCGGGGCGGGGGGTGGGGGGACGCCTTCCCCCTCGCCTCCCCCTCCCTCGCTGCCGTACAGCGAGCGTAGCCGCTCCTCTCGCAGTCTGTACATGTGGGCGCGGATCTCCTTCTTGCGCCCAAAGTCGTCCGTCTGCTGCCACTGGAAAGGAAAGGTGAACTATTCACTAGATTGATCGTAGCTTGACACATTATGAAAAGCGAACTGTTAGATTGATCGTGGCTTGACACGTTATGAAAAGCGAACTGTTAGATTGATCGTAGCTTGACAGAATTTAACATAAAGATTTGTTAGCATCATGCAGAATAATTTTATTGTGCTGCCGCCCCGGAATCCATTTATTGTAGAACCTACACCTCTGCCATAGTCACCCCAAGTGGTTCACTACGTTTGATGACTTAACAGGGGCGCCCGGGTTCATGGGGTGAAGTTTGTCGTTTGAAGGTTTTGGCGGCCGAAATGGGAGAGGCCGGTTGAGGGTGATCCTTTCACCTTTTCCAAATAAATAGGTAAATACTTCTTCTAATTTTAATTTTTTAATATTTTGTATTCATGAAATAACTTTTGAATACAGTTTTTAACAGGTTTTTCGACTACCATAATAGGCACTAAATGAAAACAAATAATTTTTAATATAACACTTTTTTGATCAAAATTATGAACATGTTTCGAAACCAATGGTTTCTTCGTCATATTATTATCATTATTTATATTTTATGTGTTGTAACGGTTTTAAAATTTATGTGGTTTTTACGGTTCGTCAAACTGAAAATATTGAAAAAAAGTGCCAAAAACTTTGTTTTGAACAACAGTGGTTCTTTTGTCCACAAATTATAATTATTTAAAAAGTTATAATGTTTTTATAAAGTAGTTCGTTGCTAATTCTATTATTTTATTTTTCCCTGAAACAAAGACGTAACTCAACATATTTGTATATCGTCCTTTGCAAAATTTCTAACAAAATAATTTTAAAATATCTAACTAACAATCACGTTAGAGGGAGAGGGTGGACCGCCATACAACTCTGTTTCGGGACATACAACTTGATTCATTCACATTCTTACACAGTCTCGAACATGTTATTATGTTATTTTGGCTCTTGACACGACCTGCTTCAAGTAGATATTTGATTCACTTGATTGTGCCATGTCTTCCTCGAGCGTCCCCGACTGTACCTACCTGTCGGTTAGGAAAGTGTATGCTTACCATGCGACGAAGGACGTCTTCATCCTGGATGGCTGAAACATCGCCCTCCGACATGGCGGGGGCTCTGGAATAACAAAATACAGCAAATTAGTCATGAATTTAAAAAAAAACACTTAAAAAATACAAAGGTAGGGTTTATAATTTATAAAATATCCTCGAGAAATAGAGACACCCTCATCTGATGCACTTACAGTCCAAACAGGTCTGAATGATCAATATCGCTGTTCAGTGGCGTAGCGAGGAGTGGGGCAGGGGGGGGGGGGGGCGGTCCGCCCCAGGTGCCACCCGAGAGGGGGGTGACACTTGACCGTGAAAAAAAAATTACGAAGGATATAGTCACCGAAGTATACATGAACACGGTTTATTATTTTCTTTCATATGTTCCCCGTGGAGTGCCCCGAATTTTGTGTCTAGGTCTTTTTATAAGCGAACATAGCCTATATTTGTGGAGAAATCTGAAATTCTCTAGCCACCCCCCCACCCCTCCCCCCCAATTTTAACGAATGGACCAATTTTATGTCAAATTAGCGTTTTGAATTTTTTCTCAAGTCAACTTTAATAGGAGGGGGAGGGGGGGTGACACAAAGCCCTGGGGGGTGACATCCGCCCCGGGTGCCACCCATGCTAGCTACGCCGCTGCCGCTGTTCAACAGAGGTCATATCAAGGTCAGAGAGGAAACAAAATTTTCTCTTTGACATTAATGTATTTAGTTAATAAAGTATTGTGCCAATCTAATTATTTTCGAGCGTATATTGAGAGTTTTCAATCTCGAATACTTTCCCATTCCCGCATCGTTTCCCCCGGCTTACAGATGAGGTCACAGCTGGGATAACCGGTATAAGGAAGTTTGCCTCCCGGTTCTAAAAAATCTTTGGCAGAATTGGAATACTTTCAGCTAACACAGAATGAATAGACTCGTAACCCTTTTATTAAAAGGTAAAACGAGCGGTGGAAGGGACAATATAGTTCGTTTTTTTGGGAGAAAACCCACAAAGTAATGTTTATTGTGCCTACTGTCCAAGGGCGGATCCAGCTTTGGCGCCAGGGGGGGTGGTCACATAGCGCCAGGGGGGGGGAGAGGGGGGGGGGGGGGAGTCACATAGTCGTGGTCAAGTCACAAGAAGTTATAATTTAATTTTGATTATAATAATTGATAATTTTGATAAAAACTCGGTCCACCTAGGTCCTGGACCCAGCCCAGGGGGGGGGGTCATGACCCCCATGACCCCCCCCCCCCCCTGGATCCGCCCTTGCTACTGTCTTACTATTATTGAACAGTGTTATACTTGCAAATTGATTGTAACCTACCCCAAATAACAACTATTTGTGTTTACCGAAAATTTTTTGGATTTTATTTAATTATTAGGGTTATGTATTTGTTTTCCTTGTGCGCTTTTCTTAATAATGCGGGTTTCTTTTTAAAACCATGCGAGTTAAAATAACATGCGTAGATTTGGGAATGCAATATTTGCTTCCCATACATAAATTATTTAGTCAATATAATTGAAATGGTTTTCTATTCACCTATATAAATCTGCTTGTATTATATTTAATTTAATAATTGCATGAACATAATCGGGGAATATAAAAATACTGGCCTCGAATCTGATCCTTGTGGAATACCGCGTTCGACCTTACGAAGCCAAAGTCGAGGTGTTCCGCTTGCATCCGCTATAAAATATTAATAACTGATCTATTCTCCCAAAGCGAATGAAAGTGGGTGTATTTCTGTATAGAAACATAAACTACAACGCCTGTTCTGCCCATTATATCTTCTTGCATCTGAAATAATAAAAACCCTCGAGCTATACCCGTTTACGGTTGTTAATGCTTAAATAATTATATCGCTGGGTATGAAAACACCCAGTATAAACAAAATGGAATAGCGCATGTTTTACTGTTAAGATGCCGAGTTTAATGAGAGATATAATACATATGCTCAGAGCGTTAACTATTATTATAATGTGTGTAATGCATAATGTACTCAGTCTTAGGTTTACTGCGTACAATACAGTTTAATTCATAAACAACACAGCCCGAAAACATAATATTATAAATTATAACTAAATACGCTGTGTTAGAGATAACGGAAGATTCATCAGTCGTGAATCTTCACATGCGTGTAAAATATTACAAACAACTTTTTATACGAACATTACACACCGGTGAAGAATGTTGCGATTATTGTAATCAGATCAAAATATTTACATTTTTACGATAGTGGTCTGGTACACACCGCTTTCGTTGCACTCATTTTACTGGATGATAATATTGTGATACTAGCTGGTTCCCGGCATGCGTTGCTATGCCATTTAATAAAGAAGTTGTTTTTCCCTGCGTGTCCTTTCCCATTCGTCCCATTCTCATTCCTCCTCCCCTTCCTCTCCCGCGTCCCCTTCCCCTTTTGCGTTCACACTCCATCTCCTCCACCTTTCCTCTCCCCACTCCACTCTCCCCCTTCCCCCATCCCCCCATCAAAATATTCATCCGCCTACTGAAACTGATTAAGAGAATGATGGTTTCAACGCATTTACATGTAAAATCGGAGTTAAGTTACGTTTAATCTCAGTACCTTCGTGGAATTGACTTTATGGCCAATACCCGATCGTAATAAATTCGCCACGCTTGCCAACTAGTCGTACCTTGATAGTAAATAAGTCTAATGAAGATTTTAAATCAAACGTAATACGGAATGCGAAGCTAATGCACGTTGGCTGCCCTAATTTGAGTTTGGTTTCTGAAGATATATACATAAATTAAAATAATTCAATGTACTACAGTGCATCTTTCTGTTACTTTTACAAATAAAAATTGTTTACGGTATATTGCACGAACCTTTTATATGTGTTACATGGATTGAAAAATAAAACTGATGTAAATAACAATGACACAACTGTACTTTAAGTTGCTTATATAATTATTTAAACACCATTGGGGGAGTAACTGTAAGAGCAAAGCACACATGGGTAGAAATATCACTAAATTGCGCTATGCAAATGTAAAATCTGTATGCGGATAAAATATTTTTAAAAGTGGTCTTATTACGGAACGTTGAGGAACTCCTTACGACTCCAGATACTAATATCTACAGCCTGTATGTCGTACGAATATCTACAGCTCATATGTTGAACTAATATCTACGAACTTCAGAGTGTTGACTAATATCTACAGAGCGTAGGTTGGACTAATCAGCTAAATGTGTCCAATAGTCCGATATTAGGGATTTTTACGTACATACTCACATAAATTAAGTTTTTTAAACTGCACATGCAATATTACGTTATTCCAATATGCTATACATAATTGCAAATCCAACCTCTGCCAGTGCTGTAGATATTCGTCAACACGTTGGTTCTCATAGATATTAGTCAGCAGTTTGAGCTGTAGATATTCGCCAACACTTTGGTTCTCATAGATATTAGTTCGATTTTTTCAGTTTTTGGAATTCCTGTAGATATGAGTAGACGCCTCCCTCCTTACATAATAAAATTTGATTGGTTGTTAAAATAGTCCTGGGTATCTGGCACGATCGATCGATAAAGGTTTTAACGATAATCATCATCGTTCCCGAGCATTACTGCAAATCTCTAACGTACAAACGTTCAAGTCGAATAAATTAAGGTCACTTAGTCGTTGTGAACTGTTGTTTGTTCGTTGGCGAGCTACAGTCATACTTAGGAACGTTGACAAACTATGTTTTACAAGCTAGATACCCAGATCGGTTGTTTTCGTTAATATTACGTATTACCTACATATCATAATTACGAATCTTGTTTTTGATTCACAAAGGCAGTACGTTTCGCAAACGCTTTTCACACAATAATAAAATTGGGGCATCTTTAATTAGGCGTATCTAAAATATGACACTTTCAGGTGATGTGTGCTCCATTGTGAATAATATAACCGCGGATGACCTTGAGGGTCGCTATAGTTGTCACCGTCTAACGCGAGGACAATGAAGATAACCGACTGTAACAGAATGACATTATACACAACGACTCCACACAACCTGTTTCCAAAGGTAATTAATACTCGTTTAAGAACAAACGCCGGTATGTTTACTTCACGAAAAGGAGGCGAATGCAAGAGAAGAGGCAGTTGAAAGAGAGTATTGTCGTTTGCCCTGCTATAAAGAAATAGTCGACCTTCGATAGGTAAATTAACAGAAATACATTAATTAGCTACTGCTTGGACAATGCGGCGTCAGAAGAATAAAATACCAATGAGAAGAGAATGATGAAAAGAATTTTGAAAATCAATATTTTTTAACTTCACGCATGAAGCAGTGAAGAAAATAATTTCCCTCCGAGACTTCATATTTGGGGACGCTGGGTGGCGAATATTTTTGAGGAGAGGAAGAAATGAACAAGGGTTTTGAAGATACCCTTGTTGTAGGAGGGAGGAAACACAGCTGAGCTGTTGAACTCAAGAACGAGTTGTAGAAACGGCCGGATCTCATGTGACTATTTCAACCATGTACCTACGAATGTTGGGCGTGCGTTTAGCTTGTCTCCGGACTATGCGTTGGTGCCAAAGGGATTAATGAAGCTAGTTCCTCAGAGTATCTTCCATTAAAATATTGGTAGAATAAGGACAGCATTCCCACCTGACGCATGTGCCCTGAAGGTTGCAATCCGTTTCTGAATCTATCCAACGAACCGCCCTTTTGTAAATTAGAACCCAGTAAATTGAATAATTTACCAAATCACAACTAACATTATCATTACAAATAAATACATATTGTATACTTCTTTAGTAAGAAATCAGGTAGAATATAATTTGCCCATTTGGTCCCCATCGTATTAAATACATTCCGACAATATAGAAAGGGTACCTACAGCACAAATTTCTAAGTTTTTTAACTTTAAGCTGAATATTAAAATTCAAAATATTAACTATGTACTTTTGATGAAACAACTCAACTTATTTACGCTGTCAGATAGGCGGATCATCTCTGACCTTGTACTATTAAATAATATCATTAATAATTGCATTGACAACCCTGAAATTCTAGCCAAAATAAAATTTTACGTACCGACCAGAAATGCGAGGCAAAGTGCAACCTTCTTCTGTGACAATTTTAAAACAAACTATGAATAAATTTGGGAATATTGTAGACATGTTTAAAGATTCAGTATTAGTTATAAAACGAAGTCTTTATAATTACTTTAATGAAATGTATGATTTTAATTTTAATTAATTTTATTTTTTACTAATTTAATCATTATAGATTGTGTACCTGCATTTTATTTTTTACTAATTTAATCATTAAATATTGTGTACCTGCCTAACTATTATTACCTATCTTTGTAAAAGCCCACTAGGGCGTAAATAAATTATCACTTATCTAATCTCCCTGTATTTTCCAAGACGCAAAAGAATAAACGAAAATGATTTAATGCAACGGAAATGATATCACTGCAGAACGAGTTGAACGATGCACCGTGAAGAATACGCGGAGGAGATGAAGATTACTACCCACTCTATTTCAAAATGCAGATGCAAGATACTGGATGACGTACTGAAGGACAATACGCAATAAGAAGAAAACACAGCAAGTAAAAAATAAGGAAAGTATGTACACAACATTTGCTCTTGTGATAGCCAATTTCCAATAGAAGAGTGCACCAGAGAAAAAAGAAGAATGAAGAACATTTACAATGTAAATAACAATCGCAACAGAAACATTTTAACATTATAAATTATTAAAAATCTTCCACGACGTCCATCGACATTTCTCAATATTTCTCATATTTTGATCCAATTGTTTAAAAATTAGTTATATTGAGATTATTCTATAAATATGCTACCAAAGTTCTGAAAAATCGAATTATGACGCAAAAAACTACAACAAGGTGGTATCAACTTTTTGTATCTGTGTATTTTCATCATAGTTTTAAAAGCAGAATCAGATGAGAATAAAACAAGAATCAAAAATAATAGAACCAAAACTAACAGAAACCAAGTATAATTGATTTTGACGTAATTTCAAGGTTTAGATAGAAAGCTATTCGATTGATTTGTAAAGCACCCTTCAGGTGACAGTTCACAAAATTGATAAAAGTATTATTGTGATTAAATTGCGGTTAACAAAATCGAAGAACAGAGAGATAGAGACATAGGGAGACTGAGGGAGGTAGGCGTATAGAGGTAGGAATAATTTTTCAGTCAGGTACTCTTCCAGGATTAATTTTGCTAACGAAGATGCAGTATAACCTGCCAGCAGCTAACAGCTAAAAGTTTGTTGCGTAGCACAAAAGAAGGAGAGTGATTATGATTATAGGTTTAGGTTTACAAGAAGGTCTCAGAGAATGCGCGTGTCGAGTCTGCGGAGTGTGAGCTTAACGGCGGAACGTGACGGGATGAATGGGGAAGATAAAATAGATAAAAGAGCACAGAGATGAAAGCGGCCGCTGGTGACGGGATTAATTATTTCTTTAAATGAAACACTGCAACTGTGTGTACATTGTACATGGCTTTATATTATAAAAACATGCCAATCGGTTTCGGCAGATCCGTGCTGTCATTAGGAGAGATTTGAATTGACGATGGTACAGTTATGCCGAAAACGGCTGTCTTGTTATAACGTGGTCACAGGGTTTTCATTATTTCACAAAATCAACTAATGTATTTTCTCATGATCATGATTAGTCTGGTTTCTAGTTTATTTGTTCGAAGAATGATCAACTTTTAATCGTTCTCAGAAAAGCACAATAATTGCCGTAATGGCAGTTGTTGCTGAAGTGATTGACAGAAAATAAAAGAGCTCCCACAATTTGTGGTACATTCAATACATTTATCATTAAGGCATGACAATTAAAATCACCTTACAGCAGTAGGTGGGTTAGATTGTATTCTGCTTGCAAATCATCACACACGAATCACTCATTTGATCATTATATTTTTGCAGCGAGCACAATTTTTGGCATTATCAGACATGAATAACACAACGACGACGTAGCTCGTGGCTTTTTAACTAAGGTAACTTGTATAAGTATAGTATTATCGAGCTGTTCCGGACCACAGTGAAGATTTCTGTAAAGATAGCCAACCACTAACAGAAGATTAGAATGTTATTTTTCAATGAATCAAAAGTCCCTTAAAAAAGGACCGATCCTTTATAAAAAGGGGTCATGTGATTTGGATGACGAAGAGTTTGGGTCATAATTGAAGCAGAAAGGAAAATAAACGTTACCACAACTAAGGGTTGAAGAATTATTTTACAGCTCCATAAACAAATTTGACCATCGCAAAGCGGTGTCTAAAAGAATCTCCCTGGTAGGTACATGTCTGAAGCTTTATTATGTATAATTTTCAGTACTTAAGTCATAGTGCCAGGGTTACAAAGTTGCTAATTGTTTTGGCTGGGGGGAAAGAAACACAAAAAAAATCTCAGTTAGGCATATAATTATGAGAATGTACGGCGAGTACCCTCCATTTATTCATCATGATGATTGCTCTCTGAGGCAGTCTGCTATGCATACTATATGACAGATATTCATATTGGCCCAGCACAGCATGACACGGGGTGTGGTGCTGCTAAACAAGTCTCTTGATATCCAAATAATGTCTCTTAATTTAAGCAATACTTTTTCGTATATTAGGTATTTACCACTAAAGGAGAGAGAAGTACAATGAGGAAAAATCCTGTGTAAAAAGTATGGGAGAATATGTAAATAGCATTAGAGGAAGACGATCCACCGAGCAAGTGGATAGAAACCAGAAACGATCACCAACCCCAGTTGTGAAGACCAAGAATCAGAAGAAACGCCCTTAATGCATTCTGGCATAATTGATTCTCTCAAATTTTCTCTGTTGAAAATGGCAGAAGTCCCCCAAAGTACGCATTTCACAACAGTTACTTCACCGAGAAAGTAAACTGATAAACATCGCCTTAATCAGTGTGTAAAAACTAGAAACGAGTACTCTTACGTGTTGTCTGCTGCAATCTCACCACTATATCATTGTTAATTTCTACCTATACAACAGAAAACAGAGATACGGCGACGCAGGTGTGAGAACAGTGATATTGATACCAAAGTTTAATTCCATTCAGTTGTTTGCCTATCCCATGCAAGCCCGACTTGAAAGTAATAAATAATAATGAACAAGATTATAGAGAAATGAATATTAGATGGTTTGAACATATATAAAGAGCGAAGAAAGGTGTGGAACGCAAAGTTATTATTAAGTTAATGGTGAACGTTGTATTGAAGACTGATAGGCAAGTTCAGATAGAAAAAAGAATTATGCGATAGACGGTGCGATGATGAAGCAAGGAGTGTGAGATGTCGTCAAGACTAAGTTATGTCACTCTTCATTTCTTTGTATTTGCTCCTCAGGTACGTTTGTTAGTTAGTTCAGTTGTGCACTTCATTTGTGTGGTTCTTCTGAAAACATAACCATCCCTTTTACAAATAGCGTTCGAAAACAGAATAACGCTGTTCTCAAGACCAGAGAAAGGCAAATGCATAAAGATTGTATATATGGCCTGGTGACCTAATTGTATCCAGTTTCGTCTTAAATTCAGCTGCGCAACTGCAGCGCTCCTCAATAAACCCTTTATGTAGTGACTCAACATTGAACTTTCAAGCAAGGTTCAGTACGATAAAAAAAATATAGCCCAAGGTCTTTATTTTCTGATTTTTCTTGAAGCGAAAAAAGACTAGTTGCGTCTTTTATTAGACTGTCATTCCTTTCTCCGTCCATCATGCCAATCAACTCCTTTTCTTAATCTTTTTCATTACGGAACTACAAATTCGTGGGACATGTTTTTTTAGCCCACAGCGCCCTTGAGGTGATTTTTCACAAATCGGCGCTGTATAAAATAGCCAAATATTATTATTATGTGCCTTAGGGATCCAAAGACAGTTTTGAAATATGGATGGGAACAATGTATTATTATGGTAGGGGGGAGCCATTGCTAGGTATTAATGAAGAGTGGGTGGGTAGGGGAAGTATAGTAGTATAAATCAGTTTACATTATACATTTGCCCTGAAGAAGGAACGGTCGTTCTGAAACCGGTCGGATTTACTCAAATATAAAAGTGGTTCGAACAAAATTAAATTGTTTCATTTATCTATAATGGATAACCACAAAGTTATAAGCTACATTCAAAAGTATAAATAGATTATGCTCATGGTTGTGGAGTGTAAGGTAAGCATGTGAAAAAATTACTGTACGTGTATAATTATTTATTCTTGTTTATTAAACGAACACCTCAATAGGAGAATTGGTTCCACAGATCGGTTCTAGTTTTTTTTTTTAACATTAGCTTTTCAGGAGGTCCTGAGGAAAATAATTTCCTTCAGGGCCTACGCCATCTTTGGGGATGCTGTGTGGAGGGTCATTTTTATGGAAAGGTGTTAAAGGAATTCCTTAAAGTGATTCCTTCTGGAAAGGTCAACCGGTCTCTTCCGATCCGGCCCGCCACGCAGCAAGTGGGCAGATGCATCCGCTGCCATGATCTATGGCGGAGGTGTTGGTTATCCAATAACTGATTCCCGGGGCGGCGGTACCCACACCATCCTCTCAAATTCTAATTGTTATTTATTTATTACATCACACTACATAATGTGACCCACACAAACTTAATAAATTAATAACCCACACAACACAAACTAACTTACGAGGAGCACCCAGTGAGATCAATTATTATTCGGTCAGTTGCCGAGTTAGAATCGCATTTGGGTCCCACCCAGTCCTCGGCTGGCTAAGTCCTCCATCACGACACAAGTAACATTTCCCCTCTCGTATAAGGACGATGTGCCAAGGTCGTGTAGCAAGCAAGCATCCCTTGTAAAGTTAATGAGCCTTATATGAATTTTGTTTCGTTGGAAGCTTGTGATTTATATCATTAATATCTTATGTGACATTCATTACATCACCTAAAATGATTTCAATAATATCTCCAAGAACTTATGAAGTTGGCTTCATCTAGTATTGGACAGATAGTTATAAAAAAATAGATAAGCATAAAAAAAATCAGAGTGTGTAATTCACACACGGTAGAAGTGAAACTAGAAAGTCGCAAGATGTCGCTTTCTTATGCCTGTTTATTTTAAAGTGGTTTGAAGATTGGATATTGATTTCAAAAATTTTTTTTTTCGGATTTCGTAGGATTCGAACCTCCGTTAGCTTGATGTCTGTCTCTCTGCCCGCTGAGACTTGTCAGGCGCCTTGCCCACTGCGCTAGCGGAGGCACGCGCCAAAGCATAAATTTACCGCATTATATTAGAACTGAGTTGTGACGCATTTTCGTTTCATCCGAATTTCAAACACTAACGGCGCTAAATAAGTTTCACTTCAATGATATGTACTCCTGAGCAGATTTTCATTGATCATGGGTGTTTAGACCTATTCCGGCCAAATAGAACTCACCCTGAGTTTACCCACGTTGTCAGCTTATCGCTACAAGATTTGAAATACAGCTTAATTTAATTACAAATCAATATCAAATTTCGACCCCTGGTTACACAGCCCATGTGTGATACAGTTGTAGCACTAATTACATACAATTTACGTCGGATGGGTAAAAAGTCGGTTCGCACCGGGGGAGGCCGAGCGTGTAATTTCCCGGCCAAGCGCGGCGCGACTGCCCGAAGAGCGCCCCGGCAAGCCAACCGCCAGCCGCTTCAACACGAAACATTGCGTATTTGCATTAACCGTTTCAAATTTAAAAGAAAGCATTTCACGTTCAAATTAGCATATCATCATCAGGAGGTGCGTTTTATACGGATTTTTCCTTACGCGAAAGTGCCTTCATATTAATCTTTTGAAATGGTGTTCCGACAAATACGAAACCTCAGGAGCTTCTAGCACGGTGAAATCGATAAATTAACAATATCGGATCGATAGGAGTAACTTCTGCTGATTTTATATCAATGTCCCTGACAGCCGAATCGATATTGACAGGGAATAAATAATTAATCGGTATACGTTGGCAACACTGGCGGACCTGTCCACGAATTTACATTCCGAAACGTCAGAAGCCAATCTGGCAATGTTGAATTGAAATACTAACCTAAAAATGCATGGGCAGTCCGCGTTTACTTTTTGACACTAAACGGGAGTCAATTATTTCATGGGGTCTTTATTCAAATTTCAATTATTTTATTTTCTCAAAGACAGGACGGAATAAAATGACCACGTTTTAGATGCATTATTTAAATCTAATCTGGTGTAACCCTAAGTGACCAGCTCAGGTATGGGGGCTCCATCGAAGCCAGAGTAAAGTTAGCCTCCCAGAAACTGGGCGTACTGTATAGGGCCCGCAGATACTTTAATAGTGCACAACTGCTAACCCTGTACAAATCGCAAGTGCGCCCCACGGTTGAATTTGGCAGCGACCTCTGGTCTGGAGCTCCAAAATACCTGAAAAATACCCTGTGCAGAAACGGGCGGTCCGTTTGATAGATTCTCCCATCTTAACAGACGGATTGCAATCTTTAGAGCACAGGCGTCGGGTGGGAATGTTATCCTTGTTCTACCGGTATTACAATGGAAGATGCTCCGAGGAACTAGCATCATTGATCCCTTCGGCACCGGTGCATAGTCGGGAAACATGCCAAACGAGAACGGGTCGTTTCTTCGACTCGTTGTTATGTTCAACAGCTCGGCTGTGGAATGATTTGCCGGCCACTGTGTTTCCTCCTTCCTACAACATAGGTCTCTTCAAGACCAATGTTCATTCCTTCCTCTCTTCAAAAAGACCCTCCACACGGCATCCCAGATGACATAGGCCCTGAGGGAAATTATTTTAGAGTTAATGTAAAAAAAAAATCTATGGATCGCATATTTGACTTTTCCAAATCTAAGAGATTAGTAAGTTCAATAAGTTCATTAAATAATTCTAAATGTATATACGAATATGCATATTGATAATTATCCCAAACTTATGTGATACTAGGAGGCCGCGCCAAAAGTTATCCAATCATCGCCATCGGTCGGAATATATGTTAACAGGCGCGTAGCTACCTAGGGGCTAAGCGGGGCAGTGCCCCGGGGCCCTCAAGCTCAGGGGGCCCTCGAATCCTTACCAGAAATCTCGATCGAACTGAACTTTTGGAAATTTCTCCCATTTTCAAAATAAATATGACAGGTTGCAACCCCACTTTAATCATGACAACTCAGTTGAGAGAAATTCAAAAGTTATGCCTAGGGGATTCCCCTAAATTCTTTCTGTAGGTTGGCAGTGTTGTCAATTTGACGGATAGTGATATACTGATATCTGATATGTGCATCATTCCCCCACGACACTTGTAGCGTATCAGTGTGTTTCTCTTTCCTTTTATTTTACTTTTAACGTCGTCAGTGAACAGTGAGTACCTACCTACTCGAGCACAATCTAATATTGTATTGTTTCAATAAATAAGAAAACTAAAATTATGGATAAAAAGAAGAAACCCAGTGGTGCATTTAAACGCAAACAACGCCAAGAAAGAGAAGATAGTAAACAAAAATTGCCCAAAATTGACAAGTTTTTTAGTCAGCCTTCTGCAAGTACATCTGGTATAACTAAAGCTAGGAAAAAATTGTAAATATAATTGTTATTTAGTCAGTTGGTAGGCTCGACCTTTATATAATAAACCCTTGAATCTTCTCTATTTCGTATTATTAGCCAAACCTACACCAAGTATTAATTGTAATTTATGTTGTTACTGTTTTATATTTTTATTACCTGCCCTGCAGTGCACAAAAAAGAGCTTAAGTAGCTTGGCATTTTAAAAGTATTTATATATATTTCATATTTTTATTTGATAAAACCTAATCGGTTTACATAGCAGTGGGGCCCCATTTTTTAATTCGCCCCAGGGCCCTTGATTACCTAGCTACGCCACTGTATGTTAACAATTATTGTAGACCACGTTGGCAAATATTGATAACTGACCATAAGATGACGAATTTGGTCAATATCATATTGATATCGGCCATGTAGGGTTATATCGATCGACCATGCTAGAACACCAGGAATAAAATGTTAACCATTTAGATGCGTTATTTGACAACTGCGCGCAAGATAACAGCATGCACGACAGTTAGTTGCACACATAGAAAACAATTATATTGCAAACTAAATAAATTATTCTAATGTTAATTTAATATTCTTTGTGAATTATTGCATTTAAAACAGGTGTTATCAGTAGGCAACGGATATTGCATTAATGCATATGCAAATAAGACGTAAATTTGGAGTAAAATGCCGAACTCAAATTGTATTTAAATGCCAGCTATGTTATATGTACGAGTTTAACACAATTTTAGAGGGTCTGTTTTAGAAAAGGAAGTACATAGTTAATTGGTCTTGAACAATTGAACGGGCCCTTTTGCAGGAGATATGAAACAAAAACTTGCAAATCATTCTGCAACAATATAACAACTCTTATGTAAGTTCGAGACATTCGAAAATGACTACATTGTGCAAATAGTGGACATTGGACACGCGTTTGGGGTGTCGTAGGGATAGTTTTCGGAGTACTTTTTATTGAAATACTAGTAGAACAAACACAGCATTTTCACCTCTGACTTCTACGCTCTCTCACAACATACCCAAATTTGGAAACACCGATTCTCACTGGCTTCAGGCAGTTGTGTTAATAATGATGATACAACGCGTTTGTCAAGGAAGACATGATTAAAAGTGATGTTACGTCCCCTGTTTGTATTTCTGCAAACGCGGATGTTCTGCATACTTTGACTTTAACAGGAGTTTAACGGAATTTTTTAGGATGATATCCTCAACCAGAGTGCGGGGTGCGAGAGCAGTTGAAGTATGGGCGGGAATCAGAGCTGGCGCTCGCTATTTGTTTTGTTTTTCGATTAGTAATTAAATAACCTCCCGAAATGATTAGAAACGTATTAGGCAGTGGCGTAGCTAGCATGGGTGGCACCTGGGGCGGATGTCATGAAAGAAAATAACAGACCGTGTTCTTGTATACAATACTTTGGTGACAAGGTGACAATATCCTTCGTAAATTTTTTTCCACGGTCGAGTGTCACCCCGCTATCGGGTGGCACCCGGGGCGGATCGCTCCGCCCCCGTCCCCCCCCCCCCCCTCCGCCGCCCTCTAGCTACGCCACTGGTATTAGGTTTGTCATTTGGCGCGGTTTTTTTTCGCATACCACCAATTATAGAGTGTAAAAAGCGGGACAATTACCTTTTGTCTAACGTAACTTACTAGGTACTGTTAAATTTTGAATAGGTAGGTATATATTGAAATTCAAAAATATACAACGCACTTCATACAACGACATATCCTAAAGACTTGCGGATGAACTTTTAATACCAATTACATATCCGCTTACACATCCGCATTCGATACGATACGACTGTACCACCCCAGGAAGGAGCACTCCTGTCCCGGTGAGACACGTACACCAAGGGGCACTGATTTAATCGACCGGTATACATGGCAACCTAATAAGCCAATATTGGAATTTAGGAAGGGCAGGAATAAAGGAATGGATTGAGCGTTACCTATACATATTTTTTCCCCATTATGTTTTTCTTCTTCTTGCCCCTTCTCGGCTGTTCTTAGGTCTTCTTGTTTCTTCTTGCATCTTCTTGGATTTTCTTGACTGTTTTTGGCTCTTCTTGCCTCTTTTTAGCTTTCCTTGTCTCTTTTTACTTTTTCTTATATCTTCTTGTCTCTTTTGGGATTTCCTCGTCTCTTCTCGGATTGTCTCTTCTTGGCTCTTCTTGCTTCTTCTTGTCTCTTCTGGCCTCTGCTTGTCTAGTCGCTTCTTCCCTCTTCTTGGATCTTCTCGTCTCTTTTCGGCTCTGCTTCCTACTTGTCTCTTATCGTCTATAATTGGTTTCTTCTAGGGTTTTCTTAACTAACTTCTGTTTTTACTGCTTCTTCTTTCAAATTCTCACCTACTATGGCTAGTCTCGCTTTCTCCTACATTTTCTAGTATCTTAGTGTTTATTATTGTTTATTCTAGTCTGTTCTTGACTCTTCTTGCTTCTTTTTTTCTCTTCTTGCCCCTTCTTGACATCCGCATCCGCAAAAAAATCGTTTCAACTTCTGCTTTCGTTTTATAACATTTTACTTACATCTTTAATGTGTGGTGGTTCAACCATCCCACCTACCCCTGCAGTGAAATGGCGTGATGGTTAATTAGCCAGTCTTTACAACTAAGAGTGAAAGGAATTTAATTAAATACGATAGGTATTCTTTTTTTAGGTTGATCACAAAAGAACCGTACCTAATACAGAAAGCCACTAACTGATAGATGGCTAGCTGCTAACCACGTCATCGACAAACCACGAGCACGTCATTGTCTATTGCTTGTTGCCTTTCTTGCACGTTTGCACGCGTGTTGCGACAATGTCATGTTAACTCGCGCGTGCCATCCGAGCACGTGATGATAATATGCGGAAACCCGGCACGCCAGCACTAGCAAGCACCACGGATGGCAATCAAAAGAAATTCCATGTCTGCAAGATTAATTACTTTATTTATTTTATTATACGCCCAGAGAGTTTTTACATAAATGTAGTTAGTTTAACTATAAAATGAGAAATAATTTTGAACATGAAAAAAAAAATCTTATATACATACAAAAATGAATCCCTACTCCCCTTGATCACGCCATAACTTCTGAACGACCTTTTCATTAATCTTTTTTTTTAAGTTTTCTAATACTTTGTAGAAGGTTCTTACGGAAAGGAAAATTTAGAAAATTGGATAATTTCAGAAAACTTAACGACTATTAGTTTGACAGTCGCGCGTTCGATGAATGTGAATTTAGCAGGCAGCTTTTTTTATAAGAAAAGAATTGTAATTTTTTAAAATATAGATATTATAAAAAGGTACCTACTTATGTTAAGTACCAAATTAGATTGATTGTTCTTATAATATACAAAAAGTAATATTTGTAATATATGCAAAATGAAAATTTAAATGAAAAAATTGTAATAGGTGGCACGCGAGCTGTTTGAAAACTGAATGTACAGGGACTGAATTTACGGAACGCGGGAGGGGGGTTGGCGGGACGAGGGAGCGGGAGAGGGGAGAGGGTAGGCCGGGAAGGTGGAAGGGGAACGCGGGAGGGGAAGGGGATGCGGGAGGGGAACGGGGACGCACGGGAAAGGATATGCAGGGAGAAACAATGTATTTCTATGAATAGGTATGTATGAATGTGTATCGGAGAATGAGCAATGCAATTGCGCTTATGTATACTGCAGTTATATGTTTGTATTTATATCACTAACGCTGAGTTATACCTTGATGGACTAACACTATCGGATTGCGTAGTAATAATCGGAATCTTCACAGAACAGACATCGTCAGGATTCGGCAGACTTTCTGTAAGATTAGATTGCGGCGAATCAATTTCACGTAGGTAAACTACCTATTCATTACAATACCCATCGGTCGAAATCGAAGACCACCCAGATATTGCTAAAACTATAAAAAACATTTTTTTATGTGCATACCGCACAAGAGGGCCAACTGCTCCAAGCTGCCTGGAGCCAGTGAGACTATGGCATCCCCATTTGGGGTATGTTTATTTATTTATTTAAACGCCATAGCATGGCTTTTACATTGAAGTGAGTACATGGTATTATAAGTGTACAGTGGTACACAGGAGATTATCAATAATAACAAAGTAGAAATGAACATTTAACAAAGTAGCAAGTATTTAGGAAGGATACTATTATGTGTTACTAAACTACTGTTACTATACCTACTAAAAAAATAATATCAATGTTATAATAACCGAGAACATAAAATTTAGATAGGATTATTTAGAATAAAAAAGATGTACCTAAACAAAGGGGACTTGTCAAAAAGTTGTCAACAGTATTTATAAGCACTAAATAGAGTAAATTTGCATTGAGTTTATTGTTACCTTCAAAGTTATCTTTGTTTGAAATTATTAAGCAGGTATTGCTAATTAGATAAGTGAGGTTGTGAGGCTTAAGGTAGTGGGGAGGAAAATGGGGTGGGGAAGAGGCAGGAGATGAGGAAGAGGAAGGAGATGAGGAAGAGGAAGGTGAGGAATTACCTGGATAAAATTTACTTGCACACGCTGGAATTCGAACTCGCGAGCTTCGGATTGCTAAACGAGTGTCTTATTGGACCAATATCTTTGGTCTGACCCCTCGACCATGGAAGCCGTAAAATACAAATGGTAACAATTCAGAAAGTAATTAAATAAAATGGTTAAATAGGTTAAATCAAATACTGAATACCAACTGCATTCCAGGAGAAATCCTGAATTGTAAATAGTAATAATAGGCCACTTGCATGGATTTCATAACGACTTGGAAAAAATCATGTGGATAGATCTTTTTACTAAGATTAAGAAAAAGTTAGTAAAATTTTTTTTTTTATTTTTATTTTATTTTTTTTATTTTCTTTATTAGGAACATTTACAGGTTTATAACTTTACATGCATTAAAAAATCACAAATTACAATAATTAGGTTATAAACCCAATAACGAATGTTCACATCATGCACCAATAATAATTAAAAAGTCTATAATTATAAAGTTTTTTTTTGTTTAGCTTAATAATATATAGTTAGGAACTAGATATGTCTAGGGATAACCTAGCTATACTGTCTAGTATATAAAGATAAAGATACAGACAAGATAAGATAAGATAAAAAACAGAGTAGAAAAATAACTAAATGTATAAACATATATTATAATAATAATGAAAATTGAAAAACACCAGACGTAATGTCGAAAGCGTTATATGTAAATATATATATAAAAATATAAGGAAAAGAAAAATAAAAGGGAAATGAAAGTAAAATATTAAAATAAAGTGTTCCAGTTTTATGTTAGATTGAATAAGTATTTTTAAATAAGATAATTACAAAATAAATTTTTAAAAAAACTGAAAAACACCGGACGTGTTTAAAAGTGTAAGATGGAAAAGTAATATATAAATGTACACATACATACACATATATACATTCTTTTAAACTTTCAGTATAAAAATACATAAAAAAAAAATTCAATACAAAGAATACATAAGAAATTACGGTATCAATTTCGTTACAATGAATTAAGTTATTTGTTAATTGATGGGTAATTATAAGGCTCCATTAAGTATTTGTCTAAAAGTGCTTAAAGTGCAAGAAAAAATATCGGTATCGATACATTTTTTGTTATAAAGATTGCATGTTCTTAATAGGAAAGAATTTTGCCTGAGACTGGTTGAAGCACTTTCGATATGAAACAATGACTTGTCTCTAGTTTTCTTACTCGGGATTCTAATATTAATTGATGACAAAAGAGCTGGACAGTCAATATGACCACTCAAGACTTTGTATAAGTAAGTCATATCCGCGATGTCTCTCCTACTTCTTAGAGTTTTAAGTCCATAGTGTTTTATAGAGCTGTCTATGTCATAATGACGCACATGTCTCTTAAAGTTCAAGTGATGTACAAATTTTCTTTGTACAGCTTCTATGCGCTTTGTGTGTATATTATACAGCGGATTCCATACAGGAGAAGCATATTCAAGATGACTACGAACGTAGGAGTAATATAATATTTTGAGGGTATGGATATTGGTGAACTCTTTTCCAATACGGAATAAAAATCCTAACATGCTCATGGATTTCTTAACAATAGTATCCACATGTGCCTTAAAAGAAAGTTTATTGTCAATAAGAACACCGAGGTCTCGAATTTGATTGATTTTTTTAAGTGCTTGACTGTTTGTAATAAGATAATCATGTTCGATTGTTTTTTGTTTTTTTGTAAAGGTAATAACGTAACATTTGTCGCTATTCAAGTGGAGATAGTTGGCAGTGCAATAAATATTAAGTCTATTAAGATCTTCTTGAAGTTTATAGCAGTCAAAAATAGAGTTGATAGAAATAAATATTTTCATGTCATCAGCAAAGAGCAAAACTTTAGAGTGCTTAAAGCATTTTACAATGTCATTGATAAATATAGTGAAAAGCAATGGTCCCAGATGAGACCCTTGTGGGACACCTGAAGGTACATTGATAATTTCAGAATTAAAACCATTCACTGCTATTATCTGGGAACGTTTGTCAAGATAGGAGACTAGCCATCGGTACAAATCACCATGTATTCCTAAAGCTAATAGTTTTGACAAGAGTAGACTATGGTCGATTCTGTCAAATGCCTTGGAGAAATCTGTATACACTGCGTCAACTTGGATTCGTTTATCCATTGATTTAGAAATAAATTCAGTAAATACAGCAAGATTGGATACAGTTGATCTTTTTTTCATAAAGCCATGTTGATTCTCAGTTATTACAGATTGAACACAGTCATAAAGTTGCTCATGAACAATTTTTTCAAGGATCTTACTAAAAATAGGTAATTTTGAAATTGGACGATAGTTCTTAGCGTCGTTTTTAGACCCAGATTTGAATACTGGCGTAATGAGCGCACATTTCCATTGGTCTGGAAAGACGCCTTCTTTCAAAGATAATTGAAAAAGCAGTACTAGAGGCATCGATATTTCTTTGACGCACATTTTTATAAAATGAGATGGTATTTTATCGAAACCTTCGCCCAATGACCAAGAGATGTTATTAATTATTTTTTCTATTTTTTCCTTGGAAACTGAAATAGAACAAATGTTTATACCATTGTTTGCTTGGGGAATATTAGTTGATGTTTTGGGAGTTACATTATAATTATAAGTAGAGGCGAAGTGTTTCGAAAACATGTTACATATATCTAAAGGATTGTTAGCAGTTGTATTCTCTAGTTTCATAGTATTGGGTAACCCTGAACTATTTCTTTTACTTTTAACATAAGACCAGAAATTCTTTGGGTCATGAGATATTTTGAGTTCAGCATTTGTTATAAATTGTCTATGACATTCATTAGACATTTTTTTTTGTCTCGTTCGCAGAACACAGAATTCTTGATAATCCAAAGCATTAGACCATTTTTTCCACTTTTTAAATACCTTGTATTTTTCCTTAGTTAATTTTATTAAAGCCGGGCTATACCAGTAAGGATATGAGTTATTGACCTGAACTTTTTTAGATGGAACGTAAATTTGAATAATTTCATGTAAAATATCATAAAAACGGTTAATAGCTTTATTGGTAGATAAGTTTAAAAATTCTACATCCCAATCGACATTGCTGAGGATATTGTTTATGATTTCGTAATTAGCTTTTTTAAAGAGATTAATGGTTCTAGTGTTATTTACCATGGGTATGTCTAACTCTATATTCATATTAATAGTGATTGAATTGTGATGTTTACATTCAGGTATTAGATGTTGAGAGGTGTGTGCTACGATAACAGGAAAAGAACTAAAAACAAGATCTAAAAATTTGTGCCTGTTGTTCGGAAAAGTACAATATTGTGAAAGATCAGTAAAACACAGAGTGTCAGAGATTTTGGAAATTATTTCTGAGTGGTGACTATTTATTATTTTCATACTATTTTCGTTACTAATAGACCAGTCTATTTGAGGTAGATTAAAATCTCCCGCTATAAGAAAATGATCATCGTGATGAAGAGCCCGAAGATCACAAAGTGTGTCCATAAATTCATAAACGTTACGTGTGTGATTGACTCCAGGTGGAATATAAACACAACACAAATTGATCCTTTTAGAATTTTTAGTTATAAGAGTCACCCACAGGTCCTCAGCTGTCGATTGCCAATCTTTCCGCTCTACAGCTGTCAGGTGTTTCTTAAACGCAATAATCACACCCCCTCCTCTTTTATTATCTATACGATCTCTTCTAAATACTACATAACGATTATCAAATAATTCCTCAGCGGCAATGCTTTCCACGAGCCATGATTCAGTTATCATAATGATATCATAATCATTATTAGTCATATTTAAGTAGAATATATTGGTTTTGGAACGCAGTCCGGTTACATTTTGATAATAAATATTAAACATTATATAAGGGTAAAAAACAAAGCAGAGAAGTGAGTTCTAGAAAATCAACTAACTTGTGGAAGAAAATCAGGTGAGAGAAACCAGGGAGTTATGATCACGGATCCACACCACGCGCGCAGAGTTGTCATCTTTACGTACTAGGATGCGACCATTACGTATCCATACGTATTTATGATTAGTTTCCTTGGCTTTTATCCTTGTAGCTGCGTGCAGGACTTTATTAGCGGGGGAGAGGTGTTCGCTGACGTAAATTGGTGACTTCGCGCCGTCGATGCCAAGGTGTTCCGAGTTTAGTTTATTCATTTTGTTTTTTTTGTTATAATTGGCAACTGCAGCCAGGACTTCATTCTTTATTCTCACGCTTGGGAGCTTTACTATTATTGACTTGGGTCGGTTGGATTCAGGTTTGACCTTAGGGACCCGATGAAGGTTAAGTATTTCAGACTCAGCAATCGGGCGGGAAATTACGGTACCAAGTTGTTTGACAATAGATACCAAGTTCTCAGATCTATTCTCAGGTACACACTGAATTTCAAGGTTATTCTCCCCAAAATTGTTTAGAAATGTACAGTTTTTGTTATTTTTAAATAAATAAATCCATTATTTAGGCTCGTGACGTCACTACATGAAAATGTCCCGTCTCCGAAAATGATCCTATTATTTTTTTAAAATTCCACACTGATTTATTTTTTTATATGGCATCACTTTGATTTCAGGCGAATTTTTGAATTCGTTCACTAGATTTATTGTTTGTTCTCTGCGAACTTATCATTTGGTTTCACTTTTTGATAGATGCTCTGAAGAGAACCCCGTACTTTTAATGATCTACGGGGTTCTCTTCAGAACGTGCAGATGATGTCGGTACGTGTTTTAGAGATATAATGATTATGGTGCTGATTTTAACAAAATTAAATTTTATAATATTCTTATTATTATTATAATTTACAAGTACACGTATATTACATTGAATTTAGTAATATAAACGCTGTTCATTATAATGATTTATGGTCAACAAGATGGATCAAGGAAAAAAAATATTTACGAGATGTAATATTTTTGGTATGCCTCGTTATTCTCCTGTGCAATTCGTGTGGAAAACGTTATTTTTTTTAAAATGATTTTCGGCTATGTAATTATCGTTTTTTCACACCTATAAAATTATGTCCCGTCTTTCCGGTTTATAAAAAATGGTCTGATTTATCGGATTGAAATTTTGAAAAAATCCCCAGGGTTTCAAAAATTTGATTAAAAAAAAAATAAAAATGCAGAATGTCTTAGAATATTTGCCTAAACCGGAAATTTTTTTTAAAAAATGTGATGCAAGTGGCCTATTGTAGTTCATCAATAGACTCAATGATAAAAGAACAAAATATATAATACTGTCAAAATCTATTGATGAATAAACGTTTTTATTATTATTAAATTAGATTAGGTTGAGGATTTTTGAAATATTTTTTTCCATAACTATTAATGACTTTTCAAGGGATGTTGAAATTGCATGATTCTGAGTTGTCATGGGACCAATACAAATACACCACATTTTTCAAATGAGACATTACTGATTTTACAACATTGTTCAATTATCTTGATAGGATTAAAATTTATTTCAAAGACTTTTCTAAAATTTGGGGTCAAATGTTACATCAATCGTCGGTCAAGCGAGCAACCTCACGTTCAATTCTTGACTTGTATTTTTTTAAAATTCCATTGGGTTCGGATAATATTCAAAATATTTTTGAGCATTTAATAATACATAATATTAGTAGGTACTAGAACTGACCAGTAAAAAATCACGGAATATTTTAATTGTAAGATTGATATTTCCTTGTTAGCTAAAAAGCGCAGACCATTGATACAATGGAACTTGACTTTACTTTTAATCCTGAGAAGAAATTTAAACAAAAATACACATTTCAAATAAAGAATTAAAATAATTTTCTGGTAAAAATATATTCTTAGTGTCGTTAAAACCTCCTAGCGCTCCGGTGTAAGACCATCATTCAGAATTAAAACGTTGCTTGAAATTGCTTTAGTCGCCTTGGGTGACCAGATCTGAATAGCCAGGTACACTTATCAGTGGCGGTCCGTGAGTTTTTACATACATACTTACATAAATTAAGTTTTTTAAACTGCATACGCAATATTACGTTATTCCAATATGCTATACATAATTGCAAATCCAACCTCTGCCAGTGCTGTAGATATTCGTCAACACTTTGGTTCTCATAGATATTAGTCAGCAGTTTGAGCTGTAGATATTCGTCAACACTTTGGTTCTCATAGATATTAGTCAACAGTTTGAGTTGTAGATATTCGTCAACACTTTGGTTCTCATAGATATTAGTTCGATTTTTTCAGTTTTTGGAATTCCTGTAGATATTAGTAGACGCCTCCGGAGGTAAGGAGATGGGTAGAGGGAGACAGTTAAGTATCAGTGGCGGTCCGTGAGTTTTCAGTGAGCTAGAGCGCTAAGATTGAAAAATATGACGTTGTTGTAGCTGAGAATGTATCTTTTTTCAATACTTCAACTTTTTCTATGAAGATCTTCAGGATTCTTTCAGTCAAGGGATGCGCCGCATCCTCACACTAAAAGATCTTCATACGAAAAGTTTAAACTTTGAAAAAAAAAAAAATTTCAGCTATAATTTTTTTATTTGTTTTATTTTTTTATTCTTCATTTTAAGCACCCGCTAAACTGCCAAGGCAGTTTGTCAGCAGGTAATAACATCAGTAATGTCGTATTTTTCAATCTTAGCACTCTATCTCACTGAAAACTCACGGACCGCCACTGGTGCTTAACTGTCTCCCTCTACCCATCTCCTTTCCTCCGGAGGCGTCTACTAATATCTACAGGAATTCCAAAAACTGAAAAAATCGAACTAATATCTATGAGAACCAAATTGTTGACGAATATCTACAGCACTGGCAAAGGTTGGATTTGCAATTATGAATAATATATTGGAATAACGTAATATTGCTTATGCAGTTTAAAAAACCTAATTTGTGTAAGTTTGTATGTAAAAATCCCTAATATCGGACTATTGGACACATTTAGCTGATTAGTCCAACCTACGCTCTGTAGATATTAGTTCAATCTAAGCTCTGTAGATATTAGTCAACACTGGGACCGTCATAAATATTCGTCCGACCTTAGCTCTGTAGATATCAGTCAACACTCTGAAGTTCGTAGATATTAGTTCAACATATGAGCTGATAATATTCGTCCGACATACAGGCTGTAGATATTAGTATCTGGAGTCCTTCCCTCCCACTACCTTTAGCCTCACAACATACCCCAATTGGGGATGCCATTGATGCCACTGACCCAGACTTAAGCAGTTGAGACTCATGGTATTCTCATTAAAGAAAAAATGTCTTTACAAAAGGTTTCAAATACATTTAGGGATGAATCACTTCGAGTCTTCAAGCCACCGAAGATTTGTTTGCGTTAAAATATTTTTTAAATGGGTTCAAAGTGATTTGAAGTGGACGTAAGTGATTTTAACTTGAAGTGCCTTTTACCTCTGTAATTATAAGCTCCCGTACCGATGAGAAAAACACCGAAGTACAAGGACCCAACTTATCTGGTTGATTTACAGCACTGAAGGTAGTAACGGTGATACTGAGACTACTTGAACCACTAAAATAACTCAAGGGTCAACGACCTAGGCCGGAATACTTAAATAATGTAATTACTTTTGGTGTACAATAATGACAAGAGTGTAAGTGCTAATTACAATGTACGAAACAGTAGACTGATAAAGTAGTACTGAAGTAGAACCTAAATACCAAAATTAAAAAAAAAACTTCAGGCCTAATGAGGACTGTCAAATTTGAATTTATTGTTATATTTATTTATTGTGAAAAACAGTTAACATATATATCCAATTACATTTCACAATTTTTAGTTAATAGTGTAATACATTAATTATATAGGTACATTAATAATGACAGGTGCTAAAGAATACCTCTATTTCGCTCTTGAAATGATTGTAGTACGATTGAAAAATGTCAATTTCAGAAGAAAGGTTTAATAGTGGGTCATTCTCCCCAGAGGCATAACCATTGGTAGGTTGGTCCTGCCTCTAAGAAAAGTAAAAAGTCTGTATTGCCTTGCTCTGGTGAAGTTATTGGGGACATAAAGTGAAATCGTTTCCAGGACATCAGGATTACAAATGTGCCCGTTTAGCAGCTTGTGTGCTACTAATACCATTGTAATTTTTCTCCTAACGTCGAGACGATTTAGTCCCAGCATTCAGAGTAAACAGGGCGTTTTGTCCATACAAACGAATTCCCCAATTCCCATCTCAATTGTTGATACTACTGCAAATATATTTTTTAAATATAATATATATCTTTTTAAAATCAGCTCCACACAGGAGGCCCTGAGAAAAATAATTTCCCTCAGAGCCTATGTCATCTTTGGGGATGCTGTGTGGAGAGTAGTCTTATTAGGGAAAGGAAGGAGATGCAGTTCTGGGTAGATCTGGGGGTCAATGTGGATTGACGGATCTAGGCGTGACGGACGACTGCGGTGCAAGGCGATGGGTCGGGAGAGACCGACTGGAGAGGTCTAGGTTAGGTCTCGCTCAACCAATCTCTCTCGATCCGCCCCCCCCCCCATGCAGTAGGTATGCAAATGCATTGGCCGCCAAGATCTAGACAAACCTCACCCCATGAACCCGGGCACCCCTGCTAAGTCACCAAACCCCTAATTGAGGTGACCTATGGCAGGGGTGTTGGTTATCCAGTAAACGGTTCCCGGGGCGGCGGTACTCGCCTCCCAAATTGACAGAGATATATATATTATATGACATGACAAAGATATCGACTATGTGTGCGTATGTGACTTATTGTGTGTTGTCACGCCACTTAATTTTTTACACCTAAATACAACAAATAGTAGTCGTAAGTGAGAAACGCTCCATCACCAATTTTAACACAACACTATTACCGGGCGTATTTTCAATCTAATCAAGGTACGCAAAATATTCATTTTGTAACGGACTACAATATTATAAACATGTTAGGTATTTTACCTAAGGTCAAACTTAATGTGAAAACAATATTTCAGATTAATCTTTAGTACAAATTGGTTCATATTAACAATACAAAAAAATATGTTTTAGATAAAATTAAGCTTTTCCTATCGTTTCGCTTGAGTAGAATTAAAATATATCTAATTGTTAATTATTTTAAAAAAAAAATTAAGCGTAAACCACAATTTTTTTTTTTTAAATTAGAAATGTTAGAACGCATGTAAGAAACAACCAAAAATATACTATATTATGGATAAGATTACCTGTGACAGTTTCTCTTGATTGAATTTTTTCTTTCTTATAAAATTATTCACAAACTAAATAAGAGACAATTTTAGGCTGGAAATCTAGCATTTCTAGACTGTTTACCAAGCGTTTTTGATGCCTTTTACCCATATTCGTGGCGATATAAGGCACACCAAGAATGTACATATTTTTGGCTGTACATATTTGTGACTTCCTCAGATCATTCAGGAAGATGATAGAAACAGAATAACGTTTATCAATATCGTTGGCTTGTCACCAATGTGTTCTAAAGGAAACATCATCTTTCTCTGCCTGCGCAAACAAGTTCGGCATCAGGAGACTCCATTTCTTCCCCGCTTCATGAAGAATGCACGAATATCCATGAAGCAACATGCGATAACAGGCGCAGACCAGTTTCTCTTTACTTTCGATCCGATTTTCAATACGAGTTTGTTACGTTAGGGCGAATAACAAACAAACAGACAAACAAGCAAACGTGATCAAACATTCTGAAAAAAAGCTGTTGGTACTTAGTGGATACTTGTTTGCCATCGCTATCTTTATGGGAAAACAATGTTCCACATTCCTTTAATGGTAAACTTTGCGTCTTCTGCTCATGTTCTTAGTCATTTTGCTCATGTTTGGTATTTTTATTACGTGGGGATTTAGCTATTGATCTTTTAATGCCATTGGTTTTTCTTGTTTTTATGGGCGCATTCATCTTCAGAAGAGTTGAGAGATAGAGGAAATCTTGTTTATTACTTTAATTATTAAAATCAGGGAGAATGCCAACTAACACACCAACTAGGTACTACTGCCTGGAACCAGCGGGAGTATGGCACCCCAACATGTTCCAACGAAACTTGGGACAATCAAAGTTCATAACCAATTACACGAGGGAACTAATTGAGGACACAGAACACCACAGCCTAAAGATTAGATAATTTTTTTACAATTCTATGGCTTGCACGCGCCCAAAAAAAAATAAATGAAAAGAACGAATTACCAATAATTATTCCATTAAACGCGTGTAATTGAAATGAAATCAATTTTTAAATTTAATAAGACAAAATTACGGTCCCTCGTACTTATCATATTTTTGGTGGATGGTTCTCCACCATCCAGAGTTTTTAGCTAAAATATATCACGGCACTCTTTGACCTTACGGTTTACTAGGTATCGACAATTATTGCGATTCACAGTAATACCAAAATATTTTTGACGTCGACTGCACTTTTTATTTTTTTTTGTATTTCCTTGTCATTTTTGTAAAAAAAACATGCGTCCACAAAAAATAAACAACATTACTGAAAAACCGCTCCTCATCTTGATGGTCGGATGACATGAGACAGTTTGCCGAACAGAGCTATCGCAGGAATTATTCGTGTTCGCTTCCACATGCCGTGAAAAGGTTTCATTATGTCTGCCCGTAATATGTTCAGCAATATAAACAATTATAGCATGAGATAAAGCATGCATTACTTACACACGGAGAAATGCAACCACGATTACCGCTGGAGAAGAGCACCATATTTCGATATCTAATAATGTGACGCGGGTGAATTCACAGAGACAATAATAACGGTATTTAGCAGTCTTTATTGCATTAGTTCCATAGTATTCTGCAGTGAAAAGAATATTAGAGAATAAAAAAAAGATAATGGTCCGAATGCAAATATTAAAAGTATTGTAATTGCTTGGAAATTAGCATTCCAATTTTGCGAGGCTAAATAAAGAAACAACAATAGGTGTAAGGAAAGAAAGATTTGGAAGAACCCGCATATTTAGATTTAGTAAAGACATGCTTAATGATAGTTACAATTTCCACTAAAAAGAAAAATGTTGACCAGGAACTAAAAATAAAAAAAAGTAATAGCGGTTTACGGAAAACTCTTTGCATTAAAAAATTAGGGGAGTCGAATTAAAAAAAAATAATTAGAAGCTAATAAATTCAATTAGCAACCTTTGTACGTGCCAGCATTTTTAAGGAAAACATAATATCGAGATTCACGAACAATATTTTTATGACGGTTAGGTGTCATTTGCTGTAGCAAAAATATCTTCAATAGTATTAAGATAGGCACCTTACGTTATAAAAAACATGCTAATAAACAAAAAAAGTGTATAAGGCACTTGGTTTTTTAAATTCTAGATTTTGTCGAGGAGAATGATTCAATTACACTACAACAGGCTAAACAAAAAGACATTATGGCCATCACATCACCTTTAAAATTGCATTTTTGACGACCTCCGTAGTCCAGTGGCTAAGACTCTTGACTCACATTCCGGAGGTCGCGGGTTCGAACCCGGCATGCGCAAATAAATTTTATTTGATTAATTTGTGTTATTTCACAATTAATTCATTTAAAATAATATATAGTATATTTGCGGCATGTTCCAGAGTGGAAGATACTATTAGTATCGCCCTGGTGTAAGACCACCATTCAGAATTGAAACGTTGCTTGAAAATGGCTTTAGCCGTGTTTAGTGACCAGATCTGAATAGCCAGGTACTTCCCAACCTTCCTCTTCCCCACCTCCTTCCCCTCCCCACTACCTTCAGCCTCACAACATACCCCAATTGGGGATGCCATAGTCTCACTGGCTCCAGACGGGAGCAGTTGAGATTCTTGTGCGGTATTCACTGTAAAAAAAAAAAAAAAAAAAAATACTGCAACAGGTGTTTAGAAACATTAATAAAAGAGCGAAAAACCATGCCATAAAAATCCTCAGTTAAAAAACCATTAAGCTAACGACCATGGAAATAGGCCAACTTGGTATTGAGAATAATGAGAATTAAATAAAACCATCTCGGTACTAGTATTGTAAAATTTAATACAACACACAGACCTATAGTCGTCGATTAACAGCAGGTATTTGACCTATATTTATTATATTTACTGATTTTGGTATAATAGCCACCGAAACAAAAAGCCCGAGGGCTTCCTTTTGAAGCTTGGTGTATAGATATTAGATACAACAAAGGTTCAAAAATAATAATTACATATAAACAATTGACGTTTAACATTAAACAATTATCTAGACAATCAAACAAAACGGCTTAATGGGGGCACACTGAGTCACTTTTCTGCTGACAGGGAAGGCCACAGACCAAAGCTATTCAATAATAATAATTCTACTATTGTTATGGTTACTTGTGACAACGTTTAGCCCAAACAAAAGGGACAACATAGGTATTGGATAAAAAAAATTGTCATAGAGAGTAACTATAAAATTCATACTAATAAAAAATGATACATCGTTCATACAGGATAAAAGTAAAAAACAAGTTCCAATCTTATTATCCTTGTGGTAGAATCAAGATGACAATTCTCAAAATATAATTAATATATTACTAATAATGGGCTCATTTTAATACACAATAGCAATACAGTAGTGAAATTTTTGATTGACATTGTGGATACAGGTATAGTTGAATACAAGTTGCTGTTTTCCACTTGTACTTTTTATCACTAGCACTATATGGTTTATGCTCGGGGCTATGTTTTTTTAATGTTGTATACCACCGTGATTGAAGTTACACGCACTTGTCTCTCCCCTTGTCATAAATAGAAAAGGACCTTAAACAGATCCGTGAGGAAGGCCAGTAATACCAAAATTTTGAAAGGCTTTATTATTTTAAAATTATTAAAAAAAATGGTGACTTAATGGTCGAAAAACATTAAAAAAATATGTACGACGTAAAATAAAGAGAGGATTTTTTTAAATGTCAAACTTATGGAACAGTGTTGATACTGGTAGAGTTGAGTATATTTTAAATAAATTCATTGATTTTTAAAACTGTTTTGTAAAAACAAGAACACATTAATCTCGTGAGTTTTGTACATTACATCACCTGCTGTTTAATGTCAGGTAAAAATCGCTGAAGCGATCGTACATGAGACATGAGGCGTCTTGCGGCGTATTATAACAACACAGCAAACACGAATAATTAACCCATCTGCTTGGTCCAATATATTCGCACCTCACAATCCACAAGCCTCAGTTTCTTGCGAAAATTCTGAAACCGTCACTTTGGATCGAGATTTCATATTTCAAAGACAATAAGAAGCATTATTTTGTTCTCTTTCTGGTTAACAGAAAAAATACATATTTTTGCGTGAGAGGAAAAGAGATACATAGCTTTTAAAATGTAAGGTCGCTCGGGACGTTTTTGGTCTTATGAAAGTATAACGCGATTAAGTGTTTTGGGATGTATTTAATCCTAAACAAGCAGACGGGTTAAGATTAACTATAACGTCGAAATACCAAAAGGCATTCTTTAAAATGTCAGGTATGTAGTAGCAGTTCGTGCAACCTATACGAGTGGAATGTAAGTGAAGCCTATAAGTGCAGGACTCGTAATGTGATCTTAAATTACTATAAAAATACATAGATGACTACCACACAAGAGTCCCACATGCTCCCGACTGTCCGGATCAGTGAAACTTTGGCACTCCTAATTGGGGTAGGTTGTGAGGCTGAAGGCAGTAGGGAATGAAAGAAGATTTGGAAGAGCAAGGTTGGGAAGTACATGGCTATTCAGCTATGTTCAAATCAAACACGATCAAAATCACTCAAAGAAATCTTCCGTTCTACGCTGGAATTATCTTCACTCTTGATTTTAATTTTCTAGTCTTGAGCTTTAGGTACAAATGCATTTTAATATGAAATTGAGGTCATTCTTGCTTTTTTTTCGATATTTTTTTTCCGTGTATTACTTGAAGCGACTAATACTAACTGTAAACTGAATTAATATCAACGCTTTCATAGCATATTGGTTAAATACGATCACACGCCAATGGTAGATACTATATTGTACAATGTACGAAATTGTAGACGATGTGATGTTTAACCAGCAGCCTGCATTCTAGAGATAAACAAAGCTTACGCAATGCTGTTATTGCACAAGACAGAGTCTCCAGCCACTAGGCCAAGGGGTGTCTCCGTACGGAGCCTCCAAGGTGAGCAAGTGTCCCGGATCCCTGTTCACCGAGCCATATGGCCCGCCGCCCGCCACCCATATATGGCAACAACTAGCCGCAACCGCTTCATCTGTATTCGGAGCACTCGGTCAAAAGTGGCGCGCTGAATTCTGCTGTATTTCTTTTAAGCCCAAAAGAGCTGAGCAAAAACGTTGAATGGTTATAATTTATAATTAAGGTGGTATTGATCGGGCCTTATGTGGTGCGGTCAGCATAGAGAAGCTTGAACTTAGCCCTAAAATGTACCATGACAGCACACAACTTTACTGCTGACTGACCCTGTAGAAATGATAAGTGTCGCCTACTTAGGACAGGTTGTTTCCCAGAATTTGAACAATTCATCACATTTCGAAGGTAATTTTCAAGTTTTGTGAAAGTTTTATTCAAGTTTCGGTTCTGTGAAGCAATTGGCTCAAGCAAATAATGATTTATATTTACAAATTAACTTAGAAATTTGATGAATTGTCCAAATTTTGTGAAACAATTGACTTTAACTGTTAAGTAAAGTCTGCAGCTCCTAGTTACTTAAATGAAAATGGGAACTATATGTCGGTTGGAAAAACTATGTTCTTTTTAATACTGATATTTCACAACTTTACTGCTGAATCTGTAAAACTTGAGGCAATATTATAAAGTAAGTAAAATTTGAGCCACTTTAAAAAGTTGTTGCCACATGTCGATCTGCAGCCTTCGAGTTATCTAAGCAAAAACAGACAAACTTAAAGCTCCCTTTTTTAAAGAACTGATTACAAATCGTAGAACAAAGATAGCAGTTGGTAATGATGCGTTTGTTCAGCACGTACAGAAATGGAAATTGTTCCGAAGAACTAGCACCGGTGCGCAGGAGGAGTTTACGCCATACTCGTGCAAAACATTATTTGTGCACGGTTGACATTTTCTACATGATGATTGGCATCGTATTTACGACACAGTTGTAATTCCTCCCTTCTACAATACGGATCATTCAATACTTTCTATAGAAACACCTCCCCACAGCATCACCAAAGCGATTTTAGAATATTTATATTTAAAAAGCCCTGAAATTGACAAGAAAAGTCTTAATAATAGATTTTGATGTTATTTGCATTCAGTATTTTGCATGTTAATTATTATGAGAGATTTACTTGCCAACTAATACTTGCGTAATGTACTTGTAAATAATATTGCATACAAATGATTTTTATTTAGTACAACCTTCTAATTTTTACGATTTTTAGAGATTTTGACAGTGGACATATATGGAGTAAGGTGTGAATAAAATATGAATAACGACTACACACAGTGACTCCAACATTAATGAATTTAGCGAAAATATTGCTGATTCACTTAACAATTCGCCTGAGATATTTTATGCAGATACCACAGCATGTCTATCTTTCTAATCTATGATTTTTGCAGACACTTGCGGATCATCTCAATTACATGGTCTAATCTTTTGATAAATCGCTCGTTCTTATTTATGAAGATCTTCACTTTCCGGTCACGCCAATTCACTGCGATATTCACGAATTTAATAGTTTTGATTGAGATTCTTCCAAATCATCTTTATTTCATCAACAACATATGAATCCAATTATTTTTCTGCAACCGAAACTTTGCGTTTTTAGAAGTCATCATCTTCCTAATCAAATATGATCTTAGGTGGGTACTATAAATGTGATTTTAATCCTTATTGAGCGGACAGGGAGTGCAATAATAGAGAACTCATCGCCATTTAGTTTTTTTATTAAATACATACCTGTGTGGAAATGTTTAGGGTTTTACGGTTTTTACGCAAATATTTCGTTCAGAGATGTAACACACACTGGTATGTTTAATAATTCCAAATCAATCATGATATGAATTATCTAACAAATCAATCTCTGAAATTGAAGTTGAATTAATTATATCGATAAGTTATGTAACAAGTAGCATGTCCACATAAAAAAGCTTCGTTATAAAAGGAGGAAAAAATTAGGTTGCCGTTGAATTATCTACATTCCTGGCGTGAGTAAATATCATTTAGAACAGTGGTTCCCAACAAATCTTCATCTCTATTTTGTAATTTTGAAAGATTTGGAAACTGAGAACATTCTCCCCATCCCAAGTTTTGTTTGTACAACAAAAGTTTTGCAACAAACGCAGATATCACTTCAATTTATAATATTATTCATGCAATAATATAACAATACAAAAAAACTTATACTTCTTTTTGTCCAAGACTAGGAAAATTTGTTGTATGCACTTCACACACGCATCACATTTTTTAAATTTTATATTAAACCTTGCGCGGACCCACTGACGTTGTTAAGGGACTCCCAACTCGAAGAATCGTTAGGACCACTGATTTAGAATAATAAATACAAAGAAGGGAAAATTGACATGAACAGTAATAATAGTTAACAATGGTTGATTAAATATAAAATTACGCAATTGATCATCCAGGGAAAGATTAGTGGAAGAACTACAAGAAAAAGGCACCGCGCTTCACTGCTTTGAACCCTATTTGACTAATATTTATACGACTGTAGTTGCCAGTTGTTACCGGTTGCAAAATTTGGGGTAACAATTGCCCCGATGATACCAATCTTCTATAGGCGAGGGAACAAGAAGGAAAAGAAGATTAAATACATTTAAGCTGAGAGGTACTCACACACTTCATTTCGACTTAAAAAAATCAAAAATGGGTCATAATAGAATTGCTTGACCAGGCAGGAATCGAGTCTGAATCTAGTCAGCAATCCAATCTTTTGGATAGTGACAAAATAAAATATAATTTATTGTAAATGCTTATTCAAAACTTAACAATAGCCACCGTGACTCGAGGACTACCAGAAAGCGTGCTAAAGCGAGCTTCAAGGAAAGAACGTTGGTGCGGGAACAATAGGCGTGGAATGTAAAAACGTTAGGTTCTGTGAAGATGTTAGGTCTGCTAGTCGTGCTTGTTTTACAATAGACCACTTGATTAATTATTTAAGTTGTTGAACCTAAAACTCATAGCGCGAGATCTCACTAAGGGAGGTAAGATCAACACCCTTGTGGTAACCCCTTATAAAAAAATATTGGAAAAATAAGGACGCTGGCAGACGAGCGACATTGGTTGCGCAGACAGTTTCGTGGCAACATTTGCAGGTATAAAATTCTATTTCAATATATGGAGGTGCGCCCACGAAAGACTTTTAAGTTGGAAGACTTTTTACGATTTAGAATAGTTTTCCAACTGTCTACACAACTAAAATATCTCTTCTGTGTGCTTCCAAGAGGGTTTTTCAGTTTTTGATCTATTAAAAGTGAAGTTCTACACTTAATTGCATAAGTAAGCTATCAATTTATTAAGATTTTAAGATTTACGCTCCAATATCCAAGAGAAGATTGAAGGAAGGCGCAGTAGAGTAAATTCGCAATGTCCTTTCTAAATTTTTATTTTTTTATTGTTTTAACCACGTATGTATACATAGAATAAAATCTCCTCACAAAGTTGAGCCTATTCAGAGGACGCAGAAATTAAATCTAATTTTATAATTTTAAAAGAAATGAGAAAATAATAAGGAAATTAAAGAAATAAATAGAAGGAAAAACGAAATAAAAAAGAAAAAAATGAGCGGAATAGAATAGAAATTGACGAAAGATAGAAATAAAAAGAAAAGGAAAAATACAGGACGGGATGTGTTGTTATGTGTAGCAGTTATCTGCCCGAAGTACCTGCATTAGGTCTTTTTCAAGTAATTAAAAAAATTGAAGTCAGAAGAATATGGTAACCTCTTCGTCTGCAGGTGGTAATATTTGTCTTATAATTTTAATAGTAGTGGAATCTGATTAGGTAATTGAGTAATTATTAAATTACTTCTTCATTAACTGAAAGTTGTGTGTATCAACTCCGTGCGTATTATTTAAAGAATTGTTTGTTAAACACCACGAGCTTCTCGGCTGCGCCAGTTTAGAAAACAAAAGTGTTGTTAGAAATGGTGCATTGTTCATCGACTCAACTAACATTTCAAGCAAACTCGATAACAGCCTACTGTTTTCTGTTTTTACACGACAGAAGAAGGCAATAGACAATGGTCTATTATGTCAACAGCTGAACAATGCAAACATAACCCGTTGTTGGATCTTCAATCCTAGTAGCTACTTCTAGCTACCTCTCTTTTCCTGGGAACTCCGCGTCAAATATTATAAAAAATAACAAACCAGACCGAAAGCAGCGTAGACAAGGGATTGTTACTGCAATACATCCTATGTTGGCTTATCGAGAAATACGAATATAATCACGTAGAAATTGAAACAGCCATTAAAAGAACGATGGCGCCATGATGATTATGGCATCATCAGTATATATAATAATGATAGTAACATAAAATTTAATTGACGCAATTTAGTGATATTTTACCCCAAGTACCACTTTATATGAAACTAGCTGTAGTAGGCACCGGCGTTGCCCGAGCTTTGCTCAGAGTTTTCCGAAATCAAATTAAGACAGTATTTTTTCTAACATCAAGTGCAAAATTCCATAAGAGGATCAACAGTTGATGGGGATGGTTTTTTTTCTGAATTTAATGTAGACAGTTCTCTTATTTCAGAAAGGTTAAGTGTGCAAAAAAACTCTGAATAATCGAATGGCCTCACCGAGAATATTTCTACTTTGGTAGATTTACCAAAAACTTTGCAATGCTGTGAAAAAAGTTGATAAAAAAGGTCCCTTTGCTACGAATCATGCAAAAAATGTCATCAAAAACCTTATAATTTTTTTAATTATTTTTGGAAATGTGAGAAGAATAAAAATTTTGATCAAACATAATTTAGGCCCTGGTATCTACCACGTAGAATTCATCTAAATCCTCAATATTTTGTACCAAAATCAAATTATTAGAAGAAACAAGTCAACCGATAAAGATATAAAGCAGAATAAATAACAAAAGATCAAGAAACAAATAAGAAAGCAAAATCCGAAGAAGTACCTAGGCATGGACATGGAATTGTTCTTTTAAAACACGTCCCAAGATAGCTTGTCGATAAACCTGAACATATTCACGTAGAAATTGAATCAGTCATTAAGAACAACGATGGTATTATGGTGAAGATGGTATCAGCTCATGTGCATGAACTTTAGAGCGCATCTATTATTATTCATTATAAAAGCTATCCGTGCGCCGGGAATATAAAGTGCCACTTATACAAATCTGATCGTGGATCCATTGATACTTATTGTACTTTGGTCTAGCTACGCGCTCAAATTTAAGCTGAACCAAGTTAACAATTCTGTGACAAAGAGTAATGAATGAAATCAAGTTATGATAATATCACTTAGCGGAGATCAGCTGAATACGACAAGTAAAGCAAACCACTAAGCAAGTGTCAGTTAAGCCGAGCACATCAATCTCAAAGTTGACTTTTGGATGGTCGCTTAATTTGTGACAACTACTTATAATAAGATTACTCAGGATGTATAATAGTTTAAGAAATTGTGTGAAGTAGCCAGAACTTAATATACCAGTTATCCGTTCTATTCTGTACTACAGAAATAGTTATCGAGATAGCCGAGGTTTTATGTCCTGGAAACAAATAATGGCCACACGTAGGATTCAGTAACATTTTTTAAAGTTTCAAAAAGAGCCAAAAACCTTTAGATATAAAAAGATACAACCGGAATTTTTTTTTTCAGGTCAGTGGAGAATTCACAAAACAATGTCATTTGATTTTAATTTGAATAAGCTTCTAAATTCTAAAAGCTTAACGCAATAACTGAAATCATAAAACGGCTCAAAAGAAATGACCCTCTGAGCACAATCACCCCAACGCCGATTGGCATGGCGGGCTGCGCAGACCCACGTTCTGTATCACTTCTGGGAAAAGATTAGCTCGTTGGTGTTCGAAACTTTCTTAGAAGTAGGTACATACATATGAGAGACTCGAAAATAAAACTCTAATAAAATAATGTCATTATTACATACCAATAATTAATTTACTTATGAATTTGATATTAATTTCAAACAGGCCTTGGGCTTCTCTACTACTCTGTGCTGTTGTACTTACTTTGTTACTTTAATATTATTTTCAGAGTTTATCATGACAGCACTTAGAAGTTGGGTGGTGCAATTAGTTGGAGCTTGTCATTTACATTTAGGAGTATCTACATTTTAATAAATGGTGTCCTTCTAATTCTGACCGCAAGAAAAAGAGAAATAACTCCAATATCTTGGGCACATAATGAGAGAGTATATTTTTATGACACCTCACAAGAGCGCTCCTGTCTGCACAGTGTCAAGACAGGGGAACTATCACCTAACTAGGTAACCACCCAGTTGGGCAGTGTTATTTATAGGGTTTAGGTAGAGATTTATTAATGCGGGTCTTTAACAGGCCCGGATTATATGAAGGAGGAAAAACAACAGCTCGTTCCTAACATGAGTTGATTTACACAAAAAGGGTCGAAGAAATGACCCATTCTCATAAAGCCAACGTCAACTGTGAACGGGTGTTCAGCTCGTTTCCGTCCAGTTTCCAACTTATAATTTAAGGGTAAATTGAAGGAAGGCGTGCTAGAGAAAATCTTCTATTCTTACATGACGAGCTATGAAAATGAGTACAGATTCGCTAAGTTGTTTAATATTGCGGACTGCTGAGTCAGGATGAACAGATTGTGCCAGAGGAAGAATAATTGGTAATGGCTTTTTGAAGCCAAGAAATTAATATACTAATGTCAATGGTGCTATTCAGAGTGATTATTAAAGTTATGGGTCTTTTGATTGAATGCATTTTAGGCGAAACTGCAGATCTTCGAATTTACATCTCAACATGGATTTCCAAGAAATTGGGTTCAATACGTTCAAACTCATTAGCAAGATTCATGATACGACCCAACCAGACCCATTAATAAGACTTGGCTTAACCAAAAGTTTCCATCAATATAGTCGTTGTTGATGTAGCAAAATGATACACTTGGACAAATGGACAGTAAGACGCGAGCCAAATGTAATATTCTGACAAATAATATCGTATTTTATAAATTGTACTACCAGTTACTACCTTTGTAATATATATAAACCATTGAAATATATCCTGGAATATGTAAGAGGATACCGAGTCAAGCATTACTGATTACCTCACACCGTATGCAAACTGCAAGCCTGCCAAGACACGATACACGTGACCTCAACGGTATTGCTAATATTGCTATACTTCTTGTATGGTTGGCTAATAATTAACGTCATCTGGAAACTGGATCATTTAATATTGCTGGTGGGATCATGTCAAGCCCTACAACAAACTGAATGGGATACGTGTTTGAATGTACTTATCTAACATCAAGTCCCGGAGACAACTAAACGGTATCTGGAGATTATGAAGAGAGGACAGACGTGTTTCTTGAAACATGTAGAATATTATTTATTGTATTTAATAGAACTGTAAATATTTGCGATCTCTGTGAAACTTTTGTGATGAAATCCGCACACGGTTTTTAGTTTTTATCATTTTAATTGAGGATGTCTTATTCCAGTCTTCTGGATGTACTTTCATATCTTGGTATACAAAAACATGGGGATAGGAATATAAGGGAAGGGAATAAGAAATGAGAATGAGTAGTCCCAAGAAGGCACGTTCAAGTGAATTAAATTGTTAGATGCCATATAAATGCCTTATCGAAATGAGTAAACAGTTTTTTTTAATGAAAATGATTCACTTAGCTAAACTGAATTCGTATCCATCAATTTAAGTTTCAAAGTCATGAAACCACTCGTTCATCAACCTTGCCTGAGTTATCATCATGCGGGTGACCTTATATTTGGAAACCCTAATGGGCGTAATGTTACCAAAGTGTGCGGTTTTTTTCTCATTGCGGATACAATTTCTGGAAAATAAATGGTTTATACACAATTGCAATAATTTTCTTTTAGAGAAAAGGTTGCACGTGAGTACATCATATAAAAGGTCTTCTTTATATACTTTAGAAATATTAATAAATAAAATTATCATATGACTCATCGTCCAATTGCAATCAATCTGTTTACCCTAGCAGGTGGTGAAAGTTGTATACCAAGAAAAAACTTGACTAGATGAATAATTGAATTAAAAGATAACCTTTTTAATCGGATTAAGCTATTAGACGCATGGTCGTCAACAAGCTCATTAGTAAGATTGCGTAACTTCTATTAACCTTTTTTGTAGTATGTACATTATGCAGGTAAATCGAATTAACCCACAACTATCTTTCAATGCCGGTAATACTTCGGTATTTAGATGCCATATGAATGGTACCTAGGTCACTATAATGGGTCAAAAACGAGAAGGTGTTAGGAGAACTTAATAAAGACAGCAAGAATCTGAAAAGTAAATATTAGAAAACAAGACACTTTACTTAAGTCGACCGCAGCACAGGGCTAACGTGAGTCAACGACAAGTAATATTTATCGCGCTAAATTCTTCCGTAATTATCCATCTTCTCGTAATTATCAATCCACGTTTTGCAGGGAAACGAAGACAGAAAATAACACAATATCGAGTGCTTCCTATTAAATGCCTGTAGAAATTGACAAAACAACATAAAGCCAAAGAAGAACCCAGTAAAGTGCCGACGTTACATGAAGAATATTTATATTTAGCAAGCCAAATTCTACCATAATAATCCCCATACGTTTAACACGAAAAAGAAAATGTTAGAAAACACCCGAATGTTAAAATTTTCAATCAAATAGGAACCCATAAAAAATTGAAAACAGCAAAATCACAAAGCAGTGTCACACATCTACCGGATCTGCCCTGATGATGGACACTGCAACGATGTCCAAAACTTTGGCTAAAGAAGGAGATAGCGCAACACGGCATAACCCCAAAAATAAATAACGAAAATGATTTAGAGAAGTTCACTGACAGACATAATGGTAAACTAATCAACCTATGTCATACGATGCATACGTGATGGATCTCTCATATAAGTTCTACTATGCAGACAACAAGTGCCACATTCCGAAATTGGTCATGCAAGAAGGAGTAGAAGGTCGGAAGGGTGTAGGACGAAGGAGGTTTTCGTGGCTGAGAAACATTCGCCTGTGAACCATTTGTGAACGGTGTTCAAGGTGTGGAGGAACTGTTCCAGTTGGCCGAGGATGGGGAACACATTGACAGGATAGTCGCAAACATTCTTTAAAAAATAAGGTTCTTGCCTTCACCGTGGGAAAATTTTCTAGATAACGAATTGCTTGTCTTAAAAGTTGACTCGTAACAATGGAATGTTTTCTTGGTACTTACGAAGAGACTATTTGCTTTTGCATTCCTTAAACTTAAATAATCAGAGCAATCGAGACAGAAAGACACATGACTTGTCTATTTTAGCGATGACTCACCGTCAAGAGAGATTTTTAAATTTAATAATTTAACAACGTCTATTAAATTATAATAATAAAAAACGTATAAATTTTTTATCATAGACCACCTTAATTTTATTTTATTCACACTTTTCGGGTTTCGGAAGAACCCTTACTATCGTATACGTTTTTATTGTATATTTATTTTTATTTATTTTTTTACATAAAAGTCTTTTACTTTTGGACTTAATGATATATAAATTCATTTGCCAAATTTATGTGGGGATGATGCGACTGTTTCATTTATTGTCGATTTCTTGGTGTCAAATATGCCAAAACATTATGTTGAAATCATTAGAAAAACCACCATTCATTTATTTACAGAATTTTAACATTTTAACCTTTCAGGCCTCAATCATATTATGTCAGAATGCCAAAATATTTCCGCTTTACAATAGAATTCTAATAAATGATTCTGAATATCTCCGAAAACTGTTTTTGAAAGGTGATATAATACGCTTTCAAATTTTATAAATCGAAAATTGAAATATAATATATTTTTTAAATATAAACATTACATTAGACATTACATTATAAAAAATAAAACAAACATTTCGTAATATATTATAATAAAACGAATATAAAACTTTATTCCACTTAATTTTATTCGACCGTAACCGGTTACAGTCGAATAAAATTAAGTGGAATAAAGTTTTACATTCGTTTTATTATAATATATTATAATGGAATTCCATCATGAATTACCCCTCTCAAAAATAGAAATATCAAACACTTCGTATTTAACCACTAATTTATTATTTTATATATCGACCGGTTTCGCTTCGACCAAGCTTCCTCAGGATATAATAATAAGTGTAGTTATTATTATATCCCGAGGAAGCTTGGTCGTTTATTTTATTTTTTATAATAAAAATTTTGCACGCAAACATTAAAAAGTTTTAAAAATGGCTCTCCTAACGTTTTATCTAAATAAATTTTCTGATTTAAAAAAAATAAAAACACATGCCTACATGTTTTATTAAACAAATTAACAAACGTTTTTGTTACCTCACTTATTATCGTTTCATGTAAAAATAATGAATAAAAACATTCCCAAAATTTCATAAATTGTTTTCAAATTGCAATCCGAAACTTGGTTTCACAAAGGTCTACATTTTTCTTATTTTGTATTTTAAAATAAAGCATTGTTTTCTCTTTCTAACACCGTTTACATCATATTTTGCACTATTAATAATAAGGTAAGGAACACAACAATTTCTATGAGACTTATATGAGTTGTTCCGGAAAGCGAATAAATTAGCCTGACGGGTTAAAGTCCTATCTTATTCCAAACTCAAATGATCAAATTCTGATATAGAAATTTATAGCAAACAGCCAGAACTGTTTTCTTATAAATGTTCTTCTCCTTCAGTGATTAAAAGTTTACATGTGAGCATTAACGGACAAAATCCATAGTAAGTCATAATATCGAATTACTTCTCGGTTAACTGTACCCAGTGGTTTGTTGCGGCACATTGAAATCTCGTCCGTAGTCCGTATTCGTCTTGGGTATCACATATTATTAAAACTGCATCTCAGCGGCTTATTATAAATTAAAAATAACGGTAATGGTAAACTGACCGTTAAGAGGAGAGGTAATTCCCGAGACAGAACCTTCCGTAGGTAAAATTAAGAATTCAGCATCTCTGCGTGCTCCTGACCTCCTGGTAGAAGCAAATATTTCATTCATTTTTACGTCTATTTATACTATTAATACGTCTATTTGAGTTTAGGTTTTGTTTTCGTGAATGAATTAATGAACGCTAATCTTGGATATGGAATTTAACCAGCTTCACGAAATCCGATCGAGCTGAAACTCGGCGGATAGACTCGTTATCGATGAAAATACATTCTATCACCCACGTACACGCATTTCTCTGAAATTAGCTATTAGCCGGCCGAAGAGACGGCCCGAAAACTGAAGATAGTTTTATGTATTTTTTTGTATTATTACTGCACTAGAGTCCCAAATTCTGAAGCCAGCCAGACTACGGCATCTTTATTTTGGTAATGCTGTGAGGTTGAAAGAAGTAAGAGGAAGGAAAGTGTAAGTTTGAAAATAATCTCACTATTCAGGTTTGGTCAAAAATGACTTGCAAAATCGAAAAGTAGATCATAATGATCAAACGCGACAATAGTTTCAACTGACATGAATCCATGGTATCTTCAATCTGGGGAACACTGTTTTGCCGAAGGAAGTGGGGATGGGAAGGAGGGATGAAAGTGAGAAAGTAAAGTATTTGGCTATTTAGATCTGGTCTAAACTAAACAAAGTTTAACGTTTCTTTACTGCATATTAATGTCTATCACAGAATAATGTGGTGCTGAAGAAAAAGAGTATAGGAAGGAGATTGATATTCAGATCTGATATCTAATCATTAAACACAGCTAGAGCCAATTTAAACAACGTTTTGATTCTGAATAGTAGTTTGTCATCAGGGATCAGGGCGATATTAAGAGTATCAACTGCTCACTTTTAGTAAAAGCGAAACATTCTTCCCACACATTTTCAGAAAATTTTTGGTCTTTGGGCCATACTGCTCTATTCAAAAATAAAATCAACCCAATATAATCTCATTCATGAAAAATATTTATATCATGGTTGCATGTGTTTTAAAGCTTTTTAAAGTGCAAACCTTACACTAGAAACAAATTTTACAATATGACGTGGCCAAGAAAAAGTAACTTTCGATCAATTGATGGTAATCATTGTGATGGGAGCGGAATGTAAACAGAAAGTACACCCTTTGAATGCAAAATTTTATTGGAATCCAGAGAAGTTGCATACATGCATAATGCAAATGTTCTGACTACGAGATGTACAGAGTAGTCATGGCAAAAGCGTTTCGAAATGATAGATCATTAAAAAAATGTTGTGTCCCAGACGAACACTAGAAGATGCCGAGGTATATAGCACAAAATACAAAGTGGTATGAATTAACAAATAGGTAGGTAAAGATATTTTGAACTGAATACAAACAAATTATACAATTTCAGCAAAAAGAAAACTGAAACTAAAACACTTTTTGTTTCAATAGTCACCGAAAAAGAACATGTTCTGGATGAAAAATTACCTCTTAGGGGGCTTGGAAATGGACAATTCCAAGATATTATCCAGGGATTGTCTGTTTCCAAAGGGTTTTTCAGTTAAGCGATATTGATGGAATAACGAATTTCAAAGTATGATCAATTTGACTTAAAAAAATTGAGCTTACTTCGGGCTTACGGACACGCCCATCAACACACTCTTAGTTTATCTCTTCAGTGCTTGGAAAATACATAATATTATCATGCCAAAAGTGTCATTCGTATGTAAAAAATCCGAATGTTTTCAAAGCCATAGCCTTCACGAAACGAAGCTTTGTGTTACCTCAGTCTTAAGTTTAGATTTATTATTGTTAACTTTTATACTACACGTCAAGTTTTCTTCAATATAACATTTTTAGTTTCGTCAATTTCTGCAGATAAGTTACTTGGACTTGCTTAGCAGGTAGACATGATGAGACATAACAAATAAGTAATCTTAATAAATGCAAAAACGTAACAAACAAATATGTGTTTTTGTCATAAGCCAGAAACAAACAGGCGACGACGTTACAAATAAAATCTCCTTATTTGGCTCTCGGGTCCTGGTTATAAATAGCCATGACGTAGTCGCAACAAAAGACCTCCGAGACTGGGAACTGTCAAACTGCATAATATTATATTGAGCATGCGCACCCAACACAACACAACTGTGTGCAGAAGTGGGTGGAACGAGGGGGCGGGTGACGTTAAAGAGCAGGGATTTCAAATACGCAGAACCCTTTTTGCAAAGCCTTAGGCGGTATGAGAGAGTGCGAATGAGGAAAAATGCACACCAATTTAAAAAAAAGTGAAGACACGAAACATATTTATGTAAAAAAGGCATTAACAAATTACGAAAAAAGGATTTAGCTTTTGGTTTGTCATAAATACTATTCAAGCACAAACATTCGTTTTAAACGGAGGCGTCTACTAATATCTACAGGAATTCCAAAAACTGAAAAAAATCGAACTAATATCTATGAGAACCAAAGTATTGACGAATATCTACAACTCAAACTGTTGACTAATATCTATGAGAACCAAAGTGTTGACGAATATCTACAGCTCAAACTGCTGACTAATATCTATGAGGACCAAAGTGTTGACGAATATCTATAGCACTGGCAGAGGTTGGATTTGCAATTATGTATAGCATATTGGAATAACGTAATATTGCGTATGCAGTTTAAAAAACATAATTTATGTAAGTATGTATGTAAAAATCCCTAATATCGAACTATTGGACACATTTAGCTGATTAGTCCAACCTACGCTCTGTAGATATTAGTCAACACTGGGACCGTCATTGATATTCGTCCGACCTTAGCTCTGTAGATATTAGTCAACACTCTGAAGTTTGTAGATATTAGTTCAACATATGAGCTGTAGATATTCGTCCGACATACAGGCTGTATATATTAGTATGTGGAGTCTTTTAAACCACTTTATTTTGAACTGCGCTTCCTTCATCAGATGAATAAACATAGTAATTTACTAAAAAATACTAAAGATAGCTATCATAAATTAAGCCATTTACGAACTACAATGATTGCCCGTTGTTCCTCTTAAATAGGTAAGACAAAATAAATGTAAATATTAGAATCACGGAATACTTTCGATAATTAGAAAGTTTTTTCAGAGTTTTCCAATCAGCTCATTGCCACAGATCATCCCTTTAAGGAGGTCACAGAGGTTCAAATTCTTCATCATAATAATAAAGGTAAAAATTAGTTATCTCAGTCGCAGTTGAAATCAGAAAATCTCGAAATAGTGATTCTAGTACATTGAATAACCAATTATTTTTATCTTATAGCCCTATTTCCAGTAAACTTTGTTCTCTCCTTAATCCTCATAATTAGTCCGCTATGTTGACCTCCTCTTCCAACGCCTAAATATTTATGTATACCTATATATGTCAGTATTTTGTAAACTGATGTCAGATTTAATATTCTCTTGATTAAGGAAGAGCACTTCCGAAACCAGGAGAGCAATATATTAAAAAAGTGGTTTCAAAAATACTTATGTGTTTATATTGTAGTAATAAATTTAAATATGTGGGCCAGGAGTCCAAGAGAGATGAAGTGGTCTGCATCACTTATTAAGGGTCACGAAGCGGCGCAGCTTTGAAACATCAACTTGATGAAAGAGGAATGCAAATTACGAGCAGATGCATTAAAAACTGTACATTAACTGAATAGCGGTGATTGTTGGTTTCTGACCGCCATAAAAAGTCAAGATGAAGACCAGAGTTTCAACTTTATTAACTCACCGCCTCTTATCCAAATATATTTTGTTTTCAGCACTAAAATGGTGTGTGCAACATATACATGTTTAAAGTACCCCAATAATTTTTACTCAATCAAGTCGGCGATTCAAAATATAGCGACTTTTCAATACCCCAAGGTACAGTTTTGGGACCACTGTTATTTATTATATATGTCAATGATATATTCCATATTTCCAAATACGGAGACATATGGTCTGAATTAAATAAAATGGCAAATACAGATATCAATGCACTAAAATTATGGTTTGATAAAAACCTGCTGACTTTAAATTCTAAAAAAACCTATTATTTACCACTTTCCATAAAAAACAAGAAATACCTAAAGAATTAAACATAATAATCCACTCTGTGACAAATACAGAAAACCACAAATGTAATATATTATGTACAAACATAGAAAGCAAGACCGATATTAAGTACCTGGGCATAATAATAGACCAGCGTTTAAAATGGTCCCCACACATAAATACTCTGATCAACAGAATAAGGAAATTAACATATATATTTAGATGCTTAAGAGATATTTTAAACGAAAAATTACTTAGAACCACATCAGAACTGTTATTCAAAAAATTTAAGGTCAGAAAACTAAGTGCATTATACTTTTATCACGCAACATTACAAATTCATAAAGATAATATTCTACACCCTATTAATATATTAATATATAATAATAATATTCTGCACCCTTTAAAAATAACAGAAATCTTAGACAAACATCAATACTTCCTATTCCAAAATGTAATAAAAACAATAGGACAGTTAAATCATAAATATCTCGGAGTTATGAAAAAATCGGAAACATGAACAGAACATAAAAATAATTAAAACTCAGCTTAAAAATTATACTGAAAATTTGAACTGAATAAAAAATAATATATTTTACCAATATAATAACACACCCCATGCACACAAGCCCTGCTTATTTATGAGGGTACATCAAATACAATGTAATTAATTATTGTATAAAATTTATTATAATTTATGTATCTCTTTGTAAATGAAAAAAAATATAAAAATACGGTCTTAACTCCGGGCAGATGGGAATCTTCTGCGTTATTGAAAAAAATAAAAAAAACATAAATATTTTTGAATATCAACTGTAATTTCCTAACAATAACTTTAACGCTTCTCACGTATTTACAGCATTGTACGGTGAAATATGTAGTAATAAATCTATAAATTCTTATCGCTGAGCGCCGGGCTTGTAAGATTCTCTACATCAGTCGAACATTCACTATTTGTTACTGGCGCGGCGCGTCGGTCCTGAAATTCGATCGGATGTATGTGCAATGTGCATTGTTTACGTTTCTCTATAAAATAAATCGAAAATTATAAAAATCATGAAGGTATACATTGATAGCTCCGTTGTAACCTCTCCTCGGGTATGATTCTTGCGTCGATGCCTGACTGATATTCAAATAGGCAAGCAAGCAAATCCGTCCTGATGATGGACGCTGCAACGCTGTCCGAAACATTGGCTGGATTAGGAAAAAGCTTAATGATACTTTTGAACGTGAAAATCTAAAATAGTATACAAGTGGAAGAATATTGAAAATTGTTTTCGCCAAAATTTTGCATCTCTTGTTGCCAACACCACCCCCTTACTCTCCTTATTGCCCTTCAAAACTGTTGCCCCTGAGGCCACCATCGCCTCCGGGGATGTGATATATCATCCACTTCGGGAATCACTGATTTTACATCAAGGGCAACAAAAGTGCAGACTGCACCTCTCATATCAATCATCAGTATATACCTATACGCACTCGTCCGACTGACCGACATTAGTAAGTTTCTGCTTTCATCCTTTCGCTGCCAAGTGCATCAAAGATCTCTGGCAGAGGCGAGTGCGTACTACATGGACAATGGATTCAACGGAGGTGAACTTTCACTTTGTCCGATTTTAAAGTTCACGGATACCCGTGAGACTAAATGAATAAATTAAAAATGCGCCAATTCGCAGATTCCAACATCACAAAGAAAATGAGTTGATGCTCTGAATCTAGAATTCGTAATACATTGGATTCTCAGATTAGAGTTCACCATCGTTCGTCAAGATGCTGCAGAGTTCAAAGAACTATTTACATCTCGTCTTTCACACAGACGCGCGTCGCATTCAATTACCTTGCAACTGGTTCCCATAGTAGTGTTTACAATAATATTTTCAACACAATGTGATAAATTACACGTACAAACTTCAATATTTACATGTATTTGTTATGGAGATTCGATTGGGAATTGGTAACAGTAATAATTCCAGAAAGTGAAAACTAGGACTATTTCAATGAAATCGAAATGATGTGGAATGTATTGGTATTGAACGAGACATCATGAATGAAATTAGCAAGTAGATTGTTTAAAAACGAAAGGCTGGGTCAACAAGAAAACACCTCTTCAGAGTTGTCCAAAATGAAAGAGAATAGAACAAATTGACTGAGCGCAGCGAAGTCCTGTTTTAACTCGAGTACTTTGTATTTCGCCCGTTTTGTAAGTTTGTTTGTGTGTTACGTGTCCGGACAATCCTTTCAAGATGATAAATATCTCCGCAGGATTGTACCTTTTTACCCGGCTAGAGTCGCTTGAGCGGTACAAATACAAACTGTCATACGATATAATACAATAATCAAAATTACGCGAGGCTGTACAAACTATCAAATAGGAATAATCAACACTAGTCGTTAAAGACCCGCTCCGCAGGTTTTTACTGCTAGGCCCTGCGGGCGGCGATCCAAAACGAACTGATTTCAAAAGCAACCCGTTCCTCGGATCCCCTGTATCTAGTCACCGTGAGAGAGCAATGACGTCATATGTATTACCGTCAAATTTTTGATATCTGGAATCCGGAGAGACGTCCCCGTCCGACCTGCTGACGGAAGTAGCGACATCTTGTGTCAAATTCTTGAATTCGAAACCGAATTATAACAGTAGCTATGTGTAAAATTAAACGTTCACAGATGTTATTTGTGGCGCGGCACGTATGGCGTGGCGTCTGTACTCGTAGCTGGGTTCTGAAATTCAACCACGCAGACGCTACGGTAATAATACTGTTCGATTACGAAAAAGTTACAGAAGATACAAAAAATTAAAAGGTAGTTTGAAAGCAGGATGATGCACAGAAACACACCGTTAGATAGTTTGATGTCAAAAACACAAATCAAAAAGAGTTGAGGTTTGAAACACACCCTGGAAGGACAATTCATCAAAATAACTCTGATATGTACGTGAAAGAGGAGAAGAATATTTTCAATTTAACAGTTTACTGCAACCGCTTTTGAAACCTTCAACTCTGTAACTTGACGATTTTAATATGTGAATCGCGACACAGAACCTGCTTCGACTTTGTTATTTCCGTTTCTCACATTCCACAAGATTAGTCAGCGGGGATATGCGGTGAGGATTCGGTGACATTCAAAATTTTATTTATCGTCGTCTGGGGTCCAAAGATGCAGGTAAAAAGTGCACAGTAATAAAATGCAGCATACAAACTTTAGGAAATCAATTTCAATAAAGTTTTAACTCATTAACTAAGAAGTTGATGCGTCATGGAGACAGGTGTAATCTTTGAGTATGAATCTTGCATCTTACTTAGTATGGTAAATTTACACGGACATTCTGTGAATGATCTGCCATAGTAATACTACGTTAATATAATCAAAATAATAATCTGTTGAAGTGTTAAATTTTAGATTACTACTTTATCGTTTGTCTAAATATTTCACTCTTACAGTTACAATTTTGAAAATGACACTTAAATTCAAAGCAAATTTGAGTTCATTGAACTATATTTACAATAGAGACAAACAACCATGCAAATACAACCAAAATTAGTATGTTTGATGATAATCTGGGGTCTGCAACTGACATCGACAACTCCAACCGAAAACACGTTGATTTTTAAAAGTTATAGGCTTAAAAGTTATAGGCTAAGCTTATTTGCAGCATCCTGGAAGTTATTAGTCTGGGACGTGATTGATTTTTGGGATATTATGCCGTATTGCGCTTCCTCCTCCTTTAACCAACGTTTCAGACAGTCTTGCAGTGTCCATCCTTTGGGCAGTGGATTGAACGTTGGCTGAAGGAGGAGGATTTGCAACAAGGCGTAATAACTACTCCAGAACCAAAAATCAATCACGATAATTCTTTTGGCCGTACGATCTCAACCACAACCGTCATGATATAGAAGGTGCCACAAATAATAAAGAATTTTGAAAATATAAATTATCATCTGATTTATCTTTCGAACAGAATATAATAAGAAGTTAGTAAACATGAGATTATTGTTGACTCACGCGAATTGATTTGCATGACACTGTACGAGACAGGAAATGTAAATAAGGCGACAGTTTCAGTTAAAAATCATTTCTTAGAAGATAACCATTAATTAAATTCTGTCGAATTTCAAAACCAGGTGAAAACAAATTAGTGTGAAAAAGAAACGGCCAAGTTAAATAAAACATAAAACATAAAATTAATTAATAATAATGATCGAAAAATACAGTATTATAAAAGTAGAGATAAACCTACGACAAAATATAATTAGAGTGATTTTAAACTTTCGCGAAGAAAAATAGCTTTCCAAATGGTGTTTTTTTTAATAATTACTAACCGGTTTCGTCCAAGCTTCAAGACTGATTTTTTAAATCTTTTTTCTTAGTAGGAGATAATATGAAATAAATAATGTTTTTTTAAGTTTTTGATGAATAATGCATCAAGCCTCAAAACTCTGGGTAGAAATGGCGTAGTGAGCTCAAAATAGTTGCAATGATCTAGAAATGTCCTACAGAAAATTCTGTTCAAGTTTCAGCTCACTGTCGGAAAGTTTTTTTCTGCTTTTTCCGCTTAATAATAAACTTTTTGGTATATGGTTTTAATGAGATAGGTAATGTGATTGATTATAATAGCGAATTGATCTAAATCCGACCACTGGCCTTATTTAGTTACAAGAAAAAAAACCATTAGTTCTTTGAAGAAGACGGTCACCGTATAAATATAGTCATTGCGATAGTTTGGTTTGGCTTGACCACAAGTGATTACAATGCAGCCAGTGGCGTTCCAACGGCCCGGCATGGCAGCTCGAAGCAAGGACAACAAAAAAGTACGGAAACACGATTATAAGGAATTTAAAAAAATTACCTGCGGCCCTTATATTTTTTTCAAATTCATTGAATTTTCTAAATATTGTAAATCACTAAATTCACTCAGACCGGTTAGTGGCTGAGATGACAAATGCGTCGGAATACCACCCAAGCGTCGTGGGTTCAATTCCTCTGCCAGCCAAGTCTTCGTCTTGACACAAGCAACATTATGGTAGGAGTTTTTTCAAATATTGTCACACTATTCAAAATCAGGGAATGTTTGTCTTTCTTTAAAAAAAATACTACGAAGCATCGCGTTTAAAAAAAACATCTTACCACATATACACCGCGTTACTCACCTACGTTTCCACGAACACATTTAACAATTCATTTCTTTTCTTTTTCTTTATTATTTTTTGTTACATACATTTAATCGTATTTAACAATTCACAAAAAAATAAGTTTCATAAAGTTAAATCATACTTTAGGCTTTTTACAGTAATAAAAGTTCCTAGATGTAGAGAATAATGAAAAATAAGTACCTACAGGTATATGCATTCGTAGGTAGGTATTAAAAAACCTTCGGTAGGAAGGTTGATATAATTTTATAGAATTGAATAATTACTATAAAAAATAAAATAAAAAATTAAACCTCTTTTTGACAGGTTCAAGAGGTAGAAATAGTTATAAATGGGAAAACAAAAACATAAATGTAATCCTGTACAACTTTACTTTATAACAAACCAGAAAGGCTTTAATGTTACATTTTCCCAAGTCTTTTCGTTTATTATCAGAACTGCATCGTCGGCATTATGAATTTATTATTTTTCAGGTATTAATTTGGCCATGAACAGGGTGAAACAAAATATCGTTATCATACATAGTTAAAGAATAAGTCCAACCACTCTACATTGGGGGATTACAAAGCCTGACATTTATCACTACTAACTTGATTAATTTTTACGACTTGCGGTCGATTTTAGAAATCCATTTAATCGCGTTGTTTTGTGTACCAATGTTCTTCTCCAAATAAACACATAATTTTATGTATTACTATATGACCCGATGAACTTCGTACCGCCTCAGCATCAATAACTGTTGTGTTAACTTATTAGCTGAATTAAATTCAGTTTTTTTATTAAGTTAAAAATTACGCAATGAAGCTGTATTATCGATCCAAACTGTCTGTGTTTTGTTTTTGTCAATATCAGAGATGGCGTTGGTACGGATTTATATTTTTTGTGATTTTCTTACTTTTCCACTTACTTACGGGAATTGCATTTCATTTTCTTTATGCGCATGAGGGAGATTTATTATAATTATCGTATTTTTCCTTTGAAGAGCTGCAGACATACGTTCACCATTCGTCTCATTTTCGACTTGACATTTAGTGTGTAAGAAAGAGGGGCATCATTATATGTTTAAGAACTAAAGCAAAATAGTCAGCGCATTGACATTTGACGTTTTTGAATTTTTGGAATTCACTCATTATTCATTATTTTATTTATCATAATATTGCTGCAGCTCTTTCAAAAGATTTTCGTTCCATACAAAATGTATGAGAAAATGAATTTTCTTCGTGATTTTTTTCGTGATATTTTTCCGATGTTTTAATAGCTATTCTGATATTCGGGGTGGAGACCAATCCAACAAATCAAAGATCATAAAATTCGGTCCAGCCGTTCTTGAGTTATAAATGGTGTAACTAACCAGACTTTGTTTAATATATGTATTATTACGAATTACGTTACTTTACGTCTCCAAACACAGCAAACACATTATTTTTTATACTTTAATAATACTAGTAGGTAGTTTCCAAACATTTATTCGTATTTTGACGTTTATTTACATTTCAACATTCTTGTTTACTATTTATTATTTTTATCATTTATCATACTTATATATGTGGTAATAGTTTAATAATCGGAGATAAAAAAAATGAATAATTCTAGAGTGTCGTTGTCGTGTGTATACTTACATATTTAGTGCAGCGGTATATCAATTGTATCTTGTTAACAAACTCCTTTTATATCTTCGGTCGTTGACGGAATGGAAGTTAAATTCGATAGGTAGATATGCGAACTTTACTAAAAACAAACGCCCGCAGCGCAGCAATCATCTTTATTAAGCCCATATAAATATTATATTGGCATATAAGAAGAATCATTACATGTGTTCAGTATTCATAATCACAAACAGGTTTGCCCCGGGGACCGGGTGTTAATTGCGCCGCCACTGAATACAATAACTGAACAACAGCTATTCCTTTGAATACTGAGGTAATTAGACTAATTTAGCGGAGACTGTAATACAAATTCTGCACGTAAAAAACAAATTATTAAAGAATTAATAGAAGTTCAATCTAGTAGTGAGTTCCTATATTCATAGGAAACATTTCAAAAGTTATTGTATTAGTAAATAAGAATTAAGAATGACAGTTTTTTTTAAATTAGCTCCGCACATGGGGTCCCGCGGAAAAAAAATCCCTCAAGGCATATGTCATCTTTGGGGATGCTGTGTGTGGGGGGTATTTTAAGGGAAAGGAAGGAGAGGAAGTTGTGGAAAGGAAAAATGTATGATGGATGGGTAGGAATCAGGGGGCAATGTGACCAGGAGTGAATCTATCCACTGCGGTGCAAGGCGATCGGTCGAGAGAGTCCGGCTGGAAAGGTCTATGTTAGGTGTCCCTCAACCAGTCTCTTCCGATCCGGCCCGCCACGCAGTTGATGGGCAAACCTGGCTATTCAGATCTTTTTTTTTTTTTTTTACAGTGATTACCACACAAGAATCTCAACTGCTCCCGTCTGGAGCCAGTGAGACTATGGCATCCCCAATTGGGGTATGTTGTGAGGCTGAAGGTAGTGGGGAGGGGAAGGAGGTGGGGAAGAGGAAGGTTGGGAAGTACCTGGCTATTCAGATCTGGTCACTAAACACGGCTAAAGCCATTTTCAAGCAACGTTTCAATTCTGAATGGTGGTCTTACACCAGGGCGATACTGATAGTATCTTCCACTCTGGAACATGCCGCAAATATACTATATATTATTTTAAACGAATTAATTGTGAAAACACAAATTAATCAAATAAAATTTATTTGCGCATGCCGGGTTCGAACCCGCGACCTCCGGATTGTGAGTCAAGAGTCTTACCCACTAGACTACGGAGGTCGTCAAACACAGCTAAAGTCATTTCAAGCACCCAACGTTTCAATTTTCACTCTGGAACCTGCCGCAAATATACTAAATATTATTTTATAATAAATAAATTGTGAAATAACGCAAAACAAATCCCGCTACCACGGATGCCGTCTAATATAAATAATTAAATTATAATCAGAGCAAAATAATTGACATTATGATTAGTGAGTATAGGTAAATAATTTATTAATTTTATGGGTTTCTTGGAGCATACGCATATAAAGCAAAATATTATTTTATTCTTGACATTTTTTATTAAACTTATTTCCACTTAATTTATTTTTGACTGTAACCGGTTTCAGCCTATTTAAAGCCATCTTCAGGCTGGACCAATACAACATACAAGCTGTAACAGTACGAACCCGAAGGATTTTAAACATCGATTCCTGAACAGAATTGGAATAAAAAGTGCTCATCATTTTGCTGCAGCCGACCATATTTTTTCAATTAAAAACAATGAACATATTTTTACATAACACGTAGTAATTGAGTAGTTGGGTGTAAACTAGCGGGTCACGTGATAAGCACTCCATCTCTTTCCAGCAGCACGGAAAAGCACAAAACAGCGCACGTATTACGTGATCCCGTCGCGATGTGTAGGAGTGAGATCAGTGGCGACGATTTTTTTTAAACTTTTTAATATGACGCAAAATGACGTGTACTTTTTTAACTTTAAATATATCCGGGAACCGCCGCGCTGGTTTAAATCCTTCAGGTTACTGTTACCCCTGTATCTCTACATATTATAAATTAAAGTCATTCGCCGCATCTGTCTGCCTGTCTGTTCGCGATAAACTCAAAAAACTACTGAACGGATTTTCATGCGGTTTTCAGTTTTCACCAATACAGATAGAGTGATTCATGAGGAAGGTTTAGGTATATAATTTGTCAAGATTTTTGTGTAAATTGGTTGAAATATTATATATATAATATATAAAGGATAATCTCTGTATGTGGTGGACGAGCGGGCTGGCAAGCGAGCGGTGTGGATTTGATTTGTATGCAAATCTACAGTTTTATGCCGAGGTTGATGAAATTTTGCATATGTGACCTTCAAAACAAGAGGAAGGTCACTGTCTACATTTGATTTCGAAAACTCTGTGTAAAGCCCGGGCATCGCCGGGGACTTCAGCAAGTATATGTATGTATATATGCAACACGTATAATATGGGTAAATAAAAAAATAACACTACTCCTCGCGACAGCTGTATTTTTATAAGGACTTCTACTTTGTCATTTTCACTATTTTTTTAAAAACAAGCTGTATGCAAGTAAAGCATCTGTGTGAGTAGGAAATCTGTAAGTAAGTTATAAGATATGGCTTTTATAAAACAGCAGATCAAAAATATCATGATCGCTTACATATTTTTAATTATATCATTGCAAAATTAGTAAGGAAATCATGTCAGCTTACGGTCTCTATCGGTATCATTTAATAAAATAACCGTTTTAATCAGAAGACAACAGAATAACAGAATACTAAATCTTAACAGTTGCGTCTCAAAGAAAAATAATACTTAATAATTATGGCATTACTAGAAAGTTACCGGTAGAAAGGTAATTAAAAAAATAATAGTTTTTGCGGAAAAGTAAATAGTAATAGTTTTAGAACGGTCGGGTGAGGCGAACGAATGTTGAGATATAATTTAGTGAAGTTTTACTTCAGTCGTGTAGTCTAAAGCACACTCGTATTTTTTTATTTAAATATGAACTCCACACAGAAGACTCTGAAAAAAATAATTTCCCTGAGAGATGCTGTTGAGAGGGTCTTTTTGAGGAGAGTGAACATGGGTCTTGAAGAGACTCCATGTTGTAGGAGGGAGGAAACACAGAAGGCGGCAAATTATTCCACAGCCGAGCTGTTGAACTGAGTTGTAGAAGCGACCCGTTCCCATGTGACAAATGTCAACCGTGTACAATGTTTACATATGTTGGGCGCACGTTTGGCGTGTTTCCCTACTATGCTCCGGTGCCGAAGGGATCAATGCATCAATGACGCTAGTTCCTCGGAACATCTTCCATTGTAATACCGGTAGAACAAGGACAGCATACCCACCTGACGCCTGTGCTCTAAAGATTGCAATCTGCACGTTAAGAAAGAGAATCTACCAAATGGACCGCCAGTTCCTGCACAGGGTCAAGCGCTTTTTTCAGGAATTTTAGGACTCTAAACCAGAGGTGGCTGCCAAATTCAACAGTGGGGCACACTTGCGATTTGCACAGTGTCAGCAGTTGTGAACTATTAAAGTATCTGCAGGCCCTGAATCTATACAGTACGCCCAACTTCTGAGAGGCTAGCTTCACTCTGGCTTCGATGGAGCCCCCATACTAGAGTTGGTCACTTAGAGTAACACCAAGCATATCAATGGAAGGCCTGTTCGGAAGATTGCTTCCGTTGAAGGAGACTAGAATGAAGATCGATCCCTTTTAGCCGTAATCGAAACATTATATTCGATTAGGTTGTTCTTACCTCCCTCGAGGTAACCATCCATCCTTTGCTTCAAAATCCTGAGCCGTTGGAGTTTGTGTACCCTTTGGGGGCTTGTCAAACAAATGTTTTTTGGACTGTACTGCCGTCTGCGTAACAATGAATAGGTGCATACGACAAAAGGTCACTGATGTGCAAATATTATAGCTATTTTGAGTTCGAATGTTATTTCCATTATGAGTTATAAAGCTGCAAAACTCGCAATTACCCGTGAAAAATTAAAACAAGGCGCCATATGTATTCTTATTTCCAATCTTTCAAATTGATAGTAAATTATTATACATAGATGAAAATAACAAAAAATGTTTCGAATCAATATACTGTTGAAATTCGGGCGAAACCGGGTAGCAATTATTACTATATATTCGAAAATAAACTCGAACGTTATATTAAAAAAAATATATTATACTTACCAACAGATGGTGAAATTGTCGGGATAGAAAAAAACAAAAAATGTTTCGAATCAATACTGTTGAAATTCGGGCGAAACCGGGTAGCAATTATTACTATGTATTTGAAAATAAACTCGAAAGTTATATTTAAAAAAAATTATCATACTTACCAATAGATGGTAAATTGTCGGGATTACTGGACACGCTTTATACGAATATTTTTTTCAAAAAACCTTTGATTCACCTTCATTATTATTACAAAAGCAATTATTTGGGAAACACTGCATTAAAAATTTCAATACGTACACAAATGATTGTAAATCGCTGTCAGCTGTCATCCCATGCTATGAAAGCAAATTTTCATTTTACGTAATTGAAATTTTATACCAATAAATTAATGATTGAATAAGTTTTAAGATTTTCACGGCCAAAAGCATTTTCGTTATTTGTTTTTGGGGTTTTATGTCGTGTTGCGCTACCTCCTTCCTTAGTCAACGTTTCGGACAAATAAAGAAGGAGGTAGCGCAACACGGCATAACACCCCAAAAACAAATAACGAAAATTAATGATTTATTATACCTAGGAGAGCAACATTTTACATTTTTTAAATTATTATTCAGCTTGTCAAAAAGAAACACACTAAACCATTTTTGGCATGATTTAACGGAGGGCATTAATATATTCTATATATGTAGGTATATAGAATATATTAATATATAAGGAGCTAAACGTCGTAAAATTTATGAAATTGGGAAGACTTCGGTGGCTGGGTCATGTGGAGAGAATGACCGAGCATCAAGCACCAAAGTCCCTGCTGAACTCAAGACCAATAGGGCGAAGGAGCCTGGGAAGGCCAAGACTAAGATGGAGCGACAACGTCCTCAAAGACATATTTATCATGGAGCTTCCAAACTGGAGAGAGCTGGCACAAAACCGAGATGAATGGAGGAAGACTCTTGAGGAGGCCAAGACCCATTAGGGGTTGTAGAGCCAATAGTGATGATGATGATGATGATATATGTAGGTGCCTACCTAATTTACATTAACGAATGTTTACTGATTATTTGAGGTAAAAAAATGGGGACGTCATTTTGGTCTCCGGAGACTTTTTTTTTTGTTCAACCATAACATTTAAAAAACCAGTAGGTATTGAAGAGTTAGGATCGGGATAGTCGGGGTTTGGGCGGGAACTCGGCTGAGTGACCAGTGCGGACAGGTGATTTTTTTTGTTTGTTTATTTTTTTTTTAAATTAAAAAAAAAAAAAAACAACAACAAAATGTCACCAAGAATCACTGGCAGTAAAAGTCAGGTACGTCCAAAGATATTGAAATATAAGTTTGAATATCTTTGGGTACGTCTCTTAACACCCTGTATATTATTAAGTTAGAGATGTAGAAATTAGAGTAAAAATGTATAAGTACACCACACGGATAATACGGAACATAAATATACCAAACCACCCACATACGTAACGTTCGTGTTGTAGAAGTTCGATACACGGATAGTACGCAGCGAACCTTTTTAAATTAATGGACAATCAAATATGACATTTGTCGGAAGTACCAACCTTATAAAATAAATTTTCGTCAAAGTAAAAACAAAAAAGTACCTACTTCGAATTCGAACTAGTCCTAAATATATGGGTTGAGTTTCAAGCTACGAAAGCTGCTTGTCATCATAATTTAGATCCCAGGATCCCATTTAATTTACATCCCAGGTTTTTAATGGTTTGTTTGGCAAGCAGGGTTTGTCTAACGGGTATGTGTAATTATTTTAATACCTTTCTTTCCATGTTCTTCTGTTATAAATACAGGTTCAAACTTGTCAATAATTCACTTCATAACATGAATAAATTATTGTTTTATATGACACCAATATTTTTCCTATGATTGGCAGCATTAATCGTCTATGAAATTTAATACAAAAATACTGAAAATAAAAATGGCGTAGCGATATTTGTATATGTAGGTACCGCGCATGTGAAATAATTTTAACAAAATTAAAATGAAACATGCATATTTTTTCGTCTCCCCGACCTAAATACTCACTTTTCGTGATAATAAAGCTAAAATCTAACTGTTTGAATAAGAAATATTGCGTATTAACCAGTAAGCAGTGTTCATTCCTTCCTCTCCTCAAAAAGACCCTCCACACAGCATCCCAGATGACACAGGCCTATGTGGGTTTAAGGTTAAAAAAAAATTAAATTAGTTTGCAATATAATTCCACCAAATATTTATGAAAATATATAAAATTTGGGTAAATATTTCCCTAACCGCCACACTTTTAATAGGCCCAGAATATTAAAATTTCACTTTTATTCCACTTAATTACTTCAATAAACAACTAATTACGTTTGGATAGACGGTAAAAGATGCAATACCTTTCCATTTTTACAAAAAAGATCAAAATTTTCCGCGAAAAACGACCCCTTTGCCACTATTTTGCATTTTTTTCTATCTATCTTTAGTTTCTATCTAAATACTCAAGAATTACTTAATCAACCCAAACTAAGAACCTAACAAATAATTACCTACTTTGTGCACGTAAATAGTTGTTTTGTTGAAGTAAATGTTAGGAATAGTGTCCGACCGAAACAGGACTTTCCACCGATACCGAAACCGAAACCGAAACTTTTTTAGACAAATTAAAAATCGTTTGTTTACTGTTATTTGGCTTATTTTTTACACTTATCCAAACAGTTAACACATAAAAATAAACAATGATTGAAGTACGTGAAAAAATAATAAATATTTTTATATTACTTCTATACAACAAACAAAATTTATGAAAAATAACAAAATTTGTTAACTGATGCCGAAACTAGACATTTTTGCGAAACTCGCCGAAACCGAATCTTCGATCGGTCACTAGTTAGAAGGTATAATTTCCATAATCTGTGTCTAAGTGCGGCAGATAGGGGAACATTTACCGATATTTGTAAAGTACCTACACAGACCCGTGTATAAAAAGTTAGGAATCCTATAGAATGTACCTACCTATCCAAATAAATTATCTTTTACCCGAGAGATATTTGAACTTTAAAATTCTAACTTTATTTCTAAAGGATTCCAATCGGATTAAAATAAGCATGAGAAGCCGTCAACAATAGTTTTAAATCTTATTATACTTCTTACAGGTATAAAATCACATGAAGAATTTCAACTTACCTTCAACCCGTAGGCACAAAGAGGTCACTAATTCAAAACAACGTTCGTATCACTTGAATAACCACAGAATAATTAATACAAGCTCGGAAAAGATAAAAATAATTACGAGTTAATAGTTAAACTGAAAGAAAAAAAAAACATTTAAAAATTAATCCATTTAAATAATAGCCGAAGAAGTTATATCAAAAGTTCACAAGTCGCACTTCTGTCAAATCTGACAGCTATTCGAAATTCAAATTATTATTATTTTAGTTCATTAGTTCGACGTTCTTGTTTTTTAAATTATTATTCGACTGTTAAGTTTTGTAGTCAGTACATTATGGTGAGTAGGTACCGGCTATAGGCTGTTCGATAGTGAATCGCGCGACACCGTCGCCACTTCGACGATCGCACAAACACTGACTGTGAATATGAATACTGTGATTTACCCAGGCCAGAGCACCTGAGGAACGCCGAGCCAGAACGCAGCCTACGCTATGCGTCACGTACCGGAGCCCCCCAAACATAGATAACATAACATGTTTAATAAACAGTACCTACGCAGACATTTTTATTAATGTTGCTGATGTTTGATTAATGTATTTAAAAGAGCACGTACTTTGTACGGAACGTGATTTATGTAAATTGGAGCACTGTTTAAACGTGATAATATTGTCCTCTATTCCACGAATTCTTCGACGGTTGGTCATCTGGTTTCAGTGATTGATAGATAATATATTATAATGTATTAAAAAGTCAATATCATAGGCAGTTTTACGTAAAACGTGCCTCGTAATTCCCAATAATCTCTAAAATAATATTGTTTTATATAATGCTTTAGTGACAAATCAGGAATATTTAAAATAACGTATATTTTTTATTCAAATAGTTAGATTTAGCTTTATTATTACGAAAAGTGAGTATTTATGTCGGGGGAGACAAAAACACATGCAAAGAATATGCATTTTAATTTTCTTTGGCCATTTTTATATTGTAACGCCACTTTTATATTTATCGTTTTTATTTAACATTTCATAGACAATCAATCAATGCTGCCAATTATAAAAAATATATTATTGCTATATAAAACAATAATGTCCATGTTCTTTCATGGAAAGAAAGGTATTAGAATAATTACACATACCCGTTAGACAAACCCTGCTTTGTCAAACAAACCATTAAAAACCTGGGATATATATCTAAATGATGATGACATGAAGCTTTTGCAGCTTGAACCTCAACCCATTAATATTAGGATTAATTCGAAGAAGGTCCTTTTTTTGTTTTTATTTGACGAGAATTTATTTTATAAGATTGGTACTTCCGACAAATGTCATATTTGATTGTCTACTGATTAAAATGGTGCATAACCGTGTACCGTACTTCGACAACACGAACGTTCCGTATTATCCGTGAGGTGGACTATATGCGTATTTACCCACATTTTGACTTATTAGTACCGTGGGTGGTTTGTATATTTATGTTAGTACCAGTGGCGAAGCGAGGAGGGGGGGGGGGCGAGGGCGGTCCGTCCGGGTTCCAACTGACGTGTGGGAGGGGGAGGGGGGGGGGGGGGGGGGGGGAGTGACACCCGACCGTGGAAAATAAATTACGAAGGATATTGTAACAAAAATATTGAATCAATGTTGTTTAATTTGTAGCTCTATGGTTCCCCGTGGAGTGCCCCGAAACGGGAAGAATTTTGTGCCTGACTGTCTTTTTATAGGCGAAAATAGCCTATATCTGAAATAAGTCGAAATTGGGGAGTGGGGGGGGGGGGGGGGAGGAGAGCGACACTAATTTATCCGCCCCCACTGATTAGTACCTACCTAACATGTTATTATATCCATCTACATTGATATTCAATTTTTGCTGCACATTTTTAATGCTTACAAAGGTTTGTTTAACTACATCACAAAACAATTGGCACTTGTACGCTACGGCACAAATCAATGTTTTGATTTTTTTTATTGAATATTAAACAAATAGCTGACGTGTACCTGGGGCGGCATTGTAAGCGGCCTGAAGCCGAACTGAATATCTTTTACGTTGGAAATTGATAAATAATTCATAAAAAATTATAATTTTACCTAAATTTTATACATTTCGGGGGATCAATTATCGGGTCACAATGAAAAAGACAGAAGTTACTAATAATAAAAAAAGTTCTTACTACCGTAATATAACCGGCCCGCACGTTGAGGGCCAGTCATATGTGGTTGGGTTCTACAAGAGAGATAGCAAATACAGATAGCTGCGAGTGCATGCAGCAGAAAGGTTCTAACTACTCCATCCCTCTTTTTCCCCTCTCACCTGACCAGCATCCAGCCCGTTCACCTGGACACGGAGTTTCACCCTAAACTACTTGATTAACTCAACGTAATAATATTATTAATTCGAACGCTTCGTTCATCTTCTTGCTTTATGCTGTACGTCTTCAAGTCAGGTAGAATTTGAATACAAAATTTACACCTGTATAAAAGGGTTAACCACCACCAACAGATAAATATAAAAACTGACACCATTTGTTCAAATCTTTGGACGTATTGCCTGATTTGACTTGATGTTCTGAAACTTAAGATTTCTGGTCGTACCATTTGTGCATTTCTTTAGTTTTGTTGACATTTGAGATAAGGGAGCGTCCCTAAAATTACAGGTAAATATTTTACAGTCTAGCAAGTAGGTACTTGTAAAAAGGTTTGTTTTATTTTTACCTGCAAAAACTGATAGAGACTTAATTTTTTACTCTGTAACCTCGTATTACCGCACAAATTGTAAAAATATTTCATTACGGCATTCACAATACATTTAAATAAAAATGCGTCTTGGAATGTATTATTCTGCGTCATACGTCACATGTCATACAAGTCATACATACTCGAGGCTCCATCTTAAAAGGTTATGTTCGTTTGCACTGTAACTGTAGTTAATTTGGGGCGGTTTTTTTTTAAATGTATGTTTTTTAGTTAGTAGAACTTAAAGTTGAATGGGTAGATGGCCTGCATTAGTCAAGGTTCATGCACTGGTCCGACCCCGACCCAAGGTACTTGTGCATTGAATATGTATTTAAAAAATGGCAATTTATCATCCTACCAAAAAGAGTAAATTTGTCACTTAGAAACAATAATAATTTTATCAAATGTAAAACATAGAAGGTTTATGACATAAAAAAATTATTCACAAATTTATGAAAAAAAATATTTTTTAAAAGAATTATTTTATTTTTAATGGTTCGTCTTTCTTCGGGTAGGAACAGCTTTTCAGCCATTTTTATTGGTAAAATAAATTTATTTATTTTCAAACATTATATCATAATGTGGGTCTCACTGCATACTTTGAATGCCTGTGGTAAGGCCCCCATTTTACAATTTAATAAAATTCAATAAATAGATCGAACAGTATTAATACGGTAACGTCTGCGTGGTTGAATTTCAGAACCCAGCTTCGAGTGCATTAGGGAACCTACCCATACTACGTGACAAACTTTTGCAATTTTTAACCCCCCCCGGTGACCAAAAACCTGAGCAACCCGCCGCTCATTTGTACCAAGCGTAGTATTTTGAAGACCCCCCCCCCAAACAGGTCACGTAGTATGGGTACGTTCCATTATCTGACGCCACGTCATACGCGCCGCACCACAAATAACATCTGTGTACGCGGAATTTTACACAAAGCTACTGTTATAAATCGGTTTAGAATTCAAGAATTCGTCACAAGATGTCGCTACTTCCGTCAGCAGGTCGGATGGGGACGTCTCCCCCCTAGGTGGTGTAACTATTACGAATTTTTGAATATGTGGTATCTCTTCAGATATGTTGTATCAAGCGGCTATATTTACATATGACGTCATTCCTCTGCCTCAGTTACTTTGTCCCGGTGACTAGCTACACTGGATGACAGTGGATCCGAGGAACGGGCTATTTTTGGAACCAGTTCCTATTGGATTTATAAAATGGTCAGCAACACTAACTGGGCGAAGCTAAACCAAAAGCCGCCCGCAGGGCCTAGCAGTTACGCGGAGCGGGTTTTTAACAGCTAATAATATATTATTATTATATAATAAATTGAAATAAAATTAAACTAATATGATATAAAATTAAATAATACAATATAGAGCGGCAACATATAATTTTGAATCCGAAAAGCTTTTTGTTTCCCTGATTTTTTGCATCAGGTGAAAGATTGTATGCTTTATTGTCTGGTATTTGTAGCGTGTTTGTCCAAAGCTTGTGTTTAACGTTGGATTCTTGCCTAACTAGTCTACCAATGATAGTTTTGTTGAAATTTGGGTAATTGTTCGAAACAAACGTCAACGGTTAATACGCACTTTTTTTTGATAAAACTTTTAGATTCTTCTTAATTACCATAGAATACAACTATTTGCATTGGGGGAGGTTGAAAATGTTACATTTTTAATTTTATTTACGTAAATTGAAAATTTACTTTCACACTGTCAAATCACTCTGCAGTTCGGAACAAACGTCAACGGTTAATACGCACTTTTTTTGATAAAACTTTTAAAATTAAGATAATATACACAAGCCCGCTACATAAACCCTGCGTAGCCAAACAAACCATTCAAAAACGTAGGCTGTTTTTTAAAGTAAAGATAACATACACAATCCCGTTACATAACCGTTGACGTTTGTTCCGAATATTTACCGAAATTTGTGTTTTTGGTCAAAAACGAAGTTTAGTGGTATTTTTATATACATACTAGCTGATCCGGCGAACTTCGTACCGCCTCAGAATGAAAAACTGTTGTCAACTTATTAGCTGAATTGATCTAAATTGTTTCTCCCTGCGTATACCATACCTTGATCTAAATTGTTTCTCCCTGCGTATCCATTCCCCTCTCGCATTCCCTCTCCCTCTCCCCACTCCACTTCTCCCCTTCCCCCGTCCCGCTAACCCCCCTTCCTGAGTTCCTTTCCCCCCCCCCCTCCCTCTCCCCCTCCCCCCTCCCCCCTCCCCCCCTCCCCCCTCCCCCCTCCACCGGTTCACAGCTCAATATTATACCCCTTACAATATTGCTGCAGTTCTTTCAAAATAGGAGAATTCGTTCCATACAAAATGTATGGGGAAAATAATTTTCTTCGGAGTGGAACACCCTTTACTTTTAGGGGTATGAAAAATAGATGTTGGTCGATTCTCAGACCGACCAGATAAGCACACAAAATTTCATCAAAATTGATCCAGCCGTTTCGGAGGAGTGTGGTAACAAACACCGTGACGAATTTTATATATTAGAATATTCGCTTAAATCTAGTACGTGATGTACCTGTAAATAATCAAATTTTTTTTTTTTTTTTTTTGCAAAATCCGTACTAAAAGAAAAAAACACAGCACGAACTAACAATATGTTATCACATGTAAAACTCTAAAAGGATGTGATAACAATGCCAGAATGAACCGTAAATTAAACTCCTGAAACGTACATATGAAAAATCCCGATGAAATCAATACGTATGCCCATTTTAGTAGAAAACCTGAGAACAAAATTAAATGTCAAAAGATCTAACGTTAAAAAAATTTAAGAAAATGACCCAATAATTTAAATCCAACAGAACAATAAAACTAAATATTTGAGAGATCAAAGTAATCATTTGTGATTTGTAAATCCCGATTAAAACCAGCAATTTTCAATCGTGACACACATCAAAATGTCATCCGATGCTAACAAAAAGAACGAATCTACACTGATAAAGTTTAATATGCAATGATACAACAGAATACTGTACAGATTACTCTGAAATCAGGACATGAGTAAAGTTTATCAACTCCCAATAAAATTAGATTTAAATCAATAATTAAACCAAAAAAAATTTTAAATTCCCATTAACTAAACGATAGATTTGTCAAAAGGAATGAGCTAAAACATCGATCTTCATGTCAGCTCATCAAATTTGAAAAACCATCAACTGCAAAAAAACGGATCTAATGATTTTTAAAAAAAATTACCAAAAGAAGATAATAACCGAATTAATGATTTAAAAACTTCCCAAAAGTCAAAATCTGTCAATACAATTATATCCACTAGTAATAAAATAAATGAAAAAAAAAAATTAAACCCGCTTGTTGCGAAGAACAGGTCCCAGCAAAACCGCCGATCAGCGTGAAGAAATTTGACGTCTAATATGATTTCCACCGCTTATCATTAGAAAATTACTGGCCATACTGAAAACATATTTATGAAAAGTTATTTAAAGAAATAAAATATTTGAAACATGGTTAAAGGAAGAAAAACAAACAAACGGCTGACAAAGATAGCCTTGTTCGTGACAAAAATTCACTTGGGTCGCATGAAGAAAAATTTTTTTTTTTGTCAATACACTAATCACCAGGATGTTAATGTTCAAAAATACGAAAATCTTTATGAAATAATGAAGAAGCTCAGATCCAGTAAAAGTGTATGGGGCGCAGAATCACCAAGGTCCCTATTCATAAATGAAAAATAAAATTTAGTTGTAAGGAATTTCCTAATAATTTTTAAAGAACATCAATAATTCGAAAATGAAGCTTAACGATCTGAAAAAAATTTCAATCTGAAACCGAATTAAATCACAAGAAAGAATTTTTAAATGATTATTAACTTACATAATTTGATTATAATTGTGGTCCAATTTAAATTGTACTCGGCATAATAACCTATAATCCCAGATTAACGCCATGTGATATCGGGAAGCCATGGATGCTACATTGTGACAAACTGAGGCTAAATATACCTACAACTTCTGAAAAGAAATTAGAAAAAAATAATTAGACGATTTTGTATTTTCATGTATTGAAAAAAACAAGGAATATGATAGAATAGATCGTTCAAATTCAACGAACAATGAAGATTCAAATAGTCATTAATGGTTACAAAGTTAGTCATAATTAATCTGCGAGACGCGAATAATATTTGAGCATTAATTAATTATTCACGGCTACAATAATAGTCTCAAAGGGAGTTGAATAAAAGAATTAGTTTGATCCAGGCTGACAAAAGAGAATTTGCAATAATACGATAATCTAAAAATGTTCAAAATGACTTACATGTGAGTCCATCCAGAAACGCCGATGACCTTACAGAATTCCACTCTCAAAAAAAAATGTATACCCACAAGATCATATATTTTAAACGAAACAAAATATGATAAAATAGTACAAAACACGTTGGGCGCCATAATATAACGTAATAAAAGGGTTATGGTTAACCTCGTGGTATTTAAATGTGTGTAAATCGACATCTTAACTGTCAGTATGGAATATTGAGGTTATGAAAGTTAAATCTTGTATTAAAATTTGCTGAGCTCAGGGTAGGTAAAACATGTGAATTTGGTAAGCAATAAAAATGAAATTAAATGCTATAAAGGTAATATAAATTTAATCATTATAACAGGGTTTGAACATCAAAGACTCTAATTAATTAAACAATAAATCTCAGGGTGCAGTGACTGCTCTATGATACCAGTCAATATTAAATCATATTTCGCTTCTAAGTTAAAAGAAAGATGGAAGGCGCCAGTCGTTTATAAAATGCCCTCGAACTACTAAACGACAAATAGTCTGTTAAATATGAAAGAGAAAACCAATAAAATATAATAACGATACGTGAATGCTACATGATGAGATCTTTTGTGAAATTACTTGTGAACTATCCGTGAGAATTCCCGTGAGAATTCCATAAGGTCTTCCGCCCGTCTTGTTTCTGTCAGGAGTCACATGTTGACGCACGTCTCTCAAGCCGCCTGGAACCAAACTGAAGTACTTCTCTGCACCCAGCCTCTCGAACTTTTGCGAAGCATGAGCACCAACCTCGGGAATACAACGGCGTGCCATGCTACCAACCACAGCGGTCGAATTCATAGAGCATTAAAGTGCCTTGGCGGTTCTTACCGCTACAACGTGTTTCTAGTATTTCATCTGTCAGTCGTTCTCCGTTTTTTTTTTATCTTTAAGATGGTTTTCTACGCGATTTTATGACCGATAGCTGAGTTTATGTATTGCACGTCACTAGTATTATTAGGCATGCAGTATAATATTAATATCGATTTTACTAAACAGGTGTATCTTATTTGATAAAGTTATAATCTAATTATAAAGATGAATATCGAAATTCGATGTAGGCGTGTTTCTAATCCAAAAGTTGGATTGATCTAGGGTTGCCGTCTCTTAAATTTGGCAACCAGGACAAGACGCGTGAAAACCCCGGATTTTAGAGCCCAGAACCCGGACATGTCAACAGATTTTTTTAAACATAGTCAGTTTGATAAAAACAGTTGAAAATGTCGTAAATCACCTTTTTATTTATTTTCAAATTAAATTTAGTCACCTTTTATCATCATTATAAATGTACCTAGCAAAACAGAATCTTATTACAGTTTGTTACAAATTGTTTTAATAATCAGTTATAATTTTTTTATTCTTAAAATAAAACACAAATTATTAACATACTCTATAATAACAACAAAACCTTATTAAAATATTAAGCCTTACAAAATTCAATTAATTTTTTAAACAAAAATCTGAAATGTACTGAGACCATTTTAGTATTCAGTCTTACAATTTTTGAGGTAACTCAATAATAATTAATTATATCTTTAAATTTTTATCAGCTGCCATTTAAATAACAAAATATCTCTTAACATAATATGAACTAAATTCAGTCTTCTTAAATCTTAAGCAAAAAAACTAAACCTTTTTTTATGTTTAGACTGTTACGATGCACAAATAAGCCCCTACTAATTATTCACCCACGCCACTGCACAGACTACAGTTTCGCTCTTTCGCCGCAAGCGCGCCGCGCGCGCTAGTGGAGCCAAATGCGAGCAACGGTCGGCGAAGCCACCGACTCTCCACACTTCATAGGCAGAGCGCTCCGCGAACAGTCGATTGTTTTGTTAAGGAGAAATTCTCTCCGCAGGGCACCTTTGTGGCCCGAGTCATCCGCGACGCAATATGGCGTCGGGAACTTAATACGCAAATGCGTGTTTTAGATGCTACGGCAGACAAGGCCGAGGCGTAATTTAAAGTACAGTGACAATGTTTACGTGTGTGGGACGTTTCACCTGGAGTCTCCTGTTGGAACGAGATCCCCTCTGCTGCGGACGAGGATTGGACCTGCCGCCTCCATCGCAGTAAGCCCCCTTAAATTAATGTGTTCTATTTGCCCTCGCGATTTTACCTGAGCAATGACGACCCCAGAGAGGACAGGTTGAGAGACTTACCGTGTAGGGACATTCTAGCCAGGAACTGCCTTTTAACCTTGTATTTCTGTGTTTTCTCACAATACATTTTGTTTGTTTTACCTAAATACCGTTCTTTTATTGAGGAGATTGTTCGAGGGTGATCACGGCCAGTATTTCCCCCCCATGTAAAACATTCCAAACAGCCTACCGGCGACCACACCACCCTGATGACGAGGGTCTCCCCTGCTTGCCGTTGGTTCGAGCTAGCCGCCTGCAAGGTAGGTCGGAGCCCGCCCTGTGGTGCCGCCCTCCTGGTGGCACCCGGGCCCAGCGAGGTTCTGGTTCCTATACGGGGCGTAGTCCCCGAGCGCAACTCTGACACCATGTAGCCGCTGCCAGGTTGTTAGCAAAACTTACTGTAATATAAGTTACATTATTAATTTTTTAAGCATAAAATAATCAAAAACTATACTCATTTATATGACCTTAAAGTTTTAATCAACAGCAATATTGTAAATTTCTTTTACGTAATAAAAACAATCACAACTTTAACTTCAAAAATGAAAAGAAATTATAGCATTCAAAAGTACATTATTTGATTAACCTTTTTTACTTTTCAGTTTTTTTTGTATTTATCACTGTTTCCGATAGCTTTTAGAATATCTTCCCTTTTTAAAAGAAATTTGTAAAAATCAATGCAGCTGTATTCTTGGAAATTGAATTTAATTTTAATTAAAGATAAATGAAACAATGTTACTTTGTCTGAACCACTTTATTATTTGTTTAAAACGGACCGGTTTCCTTCCTCAGAGCAAACGTATACGTTTGACTTTAAATTTTAAGACTTTAATTTTTTTTTAAACCCGGACATCAAATGAAACCCCGCCCGGACGCTCCCCGGACGCCCTTTAAACTAGGACAAATCCGGGGAAACCCGGACGGATGGCAACCCTAGATTGATCGGACGTATTTCAAATTCAGAAAAACGGTTTCTCTGTGCAAATCCAAAATCAAATGGAATGGAGATATACATACCATGTCAGGCAGTGTAAGAGAAACAGAGTTTGCAATGTTTTAAGATTTTCTCGGCCAAAAGCATTTTCATTATTTGTTTTTGGGGTGTTATGCCGTGTTGCGCTACCTCCTTCTGAAACGTTGGCTAAAGAAGGAGGTAGCGCAACACGGTATAACACCCCAAAAACAAATAACGAAAAAAGAGTTTGCAATGTTTATTGGCCCTCTCAATCTAATAGTCAAAAGATACTAAGTCAATGGCGACAATGGTTTCAATTCCAATCTATATATACATATCTATATATGTGGTTATAATAATAATAATAATAACTACCAGTTAAAAACCCGCTCCGCAGGTTTTGGCTGCTAGGCCCTGTGAGCGGCTTTTGGTTCGGCTTCGCCCAGTTACTGTTGATGACCATTATATAAATCCATTAGGAACTGGTTCCAAAAATAGCCCGCTTCTCAGATCTACTGTCATCCAGTGAAAGCTAGTCACCGGGACAAACTAACGGACAGGCAATGACGGCATATGTAATATATAGCCGCTTGATACTATTATTCACAATTAAGTATTACTGTCAATCTTTCCATATCCGAAAAGATCCTCAAATTTACAAACTCGCAGTACTTATACCTAGGGGAGGGGTGGGACACGTCCCCATGCGACCTGCTGACGGAAGTGGTTACGTCTTTTGACGAATTCTTGAATTCGAAACCGAATTACAAGGGTAGCTTTGTTTGAAATTTCACGTACACAGATATTATTTGAGGCGCGGCGCATACGGCGTGGCATCAGACATGCACTCGAAGCCGGGTTTCGAAATTCAACCACGCAGATGGTAACGTATGATATACAGATGCTAACGTATTAATACTGTTCGATATGTAATCGAATAATTTCCATAGCGCCGTTTATGTTTTAAAAATCACCTCAAGAGCACTGAAAGGCAGATAGGTGAGATAGGTATCCGTCTACTTGCATAGCTACGATGTAGAAAAAACTAATTAATTAACCACCACACTGTTTTGCCTCAGGGGTAGGCAGAGAGGACGGACCGTCAAACAAATCGATCTTGGCAGTACTTGGCACCCATTCCTTACCTCATTCACATCCATATATGGTCTCATAGGTACATACTCTTCCATTATTGTGACCCTTGACATGGAACACACATAGGGTTGCCATCTTCTAAAATAAAAAAAAGCCTGACTCTGCGCTCTGAAAGGCCGGACATTTTGCCCTAAAAGCCGGACGTACGTACATAATTTTGGACATAACTTTTATACATAATAATAAAAAATCTGTTATAAGTTTCAGTTGTTTATTAATCACGCATTAACCAATTTAATAACTACAATCATTAATCAGTCTCATCCTTGTCATCAGTAGACATTTGTATAGAATATACCTAATGTCAATAACAAAATAAAAAATATTGAGTCTTCTGTCTGTAGATATACTAAACTTATAAAACAAACAAACAAAACATAACTTTTTTACTGGTTAAACAGTTGACTAAAATTTTTCGATAAATAATAAAATGAAACATATTTATTTTTGTGGACAAAAAACGAAAAACATAAATTAAAATGAAATCTCGACTTCTCTAAATTATTCAAAAATTACAAAAATCTACCATTTTGTACATATGTCGTTTTTACCTACTTTATCCAAAACGTCGTTTTCTTTGGAAATCATTTAATAAAATCCTTGACATGTCATTTTTAAATTATACAATGTGTACACCATATTAGCAATTGTTTGCAATTTATTGAGTTCCTTGATCCAGTGGGTATTTATTAAAGAGAAAACTCTTTGAAAGTAATATTCCACCAATTTCAGAAGTTCGGAAGACAAAACCCGCGCGAACCGAAAAAGCCTAATAAAAGCCGGACAGGCCGGACATACAAATATTTAGCCGGACACGACCTAAAAAAGCCAAACATGTCCGGCTAAAGCCGGACAGATGGCAACCCTAAACACACATATACCTACAGACCTACACTTGATCGTTTCATGTCTTCCTCGGGCGTTCCCGAATTTTTCAATATTCCTACGTTTATATGTACAAGTTTCCACGGATGTCCACGGGTTTTCGGAATCGCCAATTAGAATAAAGGATCCTGGAAAGCTGTTGTCGAATATCTTTGAATGCGTTTGCGTGCACCGTACCCTGAAAAATTTTAATATTCCATATTGATACACACAGCGTTAAAAGGAGTACTTTACTAAAGGAAACATCAAACTAATCAACCACATATTTATGGAATCTCACATCCGTTGGTCAGTATGGTAGATAAAGGATCCAAATAATTCTTTAGAAAAAAACATAGTCATCCTAATTTTATTAATAAATTAAGGTGAAAACCATTACATTTACTTAACCCCTATACAACGGAGGGGGTAATACACTCCCCCCAAACGAGAATTTGTGCGATATCTATACTGTTATTACATGTTATTCTCTATTTTGTGACGGCCGGTATGGTCTAGCGGTAAGGCTCTTGACTCGCAATCCGAAGGTCGCGGGATTGAATCCGGTGTGGGAAATAAATTTATTTGATTAATTTGTGTTATTTCAAGATTAATTCATTTAAAATAATATATAGTATATTTGCGGTACGTTCCAGAGTGGAAGATACTCTTAGTATCTTAGTATCGCCCTGGTGTAAGACAACCATTAAGAATTGAAACGTTGCATGAAGTGGCATTAGACGTGTTTGATGACCAGATCTGAATAGCCAAGTACTTCCCTACCTTCGTCTTCCCCATCTTCTTCCCTTCCCCAATACCTTCAGCATCACAATATACCACAATTCGGGATGCTATCGACTCACTGGCTCCAGACGGTTGCAGTTCAGACTCTTGTGAGGTATTCATATAAACACATCATTTTTTTTTTTTTTAATTGTTTTTATTTCTTGCTAGAGCAATCCCGATGAGTTAAAGAACTTATTTTAGGACAGGAGGAACATGCAAATCATGTGTGGGAGGAAATAGTTAAAATTTTACATATGAATGTAAATATTAAAAATATTTATTTCTTCAATTTATAATACATAAAAAAACATAAGCTGCACATCTCACTAGGGCATTCCTGTTTCGAGATGTGCATATTAAATAAACAAAAAATTTAACACAACAAAAAACAACTTAAAAAATGCACTAAAAAGTAAAAAAATAATTTCGTATTCTTCTACAACTTAAATATCTACAACATACTTTTCTACTCATCGATATGAAGGTACGATTGTTATTTTTAGAGTCGGTGTCAGCAAAGGTAGGTTTGTAACTACATACATAGTTATAGGTGAGATGTGCTTGTATCGCACGCACGACTTGACCAGGCGAGAGGCGAGAGCGGGACCGCGGCGGGAGGGGAGCTGTCAAGTGAACACGCCGGGCCGGGTACCTTGACTGACACCGACTCCAAAAATAACAATCATACCAACATACATATAGAGTAGAAAAAGTAAGTTGATTATTAGGTTGGAGAAGAATACGAAATATTTTTTTTTACTTTTTAGTGCATTTTTTGAAGTCGTTTTTGGTTTTGTTAAATTTTTTTAAATTTTTTGATTTTTAGTGAATCTGAAGAACACTAACTAATTTGTCTGAATATTGGTAGACCTACTAAACGTGCTGCTCATATGAGACAGACATTACTTGACCATAACGACGTTACGGTAGGTGACTCAAAGATCCGGATGGCCTATAAAAGATTCGGCCAAGTATCGTTAATTTGCTCCTAAGAATTGAAGAGTTCTGTTACTTCGTTATGGATCACCTAATCAGAATCTTACCAAACTCTCATCAAACTACCCTTGAAGTACATTCTTACCAATAAAAAAAGAATCATCGAAATCGGTTGGAGTGATATTGAGTTATTTGTCCATTTGTCGCGCACGTACTTAATGCAAATTTAAGACTTCTATGGTTTTCTCATGGATGCCATTGTCAGAACTGAACCAACTTAAAATGGGATCACACGGGAAGCACAAGCTTTCAAATAAAAAAAGAAACTTCAATGTCGGTTTACCCAGTCGAAAGTTCTGAGGTAACAAACATCAAAAAAAAACTTTTTAAGTCGTTTAAAAATATCGATTTCCGACGAAATTACTGCCCCCCGTATTTTATTTTTCCAACATATTTTATATTTTAACTAAATAGACTAGCTCCCCAGTTAGACCCGAGATTATTTCTCTACTACCTGGGTAATTAAAATAGTTAATGAATGTTATGTAACATATCGTATAATATCGTTCTGTATATTTATTTTTGATTTCCAATAAAAAAATCTTATAATTTAAAAAAAAACTCGTCGAAATTGAATAGCCGGTACCATCTCCCAAACTTCCTATTCCCCCATCTCCTTACCTTCCATACTTCAACTAACCTCACAATATACTACCTATCCCAATTGGTGATGGATTGGCCCACAGACTACAGACTGTTCAGAGCAGTTGGAACTCTTGTGCGGTATTAATTCACTAAAAAAATGAAAGTTACACATCGTGATTGTCGTTTCACGGCAGATGGTTGAAATTTGAAGAATCTAAATTTAGGTGATGTAATATGTCGTAAAAGGAAATGCAAGGCCTTGTCTGTCTATTTTTGGTATGAAAAAATATTAATATTCTTTGCTGCAATTTTTATATACATAATATTATTAATGTGGAATGATTTGGTTTGGCCTGTTAACTGCTGTTAGTACCTACTAATTGTACGGGACATCAATCACTTCTCGTATCACTGCTGTCTCTCCAAATGGAGAGGATATGTGAAACGGTTTCATAACAACAGAATAATAATTGTCCCTATCTAACGCTAATATATTTAACAACATTTAGTTCTATCGCTCTCCACAACTTTTTTCATATTTACTTGGGAGAATTTCACCATCCTCTTAATAGTGGATCTTATTCCACTATCCATAGGATAACACATTATTTAAGAATTTCGATTTAACGATTTTATATAAAGATCTATCTATTTATATAAAGAAGAATATCTGTGGCGGGCGGCGCGGCGTTTGTTCGATTTTTACAAATCTATGGTTTTATTCCGGGATGTCAGAAGCAAACGACGAAACAGTGAACCTGCGTAAACATTGTTTTCATTACTAGGATTGCAATCTTTAGACCACAGGCGTCGGGTGGGAATGCTATCCTTGTTCTACCGGTATTACAATGGAAGATGCTCCGAGGAACTAGCATCATTGATCCCTTCGGCACCGGTGCATAGTCGGGAAACACGCCAAACGCGTGCCCAACATTTGTACACGGTTGACATTTGTCACATGAGAACGGGTCGTTTCTTCGACTCGTTCTTGTGTTCAACAGCTCGGCTGTGGAATGATTTGCCGGCCTCTGTGTTTCCTCCTTCCTACAACATAGGTCTCTTCAAGACCAATGTTCATTCCTTCCTCTCCTCAAAAAGACCCTCCACACAGCATCCCAGTTGACATAGGCCCTGAGGGAAATTATTTTCCTCAGGGCCTCCTGTGTGGAGTTAATGTAAAAAAAAGGCACTCAGAGGAGATTTTTTAATACTTTCAGACGTTCACCAAATGAAAAGTTCACAATGACGATCAGTGGCGTAGTAATTGTCTGGCTGGTTTGGGCTCAGTTATCAAAAAAGTTAATATATTTTTATCAATGTTAGTAATGATCTCAACCTTGGATTTGCGATGTGTCAGTTCAGCTGGAATAGGCTCATGTGATCCGCTCCTTTGCGGGAAGCGGTTCCTACTCCCACTCCTTTTTCAAATCGACTACTCCCAGAGAACCCGGCCCAGTCCCAGTACTCTCCGCATCCAAATAAATCCGGCGGTAATCCGGCGGTCCGAGCAACTCAACGCCGAAGCGCGAAAACCGCACTCGAATACAAGTCCCGGGTTCCTTTAAACCCAAGCGCCTTGTTCCAAGCTACGTGAATCGCGACACAATCCATTCATTTCGCCCACTCCCGGACTCGCGCGAACGCCGCGAACTACTACATTCCTGACTCACCCCGTGGCCGCCGCGCCGGCTTGCTCCGCGATCCACGGTCCGGCGTCACTCACCATTCCACTCATGAGTCGCGGGTCTCGGTGAGTTCCCGACACTCCCCGCTACCCGCGGCCGGCCAACTATGACACTTCCCCTTGAGTCACGTCACGAGCTGGGCGCTGGGCGTTCATTCGATCGCTGTTCGTTGATCGACACACACGTGCGTGACCCCTTCGGCTAGGCACGGAGTAGTTTTTAATTAGAGCGTCTTATCTGGTATCGTTAATCAACGGGTGACGTGCATTATAAAATAATAGTTTATAGTAAAGCATTACAGCTTATTAATTTACTTATTTAAATTCTCAATAAAAGACCGTGCAGTGTAGATACATTGAATGTATCTACATTGCACGGGTGACGGGTCCTTGTTCTCGTACGGGTCTTGTCCGACTCCGGGGTTCTGAGTTCTCATGTGGGTTCTACGAGTAGGTCCTGGTTCCGAGTTCTTTGAACCCGTGCGTCCCGTTTCGGTGCGCCGCAACAATACCCAGTGCCCAGTCCGCACCTAAGAACTCGGACCCGGGACCTGCTCCTAGAACTCGTGTACTTTTAAAAGGAAGCAAGTCTCGGAGGCTTCCGGAAAAATGCAGAACTTACCCACCTCTACCTTGGATTACGAATGCAAATGGTCAGATCAGTAGCGTAGCGAGGGGGGGGGGGGGACCCCCTATCGGGTGTCGAGTGCCACCCGATAGGGGGGTGACACAATTACGAAAGATATTGTCACCAAAGTATTGTACACATGAACACGGTCTGTTATTTTCTTTCATATGTTCCCCGTGGAGTGCCTCGAATTTTGTGTCTAGGTCTTTTTATAGGCGAACGTAGCCTATATTTGTGGAGAAATCTGAAATTCTCTAGCCACCCCCCCCCCCCCCTTAGCGTTTTGAATTTTTCTCAATTCAAATTTAATAGGGGGGGTGACACCACGCCCCGGGGGGTGACATCCGCCCCGGGTGCCACCCACTACGCCACTGGGTCAACTGATCTACGTAATTTCGATATTATTTTATGGAATGGAAGCATGTATGCTTACTGAATAACTAATTAGGTGAATTGAGGCATTCGAGATGTGGATCTACAGAAGAATACTTAAAAGAAGCTGGATGGACAGGGTTACGAATGAAAATGTTACGGTTCGGATGAATAAAGAAAAAGAAGTTATTGAAACTATAAAAATCCGAAAATTTCAATATCTTGGACATCTGATGAGACATCCAGAGAAGTACGAGATCTTGCATCTCATGATTATTTTGTGGATGCTGTGTGGAGGGTTTTTTTAAGGAAAAGAAGGAAAGGAGAGTTCTGGGAAGGGAAAGGGTTTAAAGGGTGGGTAGGAATCTGGGGTTCAGTGTGTCCTGGTCATCCGCCTCCAAGACCTAGACAAACCTAACCCCATGAACCCGGGCACCCCTGCTAAATCACCAAATGTAGCGAACCACTTGGGTTGACCCTTAGATAAGAGAACCTTTGTTTCTCTTATCGGTGGGTTGATCAATGGCAGAGGTGTTTAGGGTGGGGCTCGACTGGTAATCAATCAAAATCAAAATCAAAATCAAAATCAAAATCAAAATCAAAATCAAAATCAAAATCAAAATCAAAATCATTTATTGTACAAAATTTACATTTAGTACAAAAGGTATAACTTATAGGTAGGTACCTACATCCTATTTCTTCCAGTTAACCTAACATGTTGTACAGATTTGAACACAAATGAAATATAAATATAAAAGTGGTGTAATACAAAGTGAATTTATTTTAATTTATTATATAAACATAAATATAAAAACAGTTGTACCAATTTGAGGTATTCACTTAATGTGTAATGAGACCTGTTCAGAAGGAATGTTTTTAGTGATGACTTAAATCTGAGTGTATCTTGTATTTGATTAATATCACGTGGAAGGTTGTTGTATACTTTAATGGCCATGTAAAAGGGTCCTTTTTGGAAAATTGTTTTGTTTGCTTTTGGTATTAATAAATTTTCTGTAAACCTTGTAACGTGTTTATGTGTAGAGTTTTTTTGTGGAAACTTTTCTGGAGATGATCGCACTAACATGCATAACTCCATTATATATATGTCGGTGACTGTAAGAATTTTCAAATTTTTAAATATAGGTCTACATGAATCCCGATTAGCAGAGTTTGTCATTTTTCTCATACATCTTTTTTGGATGATAAAAACATCTTTGGCGTTTACTGAGTTTCCCCAAAAGATATTCCGTATTTTATTATTGAATATACATAACCATAGTATGCGGCCATTACCGATTCGATGTTTAATATATTTCTCAGTGTACCTAGAACAAAAGAAAAAATCTTACCCCATAACTTCTGATTTACGCCGCTGAACTTGGCATAATGCATGCGTTATGCAATTACGACAAGATAGTGCAAAATAATTATTATGATTTATTATAACTTACAAATATTTTTATTGACTTGGTAACATGCGGGTCTAAGTGACTATAAAAATACTATGACTTAATTTGGCGTTGCCTGCGTAGGTTCAGCATTGGATCTTACCAATCTGGCATATAATAAATGATAATTAACGTGTAAGTACTTAGAATATTATTTGAAGCCTTGACAGCTTTGGATCCTATAAACAGTATGGCCGTATTCACAATTCAATGGCAGTACCTACTGTGACAGGAATGGTGACCTTTTTAGTGATTGCAGTACTTGGAAGAGGTGTGATGCAGTATAGACATCGCTAATCTGATATGGCTGCATACACCGAATAGATAAACTAATGTATGTGTATTGTGGGCGTGTCTGTGTGCCCTATGGCAAAGAATACAAATTATGGCTGAATGTTTTAGATGTTGAACCACTAAAGGTATAAATTCTTTGTAAACTTTTATATTTCTCTTCTCATTACAATAATATATTCCACACATATAAATAAATAAATTGCAATCATTACGATAAAAAACTTAATAAATAGTTTAAACGGCAACCCGAGGAAACTCTGGGACGAAATAAATAATCTAATAGGAAAACCTAAACAAAATCTAGATAAAATAATTCTTCAACATATGGGAAGTCAAGGAGACACAAATTTTTTATGCGATAAATTTGCTACAACATTCGTAAATGAAATAAAAGACATAAGACATAATTGTACTAAAAAATTCCTAGATCGTAACACGTATACAACTCCTGCTATTATGTCAATGAGATTTAGACCTGTATCACAAAAAGATGTTGAAAAAATAATTAATGATATGGATGTTAAAAAATTAGAAGGCAATGACCAAATAAGAATTAAAGACCTAAAGTTAATTGCTGATAATATAATCCCAGTAGTGACTAAATTAATTAACCTTTGTGTAAGTAAAAGTATCATGCCTGACGAACTTAAAACATCCATCATCAGACCTATATATAAATCAGGAAACCACAAAGATTTCACAAACTATCGACCAATAGCGATTCTCTCGTGTATTGATAAAATTATTGAAAGAGCTATCTTTAACCAAATACAAAATTTTATAGAAAAAAATAGAATCATAAATCCCATACAGTACGGATTTCAAAAAGAAAAAAGTACTACACAATTACTTTCTAAATTCACTGATCATATAAATTGTCAATTAAATGAAAAATATTATATTGGTATAATTTTTATAGATTTTAAAAAGGCCTTTGACACATTGGATCATGAAACATTATTAAGGGCAATAAAGGAATGTGGTTTTAGAGGTCCTTTAAAGAATTTGTTTAAAAATTATCTGTTTAATAGAAGAATTAAAGTTAAAATTGACGGAATTTTAAGTGATGAAATGTTGGCAAGCACTGGAGTAGCTACGGGCTCGATATCGGGACCTACGTGTTATATAATGCAAGTAAACAGTTTACCAAACGTAATAAAACGTTGTAAATGCTACATGTTTGCAGACGATACTTGCATTATATGTGCTGACAAAAATCCACAAAAAATTGAGGAAATTTTGTTACCATTAAAGTGTAATGACATATTGTTATGTGTTTGTGTTATAAGATTAAAGGGAGATGTAATAATGAGCCTTTGTCGGGCTCGGGTGTAATCTGCAAGTCAACTTTGATTTCCTCACAGGAAACCTTGGACGCCAAACCCAGTCTAATGTCTGGGTATGTCAACAAGCGGAGAACACGATACTCAATTCTCAGAGTGTGGGCCATTAGTTTTCATAGCATTCCTGAAAAGGCTGCACAAGGAATCTACATAATAAAACAAAGAGTAGAGTATAGAATCGGTTCACTGTATTGATTTCGTAAGACATAATAAAATAAATGGTATGGACTCACCCCCGGGACCAATATCGTAATTTTATGCTATTCCTAGCTACCCTAATTAAATTTACTGCCGCCGAACTCCCGATGTCGTGAGAACCAACCCCACCTCCTGGTGGCAAGGGTGGTCCCAACCTCTGCGGCTCAGCTTGGCCCTGCGACCTCCACAGCAGTCGCATGGAAGTGATGTTAGACCTGGACCCTCAGGAGAAGGGAGGAGTACCCAAACTCTACTCCAAATTGTAAAGGAAGGCCCGTCTGCAATTCGAGGCGAAGTATCGTTCAACACTGCGGTATTCTCGGGTTTGTTCCATAAATAAACCCTCGGGGGGAATTCGATAGTTGGCCTGCATATAATCACGGGCGCAGCGAGTTATTATTTAATCCGATGACTCGGATAATGAGGTACAATAGTCTTTTCACTCGGACATTGCCAATTCACTCGTGGTCACTGGGACCCTCGCGAAACTCACATTTTACGTGAATAAATCTTCGGTTAGTTGCACCGCGCACCATGATAAGCGTGGCGGGTTATTATATACACCGATGTCTCGGATAAAGAAGTACATTAATCGTAACACTCGTACATCACCATTAAACTCGTGGTCACTTTTGGGACCCGCGCGAAAACTCGCATTTTACGCGAATAAATCTTTGATTTTTATATTTAAAAAAACACAACGTGTTTCCGTCCCCCGAATGCAGATGCCCAAAACTTGGATTTCAATCACATCGTATTAAAACTTAAAATTAATTGACCGTTGTTTTCACGGCGTACCGCACATATCGCCGTCAAAACCAGCGTGCGGATCCGGAAACCAAACCCAAAAAAACCGCCTACCGACACGTTGAACGAAACTCCCCCAGGTTTGCCAACCTAACCAATTAAAATGCATTTAAAAAAAATAGTACCTAACTTACGATAAATACAATCGCTTCATAACAATTTTACAAGAAGACCTAAACACAATTAAATGGTCACACGACAATGGCATTATTATAAACGCAAAAAAAAAAAACAAATATATGCTTATTCACTCACCATATACAAATTGTCAGGATAAGGAATTGCATATAAAAAGTCATTCATATGATTGTTTACACACAAAAAACCAATCCCAATAGTGTAATTGCCCAAATATAGAAAAAGTGTACCAATATACATACCTTGGTCTTACAATAGATGTCAATTTTAACTGGTCAAATCATATTGAAAATGTATGTAATAGATTAAGATCCATATTAGGGAAATTTTACCACCTAAAAAACTTTGTTGATAAAAATATATTATACTGTATATATAACGCATTAGCAGAATTAATTATAGGATATGGAATAAAAAATTACGGATTAACGTACAAAACGTACTTAAATAAAATAGAACAATTACAAATCCGTTTCCGAAAATTGATATCAGGCAAAAAAAGCTCAATTATGTGAAGGCGATTATAAAAAAAATTCTCCTTGTGTAATGTCCTCTCTATACACAGTAAGGTAGATTATCAATTAACGCTAGATGAATTCTGGAATACAGAATTCAAAAAACCTGTAAACCACAACTACCCTACTAGGCATAGAGAAGCACAAATGTTTATTATTAATAAATCTCAAAATGTATACGGTGATAGAACAAAGAGGCATAAAATTCCGAAAATATTTAACGCATTACCTGAAAATATTAAAAATGAGACATCTTATTCAAATATCAAAAAAAAGTTAAATCATTCTATCTCCGTAGAACATGAAAGCAAATAATATTGTATACAAATACCCAGATCGAATATTGATCAAATACCTGGAAATTACTATCACACACTGTATTCATAAACATTATAATAATTAGTAGTTTATAATAATTAGTATTTTAGATTTTACACAGTTATTACAATGTAAAACATAAAAGTATAATAGTATTAATTAAATAGGAAAAATGAGAGATTTCTTACAATCAAACTGATTGATCAGTTTTGTAAGATTTTAAAGATAAATATTGTAAAATTAAAAAAACTGAATAAACATACTTTAAAAAAAAAAGATACACGGATACATGACGAGAAATTAAAAGTCAATTACTAGTAGATTGGCAACAAAATAAGAAATCAAGCACCCAGAAATCTCTTATGTACCAGACGTCTAATTTTGTTATTAATTGTTTTTGTGTTTAATTCGTAGAACTCCATTTTAATTTTTAGAAATTTAATTAAAATTAAATTCGATAATGTTATTATCGAGTTCTGCAAGTTTTTTGGTTAGTGTTTTAGTTACAGCTGTTTCGACTTGTAAGGTCATTTTCAAACTGTGGTGAAGCCACGTACGGACGACTTATTTCTAAGATTTTAAATGTCAATTTTTAAAGGTGTCTAAGTTGATTTATTACCGGTTAAACCAATTTGTAGAGACACTAATTGAGAGAGTGCTAATGTGGGATTCGGAGTATTTCCCTTTGGTTTGCCTTGCACTAAGTGTAAGGGTTTTCGTAATTGATTTAGAATGACGTTATTGCTATGACTCATTTAAGTGCATTATATTTCTTAGGTTTGGTAAACATACTAAGTAGTGGGGAATAAATAATTTTCCTTACTTTATTAATTAGCGTTATGTTGGGGTCATTCGTTCGTTTATTGATTTCTAATTGTTCAAGCAAATTTAATCTAAGACCCTTTCGTTCAATATGTAATGGTTTTGGCTGGTTATTTTTAAGTGGAACGTGATTATTCACTAAGAGATGTTCGGCGAATTTTGAAGAGGTGTTTTTATTTTTAAAACAATTTATATGTTCTTTGAATCTAGTTGAGAATGCCCTACCTGTTTGTCCGATGTACGTAGCGTTACAGTCGGCGTGGTCACATTTTAATTCATATATGCCACCGTTATTGAGTTTAGGATTTCTACTTTTTGAGTTTTTAAGGCTTGTTCCCATATTATTATTGGTTCTAAAAGCTATATTTAAACCACATTTTTTAATTTCTTTTGCAATTTTTAAAGATATTGGGCCGAGGAATTCGAGACATGCAAATTTTTCTATTTTTTTGTTATGTACCGGATATATTAAATTAATTTTATTTTTATATTTCTTGTTTTTTATTATTTTCTCAATGTTTTTTGCCTCATAGCCGTTATTAATCGCGATTATTTTAATAGTTTCCTTTTCTTTTACGTATGCTTTATTATCTAAAGGAATGTTAATGAGTCGATGTACCATTGAATGGTAAGCTGATAATTTGTGGGACCAAGGATGAGTTGAATTTGCATTTATCGTAGTATCTGTAAACGTTGGTTTTCTAAATATTTCGAAGGTATGTTTAATATTACTTCTACCAATTGTCAGATCTAAAAAATTTATTTTACCTTCGATCTCATGTTCAACTGTGAAGCAGATTTTATTATTAATGGTGTTGGCCCAGTTAGTAAAGATATCTAACTGTCGGTTGGTGCCGTTCCAACAAATAAAGATGTCGTCTACATATCTGACATAATATATTATATGTTTTGCTAAGGGAGATTTAAGCATTATATTTTCAATATAATCCATAAATATCTCTGCGAGAAGTGGACTTAATGGTGACCCCATGGGGAGACCATCATTTTGTTCATAGAATGTATCATTAAAAAGGAAATAATTTGTTTTTACGCAAATTTTTATGAGCTGGAATAACTCTTTTCTTATTACCGGGTTGATGTTACATTTTTCCAAGATATTTTCAATTATTTTAAGGCATTCTTCAATGGGAATATTGCTAAACAAGGATTTTACGTCTAAAGAAAGGAATTGACAGTTATGCGGAAGATCAAAATTTTTAATTTTATTAACAAGTTCTATCGAGTTTTTTACGCTGTATCGTGGTGAAAAATTAGTATATTTTTTGAAGATGAAGTTAAGTCTTTTCGCTAAGTTTGTTGTAGGAGCATTAATAAAGGATACAACGGGTCTTACGGGAATATTAACTTTGTGAATTTTAGGTTGGCCATACAAAGCTGGGGCTCTTGGGTTCATAACCCTGACGTTTTTCTTGGACCATTCGGTGGGAAATATGGCGTTACAACTATTTATAAGGATGTTGACATTATTGACAATTTTATTGGTTGGGTCTTTAGTTAGAATTTTAAAATCTTCTGGTAACAAGAAGTCTTCCACCTTACTGATATAATCTACTCTATCAAGAATTACTATAGAATTACCTTTATCGGCTTTGGTTATAGTTAGATTATTATCTTTAATTTTATTTTTAATTTCATTTAATGTTTGGTTTTCTTTACTGATAAAATATTTATTTTTATTTTTTATCGATTTTAACGTTTTTTCTAAAATAACTGCCGTAACGTGTTTAGTTAAGTTATTATTTTCCACTTTGCGCAGAGACATTTCTGTATCAATAGCTAATGATTCTATTTGTTTGCATGATAATTTATAGGGATTTTATAGGGATTTTTCTAGGGATTTTATATTTAAAGCCTTTATCTAACAAATTATTCTCTTCCGTTTCAAATGTTGTGGTCGATAGATTTACAGTTTTCTTATAAAATTGAATATTTTCATTGGTAGGAATCTCGGATATTTTCGTAGTTTTATTTTTGGTATCAATTAATCTTTTGAGTTTATTTTGTTGCGTTTTAAATTTTTCAAATATAATTACGTTAATATGTTCACGGGTATCAAAATCAAGGGCATCAAATTCCCATGCATGAAGTTTAAAAGTTAATTCTGAGTGGATGACCTTTATGTAGTGAAGTAATGTGTCCCGTTTCCGACAGCACAAAAAACATTGAGAAAATAATAAAAAACAAGAAATATAAAAATAAAATTAATTTAATATATCCGGTACATAACAAAAAAATAGAAAAATTTGCATGTCTCGAATTCCTCGGCCCAATATCTTTAAAAATTGCAAAAGAAATTAAAAAATGTGGTTTAAATATAGCTTTTAGAACCAATAATAATATGGGAACAAGCCTTAAAAACTCAAAAAGTAGAAATCCTAAACTCAATAACGGTGGCATATATGAATTAAAATGTGACCACGCCGACTGTAACGCTACGTACATCGGACAAACAGGTAGGGCATTCTCAACTAGATTCAAAGAACATATAAATTGTTTTAAAAATAAAAACACCTCTTCAAAATTCGCCGAACATCTCTTAGTGAATAATCACGTTCCACTTAAAAATAACCAGCCAAAACCATTACATATTGAACGAAAGGGTCTTAGATTAAATTTGCTTGAACAATTAGAAATCAATAAACGAACGAATGACCCCAACATAACGCTAATTAATAAAGTAAGGAAAATTATTTATTCCCCACTACTTAGTATGTTTACCAAACCTAAGAAATATAATGCACTTAAATGAGTCATAGCAATAACGTCATTCTAAATCAATTACGAAAACCCTTACACTTAGTGCAAGGCAAACCAAAGGGAAATACTCCGAATCCCACATTAGCACTCTCTCAATTAGTGTCTCTACAAATTGGTTTAACCGGTAATAAATCAACTTAGACACCTTTAAAAATTGACATTTAAAATCTTAGAAATAAGTCGTCCGTACGTGGCTTCACCACAGTTTGAAAATGACCTTACAAGTCGAAACAGCTGTAACTAAAACACTAACCAAAAAACTTGCAGAACTCGATAATAACATTATCGAATTTAATTTTAATTAAATTTCTAAAAAAAAAAAATAAAAAAAAAAAAAAAAAGTCTAATTTTGTAACAAAATCCGGAATGAAATTACTGAGTTTGAAAATATGATTATTTTAAAAAAGTAATTAAGAAAGTATGTCTATATGTGTCTATTGAATATATCGCACATTCCATTGAAAAGTGTCAATAAAGTAAATTTGCAGGGGAGCGAAAACAGATTACGATTGACTACCTGGTTCCCGGCATGCGTTGCAATGCCATATTCAAAGAAATTGTTTCTCGCTAAACCACCTTTCCGTGCGTCCCAGTTCCCCTACCGCGTCCCCTTCGTAGCTAACCTATAGCCTAATTATAGCCTTTATGACATTCTGATATATGAGCTATATTATTGTAAAGTTTCATTAAAATCCATTCAGTAGTTTTTCCGTGAAAGAGTAACAAACATACATACATCCATGCAAACTTTCGCGTTTATAATATTAGTAAGACGAAACAAGCGATTCATGGTTTCCTTTTACTACAAGGTATTACCTTATTATCTTTTTTAATTTCATGTACATTAATATCCACCTGCTTTTTTTTCCTTTCAAATATTTTGTGTATGTATGTGTATATTGTACCATTATGGAATGTGTGGGATTGCACTCTCCTCCCCACATACTGGAATAAACATTTATTTATTTATTATAGGTACAATAAAAAAATATATTAAAACATAAAAAATAATATTTCATTAAAATGAAGACAATATTAGCAAAACTCAATCGGTAATCTGGAGACAGAAAAATCAGAAGAGAAGAAAAAGAATCAGATCGAGTTTCGCTAATATTGTCTTCATTTTAATTAAATATTATAATTTGAGATTTTACTCATAAAGTTAAAAATAAAATAAATATTCATCCTGGACTTGCAGAAAAGTCAATAGATGTCGCGTATTAAAAATAAAATGGATAAAAAATTATCCAGACACTTTAGTTCGAGTTGAATCTTGCAATCATATATAAAGATAGCAGCCAATAATATGTGCGTAAGGAAAATTAATATTATGTTGGTAGTGCCAATATGTTTTTCTGTCTCCAGATTATCGATTGAGTTTCGCTAATATTGTCTTCATTTAAATTAAATATTATAATTTGAGATTTTACTCATAAAGTTAAAAATGATAATAAATAAAAAATAATGATAACTGATCCTACGAATTGATTTTTCCTACTTTGGTGAAAACGATTTATTCTTGTGCATGTTATAGAGAAGTCGAAAAGACTTATGTAACTTGACGACATCAGCTTTCTTTCAAATCGGTATAAATATTACCTCTACTGTCTTTTACCAATAGTGAAAAAAGGCGCGATTGGTTAAATTTACTCGCGTGCAGTGCATTTTTGCACATAATGCGATTTTTTTCGGAGTTTTGAATGCATTACGTTACACTACATAACATAATAGGTCATGGATGGCGTTAAACACAAGATTCAAGGGCGTTTAACCAGCCAGCGGCCGAAAATCCACATTTCGTCGAAAGATGTTCTTACGATCGTACAGGGCGGTACCAATGAGAAAGATTAATTATTCTCCGTACCAGCTTTTTAAAATTATAACTCAATACCGATTTTATTCCATTCCAAATTTGCTTTAATTTATACCTACATACAAAAATGCTAATAAGCGCGATGAAAAAACTATTTAAATATTATGTCCTTTTTGTAATAATTTTTTGATCATAAGTATTTATCATTTTTCAATAATGTCTAAGCAAAATAAGATTGTAAAAAAATCTGAAATATATTAGTTTGTAAGTGCGCAAATAAATACACAAACGGACCAATTTTCGTCAAGAAACACAAGTTGATATATATTTTTTAATGATTTTATTTAAATTAAAACTCTAAAACATGCGATACCCAGATAATGTGTTGATTTATTTTACTGCATGATTATATGATTTGAAATGGGTGTTGTATAATACAAAATCTTTTTTGAAAATTCAACAAATCTGCCAACGACCTATGGTATAACTTTATTATACTAAAAATTAACATTTTTTCTTAAAATTTAAAACATGCGTTTACTAGATAAAAGAACAATATTTCGAAATCTATTTAAATTTTTTTGTGGAAAAAAGTCAATACGCCTAAAATCTGATTTAAAAATGACATATATCTGGTTTTCTCAGGTTGTACCCTCTTAAGAGGAATATAACGTCCAAAAATACGTCTATTCTTATGGTGTCTTATGTAAGAAAATAGGCATAAAAGTCGCTTGGTCAGCATCAAAATAGGTACGACAGTAATGATCGATTATTAATGGGCAAAAGATTTTTTTATTTTTTTTTTATTTTTGAACAATTTTATAAGAAAGAAAAAGGGTGACAGCCACAAAAAATAATTTTTGAGGGTGACTGCTACAAAAAAATCTTAACTATAAAAGATTATTAAAAAAAATGTTTCTTTCGTACGTTCGTAATAATTTTCTGATAAAAATGTAAATATTTGGTAGGTGACGCTTTTATTTTTTTATATCTTAATTAACAATTTTATTTTAATTCTACACAAGCGAACCTTAGGAAAAGCTTCAATTTTTCTAATGCATACTTTTTATATGTATAATGTAAACTATTTTATTTTAAAGATTAATCGGAAATAGTGATTTTACTGACAGCTTCTTTTTAATTAATTATACCAATTTTCGTCCTGGATCGTTCTACTAATTTCTACGTTAGACCCGTGCTGGAAATTTTGATACTTTAGCTATAATATTCATTGGAAAATTCGTACGACCTCGTATGGAGCTCAATATAACCTCCTACAGGGAATGGCCAGTTATGATATTAGGGTAGTTGGGATATTACGACAGCCCGGATATTACGGCGTTTGTGATATTAGAATAGTTAGGAAATGAGGTGAGTTCAGTTACATAGATATTCGGATATTCTGTTAGGACGAGCGTTTATCCGGAAATTATAACATTTAGGTGGTGATACTTATACAGAGTGTAAAGGGACGTTCTTTACTTACTTTAATCAATGATTGCTGACATTCTTTGGATTAACAAATGTATGTGGATGAAATTTTGGTCTCCAGTGACATGTTTTTTTTGCCAACTTAAAACATCAAAAAAATCAATAGGTATTGTACAGGTTATTTTAATATTAGCTCCACACAGGAGGCCCAAAAGAAAATAATTTCCCCCAGGATCTACGTCATCTTTGGAGATGCTGTGTCGAGGGTATTTTTGGGTAAAGGAAGGAGAGGAAGTTCTGGGAAGGAAAATTGTTTGAGGAGTGGGTTGGAATCTGGGGGACAATGTGTCCAGGAGGACGTATGAATCCATCCCTCCCACTGGGGTGCAAGGCGATGGGTCGAGAGAGTCCTGCTGGAGAGTTCAAAAGGTAGGTGGCAAACGCATCCGCCGCCAAGACCTTGACAAACCTCACCTCATGAAATGGCCACCCTTGCTCAATCACTAAACGTAGCGAAGCACTTGTGGTGCCCGTGACAGTTGTGGGTGTTGCCGAAAGCCCGTGAGACTATTGCCATTATCCCCATAACATATCCCCAAATTGGGGTATTTTGTGAGCCTGAAGGTAGTAAGAAGGGCAAGGAGATGGGAAAGATAAAGGTGGAGAAGTATCTGGTTATTCAGGTATAATAACCAAACAAAACGGGTAAAGCAACGGTTGGACTATGAATACTGGTCTTTCCCCTTTGATTGAGAGAAATTATCAACTTATAAATCTTTGACACATCTCTGATTAATCCTACCATCATAATATTTTAGGCTTTTCAAGCGAATCTAATTTAAATATAAGAAGAACTAACAAAAGCATCTATTGAAGAGACGGAAGAAAAGGAGTGGAAATGTTGAACTTATAAACTCATTTAAAACTCCTAATCCAGATAGGTAATAAATGTGTAATATTGTTAATATGGGATTTCTAACAATGCTACAACATAGGTAAAGTAAAATTACAATATTTGTTCTAAGAAACCATTTTCTATCTTTATTTTCCCCCAGATGTACCAAACTATACAGACGGGAACCCAAGTGCAGGAGCGACTTCAGATTGTGGGCATGCAAGCAGAAGACACTAACTCCAAAAACCCAGTTTTATCATAATCATCGTTATAATAATAATAATAATTGGATAATTTTTATAGCGCCGTTTTTGTGAAAAATCACCTCAAGGGCGCTACTAAAAGGGGAACCTTTCTTAACTTCTTAAGTTCAATGTGCTTAAAATAGCCATAAAATCATAATTTTACAGATATTTATTTTTAATTGTATATATTAAACCTTAATCTGAGCAGAAATAAAGTTTTTTTGTAATTTATCGAGACTGACAAATTATTAAGAAGATATTCTAAATGTTTTTTAATAAATAAATGGAGTTAGCGATTTCTTACAGCGAAGAAGTTCATATTTTTGAAGTGTTATTTAGACGTATAATATTTTAAAAATTGATATAAAACTGAAACCATTTATTTATTTATTGTTCTTTACGTATTAATATTACAGAGATATTGCATGTTTTCCTCCACACTAGGAGTTCATCTGGGTTGTGGTGCAACACAATATCAGTAGTCCAAAAATGGACTAATGATACAACTTTGTTAATGAATTACTCTTTTACCTAGAAAAGCAGTTATTTGGCATTAAAACCAACTCTTCATGCTTTAAAAATCCATTTTAAAAACTGCGTTAGTATCAAAGGCTGCAATCTCCAACGCACTTAAGAAACAAAACCATCATTCTCCAATTTGACCAATGGTAAGCCTCCATTTGATCACGTGACAAGTTGGCCGCCCATACAAAATTGTATAGTCGTGGGTTGAATCTGTCACTCTAATTTTTCTGTTTTTAATAGTTCGGAGTGAATTTAGAAATAAAAACAAGATGCCAGTATGATTATGGACTCTCACCCTTCATCCTTGCCCAAGAAAAACGCAAGGAAGAAGTCAAGGAATCCAGAAAATGGTAAGCAAAAGTAGTCAAAATTCCAAGATGAGCGACAGCTTTATGACATAAAATACCGTTTATTTAAGAGGCGTGGAGTGGAAAAAGATTTTTTAGGTGTTAATTAAAATTCATAAATTAAATTAGTATGCATAAACATGTTTTACTTGTTATGTTTTTTTTTTTTTTTCTACGAATTTTTGTCATGTTTTATCATCCAGTGTGTCCTTTAATCATTACCTCAGAAAGTGATATATGTGTATTAAAGATGTCACTGAATATGAGAATGATAACAAAAAACATCTGATATATATATATAAAATCTAAATAAGTGTAGAAAGTGACTTTAAGATGAAGTCATAGTAAATAATGCAAAATCATATGTTTTTGTATTGAAAATTTGATCGCTTAGAAGTATTGTAGATGCTTCAATTAAATACTGCGTGTAGAACATACCTTGGCCCTTAAAAATATCGGTCATTTTTTAATAAGTCTTTTAATAAGCCTATAAAAAAATAAAGTATAAGGTCTAAAAAACACACTTTCAAGTCCAAACTCTCCTATTTATAAATCCCTTTTCGGATATGGTTTTATTGTGTAATGTGTTAAATTCAGTTTATTTTATAATAATCGCAAAAAAAGTTGATATTTACACCCAATCTTCCCAAAATAAAATAAAATATGCATTTTCGCGTTAATATTTTACAATACGGCCGCTAGTCGACGAATTCGGTTATTCAAAGTGACCCCTATGGCGTCCACCGAAGAACTACTGTCCACGGTACAGTAGTGAACTAGTGGATCGCCTTAAAGACAAACAGCTGGACTTTTTCCATATAAAGAAATTAAAATCTTTCTTAACTTTTGTCAGAATTGGAGTTAGTGATTTATACTTGCACGACCGCGAAATTACAAGCGGCACGTTGCAGCATCAATGCAAAGCGGATGCCATTTCGCAGAGCCTTGCCGGTTCTATTCATTTATTGAATTGATCTGTTAAAGGTGAAAAAACGAAAGATGATGTGTTCATTGGTAATATTTTGCTCATTCAGACGACAAACGATATAAAAGGTGAAAGTAAAACCGAACAAATATTGTACTGTTATATACGATATTTAGTGAATTTAAACTGCCAAGAACAGTTAGGCCTCTAGTGAACACTGCACTAGAGGCCCAACTGCCCGTAGCCAACAGGATTACGGCATCCCTACTGAAGAGAGTGGAAAGAGTAAGGAGGTGGGAACATAAAAGTAGGGAAGTATCTGAGTATTCAGATCTGGTCACCAAACACAATTTGAATAGTGGTCATTCCCCAAGGCGATACCTACTGATGTTGTCTATCACTTGGCAATAGGTATATTAAATGATATCGAAGCAAACACGCATAATCAAAAATAATAGTGCACCGTAAACGTAAACGCACACAGCAAAAATGTGCATAAACACTTAAAAATGTCAGGTAAATTCTATCACCTACTACAGGAAATATGCTTTTTTGATTTTTACGGAAGTCGTGACCGCAACCTTGAAATCTAATGTCTCAACATTCTAAAGTGGAAGTATAACCACAAAGTTGATTTCATTTAATCAAAACAAAAACTAACGAAAAATTCTAAAGGTTTTCACTTAAAATTAAAGGAATAGGGATTTGATTTCAGTGGAGCATTAAGGATGAGAATACGTCTGCAAAGTGGCGTAGTTTTTTGGAACTAATTTAGAGGTACTTTATGGAATTGGTTTCACAAATCTGGTTAGCCAAATACTTATTAGCACCATAATATTTCCCAAGTGGGATGCTATCGTTCCATTGGCTTGGTAAATTGGGGCTCAAGCGCATCTCTCATCTCTTTAAAGAAATCCCGTATTTTATCTTTACAGTTATTTAATCGTACTGAACACAAGATAATATATGAAGTAATATCAATAAGTATTGATACTAAAGCAGATACCTGCCTACATCTGAAGTGTCATTATTTATAAGCGACCTTAACTCTGTTCTACGGGCAATATGGGCATAAAGCGTGGGTGTCGCAGACTACTCCCAATAGCGTCACTAGTCCAAGATATACCTAATGACAAGATGCGAATTATTACTAAATTACTATTATTACATATTGCTTTTGCGAGCTGTATCTTTTATGTCATAAATATGTCTGTTTTCTAAGAACTCTATGATTCTCAACAACCGCAGACTTATACATATATTATTTTTGTATAATGGGTAGGTTCACTACGAATATCTTATGATCACTCTTTATATTCCAACGCTACTCTAATGCTACAATTGGTACATTTGTCCTGAAGATTCCACACAGCATCATTATGCAAAGTAGAACAGGAAATCTTGTTTATAAGAAGTAATAAGACGTTATTGTAATGCATCGCAACTGAGGAAAATAGCTGTAGCTGTAGATGAAGCAATTGGACCGGTCAATGAAGGAACATACTTTATGTCAAAATCAATAAAAATGCCAATAGGCCAATGCAAAGCAACAGAAGCACTCGGAAAAAAGACACACAAGATAAGCACATAAAGAAACCGAGACAGTCCAATCAATACCCACGTCCTTCGTATTCAGATCAACATAAATAAAAATAATAAATCCATTGGTCTTGAAAAATACTTCAAATCGAAATTCTTTTCATGAAGGACCAAATCCAATCTTCATAATACCCTCAATAGACCAGTGGTAACGAGTCGGAGAGATAGGTCGTCAGAAAGAATAGCACTGCGAAGAAGATTGAGAAGAATCTTTGTATCCATTTAAGAGGAGTATGGCGAAAAAGGTGCAACCACGAATTAGGTTATATTAAATAAAAAACAATCCCGATAAACTGCGTTGTACACGCAGCAAAGATGGAAGATAGCTCAGAATGAACCATCTACGGGTCTGAAGGAATACGTACACTGCTACACATTTCTTCAAGCTGATTAATGAATGATTTAAAAACTCGGCTATCACGGAGAGCATTTATTTGTATATTCCCGATGGTATCTCTGTCACCGAGAACAGAGTCTATTTTATTTCCCAATCTGTAGGACTAACTTGATCATGTCGGGTGGGGAGAGCAATCTTGTTGTTGAACAGACTCGATAAGAATAATAAAGAAATAAATGATTTCTGCTTCATATCAATGTTTAAAATAAACTTCAAATTAACACTACATATTCAGCATCAGTGAAGCTGCTTTAAAAAGGCAAGCCCGGTTGCTGGTAGAGTAATACCATTAGACGCATTTTTGTTTATTTTATACTTAAAAACTTTTGCGTAATAATTATATTTTTGAATATTTCTGAACCAGCTGTCAACAATCATATTACTGTGTAATAATACGCCTTCTGATTCAAATTACAGTGATTTTAGAAGCCAAAGCAATAACTTACCTAATAAAATCAAGTTGATGGCTTTATGGCACCTAAATAAAGGTATGAAGATGATTGAAGTAAGTAGCGGTATAATTTTATGGGAGCACCCACGGTGGCAGCTTGGGCCATTACGATTCTTGTCAAGGTTCTTCCGAATTTATTCAATTAGGGTCTAGAAAAACATGCATAATTTGTTTTGCAAATATCCTTGTTCATCAATGTTTGTATGACAGACATAAGCATATATTTTTTAAGAAATAATAACGATTGAAAATGTGAATTGGCGCGTCGAGAACTGTGCTTACAAACTAAGCTCTCGCCAACATTTACACCTGATGACCCATTTCTCCACTACAACTTTTGGAGAGTCCTACTCACCTGCAGGAAACGCGATCCACTTCTGCCAGTCGTCTGCTATCCCTGTTAACTTCTACATGTCCAAGGACGAAACGTTCGCCTCCACATCGTTCAACGTGGTCCATGTATAGAACTACAAATGGAAACATTAAATGAACATTTTGACAAAATTACGTCAAATCCACGAAACTTTCCATATTCCTTTCCAAAGAACCAACTTTTCTCCCAATCTTTTGTGTGAATGTGTCGACTATAACATCCACTGTAGTGGCAGTATTCCATACATACTTAGCGATAGCCCCCAAAACTTTACGAAATTTCTAGAATCTCTTATTATTTTTTACTTGACCAAACTCTACAGTCTCTTGTTTTATGTTGTTATTGTTGCTTTACGTATTTATCTATCGTATATTATTATTGTTCACCTTTATTAGACAGTTGGTTAAGTATTTGTTGTGTCTTTGTATTTTTTTATGTTAACCTGTATGTATATATTATAAATAAAATAAACACTTATTTGTGAGTGTTGATCAATGTAAATGAAGCAAGTTGTCTGTGCCAAAACATGGTAAATTAATTTACCTTTCTTCGTGTCCACCCCTTCAACAAATTACGTAGTTCTTTGGTAACATCTCTTTGATCACATTTACTTTTTAATGTAAATCATAACATCTCGACACGCCTTCGTTTGAAAGTGATGTAATCCCCTTTGCTCCTACTGACAACGGAAGTGCTACAACATTAGCACAACATTGCCGAAATTATGAGGCATTATACTTGAATGCAAGTGCCAGACTGATTGATTTTTATGCCGTCTTAAATCATTCTCCACACTAGACGTGATACGAGCAGATCAAGCGTGACTAGAATAATGAAATTCAGTGATTAGATACCTACCTTAATTATTTCGGAACAATAGTCGACGAATTTGACCTTACAGTAAAAATCGTATTGATTATTAGTTTGCTAACAGTTTTATTTGTGATTGGTTAGTCAATTATTGTGATGATATTATATTTATTTAGAAACGAGTGGCAATTTCCCGTGGGACCTGGGGAAAAGGGACCAAGTTAGGGGGAAAAAAGCACAAAAGGTATGGAGCACAATATTGTGATAAATTAGGCCTGTCTCCAACGGGCAATTTGTATTAAAACTATTAAAATACATGCAAAAGTTTTGATTTGGTATGTTAACATTCTCGGTTGCCTTTTGAAAATTTGTCTTTTTTCCTACAAAGAATTATTTATCGATAAAAATATTTTAGTACTACTTTGTCGAGTGTCTGAAATACATAATAAGTTTCCAATTAGTAGGTACGAGTAGTTCGCAAAATTTTAAAATTATAAGTTCACGCATTACGAAGAATACCATTACATCATCGACAACTGAAATTAGTATATTTAACTGAAAAAAGTAATTTCCACCAATTATTCATCCTCGAATAGATTCACCGCAAAACCATAATAATATTATGCATTATTCTAAAAAAAGGGGATTTTTTAATCAGCCCATATGTTCATTCAACTACGACATTTCCTGGTGGTTGTTGTTATGGTTTTTCAACGATCTATAGAATGATGCACATTTTCCAAGATATCCGTTAACTCACTCACTTTGGTTAGATTTGGCAGCTCAGTTCTAAGTATAATGAAAATTATTATTTACTTCCAGGCACGATTAAGAGAATAAGGTAAAAAATACTCAAGTTTTGTCAAGTCAAGACGAGTTGGAATCTCATAGTAAACATAAATACCTATATATTAATATGTATGCATTTGGATGAAGCAAGGAGTGTGTGTTAGATAAATATTACATCGTACCATCCTCCAAATCATATCTCTTTGTGGAAATAGTACTGATTTAATTCGACTGTCATGCATTTCGTCAATTTGTAAATTTGAGTATACGTTCCGTTTCTGTTTCAAGATGGTGGCCGCTTTAACGGTTCAGTATTTTTTTCAAATGAGGGGCAATCCATAAATGACAACACATGAATTTAATGATGCGTGACGTCACATATTTTGCAATTTTACATGTAAAAATAATAGTTACTTTAATTTAATATCGTCACGGTCTTATTTACCACAACGGAGGGGGCGTAATGGGATACAACAACGACGGAAGGGATTTAATGGGTAACCACGACACGGAGGGGGTATAATGGGATACCACAATAGGGGGGGGGGGGGCGTATTCGGAAAAGGGAAAATATTTTTGTGGCAGTCGTTTTGTGCGTGTTGCTGATGCACAAAGCTGATGACTCCCCAAACGCTTTGTCCGACAATGTCAAACTCTACTCCCCTCCCCCCTTAAGGTGTGATGTAATTTATAGATGGCCCCTAAGAAAGCATAAGCTTTCCTGAAGAAAGTTTGAAAAAAGAATTGTCATTGTGATGGTCCCCCTGTTAAACGTGCGATTTCGGAAACAGCGCGAAAAATTACCTCGATGAATTCTGATCAAATATAGGTATAAACACAAAACAATGTTTTTTTTGTGATTGTTTTCTGTTTATCAGATAATATATCTATATCTCCATTCATATTATATTACATGGTAATACCGTAAGAAGTTTTCCCAGATTAGCTAACTAAAAAAAAACATCATTTTGGAAATGGTTGTCAAAAATATACATAAATTTGAATACGAACTTATTTTATTTGTACACAAACCTGAATACATACCCTACATGAAAAAAAAACAAAAGGAGTTTTCAAAGAAATAATGACATTCACACTCTTTTGAAAATGTGAAATATTATTATTTCTGCAGCGACTGCTGCATAAAGTGACGCTCAAATGTAATAGAAAATTCATCTGAAAGCATTCAGAGAAGCTAGACTGATCAAACAAAAAGTAACTTCCAGACGCGAGGTCTAGTGTTACTGTTACGGTATAGTACATAACTAAAAGTTTAGATATTACAAAACAGGCTACTATTTGATCTAAGATTGCAAGTTCTGAAGGAACGAATCCTCGATATATTACCTTTGTCGTTTATCTAATGTCCATCCTATTAGAGGTGGGTAAGTTCTGCATTTTTCCGGAAGCCTCCGAGACTTGCTTCCTTTTAAAAGTACACGAGTTCTAGGAGCAGGTCCCGGGTCCGAGTTCTTAGGTGCGGACTGGGCACTGGGTATTGTTGCGGCGCACCGAAACGGGACGCACGGGTTCAAAGAACTCGGAACCAGGACCTACTCGTAGAACCCACACGAGAACTCAGAACCCCGGAGTCGGACAAGACCCGTACGAGAACAAGATCCCGTCACCCGTGCAATGTAGGTACATTCAATGTATCTACACTGCACGGTCTTTTATTGAGAATTTAAATAAGTAAATTAATAAGCTGTAATGCTTTACTATAAACTATTATTTTATAATGCACGTCACCCGTTGATTAACGATACCAGATAAGACGCTCTAATTAAAAACTACTCCGTGCCTAGCCGAAGGGGTCACGCACGTGTGTGTCGATCAACGAACAGCGATCGAATGAATGCCCAGCGCCCAGCTCGTGACGTGACTCAAGGGGAAGTGTCATAGTTGGCCGGCCGCGGGTAGCGGGGAGTGTCGGGAACTCACCGAGACCCGCGACTCATGAGTGGAATGGTGAGTGACGCCGGACCGTGGATCGCGGAGCAAGCCGGCGCGGCGGCCACGGGGTGAGTCAGGAATGTAGTAGTTCGCGCGAGTCCGGGAGTGGGCGAAATGAATGGATTGTGTCGCGATTCACGTAGCTTGGAACAAGGCGCTTGGGTTTAAAGGAACCCGGGACTTGTATTCGAGTGCGGTTTTCGCGCTTCGGCGTTGAGTTGCTCGGACCGCCGGATTACCGCCGGATTTATTTGGATGCGGAGAGTACTGGGACTGGGCCGGGTTCTCTGGGAGTAGTCGATTTGAAAAAGGAGTGGGAGTAGGAACCGCTTCCCGCAAAGGAGCGGATCACATGAGCCCATTCCAGCTGAACTGACACATCGCTACATCCTAGGCCACCCAATAGCTCTACACCACACACAAGAAGATGAGTACAAAGTCTTAGTAATGTTGTTTGAATTACGATATTTATTTGGTGTTTGGCATTTAGTATTCTTTGGCATATGAAGGCGAGGTAGAATGATAAATATTATTTTGAACAGACACGTAATATTTCAATGCTGAAATTTGAGGAATATTCAAAATTAAATGATTGTTTGCAATGTGTCAATGTCGAACGTGGGCCTGTGAGTACCCAGAACGATTCTAAAATGACTATATATAGTTCTACAAGATTATCTGCACAATGTAAATACTACGTATACATTTGTGAACATAAATGAGTCGATCCACGAATTATGTGAAAGGAACGAACTCAACCGGCGTTTCGCGCCCTTTGCGGTTTTTTTTATTTTTTTTTTATTAATAATTTTTTTTGGTTACATACATAAAAATATTACAAAAAAACATTTCTTTTGATAAGAAGTAAAAAAAATAAAAATAAAATATGTAGCTTAACGATAAACAATAATACAATTTAACAACAAAAAAAAGATATTACAATATTATACATATATGTATGGTAACAAAAAAAAAATCCCACATAGGCATCGCCAGTTCGTGGGTATACTTAAGTTTTTTTTTAATGCAGTTAAGATACAACATAGCAAATTAAACTTTAAATTAGTAAATTGAAACATAATTATGTTTTAACATATTTGTAGAACAAATAATTCCGTATTTAAAAAACAAAAGTTAAGAAAAAAAAAATATATATGAAAAACAAAAAAGGTTAAATAAAAATTAGGGATTTGTAAAGTTATAACAGGTAAGATGTTATAGCAGGTAGGTTTTTGTGTCATTTGTTGTTATCCAAGTCTTTATTATTTTTTGTATATGCTGTAAGAGGATATGTTTTTAGATTTAATTTCTATAGTCTGATACAGTGCATTATAGATTTTTGGTGCAATGAAAAAAGCATGTCTTTGCGCAAGCCTAGTTTTGCAAAGGGGAACCTCCTTCGATCAAGTATATCTGGTCGAAGGGAACCTCAAATGCATTATTTACTCTACTGCTGAGCGTTTTTCGTTTTTTGTAAAATATACATTTCGTGAAAATATATATTTCAGACATTGCATATAGTAGATTTTTCTTATATCTAAGAGTTCAGCTTCTTGGAATAATTACAAGGAGGGGTAGGTAACATCTTTATGCAACATTATTTTTATTATTAATTTTTGAGTAATTTCTAGTTGCTTAATATGGGTATCATAAATACCCCCCCCATCCAATTATTCCATAAGATATTGATGATTGCACCAATGCATGATATACCAGTTTCATTCTTTTAATATCAACTATGTTATTTAATCGTTTAAAAATGTAAGTCAAATACCTAAGTTTATTTACAAGGTTTTCTACGTGATTTGTCCATTTTAGTTGGCTGTCTATAATAATTCCTAGGTATTTAACTGTGTTCCCCGAATTCATTTCTATACAATTAGCACACAAATCAGGGTTGCAAGAATTGTTGTGAAACCTTATATTTAGGTGAGTTAAGGGTGCCGCCCTTTTGGTATTATAGAATGGAATATACATAGTTTTTTCACAGTTCAGAGTTAGGAGGTTTTGGTTTAGCCATTCTTTGACAATGGATGTGCACTTATTTGCGTTTTCAGAGACTTCTTTCCATGATTTACCATGGACTGTGATAGCAGTATCATCAGCATACGAGAATAGTTTTCCCGGAATACTGATATTACACAGGTCATTGATATAAATTAGGAACAATAATGGACCGGAACAATAATGGTTGCTTCGTTACATTCCCCAGAATTCGTAGTTCAACTCACAGGTTCGGCTCGCGTTTGTATCCGCAGCCTAAATGAGGCTAATAGTTGAATTGAAAACGCCAAGTTCTTATTTATTTTGCCGTTAAATTTTTTATTTTATTTTTTTCATTTTTTATTTGCAAAAAGCTACATAAATTATAATAAATTTTATACAATAATTTATTACATAATACATGTATTTGATGTACCGCCATAAATAAGCAGGGCTTGTGTGTATGTATAATTAATTACATACTCGTATAATAATAACTGTAATATATAAAAATAAAATAAATTAAGTTGGGTTAACCCCTCGGGCCTGGAGTTTATTTTGTCATAAGATGAAAATGTATCCGCAGCTTAAAGGAGGCTAATATTAGGTCCTTACATATGAAATTTACGTTTTGCCGTACTGGCAACTTTGATCTCAAATATCTTCTCTTTGGTTAGGAATTCCAAATTCAAATTCGTACAGCTATTTACTCATGTATTTGTGTTTTGAAAATTATAATTCATTTGTTTCTTTCTTAATTGTTTTTTTTTTCTTTGCGTCACTTAGTTTACAAAATGGAAAACTTTAAATATCGCGTTATTTACGAGTACGAGTTCCACCGTGGCAGCAGTGCTGCAGAAATGGCTCGAAGGATTAATGATGTGTATGGCGAAGGTGCCGCAAAAGAAAACACAGTGCGTTTTTGGTTCCAACTTTTTCGTTCTGGAAATTTCGACCTGCAGAACAAGCCCCGTGGACGGGCGGAGACCAAAGTTGATAATGAAGAATTGAAGGCTATTGTGGAAGCGGATCCATCGCAAACCACGTCCGAGTTAGTTGCAGACTGCGGTGTTAGTGATAAAACTGTTTTAATCCACTTGAAGCAAATTGAGAATGTGAAAAGCTTGAAAGGTGGGTAACTCACGAATTGAGTGAAGCAAATCAACAAACGCGCGTTAGAACGCTAGACCATACACTGCACAACAGACGGCTACCAAATTAGAGCTTCAATTAGAATGTCTAAGACATCCACCGTACTCTCCGGACCTTGCCCCAACAGATTACCATTTTTTTCGATATTTGGATTTGGAACTTCTTGCAAGGGAAAAAATTCAACTCCGATGGGGCAGTCCAAACCGCCTTCAAAGATTTTATTGATTCCCGTCCGAATGGTTTTTTTAGTAAAGGGGTCGATGAACTATCTATGAGATGGCAAAAGTGCATAGATAGCAATGGTGCATACTTTGATTAAATAAATATAATATATTAAAAAAAAAATCGACTTTATGTTCCTCCCTCACAAAACGCCAATTTCATATGTAAGGACCTAATATTATAGTTGAATTAAAAGCGCAAAGTTTTTAGTTATTTTGCTTCAAATAAATTACATATAATAAATAACTGTAATATATAAAAATGAAATTAATTAGGTTGGATTAACTCCTCGGGCCTGGAGTTCATTTTGTCATTAGGTGAAAATATTTCCGCTTTGTAATAAAATCCAATTGTTTTAATATTTTTTTCATGTGAATACCGTACAAGAGTCCCAACTGATCCCGTCTGAAGCCAGTGAGACTATGGCATCCCCAATTAAATGCCAATGCTAATGCCATTTCAAGCCCCACTGAACCCCAGATTCCTACCCACCCCTTAAACCCTTTTCCTTCCCAGAACTCTCCTTCCTTTCCTTAAAAAAAACCCTCCACACAGCATCCTCAAAGATGACATAGGCCCTGAGGGAAATTATTTTCCTCAGGGCCTCCTGTGTGGGGCTCATGTAAAAAAAAAAAAAAAAGCAACGTTTCAATTCTGAATGGTGGTCTTACACCAGGGCGATACTGAGAGTATCTTCCACTCTGGAACGGGCCGCAAATAAACTATATATTATTTTAAATTTTGAGCAATATAGGGTATCTCGATTTAAAGCGAGTCAAAATATATTTACAACGGAAACTTTTGTGTTACAATCAAAGATATTCAAATACAGAAGAGATATGCTATGGTGTCCGCGCAACTGTCGCCGGACTACGCGCTAATTAGCGTAGTTTTCATACAAAAAGAATTTGTTAATTTCGTTGATTTTTTGAAAATGTGCATTAATATAGGTTAACAATATATTTTGAATAAGGAAAGAATTCGTTCATTTAGTTTAACATTCGTTTGGTTTATTCGTTAATTATTTGTTCTTTTAGTTTATTTGTTAATTGGTAAACAATATCGGCGACACCCGGAAGCGCAGACCCACATAGTAAAAACAGCAGATAGCACATCTACTTATATTTCCAATATCTTTGGTTACAATAATTTGCATAGATTTAATATTTATCTTCTTAGAGGTAAAGCAGGTAGAGAAGATGAACACTAAAACCGTAATGAATTTGACCGGTGATACCATTGTGTAAAATCGGATAAAATGGTATTTTATGGTTGTTCATTGTTTCGCTACAAAATGAATAAATTGTGAAATAACACACATTAACCAATTAACGCCACGCCAGGATTCGATCCCGCGACTTTCGGTTTGCGAGTCAAAAGCCTTACCGCTGGACTACGCCGCCCGTCCGGAATAAAATAAATGGAATAAACTGTTTTAGAAAGGCAATGAAATACGCTCTCTAATTTTATAATTCAAAATAAACATATTAAATGCACACATAAAAAAGTTTTAAAGATGGCTAGTATGTCAAAAAACACATACATATTTTATTAGACAAAAACCCTGGATCACCAACCTTATTTTTCGACGCTTATCACAAACCTTCGTCGTTTCGACTACGGTACTAAATAAAGGGGGTTTAAGGGTTTTATTCAAACAAAATATCTACATATTTCTTTACATTGTGAATGAACAATGTTTATTTATATTATTTCTTATATTTAGATAAACAAAAATGTCAAATTTATTAATCAACAGCCTTATGAATGAGATCATAGTCTTCATGCAAAATCAACAATTTTAACATTTTTATTGTGGGTATTTGAATTAGTTATCTATAACTAAATTTGGAAAAAAAAAACATTCAAATACCAAAAACAAAGACTTGAATTAAAATATATAAAATGATAATAAAATATATAAAACTATAATAAAATATATAAAACTACAATAAAATTTAAAAAATTTGGTGAAAATCTAGAAACAAATAAAAATTTGGTGAAAATCTAGCAAAAGTAACAAGTCACGTTATCACTAACCTTCGTCGATGCGACGAGCCATGGTTGATGAATTGGCGCTCCTGGACTCCCCTCATCGTCAGCACTACCGTCTGTAGCAGAAGTAACGGGCCAATTGAGATTAGCCAGAGTATGAAAGAATTACGGTGGCGCGCGCGAAAGTTATAGCGGTGTTTTTAATCCTGGGTCGTCGATTCGACGAAGGTTTGTGATCTAGGGTTAAACGTCAGTCACCTTTTTTGTCGTTTCAAGTGAAAATAATTAATTAAAAATCCCAAAGTTTCATAATTTTTTTACAAATTGCGGTTGGAAATTTTTAGATTTTAAATAAAAAGCGTGGCGTTAGCAAGCAAATTAGCCTGAGGGGTTAATGTGATAAAAATGGAAAGGTTAAGAAAAGTGATTCATAGAAAAATGAAACAATTCGACTTTGTATAAACCACTTATATGTTGCGCAAATCCGACCGGTTTCGGAACAAACGTTCCTTCGTCAGGGAAAGCTTATACTAATTTGACAGTTTCGAACAATGTTTTATTATAATAGGGGTGGAGCCGTTGCTAGTAAATAATGTAGATTGGGTGGGTAGGTATTAATGTAGAGTGGGTGGGTAGGGGAACAAATCCATGATTGGGCTATATGACAATATTTTTTGTTTGTTGATTCATTATTTTTAAGGGATTTTTTAATTTCCAAGGCTTCTAAGTTATCTAAACGTTTTCCTTTATGATTAATATGAAGAATATTTATCTCTGTATTTTTTTCAAAACTATGGTTATTTTCAATGATATGGTTAGCGAACTCAGAAAAATTATTATTATTAAGACACCTTAAATGTTCTTTGATTCTGATTTCAAAATTACGAGAATTTGCGCAACATATAAGTGGTTTATACAAAGTCGAATTGTTTCATTTTTCTATAATGGATAACCACAAAGTAATAGCTACATTCAAAAATATGATTCATAGAAGTTTATTCATGGACTTTGGACATGGTCAATTGGATAAAGCGTTGCAGAAGACTTTTTATTTGATCTTTCTCTTAATATATCATTAATTCCGATGATGATTGTTGTTTATGGATGGTTCACATAAATGGTAATTATTTTTGCCCTGTGAACATCAATGTCAAAAACTGCACAGTTTTGTATGTAAATCTATATCATCTGAGTTACCTACTCGATCGTGTCGGACATAATGACTAATTTCGGCACAACACCCATTTGTAATAATGCCAGGTAGGTACTGAGATATTCTATATTCCTAACCGCGGAACAACTGAACATCCATTTAACAGCAATAAAGCAACGCCCACCTATTGCACTGAGGTCGGAAAACAAATCACGTCACTCCACAACAACTTATTTAGGTGCTAGAAAAAAGATTTGAACAGATTCTGCTAGATAAAAGAAACAATGAACATAGGCCATGAACCATCATTGTCAATAACCGCGCATGCAATAGGCGGGGACCTCTGCCATGTGGTCCGCTACGTTTAGTGATTTAGCGGGAGTGGCCGGGTTCATGGGGTGAGGTTTGTTCGTGTCTTGGCGGTGGATGCATCTACCGACCAGCTGCGTGGTAGATCGGATCGGGAGACTGCTTGAGGGAGACGTTTTGACCTCTCCAGCAAGATTCTCTTGGAGCATCGTCTTGCGTCGCAGCGGGAGGGATGGATTCATACGCATACCTTTTTCCCTCCCAGATCTTCATCTCCTTCCTTTCCCCAAAAGACCCTCCACACAACATCCCCAAATGCGACACATGGCTTGAGAGGAATTATTTTCTTCAGTGCCTCCTGTGTGGAATTAATGTAAAAAAGTGTAACGTCTTTCACACATAGTACTGCAAATCGAATCTATTCAAAGCTTCGCCTCGCCTTTGTTTCTATCTGCATAACAACCGCACATCATTCATTGGCTCCACCGCTACGATGGTCAATGTAGTTTAGCAGTATGTAGATAGGTAAGCTTCCATATATTTTTTTCTTTCAAATCATAGACAATAATACGTAATCATAATATAGAGATAATCAATTTGGGAAGCGAGAATGGGTACCGCCACCCTGGGAACCTTTATTGGATAACCACCCCAAGTGGTTCGCCACGTTTGGTGATTTAGCAGGGGTGCCCGGGTTCATGGATGAGGTTTGTCTGGGTTTTGGAGGCGGATGACCAGGACATACTGAACCCCAGATTCCTACCCACCACTTAAACTCTTTTCCTTCCCTGCACTCTCCTCTCCTTCATTTCCTTAAAAACACCCTCCACACAGCATCCCTAAAGATGACATAGGCCCTGAGGGAATTCCTACACGCTTCCTGTGTGGAGATCATGTAAAAAAAAATAGACCGTAATATTCATCTTATTTTGAACGTCAAGCATGCAAAATTTCAATCAAATATTCAACATTCTGCTTTAAAGGGTGGAAAAAGAGGACAAGGTTAGATTTTCTAAATCTCACATATACAGTGACCTTTCGCTTCTTTTGAAGGTCAAGTTTGCAAAGTTTCATCAATTTCGGGTAAACCTGTAGATTTGTAAAAAAATAAAATCCATGCTGCCTGCCATTGAAAAACTTCTTCATAGAATCTCTCTTATATTTAAAAAGATACATAGATAATATACTGAATAAATCGTTTCGTCGTTGTTCAGGCTTCCCTGAGAACAATAGTATTGGCTCATTTATAGGGCAGGTGCAATGAGAGACGTCCTTCAAATTACTTCGAGTTTATTAAGAGAATGAACCTTCGAGGCATTTACGGGCACTGTATTGCTGAATCCGCGCCGTTAGAGATAATGCCGTAAAAACGGTCACCGGTCGCACTGGTTCGTTCAAATTTAGTAAAACGTTCGCAGCTTATTTGTTCAAATTTAGTAAAAATATCAGACAATGCTTTGTGGTGGTATATAACCACATACCTATAACCATTGACGTTGTATATCATGACATTATTGATCGAATTATATAACACTAACGGCCAACGTTGCCCGCCGGATAAGCAGAAAAAAAGCAACGTAGATTAGAAATTATTGCCTTTTGTTTCAGTATATAAAACTTTTTAAATTGACTATGTCATGGCTAACGGTCATTTCGCAAATCATACTGAGCGATCTCTAAATTTAAATGTAGCCCAAGCTCACAATGTTTACTAAATTTATCTTTAGGTAATCTAAATCTTGCTCTCATCGATAAATATTGAATATGAACGTAAATTACCAATAATTGTAATCGAAAATCTTGGCCCATGAGAATTCTTTTACAGAGAATTTAATTTACAATCGTCGAAAAAAAAATTATTTAAAAATTTGAAATATAGAGAATGCAGAAACTTGAAATCTTACTAATATTATAAACCCGAAAGTTTGTATGGATGTATGTTTGTTACTCTTTCACGATAAAATTACTGAATGGATTTTAATGAAACTTTACAATAATAGATATAGCTCATATATTAGAATAACATATACAAGCTCTGGCGTTATGAAATTTGTATAAACAAATTACAATGGGTGGCATGCGAGCTGTTTGAAAATTGAATGTACCGGGAATGAATGTGTGGAATACTGGAGGGGGTGGGGAACCCGGGAGGGGAGAGCGTAACTCAGGAGGGGGAGGGGAACTCGGGAGGGGGATATGCTGGAGGAGAACATTGGAGGGTCTCGGGACGGGGAAGGGGGAGTGGAGTGGGGTAAGGGAAGGTGGAGGAATGGGAGTGGGAACAGGGGAACGGGACGAATGGGAAAGGACACGCAGGGAGAAACAATTTCTTTATTAAATGGCCAAGCAACGCAAGCCGGGAACCAACTAGTAGCTATATATTCGTCAATATTGTCTCAGAAAAATAGTTATAATGGTATAACAACATCTAGATGACGTTTTGTTCGCATAATGTATATCTGAAAATTTGGTGAAATTCGTTTAGTTAGTGCATTGGTGGGGACCCCACCACTTTCCCAACGGCGCGGCGTTTTAAGGAAACATATGGTTTCCTCCTTCACCGCACACGTCAAGAATCTATTTTATTGACCAAAGCTACATTTATTTGAATGACTCTAGATCCTCCAATGTCCATGAATACAGGGTTAGAAAGCAGTATGCAAGTGCTTACATTAACATAATACAAAAAATATATATATCTGGCTTCTGGAATCTATAGAGAAAAATATATAGGTACAGATAAAGGTGTTATTAAATAAAAAGAAACTTAAAGCCGCGTACAGATTGCTGTAGCGTAACACGCAATGAAAGAATTTGCCGTCCACATTGCCGCAATGTATCATGCAAGTAACAGAATTCCCATAGTGTGGACGCCTTGCGCGCACGAACCGCGCGCACTCCGCGCGCGAACAGAGCATTTCAACTCGTACGCGCTGCAATCCTTTCAAATGTTGTACGGCTTTGGATATTTGACGTCGTACGATTGGTTGTTTGTGCTCCGTGCCAAACTCCACTCCCCAACTAAATTGACATAAATGTCATTCTCTACCGCCTACTCGTAGTGCTTCACCTCAGTTCAAATCGTGTAAACCACAAGTGCCAGCCCAACATCACACCACCGACCAGCATAGCCAGCATCACAAGACCAGCCCCAGCGTGCCCTCCTCCACGTAAGTCTGCATACGCGGCGTGCTCATCTCTCCAACTCGAAATTCTTGCCCTTCAACCATGGCTTCCCCCCTCCCCCCCACACCCAGCCCAACCTCAGACGATGATGATTATCATAGCCTCTCCCTCGAAATCCTCAACTTCCACCACGACAACCCCGACTCCAGCACCATATCCCTAGATGACAAAATCCGCATCTTCCACCTAATACAACGCAAACACAACTCCCGTCTCCACACTTCCGACCCCTCCTTCTGCGCCCTCTGCCCCTCAAAGGCATTCCTACCTTTCTCTTGCCCCACCACCCCAACCGACCCCCCCCTCACCACCCCCCAAACAGTTCTCCCCCCAATTGTCCCCCCAGCTGCCCCCCAAACAGTTCTTCCCCCTGTTGCCCCCCAACCCGACCGCCCTCATCTTACCCACTCAACCGTCAACCCCCCCACCGCCGCTCAAACCGATCGCCCCCTCACCGCCCCGCTTACCGATCTCCCCCTCGCTGCCCCCCGTAACAATCTTCCCCCCCCCACCCCCCAAACTGACCCCCCCCCTCTCTGCCCCACTTACCAAACTCCCCCCCACCTCCCCCCAAACCGTTCGCCCCATCGCTGCCCCCCACACTTATCTCCCCCTCACCGCCCCCAACACCGATCGCCCTCCCAACGCACCCCCTACCGACAGCGCCCCCATCACCCCCCTCCCCGCCAGCGCCCCCTTCGCCCCTCAAACCGTTCGCCACCCCACAGCCCTCCTAACCAACTACCCCATCACCTCTCGTCTGCCGACCACCCCCCAACCCTTCGGCTCCCCCAACCCCCCCCATTTCTCTTCCCCATTACCCAAACCATTCCCCCCATTCCCCCAAAACACCCTCACCCAGATCAACGAAATCCCTACCCCCCAACATACCAACCCCCGATCTACCACTACCCCACTAAAATCCCCCAAAAACAACCTTTCCCCTCCCCCCGTCCCCCAAATAGTGGTAACCACCCAGTTGCTCCCTCGCCCTACAGTAAAGAAGAAATGCCATCTCAAAAAACTCCTCCGAAATAATCCTCCCCCATATTGCAGCCATGTCCATTGCAAGTAAAAATTTAACAAACTATTACCTACATTCTACATTCTACTAAATAACTCAGATGAAGGAGAAAGGGGCCTCAATTGGCCCGGTGCTCCACAAGCCCGTACTTCACAAGTCACAAGTCAATGTTGTACGGCAGAACGTCGTTTTCAAACCGTACGGCAGAACGTGCGCGAACAATGGAGGACTTGTTCTCGGCAGACTGAGCTATGTTCACTGCGCGCATGCCGGGAACAGCTGCGAGTAGGTACATGCTCGGTTCGTGCGCGCGCTGCGTCCACACTTATGAAATGTTCCTTTCATGTTACATTGCATGTTACGTTACAGCAATCTGTACCCGCCTTAAGAGCTGCGCCCGATTGAGGAAGCCTGAATAAGAGAAATAATGAAAAAATAACAGTAATAATATAATGCAAGTATTTACAATAATAACAGAGAGAAGATAAATGCATAAAAAGAAAATATATAGAGAAGGTATTCCACAAATCACCAGGCAGTCCCAATGACAATGTGCTTGGCTATCGGCCCAACCGCAGACGAATCCCGGAGTCCGCGCCCTTTAGCCTGGCTCCCGATTTTACCCCGAAGAAATATATGTGGGAAAAAAAATAAAGTTTTAGAAGACTCTGGGGAAAAGACGAGCGTCGGGTTCAGTTAGTGCAGATGTAATTTGGTTAAGTTTTAAGATTTTCACGGCCAAAAGCATTTTCGTTATTTGTTTTTGGGGTGTTGTGCCGTATTGCGCTACCTCCTTCTTTAGCCAACGATTCGGACATCGTTGCAGTGTCCATCATCAGATGTAATTTATATAATGTTAGAAATTTTAATAAGTCTAATTATAATGTCGTCAGCATATCACATCATTAAAACTGAGGCGAGTCGCCGAAAACAGATTGAGCGCCATTATACAAATCCGGTTGCTGTAATTTCAAGTATGAGATCAAATTTCAGTAACAGTTAACAATACCAAAATGGAGACGAAACTTAATTATAACTTTCCCAGGGCTTTTAATTAATACATTAATCCAGCAACTGTTTTTTTAATGTGAATACCGCACAAGAGTACCAACTGCTCTCAACCACCAGAAGCCAGTGAGACTATGGCATTCTCAATTGGGGTATGTTGTGAGGTTGAAGATGAGGTATGATGTGAGGGAAGGAGATTGAGAAAAGGAAGGCAGGGAAGTACCTAGCTATTCAGTGCCATCAAACACGGCATAAGCCTTTTCTGAATGTTGGTCTTACACCAGAGTGATACTGAAAGTATCTTTCACTCTGCAGCTTGCCGGTAATATACCTCATATTCTTATTATTGTTACCTGGTACCCAGGAATGGAGTAATTAGTTTCGCCAGTAGAGTAGGTCTTTGTAAACCCAATCAAGCCCGGGAAAAAAAATTCTTTTAAAGATATTATTAATTTTTCAAAAAAAATTTTTTTCGCTTTTAATATTTTTATGAAATTGAGTAAATCTTTTTTCAGTGCAAGTAAAATAGAAATCTCTTATAGAGTGATATAAGTTTTCTTCAATACATATTTTTTTACCTAATGCGTTACATAAAAAATCATTCATTGTTAATTTATAGATAAGAGTTTGAGGAAATGAAAATTTACAATATTTATTCGTAGTCAATGCGTTCTTTAGCAATTCGAAGCATTTTTTGCCGGTAAAGGCATTTTATGCTATCGACTCTATGATCGGTGGAATAGTTCATATCAAACCTTTTGTTTTGGACACAGCAGTTGTTGCAGATTGGAGTTTGTTCTTTGTTTTCACATTTGGATAGTGTATGTTCCTTAGTGCAATGAGGGCAAATGGGAGGCTGCGTCCTGGCGAGACATCTTTGAGCTGTGTGGCCGAACTTGAGGCAATGGTAACATTGTGTGAGCGGGCTGCAGTCGTTTACGTACACTCTTTGGAATTTGATGTTTAATTTTTTTTTATCTATTAGTTTTTTCCTTAATTGTCCAGTTGTTTCGATAGTGTAGTTAGTGGTGTCGTTTTCTTTTCCTTCATTGTACTTATTTTTTAATTCCTTGATAAGCTTAATGTCTTTTTTAAAATCAAATCAACTATACCGGAAATAACATAATCAGATAAAATTTACTTGCGCACGCCGGAATTTGAACTCGCGCCCTTCTGATTGCTAATCGAGAGCCTTATCCCTCAACCACGGGGGCCGTAAAAATAATATTATTTACCGAAAAATACCGCAGATAAAATATTTATTTATCATTAAACTCGATGACGGCCATCGCGGTGCTAGTAGAACTATTTTATCTGTGGCATCAAAATGTCAAATTTGCCGCGAATTTAACTGTCAAAGTCGATGCATTTTACTTGACGAAAACATTGTAAAACCTATCAATTAACGCAAGTAATGTTGTTTTGGTACATAGTTTATTGTTCTAGGAATGTGTTTCCGTCAATAAAATATACGATAGCTCAAAACTAACCCACAAAACATTCAATTCAAAATTCAAAGTGATGCTTTTTAGTGAGTTTTCTTGAAAAGGCCTGGCATTTAACAGGTTAACAGGACGCTGTCACCCCAGAAGGCAAATGCAGCGGTTGGAAGGTGAAAACATCAACAGCTCATATCAATATCATTCATTTGGGAGGCGGTTATGGGAAACGCCACCGTGGGAACCATTCATCAGATAAACAATACTTCTCTCATAGGTCACCCCAACCATCAGTCCGCTTGCGACTGGACTGATGGCTCCGCTTATCCTCGGCAGGACTGACGGACAACTGCAGCTCAATTGCTTTGGTTAAGTCATTGAAATTAGAATCAATTGACATGGTATTTTTCTTATTCTATTACTTTTTAGTGTATCTAGTACTTTTTTAAATTTTTATTGTAAATAATTTGTTTTGAATATTTAATTTGATATTATTATATATAAAAAGTTCTTTTTACTTTAATATGTACAATTTTTAAATTTTTTTTTTCTTCACATTGAATGTTAAGTTGGAAAAAATTCGGTTTATGGGGGATGGTCCAAAAAAAATAATTTTTTTTTTTTATACTAATTATGGGCCGGAAAATCCGAATCTGAAAGAATTAGGCGGCGGCAAGCAATATTAACTGAGTTACACGACTTTAAAAATTTTTATACACACACAGGAAAATAGCCATTTTGGAAGCATTTTGATTCCTAGACAATCAAACTAGTTATTTTTATACTAACTATGGGCCGGGGAATCCGAATCTGAAAGAATTAGGCGGCGGCAAGCAATATTAACTGAATTACACGACTTTAAAGTTTTCTATACACACACACATGAAAATAGAACATTTTGACACACGAAGTACGAAAATCATAGAAAAACAAGAAATGTAGAAAACATGTGCTGGCAGTGTTACCAAGTCTCAAAAATATTTATCCCTATATTATGAATTACGACTATCTCAACGGCCGTATTCTTAAACCAAATGTATGAAAATTCGTAGTCTTAAAAATGCGTAACCTAACCTAAACTAACGCTAGGTTTGTGTAACATGGTTTGTGCCCCTTTATACCGCCTGCTCGCGTCACGGCAAAAAAACATCCCTGTTTTCAAGTAGTTTAGCGGCTACGCTAGGTTTGTGTAACATGGTTTGTGCCCCTTTATACCGCCTGCTCGCGTCACGGCAAAAAAACATCCCTGTTTTCAAGTAGTTTAGCAGCTACGCTGGGTTTATGTAACATGGTTTGTGATACAAAAGTGAGTAAAATTTATAAAAAATAAGTACTTAAAATATAAACATGTTATTTTACGTTATTGATATTACTGCTTAATGGCAACACTTAATTTTGTGTGGTAAAAACATCTATGTTATCTTGTTTTTCTATGATCTTTGTACTACGTGTGTCAAAATGCTTTCGAAATGAATATTTTCATGTGTGTGTGTATAGAAAATTTTAAAGTCGTGTAATTCAGTTAATATTGCTTGCCGCCGCCTAATTCTTTCAGATTCGGATTCCCCGACCCAAAATTAGTATAAAAATAACTAGTTTTATTTTTTAGGAATTTCCCCCATAAACCGAACTTTAGCCGTTAAGTTTTATAATTTTTAGTTATTTATTAATTTTTATTTTTTCTCCTTTACACACGAGTTTTTAACTCTCGTAAAGTCTAGTTTATAATTTGAAATATATATTATCATGTTAATTCAAGTACCTTTATGATTGTAATAAATAAAGTAAAAGAAAAAAAAGTCGTACAATATTTTTTTTTACATTAGCTCCACACAGGAGGCACAGAGGAAAATAAATTCCATAGGGGCCTATCGGTCATGGGCCTATCAACCTAGGGGTCATCTTTGAGGATGCTGTGTGGAGGGTTTTTTAAGGGAAAGGAAGGAGAAGAAGATATGGGAAGGAAAAAGGTATGAGGAGTGGGTAGGAATCTGGGGGTCAGTGTGACCAGGAGTGACGGACGAATGAATCTATTCCTCACACTGCGGTGCAAGACGAAGAGTCGGGAGAATCCGGCTGGAGAGGTCAAAAGGCCTCCCTCAATCAGTCTCCTCCGATCCAGCCCGCCACGCAGTGCTTGGACAAACGTATCCGCCACCAAGATCTAGACAAACCTCATCCCATGAACCCGGGCACCCCTGCTAAGTCATCAAACGTAGCGAACCACTTGGGGTGACCTGTGGCAGGGGTGTTGGTTGTCCAATAAATCCATACCCATACCCATACCCGCCTCCAAAATTGTATGCCTCATCATAATAAGTAATTTTTTTTATTCTATTAACTTTTCGTCTTTTTTATTAATAAACTTTTATTTCAGCTATATCCAGTTGCGGAGATCAGACGTGAAACTGTAAAATAAATAACTAACAACATGTACGCACTCGCATACTGCCTGCTAACAATGTATTGGAGGTCTAGAGTCATTTTAATAAAAAATAGCTTCTTCGTAAACAAAAATTAGAGCCCTGACGTGTACGGTGAAGGAAGAAACCATCTGTTTCCTTAGAACGCCGTGGAAACGGCGTTATGTTAGAGAATTGGCAGGGGTGCCCGGGTTCACGGGGTGAGGTTTGTCCTTGGTTTGACTTGACGGCGAATACGTCTACCCACCAATTGCGTGGCGGGCCGGATCGGGTCTATCGAGAGAGGCCGATTGAAGGAGGCTCTTTGACTTCTCCGGCCGGACTCTCTCGACTCGTCGCCTTGCACCGCAGTTGGAGGGATGGATTCGTACGTCACACATTACTGGACACACTGATCCCTATTCTTCTACCCTTTACGTTATTTCCTTCAAAAGATCCTTCACAAAGCATCTCCAAAGACTAGAAAGGCTCTTTTTCCAAGGGTTAAACATAATATAAAAGCTGTAATAAATGTATAACAAAATACAAATTCATATTCATGTCATATGGCGCAAAGGTCCGATGTTAATAGAAATAATTCCCAGATAACGAGTTGCCAAGAAGTGGAACCTCGCTGAACTTAAAAGGGATTGGACTACTCTGTCAAAAATATATACTGCTTACTAACCCCGTATGCATGGACATTGGAGGGTCTAGAGTCGTCCAAATAAACGTAGTTTCGTTAAAAAAAAAAGTAGAGTCTTGACGTGTGCGGTGAAGGAGGAAACCATAATGTTTCCGTATAACGCCGTTGGGAAAGTGGTGGGGTCCCCTCCAATACTCTGTCAAAAGAATAAAGATACAATACGCTAACACAGTAAATATAATTTGAGTATAAGCAGTGTGGAGATCTTGGAGAGGTAAGCAACTGTGGAGACTGTCTTTGAATCAGTTCCATGTCAACTCACCTCAGAAAGGTCATTAAAAGCTACGAAAAAATAATTTTAAAATAGCCGGTAACCCTAACCTAACTTAACCTATTTAACCATTTTTTAATTTGGTGACCCGACAATTCGTCCTGCGACAATTCATCCGGCGACAGTTCATCCTGCGACAGTTCATCCGGCCGACAGTTCATCCTGCCGACAGTTCATCCTGCCGACAGTTCATCCCGCCGACAATTCATCCGGCGACAATTCATCCTGCCTGATCATTTAGAAGATTTTTATTAAGTAAGTATGCAAAGAGGATATACGGCCGTACAACCAAAATCGATATACTTATATCTGACAGGCATCTTGAGTGGAAATCTGCTGTAAAAATATTTTTACTAAATAGGTTAGGTTAGGTTAGGTTAGGTTAGGTTAGGTTGTACGGCCGTATATCCTCTTTGCATACTTACTTGAAGAAAAAATCTTCTAAATGATCAGGCAGGATGAATTGTCGCCGGATGCATTGTCGGCGGGATGAACTGTCGGCAGGATGAACTGTCGGCAGGATGAACTGTCGGCCGGATGAACTGTCGCAGGATGAACTGTCGCCGGATGAATTGTAGCAGGATGAACTGTCATGGAACCTTTTATTATAGCTCTTAATGACCTTTCTGAGGTGGTTCTGAGTTGGCCGGTCACCCTTTGTATCAATGATAATATTGAGTATGTAATATTATTGATAAAACAATCTTACTATCGTAATATTATAAATGCGAAAGTGCGTGTGTTTGTTTGTTAGGCTTTCACGCCTAAACCACAAAACCGATTTTTTAAATTCTTTAATCAGTAGAAAACTACATTATCAGCGAGTAACGTAGGCTGTATATAATGGTAAGCTCTGGCGTTATGAAATTTCTATAAATGTAAATGCGTGTATTTCATATATTTTAGCGGAAGGGAGGAAAGCCAAAGGGAAGGTGGATTCGTGGAGAGGGAAGAGACGAGGGAGCGGGAAGGTGGGGAAGGTACGGGGGCGCAAGGGAAAGGACATGCAGGGAGAATCAATTTATTTCTTTGAATGGCATTGCAACGCATGCCGGGTACCAGCTAGTAATACTATAAACGCGAAAGTTTGTATGGGTGTATTTGTGTTTGTTGATCGTTCACGCAAAAACTACTAAATAGATTCTAATGAAACTTTACAATAATATAGCTCATGCATCAGAATAATAAGTAGGCTATAATTTATAAAGCTAGCTAGGAAGGAGACGCGGGAGAGGAACGGAAAACACACGGAAAAGTGATTCAGAGAGAAACAATGTATTTCTTTGAATATGGTATTGCAACGCATGCCGGGAACCAACTAGTATAGAATAATTGTCTAGAACTTTTTTTTTACATGAGCTTCACACAGGAGGCCCAGAGGAAAATAATTTCCCTCAGGGCCTATGTCATCTTTGGGGATGCTGTCTGGAGGGTTTTTTAAGGAAAAGAAGGAGAGGAGAGTTCTGGGAAGGAAAAGGGTTTAAGGGGTGGGTAGGAATATGGGGTTCAGTGTGTCCAGGTAATCCGCCTCCAAGACGTAGACAAAACTCACCTCATGGACCCGGGCACCCCTGCTAAATTACCAAACGTAGCGAACCACTAGGGGTGATCTGTGGCAGAGGTGTTGATTTTCCAATAAAGATTCCCGGGGCGGCGGTACCTATTCCCGCCTCCCAAATCGAAACTAAAATCAATCAAGGTAAAGAAATTGCGAATAAAAATATTGTTAGCCAAAACATATATATATATATATATATATATATATATATATATATATATAGGTTTATGTTACGGCATTTAGTGGCTCAAAGCGTCCTTTAATTACCGGAACTTCTTGATCATTTCGACTTACTGGCTCAACGTAGGTATTACTTCTACTTTCATAAACACAATCACCACGATCTACACATCTGTCCTGACGATGGACGCAGTAACGTTCACTAAAGAAGAGGAAAGCATAACATGGCGTAATACCCCAAAAATTTATCATAATATTATTTTTGGTCGTGAAAATTTCAAATCCAATGTGAATGCTCTATTCTAGACGGTTAGTTCATGTCCATGGTAGATGGTTATTGTTATTACAATACCCATATAATAATAAGGCCAAATACATCACTTCTGCCATCATACAAATAATTCAACTCTCCTAAACCAGCCTTTAATTTCGATATACACGAGCACAAAACACGAACAAAAAATCAAATGCACCTATCGTCATCTATTCACACGACGAAATTTGAAATATAACTCCTTACAATACGTCGCACATATTATGCAATACAACGCATTACCCAATGACTTCCAGCGTCAAACAAAAAAATATTGGCAAAGGCTATAAAAGGATATTTTCTCAGCAGCTTTATTAACCAGCGACGAATTTAGCTGTCTTTCTTTGTAACTCTTGTACACTCTTCAAACTGTGTCAAATATGTCTAGTCCGGTTAAAAATCTATGTACTGTTCATTGAACTACCCTTTAAATTAATATTCTTATGTAAAAATAATTTTCTTTAATTCCATAATGTTGTCCTCCCTCATTGATAGTAATGTAATTTTTATGTGTAATAATTTTGTAATATATTATTATTATTACTAATAAATAAAATAAATAAATAATAATGAACTGCTCTTCCTCAATCAACACTCAACAGATTAAGGATACTATTCACCAACCACATTGTCGAGAATGTGTAGACTACTGTAGAGCGGTCGTCTCAAGACAAGACCTTGATGCTTTTGTTTTGGTATAAGTCTTAACGGTTTTGGTCTATCTCTGAATAAGTGAAGAAATATTATAATTGTTGAGACTTCTAGCAAGATCTTGATTTGACTTGTTCTTTCTATTTTCTTATAATTAGTCCTGTCATTTGTTTTGTTTGATCCACATGCCATTACGTATTTTCATTATTATATGAATATATGAATATAAGAATTTCTCGACATTTTGATATACCGCTACGAAGTTTCTAGAATAAGTACCCGCATTATTAATTTCAGAGTTTGTATGCAAGACATCCGCCCGCATCATGGTATCTTTATAACGAAAATGTTGTTTCCTTATCCGCACACTCCGTTTATCAAACAATAGTGCTAGGTAGACTTCTTATATTATGTAGTATCATGTTGCGGAAATCTCTAAAGAAGCAAACAAATGCACCAATCTTTTTGGCCATAAGAGAATATTGTTAAATATGGTGAGGATACCAACATTACTATCTGCTGTATACCCGTTCTCCTTCTTCTTCTAAAGATAATGGAATACCATAGTTCCTTTGCAATCCAGGCAATTGTGACTCTTGTGCGGTGTGTATCTCGATCTCGCTAAAAACGAACATTGCTACAAGAGACGATTTTATCGTACCCAAAAATAAAATTAATGGTCAGATGTCAGAAGTAAAGAAGATAGGCAATGCAAGAAAGAACAGACGAATACAATAATTTAGAAAGAATGTAGATCTAAAGAAAGTTATGGTAAAGATGAAAAGACTAATAGGTAATAACTAAAGATAGTATGTATTAATTGAATTCCAAGATCCTTAATAAGCACTTAAGTATTATTTAGAGAAAACATCGATACAAATTGAGTGTTATTTGCCATTGTTCCCTGTTAAGTTCTCATTAATAACTGCAGACAATGAATGTGCTGACACGTATCTCATAAACAAATGAGAATATTTATAATGCAGACTGCGTTGCGGGCATCTTCCGATTAGCGTGAATGACCCGAGCAAAGACAGCACTGATTAGCGCAGTTAATTATAATTGATATCTTCTAGATATTAACTAATTGTGGGGCTGAATTATAGAGATAAACAACAATGTACGGTCGTATATTATAAAGGGTACATACCAGATCCTTGGGGAATACTACATTTAGTTGGATAGAAAAAAAACTTAGATAAAGCATTTAAATTTGTTTAAATCGAATACCATTAAACACGTTTCGTAAACATGAAACTAACCTACAACCTAAGGCTTTTAAGGACTGAAATATTTATAAAATTCCGTGACGAAATTCGTAATCCATATAGTTTTTCTTTATTTATCGCATTGATGGTTACATCATTTGTGGATTTTTCGACCATCGCACATGCCCGTGTCATGGTTTAAAATTTTAAAGATTTAAATTTTTTTCGTGATGGACGCATATTTTTTTTAACTACTCGCATTTCAAACTTTTTATGTGTAAAAGCTCAAGAGCTCCAACTGCCCGGAATATGGCAATGTTATGAAGCTGAAGCAAGTTGGGGAGGGAAAGGAAAAGGTACATGTAATTGTTAGGAAGTGCCTGTATATTAAGATCTGACGACTGAACAATTTCAATTCAAACTATTCTTCCATTCTGTATACTGGCCTCTCACCACATGATCTCCAGTTAGAAACGAGATGTTAATCTATTTTAAATTTATTGAAATTTTAAGCGTGCTTATAATTGGCTTATAATTTATTTTGCAACACTCTCCATGACCTCCTGATCCAAAGATTTTACCACCCTGTCTCACAGTTGGTCTATTCGTCTATTGTGTAAATCAATATTGATACATCTGCTAATTGTGTTAAGTTTGTAACTAACAACATCAATAAATAGTAACTAATATCAGACAAGTTTACAAAATCAAACCTGATTACAGGACAAATCAACAAATTAATAGTGAAGGACATAAAGTTGTCTTCAAACACCGTTCGCACTCATTTCAACAGACTTCCATCTCGAATCAGATGTGATTGTGTTAGTGAATAAAATTAGTAATACTGAAAACGATTAGTTGGATGATGTGTTGCTCTCTTGTGTGGGTGCCCAGGGCTGAATTGGGATCTTAACAATCTAGACTTTGCTCATATCACTAATTTATTTAGTGTCCTACGCAATGTCTGGATTAGTTCTCACCAATCGTAAGGTCAATTTGCTATTGAGTAGCCAAAGTAATAGGGCCAGTTTTTTCATCTATAAATAATAATTTGGCATTATTTTGATAATCTCCTTGCCTCATCAAATTTCTACTTTGCATGTAAAAAACAACGATAATTTTCATCAAGTGATCGAATCGATTATTAAAACCACTCGATTTGTTTGAACTTCAGCGTTTGGTCAAAATTTGCTGAGATTATCGCTATGCTTGATGGCCCAACCCTTTATCGATTAAAATATGTTTTTCTGATAATATTACCTTTTTTTATCGTCAGCATGGTAACGGTAAGCTACGAATTCCTTTTCGTAGGTTTGAAAACCGAAGTGTCACATTATTTTACATGATTCACCTTTGTAATATATAAATATATAAGGTGAATTATATTTCTATGTATATATTCATTTTTACCTTGTACCTTATATATAAGGTACAAGGTAAAAATTGTAAAAAATGATAATATGTAATCTCCTTTTGATTTCCCAACGCTTTCAGGTATTTTTACAGGATAAAATTTAAATGATTTTAATTTTTTTTTCTGACAAAAAAAACTATTGGTTTTGAAACATATTGGTTATTTTGATTAAATAATTGGTGTACACACAGTAATTTGAACACAGTAGTAATGTAAGAGGGATGGATTCATATGTCTGTCTATCATACCTTTCTCATTCCTTTTTCTAACTCAGATCTTCGTCTCCTTCCTTTACTTAAAATACCATTCAACAGCAGAGACCCTGATGGAAATTATTTTCAGGGTTGAGCTAATGTAAAAAAAAGAGGAACATCACGATCTAAGTCAAATTTTGAAAAACTCTGTCTAAAACCGAGCAACGCCTGGGAGTTTAACTAGTATTATATATTATGAAGAAGGGTGTCTGTGGTGGCGAGGCTTTGATTTTTATAAATATAATGCTTTTATTCCGAGATTGATGTTATTTTGCACACTTGACCTTCAAATTAAGAGAAAAATCACTGGCTACATCTGATTTCGAAAAATTCTGTTTAAATCTCGGGCAAGGTCGAGGACTTCGGCTAGTAATATAAGCACAACGAGCACAACCCACCAACGTAACTTACGATGGGGTTACAATTGTCAGGCGTGTCGTGTCGTGATGTGCTCTGTCGTGATGGCTAGCGTTCACGTGTATAAATCGTGTTCTGACGCTTTCTGACGATATTTCGAATCAAAACTGTTATCACAACACAGCCCTGGCCCGTGCACACTTGTCTGATCTGTCATGACGCGGCCGCCCCCGCGCCCCCCACCTTCACCGCGCTCTGACGAACATCGAAATAGCTTCTGTTGCGACACGACAGAACGCATCACGACAGATAGCGACACACTAATATAAAGGTCATCATACTAAATGTATAAAACCGATACCGTTATGATGCGTCACGACATGACATATGTAATTCCGCCTAGTCATCTATTCATCCAGTGCTCTCACACCTCTTATATCTTTTAAAGACATTGATACAATCTCAACAAATAATAGATGTTTACAGTTTCGAATGTTGACAGGAAGTGTTGAAGTAATAGAGAACTCTAGTCCAATTTTTAAATTTTTTTTTATGAATAATGACCATCTAACTTAAATAACTGCGTTTTTATTTTTTATTTTAGAGTTAGTTTTAATAGTTAAAATAATTGTCAAAGTTTTAATTTTTCAAGACCCCCGAAAACCACCGTATGTATGGTGAATCGTGTGACGTCATCACTCCTGAAAAATTAGAATAGGATCGGCAATCAGCTGATCTACTGCCGCCATTTTGAATTCCGTTGTTCGAAGTATTCTCCCCAAAAATAGGATTACTATTTTTTGTGCGGTAGTTTTTGAATATTTTCAATAATAGGATAAACTAATAAGAGATACCTTTGTTTTTTAAACATTATTTAGGCCTAAATAATGTTTCAATAAACACAACAACTAAATATCTACAAACAGTATGTAAATAAACGAAAAAATTAATACGATGGCCTGTGTCATATCATACGTTCCCATACACGGTGAAGTCACGACACGTCGAACAGTGACGTCACCTTGACGGCGTGTTTTTACGACCCAATTAAAAATGATCTTTTTAATAATTTTTTAAAAACTCTGCGTTTAATATTATTAAATAAAACTTATATATTCAGAATCAGCGTTTATTAGTCTATATTCTATATGAACATATTTTTTTTTAAGCCAGTATATTTTTCACTGGAGTCCTTATTATGGAATTCCTATATGTATTGATTGAAAAGATTCAAGTATTGATCAGTTTAATTTTACAATGATTCAGATTGTTTTTCTCTCATTTTCTTATTTAAGTCTCCTGCTCCCTCTCTGATCTGATGATCTTACGTAGGATGAACAAGCTTGCAGGACTGGGACATAACCAGATGACATATCACACACGTAATTCCATTAAATCAGTGCTATTTTCAAAGACGCCTTTTTGCCTCAGCCACTTTACGGCTTTTAAATCAATTTTCGCAATGTTCGAGTAGGTGCGGAATAAAATCCACTCGCAGATATATGCTGAATGTGATTCTGTTTGTGTTGGGCTATAAAATGCAGATTTATTTATTGAAATCTACTCTGACCCATGTGAGATTCATGATATCCAAATAGAGACCACGCAAAACCATTTGGTCAACAATACAGAACAGCTGGTTTTTGTTTATCTTTAAACAAGGAGAAACAAACAGATGTTCGGCTTTGAACGTTTGAAGAAGTCAGGGAGTGTAAAGAAAACCTTGATTTGCAGTTAAATTCATTATTGTACTACGAAGAGGAGAGACACGGTGTGTACTCCTTTGAGCTAGAGCATAGGTTCTCAACCTTATTTAGCCCATTGCCGCCCCCTTGAGAACGATTTCGAATTCGATTAAGAATATGTGTATAATATAATGAAAATCAAATAACTTTGTAATAACTACTATATAATTAACAACATCAACATGTTTCAATAACAATGTTGATAAGGTAACATTGTTATTGAAACATGTTGATATTGTTAATTATATAGTGGTTTAAACAAAATTGTTTGATATTCATTATATTAATAATGATACCACAAAGTTATTTTGCCAAGTTCGAAAAAAAATAAATTTTTATACCTTTTTGTTTAGCAAGTTAAAAAGCATTTTTGTTGTACCGTTTTACTGCCTCCTTCCCCCTTGTATGCATGATACAGTTTCAATTCTTAGTAATAATAATACACGTAAGGGAACGTACATACTACGTGACCCACTTTTTGCAATTTTTAACCCCCCCCCCGGTGACTAAAAACTTAAGCCCCCCGCCGCTCATTGTGATCAAGCGTGGTATTTTGAAGACCCCCCCCCTGAACGGGTCACGTAGTATGGGTACGTTCTCTAAGGTGTTTAATAATATCATGTACATACATTAAATTAGATGACATGAATAATTTTATGTTTTATTACATAAAAAATAAAATTATTTAAGTAGATCTGAACGTAATGGAATCTTTCAGTTTAATTTTCATCAATTTCCCAAACTACTAAAATATGAGAATTTTCCCGTGCATGATCAATAAATAAATAAACGCATGTAATAAATTTTTTTAACCAATATTAAAGTTTACTTTGCTTCATTAGGTACTAAATGATTAGCATGTTTTATTTGTCTTTTTAGACCACTTTTTTTTTCATGCACACGCCCTTCAAGCCTATATGCCATCTCAATGCCCCCTATTTTTTTCTGGGTCTTCTACTGCCCTCCTGAAAGTCTCAAACGCCTACGTGGAAAACCTATGATCTAGAACAATATTGTGGAATGTGTTTTTACTCCTTTTGCAGCTTTATTGGAAGCAAGTTCAAAATTATTGCACCAACATGTATTTTTTATTCTAAACGAACTGTTTTCCATTGATTGTCCACACTGCTTGGTCAAAGCCCCTTCTTGTCCTTAAGGTACTAACTCTTTTGAATGGGTGCCTGAAATTTGGGCCACCTGACTTTTTTAGCCGTTTAGATAGAAATGATTAGCTGAGACAAATAAATGAACTTGCCTCTTTAAAGCTAAAGTCTTAAACATTCACAATAAATTTAATCCAAAATCTTAGACACAAAACAAGCACACCCATACTAAATTTGTAGAAAAACTTTTTGTTGTAGGTATCAGAGTCCCTTGTTAATCACACCACCTTGAAGTTTTTTCACAACTCAACGCACAACCATAAGCGGTTTAATTGAGAAATTTAATTTGTTTGGACCCCCTGGGTGGCATTGTTCGAAGATCACAACTGTCAACCCACGAACGGAAACTTGGACCGGACAAACAAATCATCAAATAATAATAAAAACAAAGAGTGCAGAACGAGATGCTGTGTCTACACAACAGATTTGTTTTATTTTTGATTTGTGGAGGTTGCAGATTTCGGTTGAATTAAAGTATTTCCTACTTAATAATTTCGGTTGTCGGCGCATCGGAATCATATTCGAGTAAATTTAGTCAAGTTCAACAAACTTATAATTTTCAATATTGCAACTGATATAAATTATATCATTCGATATGCTTCATGCGTCATTTGACCGATCTAATCCAAAATTCATAAATTAATGCTGAAAATATCCAGGTCTTAAGGAATCACTATCGAGCAGGTAATGGGGGAACTGGACAAGAAAACTCTTGGTCAGTAAATATAAGAAAAATGGATTCATCGGACATATGTTCGAGCAACTCGGCGAAATAGGGCATGAAAAGAGCAGAGGAAGAAGGCCTTAGGAGTATAAGATGTGCGAATTTTTCGTGGCTGATGAATATCTATCAGCAGACGTCCGTTGAAGGTGAGCTGTGGAGTAGCTATTTTGGTTGGCTCAGGACGAGAAGAAAGTTTGGCAGGATGGTTACAAACTTAATTATAATATTTTATGAAAAAAAAAAACTTTGTAAACACCACTATGCTTATCTTTATCCTGACAAAGAAAATATTGTTTTTAAACATGTAGATAATGTTATTAATAATATAGCGGTGTTTACAGAGTTATTTGTTTTCATAAAATCAATAATGATGCCACAAAGTGTATTTGCGAAGTTTGAAAAAAAAAAATAATATTTTGGTATTTACCGCAAAGAAAAGCTTGGTCGAACAATAGATAGTTCACCAATTTGACAAATCTCTATTAATCAAATAGGACTGTTGTTTCGTGGAATTTTAACAATTGATCAAATTTAAATGTTAATATTCAAGTTCTACGAATGTCCCTTTCGGTTTCTCTTACTATCCAAGTACTGTAAAATAAGCGGCGTGATTAAATAATAACAGAACTTTCTACAAACTTGAATTTTAACTATGAAATTTGATGAATTGTTTTAATTCTGTGAAACAACTCGTCCTTATATTACAGTATTTCGTCTTCAATATTATGAACATGACCAAGTCCGTGTTTGCCGTTTGTGAAGGCAGAAAGAAGGCAATTACGGACTGACCTTGGTGAGTTTGGTCCGGAGTGGGTGCTTTTTCTATTTTGCAGTGTTTGCAATATTTAAACAAATAATTCAGTCATCCTACGGGTAAGATTTAGGAAATTATAACACCAGTGGGTTGTAAAATCAATTAAGTGTTTATCAGCATAAATTAATTCGTCCTCCTGCATTCTTCACCAAACATCAAAGGGTTGCATTACTGATGGATTAGTTCGATCAATATGGACTTGCGACTTTCATAAATTTATTTTAGCACACCCAAAGATGGCAAGACGATCCTTCAAAATCAATCAATCAACACCGAGGTGAGGAAATCACAGTGGTTTTGTCTTCCACACCTTTTAGCCTTATTTGAATGTTTAATGTCCGGAACAAATAAGAGACGAATATAATTAATTTTTCGATTTGGTACCTACCAACAAAAACATAAAGGGCGTGGTTGCTCCGACCTCAAATTTATTATTCGTATTTGTCTATTATTGTATCCGTATGAATATTGTATGTTCAATTGTGCATAATATGTAGAAAGTCAATAACATATTACATATTTTAGTACATTCATTCATACATCTCTCAGTTCTTGACCTAAGCTTCGAGTGGTACCGATTTATCTAGATGATCTGGGCATGTTGTTCAATTGGGCGTGTTTGAACTATTATATTTTAACACGCGAGTTTATGGCTATTATATGTTGACGTCCTTTTTAGAAGAATTGAAACAATATTGAACATAGAAGTGTGTTGCAATGGCACGTACTAAAAACATTTTTATTTACCGAAGAAATCCGATATGTTTGAGAAAGAAAAATGGCACAAAGATAGTAATTACAAAAAAATAGCATAAAGTTTTTGTACCTGAATCTATATATATATATATATATATATAGATTCAGATATTTATAGATATATACATATATATATATGTATATATCTATAAAATATATATATATATATATTTATGTCATACCACATTTTGTGGCTCATCTTAGAAGAAGCCACTTAAGTTGCTCATTCTTTCGCATGTAATATATACTTACGTAGATGAAGTACCAACATGCTGTCTTTTAAATTTTGTTTAAAATATGGTCAGCTATAATATGTAATCAAAAATTATGTTTATTTATTAAAAAAAAATATCTTAAAATAACGTGCATTCCTTGATCTATTTTAAGAACACACTTACCGCATCACGCTACGTTGCCAAGTTTAATGTTACCAATATAGTCACATATGTAGGTAGGTTGACAGAACAGTTTGGATGTTGCTTGTTGATTATTCACACATATTTATCATTTCTAGCGGCCGTTTTTGATTATTGGCGCGTTTTTTTAAAATTGTAGTATGATTTGCTAATTAATATTGTTATTTATTTGGTGTTTACGGTTGTTTTTTTTTGTGTTAAGGTTTATTTTATTATTATCATAAATAAAATTAGGTATTTAAATACATATTGGTGTAGTTTCTTTTATTTGCTACATAATTATTTTATCTTAGTTTTACTAGTGTTTTCGAAAAATTATGAATAAACTTATTAGAAATATATTACATAATTTACTTTATTCATTGATTCGTACGTTTCTTTAAGTTGTCACCTCCGATCTATATGGATAAAATCGATCTAAAAGAAACTAACTAACTAACCATCACGCCGTTTCCCCGCAGGGGTAGGCAGAGAGGACGGACCGCCAAACAACTCGGTCTTGGCACACACTCTTTGCCTCACTCACATTCATACATCGTATCATACATTCTCTTCTATTATTCTGACTTTTGACACGGCCCGACTCAAGTATCTGATTCACTTGATCGTGCCATGTCTTCCTCGGGCGTCCCCGACTTCTTCTACCATTCACATTTGCATCATATATTCTTTTTACACTACTTTCTTCGCTCATTCGCTCTACGTGCCCAAACCATCTGAGGGTCCCTTTCTTAATTTTGCTCATTATTAAATTATTATTATTATACTTAGTTGCTATCATATTTTACAATTTACAAATAGAGACGGACCGCCAAATAATATTAATTGGTTAAATTGTATTTTTTCTCGCATTAGCACAACACCTGATAAAAAATCCCTCAGTGTCTTTGTCATCTTTGGGGATGCTGTGTGGAGGGTTTTTTTTAGGGAAAGGAAGAAGAGGAAGTTCTGTAATGAAATAATTTGGTATCTTAACCGTAAATCCAGAACTAAATTTTGTATGAAATAGGCCGCGAAGAAGTTTCTCTTTTCAAGAGCAATTATAATACTCTTAGAAGAAGTCGGGGACGCCCGAGGAAGACATGGCACGATCAAGTGAATCAGATACTTGAGTCGGGTCATGTCAAAAGTCAGAATAATAGAAGAGAATGTATGAGACGATGTATGAATGTGAGTGAGGCAAAGAGTGTGTGCCAAGACCGAGTTGTTTGGCGGTCCGTCCTCTCTGCCTACCCCTGCGGGGAAACGGCGTGATGGTCGTCTCATACATACTCTTCTATTATTCTGACTTTTGACATGGCCCGTCTCAAGTATCTGATTCACTTGATCGTGCCATGTCTTCCTCGGGCGTCCCCGACTTCTTCTACCATTCACATTTGCATCATATATTCTTTTTACACTACTTTCTTCGCTCATTCGCTCTACGTGCCCAAACCATCTGAGGGTCCCTTTCTTAATTTTGCTCATTATTAAATTATTATTATACTTAGTTGCTATCATATTTTACAATTTACAAATAGAGACGGACCGCCAAACAACTCGATCTTGGCACACACTCCTTGCCTCGTTCACATGCATACTTCGTCTCATATATGCTCTTTTATTATTCTGACTCTTGAAATGGCTCGACTCAAGTATCTGATTCACTTGGTCGTGCCATGTCTTCCTCGGGCGTCCCCGACTTCTTCTAGCATTCACATTTGCGTCATCATATATTCTCCTTACACTATTTTTCTCGTTCATTTGCTTTACATGCCCAACCAATCTAAGCGTCTCTTTCTTAATCTTACTCGTTACGCTTACATCAGGCTTACATTATGTGCGGATCATTATTATTCATTTCGGTCTACTTTCATCATTTCTCTACCAGTTCCGAGCCTCACAGCGAAGCATTAGGGTAGGTACCAGCACTCCATTATGGACGGCTAGCTTCGCTTCTTTCGATAGTTTTTTAGACCGGGGTAATATAATTACACTAAGAACAGTTTTACTCTGTATCTCAGTTGTCTTTTACACCATATACTCAATAATTTTGGTAATCATAGAAAAACTATTTGCTTATCGATCTGTTTTTAAAACTGTATATTGCATTGCTAGTTTTTTTAATATAAAATAATTTCTATCAAATTCCGGCAAAGTATCTGTAGCCCTCCCCCTCTCCGCCACGCATCGCATAGCGTTACCCCGTGCCTACAAACTGAAGATTCCACGGACTGGTAGCGGATCGGTAATAGTTGCATTTTAATAAAAAGGGAAGTGTCATAATAATTGAATCACGCTAGCTTCCTTAATATCGCTTTTACTTTTTTACTTTACTTAAGTTGAAAATGGGCGTTGGCGTAACTTGACAATTCAAGCAATAATAAGCAATTTCTAAGTTATTAATGGAAAGGACTACATCCCGTTCGCTTACACTTTGCATTTCATATGATCTTTTTACAATGCTTAAATATTTGCGTGCCGGTACTAGATGATTCCGTCTGGGACATTTCCGGTAAAATATTGAATTTACCATTTTTAGAAACATCACTCCAATTATACCCGTCTCTGTTTGTCGTGTGAAATAAAAATATATCAGAAAGAGACAATCATTATTGTTTAATTGGTTGAAGGAATTTGTAAAAATGAACTCCAACATTGTACAGGTGGTTTAAGTCTACATTGTATAAATAGTCTTAAATTGGGTTTTCGGTTTTAATTGCTAACTTGTTTAGATTAGGTGGTAATATTCATCTGGGAGGCGGATATGTGTACCGCCGCCCCGAGAACCATTATTGGATAACCAACACCTTTGCCATAGAGGCAGGGCTGGGCAAAATACATGCATTACTGTAATTAAAATACAAATTACAAAATACTTTTTCGCATGTATTTAAAATACGAAATACAAAATACTTTCAAGTCGTGTATTTGAAATACAAAATACAGTATTTTAACCATTTTTAAATTTCAAATACAAAATACAAAATACAAATTACAAAATACATTTGGTTTAGGTAGAACCTTTGGTTGCAATAAATTGTCGTAAGTGCCCATATCTAAGAGTGCGTTTCCATTGAAGCAAAGCAGAGCATAGTGAAACAGAGACGTGCTAAAATTGACTAATCATATTGCTCAGGACACACATCTCGTCTCCGCTCCACTTGTAAAGATTTGTGGTATAGGACTTAGGTGTTAGATTATAATAATTATTATTATAATAACACTAGCTGGTTCCCGGTATGCGTTGCACTGCAATATTCAAAGAAATAAATTGTTTCTCCCTGCATGTCCTTTCCCGTGCGTCCCAATTCCCCTACCGCTTCCCTTTACCCTCTTGCATTCCCCGTACACCTTCCCTGCCTACCCTCTCCCCTCTTCCGCTCTCCCATCCCGCCAACCCCTCCCGCGTTCCATATATTTAGTCCCAGAACATTTTTCTATATTATAAAAACAATCAATAAAATCTGGTACCTAACATAGGTACCTATTTAAAATATCTATAATTTTAAAAATCCAATGAAAATTCTTTGGTTACAAAAAAACAGCTGCCTGCTAAATTTATTTTCATCAAACGCGCGAACTGTCAAACGTGCGTAGTTAAAATAGTCGTTAAGTTTTCTGAAATTATCCCATTTTCTGCGTAATTTTCTTAATTTTTCTTTCCGTAAGAACCTTCTAAAAGTATAAGAAAACTTTAAAAAAATGAATGAAATAGGTAAAGTCATTTTGAAGTTATGGCGTGACCAAGGGAAACAAGGATTCATTTTTATATATAAATGGATGACATTTGTGTAGCGAAGTTTTGTGTTATTTCACTTCAAGTGCGCTCTACAGTAGTTAACTTAAAAACATTCTAGTATTCAGTCCAATATTTTATTTCTAGTATTCAGTCCATTATTTAATTATTCCAATAGTGCTCGATCAAAAACTGGGCGTACTGTACAAGGCCCGCAGATACTTTAATAGTACACAACTGCTAACCCTGTACAAATCACAAGTGCGCCCCACGGTTGAATTTGGCAGCCACCTCTGGTCTGGAGCTCCAAAATACCTGAAAAATACCCTCGACTCTATGCAGAAACGGGCGGTCCGTTTAATAGATTCTCCCATCTTAAAAGACGGATTGCAATCTTTAGAGCACAGGCGTCGAGTTGGAATGCTATCCTGGTTCTACCGGTATTACAATGGAAGATGCTCCGAGGAACTAGCATCATTGATCCTTTCGGCACCGGTGCATAGTCGGGAAACACATTGTACACGGTTGACATTTGTCACATGAGAACGGGTCATTTCTTCGACTCGTTCTTGTGTTCAACAGCTCGGCTGTGGAATGATTGCCGGCCTCTGTGTTTCCTCCTTCCTACAACATGGGTCTCTTCAAGACCAATGTTCATTCCTTTCTCTCCTCAAAAAGACCCTCCACACAGCATCCCAGATGACATAGGCCCTGAGGGAAATTATTTTCCTCAGGGCCTCCTGTGTGGAGTTAATGAAAAAAAAATCTAATACTATGATACAAGAGTGTACCATACAAAGCAATGACAAGTATGATACAAAATGTACAATAACAGTGCTATTATAGCACAGGACAATAATAATAACTAGCATGAAGTAAAAAAAAATATAGTACAGTACATTATAAAGCAATTATAAGGGGGCATACATTAATTAGGTGAGCAGTTTTTCTTCCAAACTAGACTCCCCCCGCCCCTTGGTGAGATAATTTGGACCACTTCGTTTATTCTTTTCAAGTACCGTGAGATTTTGCTGGACCCCCCCCCCCCTCCTTTTTTGAGCTCACATAATTAATGTATGCCCCCTAAGAGAACTACAAATAATCATTAATAAAGAGTCCTATAGCAAAGGACAATAGTAGGTACAGGATTCTAGCGTTTTTAGTCTATGTATTATCTATGTGTGGTTATTTTTAATTATCATTATTAAAATCACTAAATGTATTTGAAAATGTATTTTGAAGCCTTAAGTATTTGAAATACAAATTACAAAATACCTCAGCAGCAGGTAATTGAAATACCAATTACCAAATACATTGTATTTGTATATTATTGTATTTCAAATACGTATTTCAATTACAAGTTTTTCAAATACTGCCCAGCCCTGGCCATAGGTCACTCCAAGTGGTAAGCTATGTTTGGTGACTTAGCAGGGGTGTCCGGGTTCATGGGATGAGGTTTGTCCGGGTCTTGTTGGCGGATGCGTCTACCCACCAGCTGCATGGCAGGACGGATCGGGATAGACTGTTTTTTTTACATTAGGTCAACACAGGAGGCCATGAGGAAAATAATTTCCCACAGGGCCTATGTCATCTTTGGGGATGCTGTGTGAAGGGTCTTTTTAGGAAAGGAAGGAGAGCAAGTTCTGAAAAGGAAAAGGGATGAAGGGTAGGTAGGAATCTGGGAGTCAGTGTGTCCAGGAATCTATCCCTCCCACTGCGGTGAAAGGCTATGTTCCGAGAGAGTACGGCTGGAGAAATCAAAGGGACTCCCTCAACACTCTCTCCCAATCCATCCTGCCATGCAGCTGGTGGGCAGAGATGCATCCGCCGCCAAGACCCGGATAATCCTCACCCCATGAACCCGGGCACCCCTGCTAAGTCACCAAACGTAGCGAACGACTTGGGGTGACCTATCGCAGAGGTGATTTTAGATTTTCACGGCCATAAGTATTTTTGTTATTAGTTTTTGGGGTATTATGCCGTGTATACCTCCTTCTTTAGCCAAAGTTTCGGACAGCGTTGCAGTGTCCATCATCAGGGCAGATGTGTAATCTCTTTCAACCCATCGCCTTGCAATGCAGTGGGAGAGATGGATTCATATATCTCTCACCCGCGACCTCCGGATTCGTAGTCGAAGTTCGCAATCTCATTTTTTTTACAGTAGCTCCACATAGGAGGCCCTGAGAAAAATAATTTCCCTCAGGGCCTATGTCATCTAAGGGGATGCTGTGTGGAGGGTCTTTTTAAGGAAGGGAAGGATAGGAAGTTCTGGGAAGGAAAAAGGTATGTGGGGTGGATAGGAATCTGGGGCCAATGTGTCTAGGAGTGACGAACCTAAAATTCCATCCCTCCAAATGCGGTGCAAGGCGATGGGTCGAGAGAGTCCGGCTGGAAAGGACAAAAGGCCTCCCTCAACCAAACTCTCTTATCCGGCCCGCCACGCAGCAGGGCAGACCTATCCGCCGCCACGTCCTGGACAAACCTGATACCATGAACCCGGGCACCCCTGCTTAGTCACCAAACGTAGCAAACTGCTTGCAGAGGTGTTGGTTATACAGTAATGGTTCCCGGGGCGGCGGTACCCATACCCGCTTCCCAAATTGGAATACCTCGTTTACAATTAGTCCTTATTCAAGTCATCTTAGGTATGATTAGTCTATTGTATATTTATCGGCGTAGTCCAGCGGTAAGGCTCTTGACTCGCACTCCGAAGGTCGCGGGATTATAATTTGTGTTATTTGACAATTTATTTAGTAAAAATAATACATATATTTTATATTTGCAGCACTTTCCAGAGTGGAAGATACTCTCAGTATCGCCCTGGTGTAAGACCACCATTCAGAATTGAAATGTTGCGTGATATGGCTTTAGCCGTGTTTGGTGACCAGATCTGAATAGTCAGGAACTTCCCAACCTTCCTCTTCCCTATCTCCTTCCCCTATCCACTACGTTGTGCGATATTCATGTAAAAACAAAATAATCAAGATTTTTGAACCCTACCCTAAATCCAAAATCAAATCTAAAATCAAATTCAAAATCAAATTCAAAATCATGAGAACTGGTCGCTTCTTCGATTCGTTTTTGTGCTCAACAGCTCGGCTATGGAACGATTTGCCGGCCTCTGGGTTTTCCCCTTTCTACAACATGGGTCTCTTCAAGACCAATGTTGACTCCCTCTTCTCCTCAAAAAGACCCTCCACACAGCATATTAGATGACATAGGCCTTGAGGGAAATCGTTTTCTTAAGGGCCTCCTGTGTGGAGTTTTTTTTACAGTGAATACCGCACAAGAATCTCAACTGCTCCCGTCTGGAGCCAGTGACACCATGGAATCCCCAATTGGGGTATGTTGTGAGGCTGAAGGTAGTGGGGAGGGGAAGGAGGTGGGGAAGAGGAAGGTTGGGAAGTACCTGGCGATTCAGATCTGGACACCAAACACGGCCAAAGCCATTTTCAAGCAACGTTTCAATTTTGAATGGTGGTCTTACTTACACCAGGGCGATATTGATAGTATCTTCCACTCTGGAACGTGCCGCAAATATACTATTTATTATTTTAAATGAATTAATTGTGAAATAACACAAATTAATCAAATAAAATTTGAGACCTGCGGTTTGCGAGTCAAGGGTCTCACTCCTGGACTATGTAGGCCGTATATTGTAATTTATTTTTAAATTATTGTTTATTTTTGTTCATAACTTTTTTTTATAAAATACACCAAAACAACAATAAAACATATTTTAATTACTTCAATACAACTAGAGACAATGCTTTTGAAAAATTGTCACGCGTAAAGTAATTACCTAGGTACAGAACATTTTTTAAAATGAAAAACTTGTTAGATTTCTTAAATATGATAATATAATCCATTATAAAAATTACGTTCTACTAAAAAAACATTTAAAAAAAATAATATAACTGTATGAAAAAACATATTACATGAGTACCTAATATATTTCTGAAATTTTTAGAAAACCCTGTATAGATATCATTACATTACAACTGACTATGCTTTCAGAACGCAAAAGACAAATACAGAATGACGTAGCAAATATTTTATTTATTAAAGAAAAAACTACATAAATGTGTATTAAAATACGTAATAATATCAACCTTGTAATAAACACAAAAACAATTAACACAAAATTAATAACGATATTATAAAAGCAATTCGTAAATCAATCTTCAATTTTAAAAAAGCGCGCGAATAGCCGCTAAATATTACTCGTATAATATAATGTCTGTTCTTCTAAAACAACTAACAGTCCACAGCGAGCGCTTGACAGTAGCTACCTATGTAGATAGAATACAACATAACATACCGGCAAACATATAACATATCGCAAAAGATTCAATCTGACATAGCCATGTCATGCGATAATAGATTTTGAGGAATTTAACCATTGAGTTCAATATCGCAAAGCATTGATAAACGACTTGGAGTTTGAATGATATTGTATGACGAGAACATCCGGCAACGTCGCATGCCGTGATGGTTATAGATGCGATAAAAAGTGTACCCAGTTGATGTTCTAAGTATTGATGAATATTTACTGATAAAAAACGCATTCCGGAGCATTAACGGTCCACGTAAAAATGTCATTTATTCACTCAAAAATTTTTTTTACACCGTTCGACTCGTCTCATCGAGTTTGATATGATGGACTTAAAAAAAAAAAAAACGATGAGCCACTAAGTGCCCAAATGAGCCAGTAAGTCGAAATGATCAAGAAGTTCCGGTAATTAAAGGACGCTTTGAGCCACTAAATGCCGTAACATAAACTTATATATATATATATATATATATATATATATATATATATATATAGGTTTATGTTACGGCATTTAGTGGCTCAAAGCGTCCTTTAATTACCGGAACTTCTTGATCATTTCGACTTACTGGCTCATTTGGGCACTTAGTGGCTCATCGTTTTTTTTTTTTTAAGTCCATCATATCAAACTCGATGAGACGAGTCGAACGGTGTAAAAAAAATTTTTGAGTGAATAAATGACATTTTTACGTGGACCGTTAATGCTCCGGAATGCGTTTTTTATCAGTAAATATTCATCAATACTTAGAACATCAACTGGGTACACTTTTTATCGCATCTATAACCATCACGGCATGCGACGTTGCCGGATGTTCTCGTCATACAATATCATTCAAACTCCAAGTCGTTTATCAATGCTTTGCGATATTGAACTCAATGGTTAAATTCCTCAAAATCTATTATCGCATGACATTGCTATGTCAGATTGAATCTTTTGCGATATGTTATATGTTTGCCGGTATGTTATGTTGTATTCTATCTACATAGGTAGCCAGACTGTCAAGCGCTCGCTGTGGACTGTTAGTTAGAAGAACAGACATTATATTATACGAGTAATATTTAGCGGCGATTCGCGCGCTTTTTTAAAATTGAAGATTGATTTACGAATTGCTTTTATAATATCGTTATTAATTTTGTGTTAATTGTTTTTGTGTTTATTACAAGGTTGATAGTATTACGTATTTTAATACACATTTATGTAGTTTTTTCTTTAATAAATAAAATATTTGCTACGTCATTATGTATTTGTCTTTTGCGTTCCGAAAGCATAGTCAGTTGTAATGTAATGATATCTATACAGGGTTTTCTAAAAATTTCAGAAATATATTAGGTACTCATGTAATATGTTTTTTCATACAGTTATATTATTTTTTTTAAATGTTTTTTTAGTAGAACGTAATTTTTATAATGGATTATAATATTATCATATTTAAGAAATCTAACAAGTTTTTCATTTTAAAAAAATGTTCTGTACCTAGGTTTACTTTACGCGTGACAATTTTTCAAAAGCATTGTCTCTAGTTGTATTGAAGTAATTGAAATATGTTTTATTGTTGTTTTGGTGTATTTTATAAAAAAAGTTATGAACAAAAATAAACAATAATTTAAAAATAAATTACAATATACGGCCTACATAGTCCAGGAGTAAGACCCTTGACTCGCAAACCGCAGGTCTCAAATTTTATTTGATTAATTTGTGTTATTTCACAATTAATTCATTTAAAATAATAAATAGTATATTTGCGGCACGTTCCAGAGTGGAAGATACTATCAATATCGCCCTGGTGTAAGTAAGACCACAATTCAAAATTGAAACGTTGCTTGAAAATGGCTTTGGCCGTGTTTGGTGACCAGATCTGAATCGCCAGGTACTTCCCAACCTTCCTCTTCCCCACCTCCTTCCCCTCCCCACTACCTTCAGCCTCACAACATACCCCAATTGGGGATTCCATGGTGTCACTGGCTCCAGACGGGAGCAGTTGAGATTCTTGTGCGGTATTCACTGTAAAAAAAACTCCACACAGGAGGCCCTTAAGAAAACGATTTCCCTCAAGGCCTATGTCATCTAATATGCTGTGTGGAGGGTCTTTTTGAGGAGAAGAGGGAGTTAACATTGGTCTTGAAGAGACCCATGTTGTAGGAAGGGGAAAACCCAGAGGCCGGCAAATCGTTCCATAGCCGAGCTGTTGAGCACAAAAACGAATCGAAGAAGCGACCAGTTCTCATGATTTTGAATTTGATTTTGAATTTGATTTTGAATTTGATTTTGGATTTGATTTTGGATTTAGGGTAGGGTTCAAAAATCTTGATTATTTTGTTTTTACATGAATATCGCACAACGTAGTGGATAGGGGAAGGAGATAGGGAAGAGGAAGGTTGGGAAGTTCCTGACTATTCAGATCTGGTCACCAAACACGGCTAAAGCCATATCAAGCAACATTTCAATTCTGAATGGTGGTCTTACACCAGGGCGATACTGAGGGTATCTTCCACTCTGGAAAGTGCTGCAAATATAAAGTATATGTATTATTTTTACTAAATAAATTGTCAAATAACACAAATTATAATCCCGCGACCTTCGGAGTGCGAGTCAAGAGCCTTACCGCTGGACTACGCCGATAAATATACAATAGACTAATCATACCTAAGATGACTTGAGTAAGGACTAATTGTAAACGAGGTATTCCAATTTGGGAAGCGGGTATGGGTACCGCCGCCCCGGGAACCATTACTGTATAACCAACACCTCTGCAAGCAGTTTGCTACGTTTGGTGACTAAGCAGGGGTGCCCGGGTTCATGGTATCAGGTTTGTCCAGGACGTGGCGGCGGATAGGTCTGCCCTGCTGCGTGGCGGGCCGGATAAGAGAGTTTGGTTGAGGGAGGCCTTTTGTCCTTTCCAGCCGGACTCTCTCGACCCATCGCCTTGCACCGCATTTGGAGGGATGGAATTTTAGGTTCATCACTCCTAGACACATTGACCCCAGATTCCTATCCACCCCACATACCTTATTCCTTCCCAGAACTTCCTATCCTTCCCTTCCTTCAAAAGACCCTCCACACAGCATCCCCTTAGATGACATAGGCTGAGGGAAATTATTTTTCTCAGGGCCTCCTATGTGGAGCTACTGTAAAAAAAATGAGATTGTGAACTTCGACTACGAATCCGGAGGTCGCGGGTGAGAGACATATGAATCCATCTCTCCCACTGCATTGCAAGGCGATGGGTTGAAAGAGATTACACATCTGCCCTGATGATGGACACTGCAACGCTGTCCGAAACTTTGGCTAAAGAAGGAGGTATACACGGCATAATACCCCAAAAACTAATAACAAAAATACTTATGGCAGTGAAAATCTAAAATCACCTCTGCGATAGGTCACCCCAAGTCGTTCGCTACGTTTGGTGACTTAGCAGGGGTGCCCGGGTTCATGGGGTGAGGATTATCCGGGTCTTGGTGGCGGATGCATCTCTGCCCACCAGCTGCATGGCAGGATGGATTGGGAGAGAGTGTTGAGGGAGTCCCTTTGACTTCTCCAGCCGTACTCTCTCGGAACATAGCCTTTCACCGCAGTGGGAGGGATAGATTCCTGGACACCCTGACTCCCAGATTCCTACCTACCCTTCATCGCTTTTCCTTTTCAGAACTTGCTCTCCTTCCTTTCCTAAAAAGACCCTTCACACAGCATCCCCAAAGATGACATAGGCCCTGTGGGAAATTATTTTCCTCAGGGCCTCCTGTGTTGACCTAATGTAAAAAAAACAGTCTATCCCGATCCGTCCTGCCATGCAGCTGGTGGGTAGACGCATCCGCCAACAAGACCCGGACAAACCTCACCCCATGAACCCGGACACCCCTGCTAAGTCACCAAACATAGCTTACCACTTGGAGTGACCTATGGCCAGGACTGGGCAGTATTTGAAAAACTTGTAATTGAAATACGTATTTGAAATACAAATATATACAAATACAATGTATTTGGTAATTGGTATTTCAATTACCTGCTGCTGAGGTATTTTGTAATTTGTATTTCAAATACTTAAGGCTTCAAAATACATTTTCAAATACATTTAGTGATCTTAATAATGATAATTAAAAATAACCACACATAGATAATACATAGACTAAAAACGCTAGAATCCTGTACCTACTATTGTCCTTTGCTATAGGACTCTTTATTAATGATTATTTGTAGTTCTCTTTGGGGGCATACATTAATTATGTGAGCTCAAAAAAGGAGGGGGGGGGGGGTCCAGCAAAATCTCACGGTACTTGAAAAGAATAAACGAAGTGGCCCAAATTATCTCACCAAGGGGCGGGGGGAGTCTAGTTTGGAAGAAAAACTGCTCACCTAATTAATGTATGCCCCCTTATAATTGCTTTATAATGTACTGTACTGTATTTTTTTTTACTTCATGCTAGTTATTATTATTGTCCTGTGCTATAATAGCACTGTTATTGTACATTTTGTATCATACTTGGCATTGCTTTGTATTGTACACTCTTGTATCATAGTATTAGATTTTTTTTTCATTAACTCCACACAGGAGGCCCTGAGGAAAATAATTTCCCTCAGGGCCTATGTCATCTGGGATGCTGTGTGGAGGGTCTTTTTGAGGAGAGAAAGGAATGAACATTGGTCTTGAAGAGACCCATGTTGTAGGAAGGAGGAAACACAGAGGCCGGCAAATCATTCCACAGCCGAGCTGTTGAACACAAGAACGAGTCGAAGAAATGACCCGTTCTCATGTGACAAATGTCAACCGTGTACAATGTGTTTCCCGACTATGCACCGGTGCCGAAAGGATCAATGATGCTAGTTCCTCGGAGCATCTTCCATTGTAATACCGGTAGAACCAGGATAGCATTCCAACTCGACGCCTGTGCTCTAAAGATTGCAATCCGTCTTTTAAGATGGGAGAATCTATTAAACGGACCGCCCGTTTCTGCACAGAGTCGAGGGTATTTTTCAGGTATTTTGGAGCTCCAAACCAGAGGTGGCTGCCAAACTCAACCGTGGGGCGCACTTGTGATTTGTACAGGGTTAGCAGTTGTGTACTATTAAAGACGACCTCCGTAGTCCAGTGGCTAAGACTCTTGACTCACATTCCGGAGGTCGCGGGTTCGAACCCGGCATTCGCAAATAAATTTTATTTGATTAATTTGTGTTATTTCACAATTAACTCATTTAAAATAATATATAGTATATTTGCGGCATGTTCCAGAGTGGAAGATACTATCAGTATCGCCCTGGTGTAAGACCACCATTCAGAATTGAAACGTTGCTTGAAAATGGCTTTAGCCGTGTTTAGTGACCAGATCTGAATAGCCAGGTACTTCCCAACCTTCCTCTTCCCCACCTCCTTCCCCTCCCCGCTACCTTCAGCCTCACAACATACCCCAATTGGGGATGCCATAGTCTCACTGGCTCCAGACGGGAGCAGTTGAGATTCTTGTGCGGTATTCACTGTAAAAAAAAATAAAAAATCTGCGGGCCCTGTACAGTACGCCCAGTTTTTGATCGAGCACTATTGGAATAATTAAATAATGGACTGAATACTAGAAATAAAATATTGGACTGAATACTAGAATGTTTTTAAGTTAACTACTGTAGAGCGCACTTGAAGTGAAATAACACAAAACTTCGCTACACAAATGTCATCCATTTATATATAAAAATGAATCCTTGTTTCCCTTGGTCACGCCTTAACTTCAAAATGACTTTACCTATTTCATTCATTTTTTTAAAGTTTTCTTATACTTTTAGAAGGTTCTTACGGAAAGAAAAATTAAGAAAATTACGCAGAAAATGGGATAATTTCAGAAAACTTAACGACTATTTTAACTACGCACGTTTGACAGTTCGCGCGTTTGATGAAAATAAATTTAGCAGGCAGCTGTTTTTTTTGTAACCAAAGAATTTTCATTGGATTTTTAAAATTATAGACATTTTAAATAGGTACCTATGTTAGGTACCAGATTTTATTGATTGTTTTTATAATATAGAAAAATGTTCTGGGACTAAATATATGGAACGCGGGAGGGGTTGGCGGGATGGGGGAGCGGAAGAGGGGAGAGGGTAGGCAGGGAAGGTGTACGGGGAATGCATGAGGGTAAAGGGAAGCGGTAGGGGAACGGGGACGCACGGGAAAGGACATGCAGGGAGAAACAATTTATTTCTTTGAATATTGCAGTGCAACGCATACCGGGAACCAGCTAGTGTTATTATAATAATAATTATTATAATCTAACACCTAAGTCCTATACCACAAATCTTTACAAGTGGAGCGGAGACGAGATGTGTCTCCTGAGCAATATGATTAGTCAATTTTAGCACGTCTCTGTTTCACTATGCTCTGCTTTGCTTCTATGGAAACGCACTCTTAGATATGGGCACTTACGACAATTTATTGCAACCAAAGGTTCTACCTAAACCAAATGTATTTTGTAATTTGTATTTTGTATTTTGTATTAAAAATTTACTTTTATTGCACCAATGACTCGGAGAATCGCACAACTTTCTACGATTATATTGATCAGGAATGTCAATCAAGAATTTTAAAAGACCGGAACGTCCTTATAATTGGGGATTTCAATTTAAATAACAAACCCGAAGAGGTTATATTAGAGCACTTATATTTCCTGAACTCCAATAACCTCAAACAAGAAAATGAAATTAAAAATCATTTTGACAATATACTTGATTTAGTACTAAGTAACACGACTAGTTGCGACGTAAGTCGATGTGAGGAACCCTTGGTCAACGAAGATAAATTTCATCCGACCTTAGCTATTCTTACTAAATTAACCAGGACAAAATGTAACCGGCGCCAGCTGCGGAACAGCGCTACTCGCCCGGCACGTCTACCTACCTCCAACCATCAGTTCCAGTTCAAGCGAGCAGATATGCAGTTAATATGCGACATACTCTCAGAATTTGATTGGAACTACCTACATACTATATCGGAAGCAAATGACGCAGTTGCGTACTTAAACAATGTATTATTCAGTATTTTTGAAATATGTGTTCCCATTAGGAAAAAATTATGTAAAAATGTAAATTATCCGGCGTGGTTCTCTAAAAAAATTATAGATAAATTAAAAAGCAAAGAATCGCATCGCAGAAGATATAAACTGCACAAGAATCAATCGGATTACTTGTTATTCTCTGCGATGCGATCCGAGCTTAAAAAAGATATAGCAATTGCGAAGCGCCAGTATTTAGAAAAAGTTCAGTATGGGATCAAAGATGATGTCAAATGTTTTTGGGATTTTATTAAATCCCAAAAAGCAAATCCATATACCCAAATTAACTTAAGTGATAGAACGGAAACTTTTTCCGATCCCGAAATAGTAAGCCAAAAATTTGCCGATTATTTCAAATCAGTGTACAGCCAGTTAGCTCCTCAACTAAATCTAGACTTTACTCGAACCGAGAGGCCCTGGAATATTGGCAAAATCGGTCTTGAGCTAACCTGTCCAGAGGAAGTAGACTCCTGTACTCGAACTTTAAAGCTCGACAAGGCTGCAGGCCCAGACGGAATACCCCCTAATATAATTGCTCATTTGTCAAAAACCATTTGTAAACCGCTGAGCTATATATTTAATCTTAGCATATCGACTGGTTGTTTCCCTCATTCTTGGAAACTCACGCGTGTAAGCCCAATTTTCAAAGCTGGAGACAAGTCTGATATAAGGAATTACAGACCAGTAGCTGTACTGTCAACCATACCAAAAATATTTGAAATGATTATTTACAAGAAATTACATCACCAAATTATGCCATTTCTAGGAGAAAATCAACACGGTTTCATGCCAAGAAAATCCACGGTTTCAAATTTGTTAACATTTTCGCGATTGGTGGCCGTCGGACTGGACTCGAGACACCAAACAGATGTAGTGTATACGGATTTTGCCAAGGCTTTTGATCGAGTTGATCATGATATTTTACTACTTAAAATGTACAAACTTGGTTTCGATCAACAAACGCTTATATTCTTCGCGTCCTATTTAAAAGCCAGAAGTCAATATGTAATAATAAATGGACATGAATCTAAACAATTCCCGGCGTTATCAGGTATTCCCCAAGGTTCAAACCTTGGTCCCTTGCTGTTCCTTATACTTATAGATGACATCCAGGTTTGTGTAAAATATTGCAAATGTCTTCTATTTGCAGATGACCTCAAACTTTTGATGGAAATAATTTGTTACTATGACTGCTTAAAAATGCAATCTGACCTTGATGCTATTGCAGAATGGTCAGTAAAGAACAAATTAGAATTCAATATAAAAAAATGTGTAACTATGACATATACCCGCTCCGAGAAGCCCATAGTTTTTGAATACAACATTAAAGGGCAAACATTATGCCGAGTCAACAGCTTTAAAGATCTCGGTATCGTCTTTGATCCCAAACTGACATTCTCGGATCATATATCACGGCTCACTCCAGCTTGCTACAAACTCCTGGGTTTCATCATCAGAATATGTAAGCAATTTGATGACCCAGATGCAATGATAGCCATGTTTGATGGAGTCATAAGAAGTAAGCTGGAGTATGCCAGTGGTGTGTGGACTCCGCACCAAGCGAAATATATTAATATGCTAGAACAAATTCAAAAAAAATTCCTTAGGTATGTCTATATGCGGATGCATGGAACGTACCCGAGATTCATGCACCATATGGAATTACTTGAGGCAACAAATAGATTTAGCTTGGAAACTAGACGTCATGCAAATCTTGCAATTCTTAGTTTTAACATAATCCATAACCGTATTGACAGCCCATTCCTCTTGGAATGTTATGGCTTATACGTGCCTGAAAATTTCAGCCGTAGTCGTCGACACGACTTGTTCAAAATACCATACGGCAGAACAGATGTTCTAGCACAGCATAGCATGACAAGAGGAATGGTGCTGATGAACGAAATATCGGAAACACTAGATATATATAACTCTTCTTTAGATAGCCTTAAGATTTTTTTGTATAATAATCATCTTTCTAGGTGTTAAGACTGTCAAAATGAGATAATTGTACAGTAATTGGATAAAAATCTGTTGTACAATTTAAAAAAAAAAAAAAAAAAAAAAAAAAAAAAAAAAAAAAAAAATGGTTAAAATACTGTATTTTGTATTTCAAATACACGACTTGAAAGTATTTTGTATTTCGTATTTAAAATACATGCGAAAAAGTATTTTGTAATTTGTATTTTAATTACAGTAATGCATGTATTTTGCCCAGCCCTGCCTCTATGGCAAAGGTGTTGGTTATCCAATAATGGTTCTCGGGGCGGCGGTACACATATCCGCCTCCCAGATGAATATTACCACCTAATCTAAACAAGTTAGCAATTAAAACCGAAAACCCAATTTAAGACTATTTATACAATGTAGACTTAACCACCTGTACAATGTTGGAGTTCATTTTTACAAATTCCTTCAACCAATTAAACAATAATGATTGTCTCTTTCTGATATATTTTTATTTCACACGACAAACAGAGACGGGTATAATTGGAGTGATGTTTCTAAAAATGGTAAATTCAATATTTTACCGGAAATGTCCCAGACGAAATCATCTAGTACCGGCACGCAAATATTTAAGCATTGTAAAAAGATCATATAAAATGCAAAGTGTAAGCGAACGGGATGTAGTCCTTTCCATTAATAACTTAGAAATTGCTTATTATTGCTTGAATTGTCAAGTTACGCCAACGCCCATTTTCAACTTAAGTAAAGTAAAAAAGTAAAAGCGATATTAAGGAAGCTAGCGTGATTCAATTATTATGACACTTCCCTTTTTATTAAAATGCAACTATTACCGATCCGCTACCAGTCCGTGGAATCTTCAGTTTGTAGGAACGGGGTAAAGCTATGCGATGCGTGGCGGAGGGGGGGGGGGGGGGAGTGCTACAGATACTTTGCCGGAATTTGATAGAAATTATTTTATATTAAAAAAACTAGCAATGCAATGTACATTTTTAAAAACAGATCGATAACCAAATAGTTTTTCTATGATTACCAAAATTATTGAGTATATGGTGTAAAAGACAACTGAGATACAGAGTAAAACTGTTCTTAGTGTAATTATATTACCCCGGTCTAAAAAACTATCGAAGCTAGCCGTCCATAATGGAGTGCTGGTACCTACCCTAATGCTTCGCTGTGAGGCTCGGAACTGGTAGAGAAATGATAAAAGTAGACCGAAATGAATAATAATGATCCGCACATAATGTAAGCCTGATGTAAGCGTAACGAGTAAGATTAAGAAAGAGACGCTTAGATTGGTTGGGCATGTAAAGCAAATGAACGAGAAAAATAGTGTAAGGAGAATATATGATGACCCAAATGTGAATGCTAGAAGAAGTCGGGGACGCCCAAAGAAGACATGGCACGACCAAGTGAATCAGATACTTGAGTCGAGCTATTTCAAGAGCCAGAATAATAAAAGAGCATGTATGAGACGAAGTATGCATGTGAACGAGGCAAGGAGTGTGTGCAAAGATCGAGTTGTTTGGCGGTCCGTCTCTATTTGTAAATTGTAAAATATGATATCAACTAAGTATAATAATAATTTAATAATGAGCAAAATTAAGAAAGGGACCCTCAGATGGTTTAGAGATGGGCACGTAGAGCGAATGAGCGAAGAAAGTAGTGTAAAAAGAATATATGATGCAAATGTGAATGGTAGAAGAAGTCGGGGACGCCCGAGGAAGACATGGCACGATCAAGTGAATCAGATACTTGAGACGGGCCATGTCAAAAGTCAGAATAATAGAAGAGTATGTATGAGACGACCATCACGCCGTTTCCCCGCAGGGGTAGGCAGAGAGGAAGGACCGCCAAACAACTCGGTCTTGGCACACACTCTTTGCCTCACTCACATTCATACATCGTCTCATACATTCTCTTCTATTATTCTGACTTTTGACATGACCCGACTCAAGTATCTGATTCACTTGATCGTGCCATGTCTTCCTCGGGCGTCCCCGACTTCTTCTAAGAGTATTATAATTGCTCTTGAAAAGAGAAACTTCTTCGCGGCCTATTTCATACAAAATTTAGTTCTGGATTTACGGTTAAGATACCAAATTATTTCATTACAGAACTTCCTCTTCTTCCTTTCCCTAAAAAAAACCCTCCACACAGCATCCCCAAAGATGACAAAGACACTGAGGGATTTATTATCAGGTGTGGTGCTAATGCGAGAAAAAATACATTTTAACCAATTAATATTATTTGGCGGTCCGTCTCTATTTGTAAATTGTAAAATATGATAACATCAAAACCATTACAACCTACTATGCTTTATACAAACATTAAAAATGGTAGATATAACTGATCAATTGGACAATTTGTTCATAATTCCATGTACAGAGACAAACAGTCCTCTCGAAGTTCAAAAAATATTAACTCAACCTGCCCTAAAAATTTTCTCAATAAATGTCAGAAGCATAAACCGTAATTTCAACGAACTATTGTTAGTTCTCACAGATCTGAATTCAGACTTTGACATAATCATTTTAACTGAATGCTGGATCAATGAAAACTACATTCCAAAAAACATAACAAACTACACCCACTACAACACACAGAATAACCTAACACAGAACGAAGGAGTTATCGTATTCATCAAAAATCATATATCTCACTCAGTGAACGAAATCATAATCAACGACTCAAATTGTCTCAAAATTCAAATAGAAAACCATGTAACCATATTTTCTATATATCGATCACCAAGCACATCTAACATAACCCCATTTCTAAATTCACTTAATCAATCTCTATCATGTGTGAAAAATTGTGATAATATCCTTATTATCGGTGATCTCAATATAAATATAATTAATTCCACACATCCTCAAGTCAATGAATATATAAACCTACTAACACTACAAGGTTTCGTCCCAGCCATTACAGCACCCACCAGGATATCTGGCTCGTCTGTGAGTTGCATTGATCATGTATTTTCAAAATGTAAATTAAAAACCAGATCTCTTGTATACCAATGCACTGTCACAGACCACTACGCTACCATAACAGCTCTGTCTCATAAAATACATAAACCACCGCAACACGTAATCACGCAAAAGAAAATATCTTACAATACACTTTTTGACTTGGTCTCTCAAGAAAATTGGTTAAATGTTTACAAACAGATTGATCCCAGTCTGGCCTGCAAATCTCTTGTTGACACACTACATATCCATCTAACCAACGCAACATCAGACACAACTCATAAACCTAAACACCATGATTCTAAACTTAAGCCTTGGATAACTGTTGGTATCCTACACTCTATTCGTAAGCGCGATAAACTACACGCACTCTGTAAAAAAAATCCCAACGACCATGATTCTCACCTGTTTTACAAGAAATACAGAAATGTGTGCAAAAAAATTACTTTAAAGGCCAGAGAAGATTACTACAAAAAACAAATAAATAACGCAGAGAATGACAAGAAAAAAATATGGAATATCATTAAAGACATATCTTACACTAAAGTAACGACAACACCCATAAACAAGATTAACGTTGATGGTCATTTACTAACAAACACAGGTAATGAATCTGAAAAAATCGCAGATCATCTCAATGAGTTTTTCACCACAATTGGTTCTAACCTTTCCAATCATATTCTGACAAGAAATAGTGTTTCGGAGCATGAACTCGCAAACGAAATATCCCTGACTCACCTGAGATATAGTCCTGTCCTTTTCACCCCCACTACAGAATTAGAAATTATAGAAATCATATCAACTTTAAAAAATACTCACTCAACAGGAATAGATGAAATCTCTACTAAACTTACAAAACATTTAAAAATATTTATAGCCAAGCCTCTAGAGCATATTATAAACCTTAGCCTCCAATCCGGTATATTCCCAAACTCCCTTAAACATGCCTCAATCATCCCTATTTACAAATCAGGTGACAGATCTTCCGTAAATAGTTACAGGCCAATATCTCTACTGAGCACAATCTCCAAAATCATTGAAAATGTAGTAAAACTAAAACTGGTTAAGTTCCTTGAGAAAAATAAAATCCTTTCAAATAACCAGTATGGCTTTCGCAAAAACCGTAGTACTGATGATGCAATTGCAACCTTCACCAAACTGATATCCGATAACCTTGATAAGGGTAATAAACCTCTTGCTGTCTTTTTAGACTTATCTAAAGCCTTTGATACTATTTCACATCACATTCTCCTAAAAAAACTGCAACAGATTGGGATAGAAGGTACTGCCCTAAAATGGTTTAAAAGCTATCTTACACAAAGATCGCAAACAACTGTCCTTCACGCAAATCGAGCATATAGAAGTAAATGTCTATCTATCTCCTACGGTGTGCCCCAGGGAAGTGTTCTAGGTCCGCTCCTATTTCTCATATATATGAACTCCCTATTGAAACTGGACATTGATGGTAATATAATATCTTTCGCCGATGACACGGTTATCATATTCACCAGCAAAACATGGAATACATCAATAGAAAAGGCAAATTATGGTCTTAACAAAATTAAAAAATGGCTAGACTCCAACCTCCTCACCCTAAATGTACAAAAAACACAATACATACACTTTTCAATCCGTAAATTCACACTCCCAGAAAACCTTCCTAAATTAATCATTCACACTTGCTCACAAAATCTAGACACATCTCCACAAACACCCAATAATAGCTGCTCATGCCCAAATCTTAAACCATCAAATGAAATAAAATACCTAGGTGTCATAATAGATAACCAATTACGCTGGGAGGCCCATATTAACTCCATAACTAAGAGGCTCCGTAAGTTATGCCATATTTTTTATTCTCTACGATCAATCCTTGATATAAACACTCTAAGAACTGTATATTTTGCTCTATTTCAATCGATAGCAACGTATGGCATTATAGGATGGGGAGGTTGTGCAGCATCCATCCTCTACCCTCTAGTGACCGTACAAAAACTTTTGCTAAGGGTCATCTTCAAATGTTCCCCCTCTCATCCATCAGAGCCACTTTTCAAGAAACTCACAGTCCTTGACATTCGCCAACTATATATCAAGATAGCTCTTATCCATATCTGGAAAAATGGATTGATAAACTCTACGCAAACGGACATACATACACGCTACTCAAAGCGTGGAAAATGCATAATTCCTGTAACAAAAACCACTTTTTCACAAAGGCAATACTCATACATCGCACCTAAAATATTCAACACGTTAAATAACGACATCAAAACATCAAAAACACTTACTCACTTTGCAACCGGTGTGCATAAATGGATATCTGAAAAGGGGCGAAATTTCTTTAAGGAACATATGAACCTATACCACCAGTAAATAATTTAAACAACTTGTATATCGCAGAACAATATATTTCTCTTTCATACTCATCATTAAAAAATGTTTAACACTACTGACATGTTTCTTATACCCAAGTATTTATTACGAAAAATATTGTGAAAATAATTCCATATTTGAGTACATATTTTTAGCCTTAGCTCAAACGTGGATTTACACAAAAACTTCTGATATATATCTATATACCTATGTTACCATAACACGCACATGCAAATCGCTCATCAAGATATAACTTATCCCTACTCTGTTACCAAATAGTACTTTCTGTGATTTTATATTGTATCTGTATTTTTTACAAACACACTTGCACTTAATGTACTTGTATTTTCATTACATTTTAATAGTATTTTAATTACACAAATGTACTTGTATTTTTTTATTTTTTTGATACATGCTCCTTGTATTATTTTTAATTCAATAATACGTATTTTCTTTCATATACTTTTCATATTATTTTAAATTTTTCTGTTTTTCCATACTTATTTTTTATATTCATATATCTTAAACTTATGTAGATATTTTGCATTATTTTTAATTCCTTTATACATCATACTTGTTTTAGATGTATACATTTTTATTTTTTATTTTTATATTATTTTGTTTTTCATTCAACTAATTTCAATTTGTATTATTATACTTTACATAAAATTGGCCACTACAACACGGGCATGTGCCTAGTGTGATGGCCAAAAAATTATCCATTTACTGTAATGTATAAACTTTACTGAATAAAGAACATAAAAAAAAAAAAAAAAATGATAGCAACTAAGTATAATAATAATTTAATAATGAGCAAAATTAAGAAAGGGACCCTCAGATGGTTTGGGCACGTAGAGCGAATGAGCGAAGAAAGTAGTGTAAAAAGAATATATGATGCAAATGTGAATGGTAGAAGAAGTCGGGGACGCCCGAGGAAGACATGGCACGATCAAGTGAATCAGATACTTGAGTCGGGCCGTGTCAAAAGTCAGAATAATAGAAGAGAATGTATGAATGAGAGTGAGGCAAAGAGTGTGTGCCAAGACCGAGTTGTTTGGCGGTCCGTCCTCTCTGCCTACCCCTGCGGGGAAACGGCGTGATGGTTAGTTAGTTAGTTTCTTTTAGATCGATTTTATCCATATAGATCGGAGGTGACAACTTAAAGAAACGTACGAATCAATGAATAAAGTAAATTATGTAATATATTTCTAATAAGTTTGTTCATAATTTTTCGAAAACACTACTAAAACTAAGATAAAATAATTATGTAGCAAATAAAAGAAACTACACCAATATGTATTTAAATAACAAATTTTATTTATGATAATAATAAAATTAACCTTCACACAAAAAACAACAACCGTAAACACCAAATAAATAACAATATTAATTAGCAAATCATACTCCAATTTTAAAAAAACGCGCCAATAATCAAAAACGGCCGCTTGAAATAATAAATGTGTGAATAAGCAACATCCGACCTGTTCTGTTAACCTACCTTCATATGAACTATATTGGTATGTATATGTAGCATTAAACTTGGCAACGTAGCGTGATGCGGTAAGTGTGTTCTTACAATAGATCAACCAATGCACGTTATTTTTAGATATTTTTTTTTAATAAATAAACATAATTTTTGATTACATATTATAGCTGACCATATTTTAAACAAAATTTAAAAGACAGCATGTTGGTACTTCATCTACGTAAGTATATATTACATGCGAAAGAATGAGCAACTTAAGTGGCTTCTTCTAAGATGAGCCACAAAATGTGGTATGACATAAATATATATATATATATATATATATATATATATATATATATATATATATATATATATATTACATAACTATTACCACACGATCCCAGCCACTACACTACAAATATTCGAGAATGATGAGAGTAGCACCCGGATCCCCACACATTAGGGAATTTTTTATCGAAGCTCCCTGCGAAAAGTCTAGCGGGGGCGTAAATTAGGTTGACATCATGATAGTCAAATTCTTCGTATTTACATTTGTGTACTGTGATGTTATTTGTATTATTTCATTGTGTTCAAAATAATACCTATATTCAATATGTACTTATTTTTAAATTTATAATATTAACGCCTTTCGGATATTACAAAATATGACAAAGTATCAAAACTACAACATGGAAACGATAGATCTAGTGAGCTTGTACCTCTCGTCCTAAAATGAGTTTTGTAACTAATCAGGATTGCTCTATCAAGAAATAAGAACATTAAAAAAATAAAACCCATTGTTCACGATAATGAAAAAAATGTTACTTTGGATTGAAAAATTAGAACGATTAATATATGTATAACTATTCTGTCTCACATTTATCAGGGCTTGAGTACACTGAAACTAGAAAAAAACTTATGATATTCCACGAATCATGTACATATTTTAACAAAATCATGTTCAGAAATCATATTACCGATATTGTCATTGCTTTATTCAGGTGCAGCTAAATCGTAGATAACTACCATTCGTTTTTCAGTTCGGATTAAACGCTTTGTACAGTGTTATTATTGGATAATATACTGAAAAAAAGTGCACTGAATAAAATTTAAAAAAAATACTCAGCTTGCTGTATTCATACGAGTAAGAAATTGGCAGATTTTAAACTCGAGCAGAAACCAGTTGGTAGATACCAGATAAGTTTGCCGGAGTGTCTGTGCCTGATTAAAACAAAGGACTCAGCCAAGTGACAAATGTGGGACAACCCGTCGTAACTCGAGAACAAGATGGCTGACCTATTTACGCAAATTCGTAGACAGATTTATTTTGTAATGTATCTATCAGTTTAAATTGAAAATTAAGATTCCGTTATCTTATGGAGTGAGGTTTGACTAGGTCTCGCCGGCGGATGCGTTTGTCCATCTACTGCGGACTCCAGATACGAATATCTACAGCCTGTATGTCTGACGAATATCTACAGCGCATATGTTTAACTAATATCTACGAACTTCAGAGTGTTGATTAATATCTACAGAGCGTAGGTTGAACTAATATCTACAGAGCGTAGGTTGGACTAATCAGCTAAATGTGCCCAATAGTCCGATATTAGGGATTTTTACATACATACTTACATAAATTAAGTTTTTTAAACTGCATACGCAATATTAGGTTATTCCAATATGCTATACATAAATGCAAATCCAACCTCTGCCAGTGCTGTAGATATTCGTCAACACTTTGGTTCTCATAGATATTAATCAACAGTTTGAGCTGTAGATATTCGTCAACACTTTGATTCTCATAGATATTAGTTCGATTTTTTCAGTTTTTGGAATTCCTGTAGATATTAGTAGACGCCTCCTCTACTGCGTGGTGAACCGAATCGGGAGATACTGGTAGAGGGAGAATTTCTCTACCCATCTCCTTGGACCGCAGTGGGATGGATGAATTCATACGTCCGTCACTCTTGGACATATTGACCCCCAAATTCCGACTCACCCCTTATACCCTTTTCCTTTCCAAAAATTTCTTTGGGGAAGTGAAGCAAATGTAAAAAATCCCAAATCTTCGGTGTGTTTGCCCAGAAGGTTTAATTTGAAATCTGAAAGAATCATGCCAGAGCTTTAGAAGGTCTGAATTTCTTGGATATTAATGAGCCAATTTTACGTCTGATTTTTTATTTTTATTTATTTATTTTTTTTTTATATCAAACGTTTATTGATTATAGCATATAAAATATAATGTACATTTAGATGATGTATTAATTTGCTTACATGTTCATATTCAAATATGTTAATACCACTCTTCCATGGAAGCGTTAGCTTGTGTCTGGAAGAGTAGTGTACATTTTTTAATGCTATATTTAAGTTCTTAAATTACAATGTGAATGTAAAAAACAATAAGTTGTAAGTTCGGTGATATGTAATTATAAGTATTTATCTACTATCAAAACAATTTTACTGTTTGGATAATGTGTCCAGAATTATTGTAATTAGTTGCTAAAAACAATACAAAATTTAACTTATTTGAAGAATGGAGTATCACTTGGAAACTGAGTTATAAGTAGATTAGATTAGTCGGAAACTGTTTTTTTTTTTTGAGATTATCTTTAAAATATTTTTTTACAGTGTTTATTAATTGGATTTTATCATTAATTTTTCTAATTTCATCCGGTAATCGGTTGAAAATAAGTCTTCCTTGATAAGTATAATAATTTTGTGCAAAGGAAGTGTTAAATTTTGGGCATGAAAAAATATATTTATGTCTAGTACGGTTTTCAGTTATAAATTGATATTTTTCTTTTTCTTTTATAATTTGAATCAATGCATTTCTATTGTATAGATCTTTGAAAAATGGTACTTGAAATTCCTTAAATAATTGATCCGTTGGGTAGTCAGAAGGTTTTTTTAATATGATTTTAATTATTAGCCTCTGCACAACTTCAATTGGGGAAAGATTAGTTTTGTATGCGGATCCTCAGCTAATGATAGCATATTGTAAAGTTGATTGAACCAAAGCGTAATATATTAGATATAAGTTTTTTACAGATAAAAAATTTCTGATTCTTAAAAATATATAAATCAATTTTCTAATTTTTTTTACAACTTGACAAATTTGTTCCTTCCATTTCAAATTTTTATCGATAATGACTCCTAAATATTTGATTGTGTTTGTTGTTTTTAATATTGTGCAGTTTTGGATACAATAATTTTTACTATGTGTTTTGGAATTATCATGGATGATGATGTCAATGTTTTTAGGGGTATCATTTTTGTGTATTGCAAATGGAATTACAAATGTTTTATCACCATTTAGTGATAGTAAATTTACGTCGAAGAAATTCTTTAAAATATTTATGTCTTCGGTGGCTTTAAATGTTACTTTTTCCCAAGTTTTATCGCTAATTATTAGTACCGTATCATCGGCGTATGAAGTAATTTGGCCATGTAGTGGTTGAAAAAAAATGTCATTAACATATATGGTGAAAAGGATTGGTCCGATTACTGTACCTTGAGGGATTCCAAAGTCTGATATTTCTTTATCGCTATTAATCTGATTTATTTTTACGACTTGCGGTCGATTTTTTAGGTAGTTCGAAATCCATTTAATTGCATTGTCTTTTATACCTATATTGTTTAGTTTTTTTAGTAGAATCTCATGGGATATACTATCAAAAGCTTTTCTGAGATCAATAAATATACCGGCACATTTTTCACCTTTATCCAATGATTCATTGATGTATGAGGTTACATTAGCAATAGCATCTTGTGTGCTGAGTGACTTTATAAAACCAAATTGGTTTTGGTGAAGAATTTTATTACTTTCTAGGAAACCGACCAATTGGTTTTTCACAATTTTTTCAAAAATCTTTCCAATGTTTGAGATTAGACAAATTGGGCGGTAGTTAGTTACTTGTTGAGGATCTCCAGATTTATAAATAGGTGAAATAATTGTATTTTTATAGTTTGTCGGAAATATTCCCTCTGTTAAACTTAAGTTTATCAAATGAGTAATTGGTTTCACCAAATGAATTTTCATGGATTTTAGAAAATGTACTGTAATAAGGTCAAATCCGGGAGACGAACCTCCTTTCATGCCTTCTATTATTTTTAAAACTTCACTTTCTGAGGTTGTTTCAAATTTTGATAAATTATTTTGATTTTGTACATTTTCAGTCGTTTGTTTTTTCGGGTTAAAAGATTTATTGATATTTTTCGCAAGATTTTTTCCTACATTAGCAAAAAAAGATGCAAACGCACATTGTTTAGGTTGAATATTAGCATCTATTATTTTATTTTCATGTTCAATGTATTTTATTTTTTGTGTTTTTTTAGTGTTATCCATGGCTAAGTTGACTGTTTTCCATATTTGTTTATTGTTATTGTCTGTAGAAAGTATTTTATTTTTGAAATAGTCTTCTTTATTTTTTTTGATACAGTTTGTTAATTTATTTTTAAATTTTTTGTAAAAAGTGTATGCTTTTTCATTTAGAGGATTTTTCAATGCTGTTTTATAAAGTTTTTCTTTATTTCTAATTGATATTATAAGTCCTTGTGTTATCCAAGGCTTTAAAATTCTTAGTTTAGATTTAATGCGGACTGTAGTTTCAGTAGTTGAATTTTTTATGTGTTGAGACAATATATTTTCAAAGTTTTTTGAGCAAGTCTCGGTATCATAACTATTTAACACGTTGTTCCATTGTTCATTTCTTAGTTTTTTGGATAAAATAGTCATATTTGTGTAGGATTTTGTCTTTGTTAGTTTAAATTTTTTATGTTTAATTTTGTTATCATAGAGAAGAATGCATGCATGGTGGTCAGTTATATTCGTTTTCCAAACAATTGATTTGATTTTGTCGATATCTTTAATATTTATGTTAGTCCATATATGGTCTTAACAAGATGGAGTGTGATTTTTTATCTCTCTCGTATTTTTATTAATGCACGATATGAAGTTAAATTCAGTCATACAATTAATATAATCATTTTTGAAATTATTTTCTACGTTTTCATTAATGTTTAAATTGAAGTCTCCTGCAATAAAGCAAAGTTTATTACTAAATTTTAACAGTATGTGTTTAAATTCATTTACAAATGACGAGATATTCGAACCGTGTGTTCTGTAAACAGCTATTATGTGGTAGTTTGTTTTGTCGAGTTTTAATTGTATTTCAATACAGTTTACTAGGTGTATAGGATGTTCAGTTATTTTGACAATACTAAATTTATCGTGAATGAATATGACGAGACCACTATTTTTATTGATGTTTATTTTGGTTGTAACATAATTATATTCTGGTAAATGATAGGTGGGTGATTCGTCATTAGTAAAAGTTTCTGATAATATTATGATGTCAGGTTTTTTATTTAGATTGTTTAATTTTAGAATTAATTCATCCCAATTTCGTTCCATACTTCGTATATTACTATGAAAAATGAAAATATTATTGAGATTCTTTGAGATTATGTCATTACATGAATCGGTGTATACACACTCATATTCTTGTATTTTAAAATTATTTTCTAATTCATTAGCTATGAAGTCATCCATTTAGTAAAAATATTAATGTGATATTGATTTCTTTTAAATATGTAGAGTATTTTCAAAGTAGAGTGTGACATAGAGTTAGTAATACAAATACGGATTTTATAATGTGTAGAGATTGTTGAAGAATGTTCCGGTTTTTTATTGATCATATATTGATTCATCACATCTTTATCATTACTAGCATAATCATTTACAATATTTAAATGCATATCTCGTAAAATAATATTATTTATATTTCTAAAATTCAATAAAGCGTTTTTTGATTCTACTATAAATTGTTGTACTGTAGACTTATGTGTAGGATAAATAGCAATATAATGCGATAATTTATTTACGTCTTTAAATTTTATATTATTTATTTTATATTTTATATTAAATTTTATATTAATTTTATATTAATTTTAACATCATAATCATTAATTACTTCATTAATATTGAGAACATTATACTGGTTGGAAATAGATATTCCAATATCAGAGTTTTTGTTTATTCTTATTATTGTTACCTGGTACCCTGGAATGGAGTAATTAGTTTCGCCAGTAGAGTAGGTCTTTGTAAACCCAATCAAGCCCGGGAAAAAAAATTTTTCTTTTAAAGATATTATTAATTTTTCAAAAAAAATTTTTACGCTTTTAATATTTTTATGAAATTGAGTAAATCTTTTTTGAGTGCAAATAAAATAGAAATCTCTTATAGAGTGATATAAGTTTTCTTCAATACATATTTTTTTATCTAATGCGTTACATAAAAAATCATTCATTGTTAATTTATAGATAAGAGTTTGAGGAAATGAAAATTTACAATATTTATTCGTAGTTTTTAAAATAATAGTTCGATGTTTTTAAAATAATCATTTCAATTCTACTAGTAAATATTATTACAACTCTTGTAACAAGACAACATCGGCCACTGGAACTAAGTGACATCCACACTTGGATAATGATGTTTGAGGCTGATACAAGTGGGAAAGATAAATAAGAAAATAAAATTTGGTAGTACCTCTGCCAATTACGACGTTATTACTAGATGTAGCTAAAGCCATTTCAAGCAAGGCATCGATTGTTACTGATGTACTCGAACTTTCTACGAAACAATATACAAGGTGTTATGGGACGTACTTGACTTACTTTAACCAGTGATACCTGACAATGTAAATAAAATTTAGTTTTCGGTGACATTTTTGAGTTTTTTTTCTACAAACCCAAAAAAAGTAGGTATTGAACAGTTGGGGGCGGGTAAGAGGCTGGGCGGTTACTCGGCTGAGTGACCAATGACAACATGCGGAAGATTTTTTTTATTTGATTTTGAAAAAAACTCATCGAAAAAGTCAAACAACATTTCATTTACGACTATATTTTTTACTCCAAATAATGTCACGAATCACTGTTTAAAGTATGTCCCTTAACAACCTGTATAATTTTATTTAAGTTTAAGTTTAAAGAAAGTTCTATTTATATTAGCCACTATAAAATGGAATATTTTATGACATATAATCTCGCCATAAAGTTAAGCATTTTCGCAAATCAGATCTTGTCAGTATCCTAGAAATCGCTGCAGCTAAATTGCTAAATAGCATATATGGAGCAGCCACTAAATTGGATGATCAACCAACAAAGGAGAAGAAGTAGGTACATACTGAAGTGGGCAAGGCGAGAGAGAAGGAGGTTGAGTAAGAAAGATGGACAGTGCTAAGAACCGGTTGGACGGGTCAAGGGAACAGTATGCCGCCTCACATATTGGCAAGCCGACTGAAGTCTCCCTTTGTGCTACAAACATGTTGGTGTTTATTGCAATCTGCATTTCTTTCGGATATAAAGACAAAAAGAAAGTCACAGATGAATATAATATGATATCCAAGGATAAAATGGTAACTGGAATGTAATGTGCTGTTGTAGAAAAACATAAATTATTATTTATTGATGCCACTGAAATGCGCAAGCATTGGCGTGCTTTGTTTTTCATATAATTTTTCAAATCATGAAAACCCAACATCTTACGAGCAGGTATTCCTGCAGCAGGTGATCTCTGTTGGATGTTGCGCAATTTCTACTCGGGTGGGTTTCTTCATTTACCGAGAATGCTAAATGCAATGCTAATTGTAAAAGTAAACGATCGAAATTTAAAAATTTCTATGCATTTCACCGTTTACTTTTACAATTAGCATTGCATTTAGCATTCTTGGTAAATGAAGAAACCCACCATTATGTAGCTGTCAAAATTCACTATTTTATCGAAATTTATAAAATTCTGAACTATTCAAAACTGTGTTGTCACATTTTAACTGCGATTATTTTTAAACGGGCAACTTTATAAACAAAAAACAGTAAAAGTAGGTGCCTACTCAAAACTCAAAACCAAAGTCACTTCCCCTTCTTTTGTAAAAAATACTAACCTTAGAAATCTGAACAATTTTCGGGCTATTTTCCAAAGTTGATAACTTTGCGGCTTATTTTGACGCATGGTAAATTATTGTGTGAATCTTCACGAATCAAACAACTAACTTGAAGAGAAAAAACGTTTACGGGACGAAGCGTTCAGGGCAGGTTGCGTCTTAAACATAGACATTTAAAGTAGGAAAATTTCCCAGGGTAGAACGATTATGACACGAAATATTATCAGAAATCTTGTGGTAGGTACAGGGTTTTAACCAAGACGAGCTGCCCACACTGCTAAAAAGGAGCAAGACCTAAATAACCACATAATAATTACTAAAAAACGAATTAAAAATAATATTTCTGTTACATACCGATATTATTTGTACTTTTATATTCTAACTACATTTTCTTATTTGCGATCATTAAAAAAAGGAATTTATAATTTTTCAAATGATTACAGAAAATGTGTTATTTTTAACAGTTTATTGGATATTTCAGAGCTCTATAGCTGTGTGATAAATGATATTGTGATTTGAAATATTTACTACATAAGCAGGCCATTTGCCTCCTATTCTCTTTCGCGCAGTCAATCAATCTACTTCCGAGAAAAAAACAACACAAAATACATCGACGTTTGAAAGGAAATATGGCTAAAGTGCCAAACAAGTATGACATTGCAGATGAATTTACACAATAAGCTTTTTGTTTGTTTGTGCATGTGTTCATTAAATAAAGTTTTCTAGAGTTTCCCAAGTATTCTGGGAAACTCTAGAAAAGTTGATTTGCTGAACACAAGCACAAACAAACAATGTAGCTTATTGTGTATAGTGTAGGACACGATATCAGGATGAGTTTGTATGAGGTACTCAAATATTGAAATGAGGTGTTGAGGTGTCCCACCTCATTTGAGGTGAGGTGTTACAAAATATTTTCGCTTACGGGGGGAGGGGGGGGGGGGGGGGGGGTGGCTGGTTTTTTTCCTTCAGCTTGATTTTCTTGGTTCAGAGGTGTTGGTTTTCTAATAAATACCGGGGTGGCGGTACCCATACCCGCCTCCCGTTTCTGTTATTTTTGTAATACGAAAAATGGATATCAAAAAGGCCTACCCCCTCCCCACCTTCACCACCTCTGATCCCCTCCCTGCACCCCCCCCTCTGATCCCCCCCCTTCACCCCCCCTCTTATCCCTTCCCCTCCTCAGCAACCCCCTCCACCTCATTTCAACACTGCCTCATCCTCCCTCCCTTGGCTGTTGGGGCTCTTGTGCGGTATTTACATAATATATAACAATAATTTAAAATAAAAATATATTAAAAAAAAATATTTTTTTGGCACAGTTAATACTGTTGTGCGGTATTCACTTATCAATACATAATTTACAATAAAAAATATTTAGGATAAAAAAAAAATTTAAGCAGTTGGGACTCTTGTGCTCATAAATTATTGTTATGTGTATTCACATAACAATAATTTACAACAACAAAAATATTTTAAAAAATATCTTTTTTCGAGCAGTTGGTACTCTTGTGCGGTATTCACTTAACAATAATTTAGAATAAAAAAATAAAAAATAAAAATTTCGGAGCAGTTGGGACGCTTCTGCAGTATTCACAATATATGAATTGGCTTACCCCATCACCACCTCACGGTTCTAATACAAAAATGTCATAGAATATACAAACACTTCACGCCTCACCACCTCATACATTTGTCCCAAACTATGCGTGACATGACATGTAGTTTAATACATCAACCACCTCACACCTCACCTCATATTTGTCCCATACGTGACAACGTGACATGACATGTAGTCCAATACACCAACCACCTCACATCTCACCTCATATTTGTCCCGTACATGACATAAATGTAGTCCAACAAAACAAACCACCTCACACCTCATGTTTGTCCCTCCTTCATATTTGTCCCCCCTTCATATTTGTAGTAATACAAAGAAAAAGAGTTGGTACAAATACATATTGTGAGGTGGGGGGACATTTTGTTTGTATGGGACATTTGAGGTGCCTCTTGTATGAGGTACTCAACACTAATTGTGTAGATTCATCTTTAATTTTACCGCTGTATGGAGCTTTAGTCATTCTTCCTTTCCAACGTCGACATGATGCTTTCCTTCTTTACATATTAGTAGAATTAAGTTTTCTGGTTTCACAACTTTTCAGCAACTAATTTGTCAGCTGTGCTTACATTTATTCCTGTTCTCCAGCTTTGTAACATACACTCAGAATAATTCGCTTCGTATAGTACAACTATGTATTTATTTGACGTTGGTATTTTTTGCTGGAGGTATTTGACCCTGGGCGTGTTCGTGGTCGGGACGCGATCTCAATCCCCGGCTCGAGCAGACCAGCAGACTGCTGTAACCTGTTGTAATGCAGACTCAACCACACCACCGAACCACAAACTGTGTTCCTGCTCGCAATATTAATGCAACTTTGTCTTTGTAATATTATGTAAATCTGCTTCGTTTTATAAATGAATGTCAATAACCGAATCAATATCACAATTTTTTGAAGTGAAACTTCTTTATCACCGTTGTGATTTGAAACGCGATGAAACGGAAACGGGTGACACTAAAAAGAGGCAAACACACACATCTATAGGATTTAGCCTGCGAGAGAATGCGTCAGAATGAAACCTTACCTACGTACAGTACCTACGTCGCGTCGCGCTCTGTCAAGCTGCGCGCATTGACCGCTTTGATTATGAGCTCACTTTTCAAGGGTCCTATTGGTTGAGATTGTGTGGGTGAAGGTTTTACTTCTACCCCGTCTGAAGGCATTATAAAACTGTTCAGAAAGCGAAACAGCTGTCACGTGTGGTAATAATTACATAGCAGAACTTGTTTATAAATAAACTGTTTTTATAAATTGAATAATAGTATTATTTAATATATTGAAAAAATAAAAATTAAAATGGAGTTCTACAAATTAAATTTGATAACAATAAATAGATTCATCACAATATAACTATGGGTATGGATTTACAATCCTTGATTCATTCGAATTCGTACATTATCTCATAAATATTCATCTTGGATTTGTAGAAAAGTCAATAGATGTCGCATATTAAATAAAAATGGATTAATTTATACAAGCCACTATCCAGAAAACATTTAGTTCCGCTTGAATCTTGCAATCATACATAGAGATAGCAGCCAATAAAAATATGCATTAAGAAAATGAAGATAATGTTGGTAATTCTTTGTCGTGAGTTAAATATGACCGAATCGGATAGGGATACATTAGCTCAGTTGGTAGAGCACTGACCCGGCAGGACACAGTTCTCTATTGTTTTGTATGTTCTTGTCAATTGACATCTATACCTGTATTTTCTCCTTAAGATGAATATACACGTGAAATCCTATTTAGATACTATTTTGATTAATCTTTACGACGAATCGGCTTACAGTATGAACATCAAAAAATATGCTACGGATAAATCGAAGCTTTTACTAGCTTTTCTATGTATTGGAATTACAATAAAATTATTATTTACGTAACAAAAAATATAAGCGAAAACCACCAAAAAAATGTTTTTTCATGACTTAACTATGAAGTAATACAAGAAAGAATTTTTAAAAAATACCCCTTTATGGCTAAGACTATTTTCGAGGTTTTCCGTGTTCTAACATATTTTCGTTCTTATAAAATTATGCAGAAAATAAATAAAAACCACTTTTTCGCTTACTTGCCTCGTGCAAAAAGACGTTCGATTTTAAAATTTTGCAGGCATGAGATTCGAAATATTTCTAGCGTTTATATTCCTCTTAACAAAAAAAAACCTTACGTTACATTGCAAACGTTATTTTATATCTACTAAGTATTTATTGTTATGAATTTTAATTTGTAGTGCTACATACTATTTTTAGCTTTTTCTTTAAATATTCAATAATAATTAAATTTGGGAAGCGGAGAAGGGTTCTGACAACCCTGGAACCATTAATTAGATCGCTGCGTTTGGTGACTTAGCTCGGGGTCATGGCGCGAGGTTTTTCCAGGTCTCGGCGGCGGATCACCTGGACAAACTGAACCCCAGATTTTTACCTACACCTATTTTCACCGATCCTTCTCTCTTTCTTTTCCCTAAAAAGACCCTCCACACAGCATCCCCAAATATGAATATTTAAAGAGGACAAATAATTTTCATTTTAGAACATTCCGTACACAGATCGCACTATTTGCAACCAGCCAGGGTATAATAATTCATTGCATAAGGTTCTACCTACATTCGCGTAATGCCTTTCTAAGATAGAGCCAAGTTCTAATTAAATATTTTCCTATATATGTTAAACTAAAAAAAATGCACGATAGTGAACTTCAAAATCAGAGATTGTTAAATAGATTATGAGAATTTGTCTTGCCAATATTGACACCCAGAACAAGGTAAGGTGAAGTTAGGACCCCATCTAATCTAATCAACCCGATCAACTCAACTGTCAGATACAAACAAAATGGCAATTGCAAAAAGTTTAAAGTGATATTAGAATCTTGTAAAATAAATGGAAGCCTTAAAAACTTGATGTTAGAACTTCGTCACACATCTACGGAAATATAACACAGACGGATCTGGAATTTACTTTGGTTATATAGAAATGACCAAATGAAATGGTTTTGCATTCAAATGCTTTTTTTTTAAATGTCAGTTAGATCTTTGTCTAACTGAGGCGATGTTTTGCCAATTTCATGCTCCACTGCATTTTGGAACTTTGGAGGACCCACCACTTACCCGCACTGGTAACAGATGGTTACCCCTTCAAGGCTCTTGCAAGGACTCTAATTTTTTTGGTAAAAACGACTCTACAATTGATAACGAAACTAGACCTCCAATGTCCCTACATACGTTGTTAGTAAGCAGTATGCAAGTGCTTAGCGGGAAATACAGATACAGTATGTGTTAGTATGACAAAATATGGACAAGACAATGGGACAGGTTAGTGAAAGTCCACGAGGTGGCAAGCGCTGAGTGATTGTATCCAGCGTATCCTACAAGCACCTGTTTGGGAGGAAGACACAGTAGATAAGTAATAAGGGCATGGCAAATGGTTGGGAGTCCTCTCCAATCGATAGGCAGTCCCTGCAAGAATGCGCATGACGTTCGGTCTAGTCTTGAACCAAACTCAGCTTCCGCGCCCCTTAGCCTGTTCCTGGGTGACGCCTCAAAGAAAAGTAAATGGGAGATTGGGGGGAAATACCCGACGACCCTAAGGAATTCAGCGTCGAGTAGCCGGAGCATTTTGGAACTCTTATCATGGACCTGGTTTCTATTGAAAAAATTGGAGCGACTACTGCATTCAATCCTTCATTTAAGATGTCTGTATTCATTCGCCTTTCTGTCAACGCCCTTAAAGATTATAAACATATCCGACTATTGCGCACGTACTAAACTTCCCACCTATACACAAACTCATCCACTTACTTCAAGGGTTCACCCATCACAACCATAGTACACAGTGTCTTCGTAAACTCTTCTTTTTACCACGCCTTTTGACTTTGAAATAATATTCATAGACAATTCATTTAAAATCTTATTCATAATTCATCCTAGACATTAGAATAAATAAAATAAAAAAGTGGTTTTGCACATTTACCGATATGCACATACCGCAAGAATTTATCTATAAAAAGCCGATTACAAAGGCAGCGCAAAATTTGTTGATTTTATAAATACAATGAATTAATATAGACGTATGACTAATAAATAATATTTCTTCTACAAAGTAATCAATAAATTATTCATATTATCGCCCATAAAAAAAAAACATAACATATTATAAAATTGTTGAATGCATAATACCTATTATAAAACTTCTCGCACTGAAAAAAGTTACTAAGACCATCATAAAAAGAAAAACTCATTCTTCGGAATACTTTCATTTCAAAAAGATAGAATCTATTAAATAATTAAATTAATTAATTTAATAAAGAAATATTTTGGTTCGTTTAAAACATTTTAAAGCATCATGGTTGTCTTTTATACTTTCAACCCCCGAAGGCATTGGGCCACTGTCACCATCGAAAGTTCGAGAAAGTTTGTGTTTAAGCTTTATGCTCTCCTTACGTTAAAGCCACAAGAGTTCAACGTTTTTATTGCAAGCAAATCTTGTTTCGTAAGGTGTTAACTGCATGTGTATGGGATGCAGGCTCGGTTAAATCATCCTGCAGATTACGTCATGGATATCCTGCATCATTAAACTTTATATCGTCTTATTTTCAAAACAGAATGAATTGCCATACCATAGGGATATGCAGAACTTGTAGAGGGTTTTATGTACCTTCGGATAATATTATAATATTGTTGTTTAATATGTTTTTTCAGCCTCCTGTCTGATTTCTCTGTCTTTACGATTTCTTCTAACAATTTCAGAAAGTATGTTTTTTATTTCATCACTGATATTGGGTTCTATTGGGACAAAATCTTACTATAAAGAAGAAACTTTCCTAATCACATCGGGGTCACCAACATGAAAGTGTCAATCTTACCAAATCAACACTTTCATATGTGTCACGGGAATTAAATGATAAGATGGATTAATTATTAACAGAGATTCAATTTATTTTAAATTGTTGAATAATACAATGACGTGACACAAAATTAAATCACAGAAAGTTGTCAGGCTAAATCTGAAAGCTGTACACACCAGGACACTTTGAACGAGAATGATTTTGGTGTTAGAAATTGGAACTAAACTATTGGTTGTCCGGTGTGACCAGCATTCAAAATTGCCAGTACGTAAAATATATTGTACATTAAACAGTACCTTGGCAAAGTATAAACAGAAAACGTGAACGGTCAGCTCCGGGGTTATTATTTTAACTTGCACAACTTTTTTGTATTCAATTTTAAGGTTTTCAAATCCAATTTCTTCCTGAACTTCGCAGCTTTAAAGTATTTAATCAATTTTTTTAACCCGTCAGGTGAATTTGTTCGCTTTTGGGAATAGAAATAGAAATTGTTGTTTCCCTTACCATAATAATGAGAAATATGGTTTAAGCGGTGTTAGAAAGAGAAAACAAAACAAGCTTTATAATCAAATCTAAAAGTTAACTACAAAAGAATTAAAATTTACACCTTTTTGAAACCAAAGTTTATAGGTAACCGTAATTTGAAAAAAAAAACAAATTTTATACACTTTTAATTCATTATTCTTACATGAAACAACATGACAACGAGGACATAAAAACAAGGTGACGTTAACCTTTAAAACACATTTTTTAAATAAAATATTTGCGTGTTTTTATGTTTTTTCGGTATCCGTAATTTTCTTTAGAAAAAAAGTAAGATGAGCCGCTTTCAAAACTTTTTTATGTTTGTATGCAAAATTTTTAATTGTATTTCTTATTTCATAAATTAAATGTTTATTTCTAACAATAAAATTTGAGAATGTGTTTCATCACCTTTCAAAAACAGTTTTAGTTTTTCGTTTTGGGATATGTTTGGAAATGTTCCTTTTATTTGGATTTTATTGCAAAGCGGAAATAGTTTGACGGAATATGCCCGAGGGGAATTTATGAGGGGTTAAAAAGACACGTAACTTGATTCTTTGTTCTAAGCGGGGTCTTACGAGTGATTATTTTGAATTTTCTAGGAATACCGAATCTTTGGAAAACATATTTCATTGGGTTCCAATATTATCGTAGTCTAAATTAAATTGGATATTGGATAGATTTAGGTGTGTTAAAAAGCTTGAAAGTTAACAAATTTGTAAATTATCTGAACTAAAAATGCCTTACGGAATATCACATTACAATGACTAAAAAGTCATTCGATCGTTTTGCGTGGGTAAGTTTTTCATTAATAATAAATTTTATATTATCTCACTGTTTTGACAAAATATTAACATGGTTGCCAACTCACCTAAACACATAACCCCTTTAAAAATATTTTGTAATGTAAATAAAATACATGCCTGATTAATCGTCAACCTCTTGACATCTGTACCTATTATAAATAATTAGAATTAGTAACCTGACAAATTTTTAACGTAGTTACTCATCACGTGGGCTTTATAAATTGACCAGACAGAAATTAAACATAAACATCGTGTTATTTAATTAATTTAATTAATGATTACCACTATAATTCGAAAAAGATTGCTCTTAAAACAAACTGTGACGAATTGGGAAGAATTTTTAAGTGGGATGTAATTTTTATAAGAGTCTATTGTCGCTAATAGTAGTGGGTAAAATATCCATTAGTTATGATTTCATAAAGACATCAAATATTCAGTATATTTTGAGTCGTATTTTCGTGTCAGTTCAGACACTTTTATTCTACCAGTTTGATTAATTCATTAATTGCATTAAATAAACATATTAAATCAAAAAGGATGCTTTGTGATAAACCATTTTTATTGAATTGAAAGGAAACCCGGTCGCCGATAAATTTAAACAATAAGTATTTTATCAAACGTTGCTGTCACTGTCGGTCTTACTCCCCCGATTTCTGAGCGAAAGAGACAACTGCACCGCAGGCTGATAATACTTAAATGAAAATCGAGGTTTTGTATTCCCCATTTTTCTCCTCTAAAATTGGACTGATTTAATTTTTTTTACTAACTTTATTAGAAGAAAATACTCTGTACGTTTTAAATTAAAAAAAATACATATTTGTAAAAGCACTAACTTTGTGGCTCGCCATAATTTACAATAAAAAACACATAAATTCGTTTAAGACCACTTTTATTTTAAAACACTCTACCGGTTTCAGAAGCACCCTTCCTTCGTCAGGAGAATATTATAAGTTATAATATTCTCCTGACGAAGGAAGGGTGCTTCTGAAACCGGTAGAGTGTTTTAAAATAAAAGTGGTCTTAAACAAATTTACTTGTTTTTTATTGTAAAAAAATACATTCTCTTGTTTGTATACTGAACATCTGTTGATGGCGTTCAAACCAGGCAATTTTAACAATTTTTGGAGGGTCCTAACTCCTGTAAGAAGTAACATATCAAAAAAGACAATGAGTACGGACACGCTAGTGGTCAATATCTACATTATATAATTTTGTTTGGAGCAATGTCAAAATCCAAAGAGGAAAATTGGGAACAAGTTTGTACGGACAAAACGCTGCCCGATTTTCTCTTAATAAATGCTAGCCAATCAGCCTAGCGATTCCGTATTTTTTGTGAGATCGTTAATGGATAACGGACGTAATTTCCTGTCAGATTTGTGTGATTTTTATGGCTGTTATTTGCGTTTTCTATGTACAACGTACATTAAATGTGTAAATAATCATGCGTACTTGCAGGAATTCATGTTGAAATCGATCTAAACTAAAATATGTGACGTAAAAATCACACAAATCTGACAGAAGACAACGTCCGTTATCCAATAACGATCTCACAAAAATACGGAATCGCTAAGCTGGTTTCGCTTATCTCAAGCTTTATCTTTATTCAGTGGGCGAGAATGGGTGTCGCCGCCCCGGAACCATTTATTGGAAAACTAACACCTCTACCACAGGTCACCTCAGGTGTGGTTCTGTAATTATTAGTAGTGGGTTCAGGGTTTGTCTAGTTCTTGGCGGCGGATGACCTGGACACACTGAACCACAGATTACTACCCACCTCTCATACCTTTTACCTTCCCAGAACGTCCTCTTCTTCCCTTTCTTAAAAAGACCCTCCACACAGCATCCCCAAAGATGACAGGTCCTGAGGGCAATTATGAATGAGGAAATGACGAAAGAGTGTTACTTTTTAATTTATTCACGAATTATGGACACATTGTTTGATTGCGAACCTATAAAATAATAGATTCATTTTAGGAATATGAAATATGAGATGGAGGAACACCACGAATTTTGTAAGAATTGAAAACAAAGGTTTGTTCAAGTTCTTCAACATTACGAAAATATTTTTTTTCCGATTGGATCGGATTTGGATCCTCTATAATAAATAATGGTCGCACAGTTCAGACCAGGCCCTTGCTTCAGATCGAACAACCCAAATAAACATTTTTTTTTCAATTTCACTGCTATAAACAACCTGTTATCTACTATGAAGACTAAAACGGTTGTCACCTCCCACCCTTTTAGCTACAACAATGCTAATTAATTTGGATGGGTAACCGAAGAAACATCATTATACCAGCATAATTATATTATATCTGACACACGAGAAACATCACTACACCCAACACATTAAATCGATACAGTTCGGTTGGCAACATCATAGATTCTAGAATATTCGCAGCATCTCATATAATAATAAGTCTCCGATGAGTCATTTATCACATCAAGAGAGTTGGGTATCTATGCCTGTTTTATCTGAGCAGTTCAAATTTCAAATATGGACAAGCCACCCATACCAGTCTTCGCAAGATGTCAACTCTTCAAATTAAACTTTCATGAGGAGGCAATATTGCAGAGATGTACGTGGGAATTTGGAATGTTACTGTAAATAAATATAATTTTAAAATTATTAGGAAAGAAATGTCACGTAGAAGATCGTCGGAAACTAAACAAGTTGGACTCCCGAAGGAAACATGCAAATTCTGCCTGTCTAAGTCTATTCTGTGGAGAAATGCAAAAATAAAATGGAAAAACATAATAAAATTGACCCAAAGGATAGATATTTGGAATTCAGAAAGATTGCGTAGTAGATGGATAAAATCAAAGAGTGGACCAATACTAACATAAAAGAACAACTGTGTTAATACAGATTGTAGAAAAGAGTTGCAGAATTATGTTCGTCGTTTATGTTTTCATAGACCATTTTTATTTGCCTGAAAGTGTTGCAAATCGAAAACATTCAGTTTAATATGTCGTATTTGTCACCCCTCTATTCACTGGTGATTCATCATCATATTACACCCCTGTTGAGATATATCCACGAACTTTTCTAAATATTTTGTAAATATTTTGGTGCAATTTAGTTGAAACGCGAATAACTTTCGGATTTGAATCAGTCGAATGCTGTTTATATGCTAATCGAATAACTCTCGTCAATTTGTCAATGTCCATCGGTATTTGAGCTCGACCACCAATTACGACCAAAATAAGCTTAATAAATCTAATAAACTAAGCTTAATTGAACATAGTTTCATATTAAAATATAGCCCGTAGTCACCTGATCCTTTTATAGTTAGGTACCTCGCACCATTCACAAGTAAACACCTTCAAATTAGGCAATGGCAACACTGGTTGCCCACACAGATACATCCATCACGGATCTATCTGATATAAATCTTTCACTGCTGCAAATAATATTGATTTGTATTTTTATTACTGGCAAGGTTCGGTCGCAGCTTCGGTGTAGGACCCCGCAGATTATGGAGTTGCCAATTAAGATTTAAATGCCTTTATGTGTAATGGTAATGTCATTCATTATTTTCTGTGTTTTGTTTTTTGAATTGGGTTCCACTAATGGCTATTAGCCTCCAAACAAAGTATTATTAATTATTATCTTGCTTTGTAGTATAATGCGCTTGTTTCCTAGGACGCCCTCTATACGTTAGGATATAATTAACTTAAAACTTCAAAAACTCCACTGAAGCAGTAAGAAAGTTCGACCAAAGTTATGGAATTTACTTAACGTTTTCTCTCTGAAATTTCTAGGTTAAAGCAATTGTTTTCAGCTGGAAACATCAATTCCAACGTGACCTATGACAAGATTTATACAAATGCTATTAATGTAAACTTTTCCGTCCGCAATTCTTTTTCTTCACTCGGAAAAAAATTGCAATCATAAAATACTAAAATATTGTAAATAAATCTTGTGATGTGCTTTAGACTGACATGGTTCTTGCTCAAATTTTAATGTACGGCCACACCACATGGTAATACCTTCTTGACAAATAACAGCGCCGATCACGAATGCAATTCCTCAGCCAGTCAATGATTTAAATATATTTCCCACGGAGCAAGTTACACGATATTTGGCGAAGTCGCAATCACTCCTTGTTCGCTAAAATATACAAAGAAACATTGCGAAGAAAGATTTGCAAGTTAGCTGAAGATGTTTACTATGCCGATTGAGGTGACCACTTCTAGAAAGTTATTTGAAAAATTAACTTAATCAACTTTAAGAAATAATCAAATTTTAAGAAGAATCAACTCATCAACATTATCTTAAGACCAACGAGACTAACACACCAGCAAGAGTGTTATTTTACCCTAGAGAAATCTTGGGAGATACTTCTTCCAGACGTCAAACAAGTTCAGAATAAAACTTTGCTTGCTTGCCTCAGTCTTGTTTGATGACCAGATCTGAATAGCCAGGTACTTCCTCACCTTTCTCTTTACGGTCTCCTCCCCCTCCCTACTACCTTTGCCCACACATTGGGGATGCCGTAGTATCCTGGCTCCTGACGGTTGGATGCAGTTGGGACTCTTGTGCGGTATTCACATAAAAAATTTACCCGTGTGATGGGTCAACCCCCCCCTAATGGAAAACTTTAAAATATTTCTTCTTCTCGTGCGTTCAGATCTCCGGTTGGCAGATCTTACTCTCGTACCTACTGAATGATTCGCCATTAATCTTTTGAATCATGACTTATTTTTCCCACCCCTGTGACTGAACACAGTAAAAGGTAGTTTTCCGGGAAATTCTTACAATAAACCCTTTTCTCCACGTTGTGTGATTTTTTTTTTTCGGAGCACCTAGAACATCTAGGATAGGTATTTAATGTCTTTCGTGGTAACTTTCGGTTCTTTAGGTAAGGTGTGGAAGAATTACTCTGTATCTCTTAGACGTCTGAAGGACACGCCCTGTCTAAACTATCCTAAATTTGTCTCACATAATGAGCACTGTTGTTATTACTCTCGCTAGGCTGTAAAATTGATCTCTCCCCCTCTACGTCCTAATAAGTTTTAATGTACGTACCTGGAATGTTTCATTTCATGTGGATAATTGGCGAATTCTCAGCACCGCTCTCCAAGGCTAGATGCTATACATAATCGTGATAATATGTTCTGTTGTTAGTAAACACAAACTTATACCTAGGATGGAAGTATAAAGACGGGATAGAGGATAGAATGGATGGTGATGGAGAGGAAATTCTTTGCAAACTAGTACTGGCTCCTCCACTTGACCAAATTGACTAGGTGGTCAGCTCTCAGAACACGACCCTCCGACCAATGCATGATGAGGCTATACCCATGGCACCCGGAAAATCTCTTGACGATAAACCAGATACCCGGACCCCTCCATAACAAAAGAAGAACGGCATGCCTTCAAACCTTTCCCAGACAACTCCAGTATCGAACACCTCCGGAACTACTTTACTGGCTCTAGAAGGGGTAATCTATTTCGTCCCTTATCAAGACTCTATTCACGGTACAAGTGGGGTAAGCTTGTGACAGGCAGATCCGTCCTCCCACGTGACCGACCTAGCGTTACACTCCACCTCCAGGAGCTGACATAATCCTCACCTTGTGGGCATTACGTTTGCTTCTGGGTCGACAGGACTAAAAAATGTGATGATGCTACAGGAACCCGTCCCACAGATGACCTGTTGGCGCATTTCCATACTACCTTGCAGGCAACGCGAGATGCTTTCGGCCAAACGCCTCCGTCTGCGAACCATGCCCTGTCTTACCATTGGCATCTCATTTCACACGACCCTGTTGCGCCCATTCGCTCGACATAGTCCCGCGAAAGGGAATTGCTTCCAGCACCTCGCGAGACCCGATCAGTCTATGGAGGGCAACCCTCCTCCTCCCTAACATGACAATGTGGGAAGGACCCTTACCACTCGACCACCAATTTCTCACATAATGTGTAGTCTCGGTGTCACCAACACATTCGTCAATCGTGAAGAACTTAAAAAGCGTAATTCAAGAAGTAGGAATTTAGCAGAGTACCTGTTGGTTTTATTTGTTTCATTTTTTATATCGTGATTCTGCTCTTCTGCTCCCTTGTCTAAAGATGTCTGTTCGGGTTGCAGGTAATCGCCTTCAATTTGATATGTCGTACTCTCGAGATGCTCCCCATTTGGTTGACTGTATTCTCTGTGTCAGGTTCATTTTTTGTGTCAGCTCGGCATCAGCCGTGTGCCGAGAAAAGGTCACTGTCCAGGGTGGTGGCTGGTAACATCTGTGAAATACGCCTAGTACCTATTCAGGGATAAATAGTACCTACATCAATCTACTCGATACAGACACTCATGCAATTAATTGTCCAAGATTCGCGTTCTATTCACACCCCCGGCAATCAACAGGACCTGTAATTTATATAGATTCTTTAACTCACCCATACGTAATTGTTTAATTCTCCGGTCGGGAAAACACGACCAATTGTATCTTAATTACGTATCCTGTAGACCTGTACCTATGGAGAAAACACAAAGGCCCCTCCCTACGATTTCCTAAATTTTTGTACGACGAGGCCTAACGTAACCTTAGATTTACGATTAAATTTAACCCCTCCCCTTATAGTCTGAATTTGATTGGAGGTATCTTTATCGCTTCAGTCTGACTATCTCGCAATTGTAATGTACTCCTGTTGTCCGATGTTTGAAGATTACTTCAAATATACCTATCGTCCCTCTTTAAATATGTGTGCTCTCTAAGGTTAAATTACCGCTTGTTACATCTTCGTATCGAAACCACTAGATTGAACGTTTTCATAGATTATTATTATTATTGTTTTATTTCTAACTATTCGGAATACATTTTTTTTCCATTTCAAGAGAACGATTGTTTGATCGTAATTAAGATTTTTTTTTATATCCTATTATTATTTCTGATTTAAAACCCGCAATTTTATTATTATCATTTATTTGTCGACACCGTTTAAATTGTAGTAATACTGAAGTTTTTATTATTAGATCACGCTTGTTTAAACCGAATTAATAACTGTTATTACAACTCGATATTCTCACTGTTCTTAAATAATTTCACTAACTTTTTAAAGTTCCTAAAAGCTTTTCACCACTGGCTCGTACCCCTTTCCCTGAATCTAATTGAATAACACCTTGCACAAAATCCACTGAAGTTAAAAAAAGAGAAAAATTCCCAAAACACTCCCCGGTTCGCGCGCTTTTGGTAAGCCTTTTCTTACGAGATCTCACAGTCAACTCCCCCCTCTTCCGTAAAACAGCCCTTTTTAATCCCCCACTTTCAAACTTAATTTTTACAATTTCAACCTTTAAAATGCACAACCTTCATAGTTTCCAAATCTAGTATCGTATCCCGCGGTTTACGATCTTTCGTCCTGAACGGTGCTCCCAACACAAATTTCGTATTGCGAGAAGGCGCTATTTCGCTGCATCGGACAGGGGCGAACTCGGTAGATATCCATACGAAACTTCTGCAAGACTAGCGCCTACAAGGTATCATTTACCATGTGAATAATTAACTCTACTTCCCTCGAAAATCTATCGTGTCCGTTCTACCATTTTTAAAATCGCTTCCAGGTACGGTGTATCCTGAACTTTCGATATACTTTCCATACTTTTCTCAGTAACCCCAAGTCTTAGCTCAAATCGGCAACCTACAACATTTTCCGACCGTCATCTACTATGCATCTTATTATTGCACAAATCGTATAACACGTCACCTTCTAGGTATTTCGTCACCTTAGCATTTAACTATGAACTTTCTAACAATTTTTGACTGAATACTCTTATTCAGACGTATCCCTTACGTGGACATGCGGCCGTGTTTGTTCCTGGCTATATGACGGTTTCCTGGGGTCCGCATACATTTTCTTAATATTTCCCGCGTTCGCAAATACCTAAGTACAATCTCTAGTCATTTGACCCCTTCCTAACCAAGATCGCGACACTCGTAACGCCTTGTTTAGTAATAACCTAAACTTTTATGGTCTCGATTCTCCTTTTTACGGGCTGTGACCTCTACCAAAACCTAACTCCATACCTGCCTCCGAACGTTTTTTATCTGCATTTCTAGTTCCTCCTACCATATCCCATCTCCTTCTGGCGTAAAACCCAATAAATCTCCGTTGTTATGCGCCTAGCAATTAAGAAAAATACTTAAGAAATCAAATAATTTAAAATCCTGACAGGCCGTTAAATTTTATGGCTTTTCTTAATTCCCTATTCCCTATATCTTGCGTATAACCTCGAGTGGTGATTCCGGCTTAATGAATATCCTAATTACTCAAAACTGTGTTAGATCTTTTCCACTTCAAACCACTTCAATACGCAAGAGGTCGACAACATTTCCTCCCCTCTAAACCTATCGGATACAAAATTCACCCTGAATTGTTAGATTTTATTTGGTCGTTAACGTAATGGATTCCTTCCTGTCGACCCTGACATTATTAGCTTTTGTGTTTTGACTACCGTATTACGTTCCTCCCTAATACCTACATGCAAATCCCGCTGGAATTTTGTTTGGGAAAAGCGATATTGATTGTCAATGCCTACTCCCGTTTCTATTCTCATATAATTGAAATCGTTCGTTACTTCATGTTTAATTAACGCATGATTTTTGTCCTTTTAAAACCTCCGCCAACGAGATACTTGAAAAAACTCCCCGACCCCCGATGCGAAATCAACTGTTGTCAATTCCTTTGTGCCCCCATAAAAATGCGATTTATGGCCAAATTAGAAGTGCCACTTCCACTTAAAATAACTATCTGCTTAGACCGTGGGACACTTTTGTGTCTCAATTTGGCACAACCCCCTCACACCACGCCCTGAGATGTGATTGGCTGATACGTGCCTAATGGCTTCAAATCATACTCTGATTTGCTAGTCGTTTTTTTCTTCCAAAATTTGTTGACACCCTTCGTAGCAGAAAAAATGTTCAATTATTACAGTTTCCCTTAATATTGCTTTCAAAATTAGCCAATAGATGTCGATAGTGTGATCATATTATCAATAAAAAAAAATATTATTCGCTAACCATTCAACAAGGCAGGTTCATCACAGCCTCCCTATAGAAATTATCTCCAATGTCAAAGCGCTATTAGTGGTTGGTCAGTGGAGTCATTTCTAAATGCAGTTTTAGTTTGCTTCCCCCTCCCCTCCGTGTTTTCTCTTTCCCAAAATGTGTCGTACCTAAATGTTCTGTATCCCTTCCCCTCGCAGGTTAACTGTCCGTTCTACCCCCTTCTCCTCCTCCGTTTTTCTTTCAACAATTTAACTTTACACAAACGTTCCACTGTCCCACATCCCGACGGTTACTGTATTTAATTTATTTATTTTCTTTAAAATCTCAATCGACTCTCCCAATCCGGCCCCGCTGGCTGTTCCACTGCTAAGCGACCACCGGTACGCTCGTGTCTTACGAACTGCCACATGTCCTTGTTTTTTTTTCAAACCCCCTGCCCGCCAACAGTAATTTTTTTTTTCGCATTCTTTTAACCGTACTCCGACATAGGGTAGTGTATTTTTTTTGTTAATGTCTGTTATCTTAATTTTTTGTTATCTCGTGCGCAATTTTACGAGTATGACCGACCCTTTCTTTGTTTCTTGTCATATAACAACAAAATCTGGTGTGCTGATTAAAACTAAACTATCTTTTGTTTCATATTTTTATTTAATGAATTCTCAATATCTACAGGACTACGGAAGTTTAGCTGGAAAATTTTATTTATTTATTTTTTTTTCTTTTTAAGCTGGTTTCGGTATCATTCGCTTAGAGGGAGACTAAAGATCACTATTATTTTATAACACCTTTCGTCACTCAATTTACCAAAACTAAAAACACTTTCACTTAATTTTATAACACTTTTCGTTTAACAATAAATTAGTAATTTGGGTTATATATTTCGAACTTCGGGTTAAGTATTTTCCAGATTTCGGTTTTCCTCTGTGCTGAAACCATTTTTCAATTTACTTTTGTCTACTCAATGACCTATTTAAGACGACTAACTTACGTCAGTTGCTGTTCCTACTCTTTGTCCTACCACCTTAATATTCTTACTCCTATATATATATAAGGGTAAGAATTTATATATATAATATAATATCTTATAATATAATATATATATATATATATATATATATATATATATATATATATATATATATATAATATCTTCCCGATCGAGACAGTTTCCAATCTTTGAATTTCCTTATTTATGTATATATATATATATTTTTTTTTTCCGCGATTCCAGAATTCCACACGAATTTTGCTCGCAGGAACAACTTAATGGCAACAGTGCATATATGTACATACACGCATTACACATATATGCACACATAAACACCCATTTTTTTTTTTTTTGATTGGGCTATCTCTACGGTCTCCCTTCAAAATAAACTAACCCTTTTTCCCATTGATAAACTTAGAAAAGACATTATTACCTATCAATATAATTTTTTGTTTTTGTCGTGCGCTAGACCGTCTCCATTCAATATAACAATTAGTGTATGAACAGGACTACTCAATGTTGGCCCGATTGCATCATTGTTTCTACTGGTTTGTTGTCCGGTCACCCCAGTTTAAAGAAATTTCAAACCTTAGTGCAGGTCGACTAACCACTATTATACTCGCTACGGTGAATCGATATTGAAATGGATCATCGAAGAACTATCTCCCCTAATACATGACACACTTTCTCGTTGCTTCTTATCGAAGGTTGGATACCACTAACTACTAACTACCCTGCTGATTATGTTCAAAATTTTAATTGACGTACGGCGCAACTCTCACTGATTCCCAACCCATTTGAATCAAAATCTCTCCTACCAGTGTGGTGTGACACGAACATGTCTAAATCCACTAAAGGCTTTTAGCTGATCACGTTTCCTCCCTAAGCCTAAAAAATCCTTTTGTCGCCTTTAAGCATGAATTTGTTCTAACCTAACCATGCTTGAATTTAATAACCAATCGATTGGTTCCGCCCCCTCCCTAAGCCATAAAAACTCCTTATTCCTTTAACATGAAATTTTTCTAAACTAAACACGTTGATTGTAGTAACCATTTGGTTGGTCTTATCCCCTCCCTAACCCACTAAAATCCCTTCTTCTTAGACATGAAATTTCCTAGCCTAAACACGCTTGAATGTAATAACTATTTGATTGGTCTCATCTCCTCCCTAATTCACTAAAACCTCTTATTGCAACGATTTAATTCTCTTCCAAGTGATTATTACAGTTATTTTAAGCTAGTGATTTGTTTACTTTCCGCCCTGGGTCATTAACCGAACCTTTTTTTTCGCCCCGGGTTGTTGCATTCCTGACCTAGTTACGATAGTCGAACGTAAAGTCATAAATCTTCGATCTTTATGATGTGTTCACTGAACCTTTTTTTGTTGCATCCCGGTTTTTTCCTTCTCCGCACCCTAACTTGAAAGGCAATTACCTACATTTAAACCGTTGGGGTCGTAAATCTTTGCTAATGGTTTTGTTTACTTTCCGTCTAAGGGGCAATGACCTACATCTGCAGATTTAAAACTCCTGGCTACTGATTTGTTTAAATACATTTTTGTTTTTTTTTTTCTATTCTTGCCTACTTATTTTTTTTTTTGAAAGCTTTTCTTCCCACGTAATAATTCGTAACTGTCTTTCAAATTGCACTAAGATACATTGAAATTCCCCCAGCTTTTAAAACCTTACCTCCTGGTCACGGCACCACTTGTGATGGGTCAACCCCCCCCCTAATGGAAAACTTTAAAATATTTCTTCTTCTCGTGCGTTCAGATCTCCGGTTGGCAGATCTTACTCTCGTACCTACTGAATGATTCGCCATTAATCTTTTGAATCATGACTTATTTTTCCCACCCCTGTGACTGAACACAGTAAAAGGTAGTTTTCCGGGAAATTCTTACAATAAACCCTTTTCTCCACGTTGTGTGATTTTTTTTTTTCGGAGCACCTAGAACATCTAGGATAGGTATTTAATGTCTTTCGTGGTAACTTTCGGTTCTTTAGGTAAGGTGTGGAAGAATTACTCTGTATCTCTTAGACGTCTGAAGGACACGCCCTGTCTAAACTATCCTAAATTTGTCTCACATAATGAGCACTGTTGTTATTACTCTCGCTAGGCTGTAAAATTGATCTCTCCCCCTCTACGTCCTAATAAGTTTTAATGTACGTACCTGGAATGTTTCATTTCATGTGGATAATTGGCGAATTCTCAGCACCGCTCTCCAAGGCTAGATGCTATACATAATCGTGATAATATGTTCTGTTGTTAGTAAACACAAACTTATACCTAGGATGGAAGTATAAAGACGGGATAGAGGATAGAATGGATGGTGATGGAGAGGAAATTCTTTGCAAACTAGTACTGGCTCCTCCACTTGACCAAATTGACTAGGTGGTCAGCTCTCAGAACACGACCCTCCGACCAATGCATGATGAGGCTATACCCATGGCACCCGGAAAATCTCTTGACGATAAACCAGATACCCGGACCCCTCCATAACAAAAGAAGAACGGCATGCCTTCAAACCTTTCCCAGACAACTCCAGTATCGAACACCTCCGGAACTACTTTACTGGCTCTAGAAGGGGTAATCTATTTCGTCCCTTATCAAGACTCTATTCACGGTACAAGTGGGGTAAGCTTGTGATAGGCAGATCCGTCCTCCCACGTGACCGACCTAGCGTTACACTCCACCTCCAGGAGCTGACATAATCCTCACCTTGTGGGCATTACGTTTGCTTCTGGGTCGACAGGACTAAAAAATGTGATGATGCTACAGGAACCCGTCCCACAGATGACCTGTTGGCGCATTTCCATACTACCTTGCAGGCAACGCGAGATGCTTTCGGCCAAACGCCTCCGTCTGCGAACCATGCCCTGTCTTACCATTGGCATCTCATTTCACACGACCCTGTTGCGCCCATTCGCTCGACATAGTCCCGCGAAAGGGAATTGCTTCCAGCACCTCGCGAGACCCGATCAGTCTATGGAGGGCAACCCTCCTCCTCCCTAACATGACAATGTGGGAAGGACCCTTACCACTCGACCACCAATTTCTCACATAATGTGTAGTCTCGGTGTCACCAACACATTCGTCAATCGTGAAGAACTTAAAAAGCGTAATTCAAGAAGTAGGAATTTAGCAGAGTACCTGTTGGTTTTATTTGTTTCATTTTTTATATCGTGATTCTGCTCTTCTGCTCCCTTGTCTAAAGATGTCTGTTCGGGTTGCAGGTAATCGCCTTCAATTTGATATGTCGTACTCTCGAGATGCTCCCCATTTGGTTGACTGTATTCTCTGTGTCAGGTTCATTTTTTGTGTCAGCTCGGCATCAGCCGTGTGCCGAGAAAAGGTCACTGTCCAGGGTGGTGGCTGGTAACATCTGTGAAATACGCCTAGTACCTATTCAGGGATAAATAGTACCTACATCAATCTACTCGATACAGACACTCATGCAATTAATTGTCCAAGATTCGCGTTCTATTCACACCCCCGGCAATCAACAGGACCTGTAATTTATATAGATTCTTTAACTCACCCATACGTAATTGTTTAATTCTCCGGTCGGGAAAACACGACCAATTGTATCTTAATTACGTATCCTGTAGACCTGTACCTATGGAGAAAACACAAAGGCCCCTCCCTACGATTTCCTAAATTTTTGTACGACGAGGCCTAACGTAACCTTAGATTTACGATTAAATTTAACCCCTCCCCTTATAGTCTGAATTTGATTGGAGGTATCTTTATCGCTTCAGTCTGACTATCTCGCAATTGTAATGTACTCCTGTTGTCCGATGTTTGAAGATTACTTCAAATATACCTATCGTCCCTCTTTAAATATGTGTGCTCTCTAAGGTTAAATTACCGCTTGTTACATCTTCGTATCGAAACCACTAGATTGAACGTTTTCATAGATTATTATTATTATTGTTTTATTTCTAACTATTCGGAATACATTTTTTTTCCATTTCAAGAGAACGATTGTTTGATCGTAATTAAGATTTTTTTTTATATCCTATTATTATTTCTGATTTAAAACCCGCAATTTTATTATTATCATTTATTTGTCGACACCGTTTAAATTGTAGTAATACTGAAGTTTTTATTATTAGATCACGCTTGTTTAAACCGAATTAATAACTGTTATTACAACTCGATATTCTCACTGTTCTTAAATAATTTCACTAACTTTTTAAAGTTCCTAAAAGCTTTTCACCACTGGCTCGTACCCCTTTCCCTGAATCTAATTGAATAACACCTTGCACAAAATCCACTGAAGTTAAAAAAAGAGAAAAATTCCCAAAACACTCCCCGGTTCGCGCGCTTTTGGTAAGCCTTTTCTTACGAGATCTCACAGTCAACTCCCCCCTCTTCCGTAAAACAGCCCTTTTTAATCCCCCACTTTCAAACTTAATTTTTACAATTTCAACCTTTAAAATGCACAACCTTCATAGTTTCCAAATCTAGTATCGTATCCCGCGGTTTACGATCTTTCGTCCTGAACGGTGCTCCCAACACAAATTTCGTATTGCGAGAAGGCGCTATTTCGCTGCATCGGACAGGGGCGAACTCGGTAGATATCCATACGAAACTTCTGCAAGACTAGCGCCTACAAGGTATCATTTACCATGTGAATAATTAACTCTACTTCCCTCGAAAATCTATCGTGTCCGTTCTACCATTTTTAAAATCGCTTCCAGGTACGGTGTATCTTGAACTTTCGATATACTTTCCATACTTTTCTCAGTAACCCCAAGTCTTAGCTCAAATCGGCAACCTACAACATTTTCCGACCGTCATCTACTATGCATCTTATTATTGCACAAATCGTATAACACGTCACCTTCTAGGTATTTCGTCACCTTAGCATTTAACTATGAACTTTCTAACAATTTTTGACTGAATACTCTTATTCAGACGTATCCCTTACGTGGACATGCGGCCGTGTTTGTTCCTGGCTATATGACGGTTTCCTGGGGTCCGCATACATTTTCTTAATATTTCCCGCGTTCGCAAATACCTAAGTACAATCTCTAGTCATTTGACCCCTTCCTAACCAAGATCGCGACACTCGTAACGCCTTGTTTAGTAATAACCTAAACTTTTATGGTCTCGATTCTCCTTTTTACGGGCTGTGACCTCTACCAAAACCTAACTCCATACCTGCCTCCGAACGTTTTTTATCTGCATTTCTAGTTCCTCCTACCATATCCCATCTCCTTCTGGCGTAAAACCCAATAAATCTCCGTTGTTATGCGCCTAGCAATTAAGAAAAATACTTAAGAAATCAAATAATTTAAAATCCTGACAGGCCGTTAAATTTTATGGCTTTTCTTAATTCCCTATTCCCTATATCTTGCGTATAACCTCGAGTGGTGATTCCGGCTTAATGAATATCCTAATTACTCAAAACTGTGTTAGATCTTTTCCACTTCAAACCACTTCAATACGCAAGAGGTCGACAACATTTCCTCCCCTCTAAACCTATCGGATACAAAATTCACCCTGAATTGTTAGATTTTATTTGGTCGTTAACGTAATGGATTCCTTCCTGTCGACCCTGACATTATTAGCTTTTGTGTTTTGACTACCGTATTACGTTCCTCCCTAATACCTACATGCAAATCCCGCTGGAATTTTGTTTGGGAAAAGCGATATTGATTGTCAATGCCTACTCCCGTTTCTATTCTCATATAATTGAAATCGTTCGTTACTTCATGTTTAATTAACGCATGATTTTTGTCCTTTTAAAACCTCCGCCAACGAGATACTTGAAAAAACTCCCCGACCCCCGATGCGAAATCAACTGTTGTCAATTCCTTTGTGCCCCCATAAAAATGCGATTTATGGCCAAATTAGAAGTGCCACTTCCACTTAAAATAACTATCTGCTTAGACCGTGGGACACTTTTGTGTCTCAATTTGGCACAACCCCCTCACACCACGCCCTGAGATGTGATTGGCTGATACGTGCCTAATGGCTTCAAATCATACTCTGATTTGCTAGTCGTTTTTTTCTTCCAAAATTTGTTGACACCCTTCGTAGCAGAAAAAATGTTCAATTATTACAGTTTCCCTTAATATTGCTTTCAAAATTAGCCAATAGATGTCGATAGTGTGATCATATTATCAATAAAAAAAAATATTATTCGCTAACCATTCAACAAGGCAGGTTCATCACAGCCTCCCTATAGAAATTATCTCCAATGTCAAAGCGCTATTAGTGGTTGGTCAGTGGAGTCATTTCTAAATGCAGTTTTAGTTTGCTTCCCCCTCCCCTCCGTGTTTTCTCTTTCCCAAAATGTGTCGTACCTAAATGTTCTGTATCCCTTCCCCTCGCAGGTTAACTGTCCGTTCTACCCCCTTCTCCTCCTCCGTTTTTCTTTCAACAATTTAACTTTACACAAACGTTCCACTGTCCCACATCCCGACGGTTACTGTATTTAATTTATTTATTTTCTTTAAAATCTCAATCGACTCTCCCAATCCGGCCCCGCTGGCTGTTCCACTGCTAAGCGACCACCGGTACGCTCGTGTCTTACGAACTGCCACATGTCCTTGTTTTTTTTTCAAACCCCCTGCCCGCCAACAGTAATTTTTTTTTTCGCATTCTTTTAACCGTACTCCGACATAGGGTAGTGTATTTTTTTTGTTAATGTCTGTTATCTTAATTTTTTGTTATCTCGTGCGCAATTTTACGAGTATGACCGACCCTTTCTTTGTTTCTTGTCATATAACAACAAAATCTGGTGTGCTGATTAAAACTAAACTATCTTTTGTTTCATATTTTTATTTAATGAATTCTCAATATCTACAGGACTACGGAAGTTTAGCTGGAAAATTTTATTTATTTATTTTTTTTTCTTTTTAAGCTGGTTTCGGTATCATTCGCTTAGAGGGAGACTAAAGATCACTATTATTTTATAACACCTTTCGTCACTCAATTTACCAAAACTAAAAACACTTTCACTTAATTTTATAACACTTTTCGTTTAACAATAAATTAGTAATTTGGGTTATATATTTCGAACTTCGGGTTAAGTATTTTCCAGATTTCGGTTTTCCTCTGTGCTGAAACCATTTTTCAATTTACTTTTGTCTACTCAATGACCTATTTAAGACGACTAACTTACGTCAGTTGCTGTTCCTACTCTTTGTCCTACCACCTTAATATTCTTACTCCTATATATATATAAGGGTAAGAATTTATATATATAATATAATATCTTATAATATAATATATATATATATATATATATATATATATATATATATATATATATATATATATATATATATATAATATCTTCCCGATCGAGACAGTTTCCAATCTTTGAATTTCCTTATTTATGTATATATATATATATTTTTTTTTTCCGCGATTCCAGAATTCCACACGAATTTTGCTCGCAGGAACAACTTAATGGCAACAGTGCATATATGTACATACACGCATTACACATATATGCACACATAAACACCCATTTTTTTTTTTTTGATTGGGCTATCTCTACGGTCTCCCTTCAAAATAAACTAACCCTTTTTCCCATTGATAAACTTAGAAAAGACATTATTACCTATCAATATAATTTTTTGTTTTTGTCGTGCGCTAGACCGTCTCCATTCAATATAACAATTAGTGTATGAACAGGACTACTCAATGTTGGCCCGATTGCATCATTGTTTCTACTGGTTTGTTGTCCGGTCACCCCAGTTTAAAGAAATTTCAAACCTTAGTGCAGGTCGACTAACCACTATTATACTCGCTACGGTGAATCGATATTGAAATGGATCATCGAATAACTATCTCCCCTAATACATGACACACTTTCTCGTTGCTTCTTATCGAAGGTTGGATACCACTAACTACTAACTACCCTGCTGATTATGTTCAAAATTTTAATTGACGTACGGCGCAACTCTCACTGATTCCCAACCCATTTGAATCAAAATCTCTCCTACCAGTGTGGTGTGACACGAACATGTCTAAATCCACTAAAGGCTTTTAGCTGATCACGTTTCCTCCCTAAGCCTAAAAAATCCTTTTGTCGCCTTTAAGCATGAATTTGTTCTAACCTAACCATGCTTGAATTTAATAACCAATCGATTGGTTCCGCCCCCTCCCTAAGCCATAAAAACTCCTTATTCCTTTAACATGAAATTTTTCTAAACTAAACACGTTGATTGTAGTAACCATTTGGTTGGTCTTATCCCCTCCCTAACCCACTAAAATCCCTTCTTCTTAGACATGAAATTTCCTAGCCTAAACACGCTTGAATGTAATAACTATTTGATTGGTCTCATCTCCTCCCTAATTCACTAAAACCTCTTATTGCAACGATTTAATTCTCTTCCAAGTGATTATTACAGTTATTTTAAGCTAGTGATTTGTTTACTTTCCGCCCTGGGTCATTAACCGAACCTTTTTTTTCGCCCCGGGTTGTTGCATTCCTGACCTAGTTACGATAGTCGAACGTAAAGTCATAAATCTTCGATCTTTATGATGTGTTCACTGAACCTTTTTTTGTTGCATCCCGGTTTTTTCCTTCTCCGCACCCTAACTTGAAAGGCAATTACCTACATTTAAACCGTTGGGGTCGTAAATCTTTGCTAATGGTTTTGTTTACTTTCCGTCTAAGGGGCAATGACCTACATCTGCAGATTTAAAACTCCTGGCTACTGATTTGTTTAAATACATTTTTGTTTTTTTTTTTCTATTCTTGCCTACTTATTTTTTTTTTTGAAAGCTTTTCTTCCCACGTAATAATTCGTAACTGTCTTTCAAATTGCACTAAGATACATTGAAATTCCCCCAGCTTTTAAAACCTTACCTCCTGGTCACGGCACCACTTGTGATGGGTCAACCCCCCCCCTAATGGAAAACTTTAAAATATTTCTTCTTCTCGTGCGTTCAGATCTCCGGTTGGCAGATCTTACTCTCGTACCTACTGAATGATTCGCCATTAATCTTTTGAATCATGACTTATTTTTCCCACCCCTGTGACTGAACACAGTAAAAGGTAGTTTTCCGGGAAATTCTTACAATAAACCCTTTTCTCCACGTTGTGTGATTTTTTTTTTTCGGAGCACCTAGAACATCTAGGATAGGTATTTAATGTCTTTCGTGGTAACTTTCGGTTCTTTAGGTAAGGTGTGGAAGAATTACTCTGTATCTCTTAGACGTCTGAAGGACACGCCCTGTCTAAACTATCCTAAATTTGTCTCACATAATGAGCACTGTTGTTATTACTCTCGCTAGGCTGTAAAATTGATCTCTCCCCCTCTACGTCCTAATAAGTTTTAATGTACGTACCTGGAATGTTTCATTTCATGTGGATAATTGGCGAATTCTCAGCACCGCTCTCCAAGGCTAGATGCTATACATAATCGTGATAATATGTTCTGTTGTTAGTAAACACAAACTTATACCTAGGATGGAAGTATAAAGACGGGATAGAGGATAGAATGGATGGTGATGGAGAGGAAATTCTTTGCAAACTAGTACTGGCTCCTCCACTTGACCAAATTGACTAGGTGGTCAGCTCTCAGAACACGACCCTCCGACCAATGCATGATGAGGCTATACCCATGGCACCCGGAAAATCTCTTGACGATAAACCAGATACCCGGACCCCTCCATAACAAAAGAAGAACGGCATGCCTTCAAACCTTTCCCAGACAACTCCAGTATCGAACACCTCCGGAACTACTTTACTGGCTCTAGAAGGGGTAATCTATTTCGTCCCTTATCAAGACTCTATTCACGGTACAAGTGGGGTAAGCTTGTGATAGGCAGATCCGTCCTCCCACGTGACCGACCTAGCGTTACACTCCACCTCCAGGAGCTGACATAATCCTCACCTTGTGGGCATTACGTTTGCTTCTGGGTCGACAGGACTAAAAAATGTGATGATGCTACAGGAACCCGTCCCACAGATGACCTGTTGGCGCATTTCCATACTACCTTGCAGGCAACGCGAGATGCTTTCGGCCAAACGCCTCCGTCTGCGAACCATGCCCTGTCTTACCATTGGCATCTCATTTCACACGACCCTGTTGCGCCCATTCGCTCGACATAGTCCCGCGAAAGGGAATTGCTTCCAGCACCTCGCGAGACCCGATCAGTCTATGGAGGGCAACCCTCCTCCTCCCTAACATGACAATGTGGGAAGGACCCTTACCACTCGACCACCAATTTCTCACATAATGTGTAGTCTCGGTGTCACCAACACATTCGTCAATCGTGAAGAACTTAAAAAGCGTAATTCAAGAAGTAGGAATTTAGCAGAGTACCTGTTGGTTTTATTTGTTTCATTTTTTATATCGTGATTCTGCTCTTCTGCTCCCTTGTCTAAAGATGTCTGTTCGGGTTGCAGGTAATCGCCTTCAATTTGATATGTCGTACTCTCGAGATGCTCCCCATTTGGTTGACTGTATTCTCTGTGTCAGGTTCATTTTTTGTGTCAGCTCGGCATCAGCCGTGTGCCGAGAAAAGGTCACTGTCCAGGGTGGTGGCTGGTAACATCTGTGAAATACGCCTAGTACCTATTCAGGGATAAATAGTACCTACATCAATCTACTCGATACAGACACTCATGCAATTAATTGTCCAAGATTCGCGTTCTATTCACACCCCCGGCAATCAACAGGACCTGTAATTTATATAGATTCTTTAACTCACCCATACGTAATTGTTTAATTCTCCGGTCGGGAAAACACGACCAATTGTATCTTAATTACGTATCCTGTAGACCTGTACCTATGGAGAAAACACAAAGGCCCCTCCCTACGATTTCCTAAATTTTTGTACGACGAGGCCTAACGTAACCTTAGATTTACGATTAAATTTAACCCCTCCCCTTATAGTCTGAATTTGATTGGAGGTATCTTTATCGCTTCAGTCTGACTATCTCGCAATTGTAATGTACTCCTGTTGTCCGATGTTTGAAGATTACTTCAAATATACCTATCGTCCCTCTTTAAATATGTGTGCTCTCTAAGGTTAAATTACCGCTTGTTACATCTTCGTATCGAAACCACTAGATTGAACGTTTTCATAGATTATTATTATTATTGTTTTATTTCTAACTATTCGGAATACATTTTTTTTCCATTTCAAGAGAACGATTGTTTGATCGTAATTAAGATTTTTTTTTATATCCTATTATTATTTCTGATTTAAAACCCGCAATTTTATTATTATCATTTATTTGTCGACACCGTTTAAATTGTAGTAATACTGAAGTTTTTATTATTAGATCACGCTTGTTTAAACCGAATTAATAACTGTTATTACAACTCGATATTCTCACTGTTCTTAAATAATTTCACTAACTTTTTAAAGTTCCTAAAAGCTTTTCACCACTGGCTTGTACCCCTTTCCCTGAATCTAATTGAATAACACCTTGCACAAAATCCACTGAAGTTAGCTCGACAATCCACCGAACGTTTTTTCGCTAAGTCTTCGAAAAATTCCCAAAACACTCCCCGGTTCGCGCGCTTTTGGTAAGCCTTTTCTTACGAGATCTCACAGTCAACTCCCCCCTCTTCCGTAAAACAGCCCTTTTTAATCCCCCACTTTCAAACTTAATTTTTACAATTTCAACCTTTAAAATGCACAACCTTCATAGTTTCCAAATCTAGTATCGTATCCCGCGGTTTACGATCTTTCGTCCTGAACGGTGCTCCCAACACAAATTTCGTATTGCGAGAAGGCGCTATTTCGCTGCATCGGACAGGGGCGAACTCGGTAGATATCCATACGAAACTTCTGCAAGACTAGCGCCTACAAGGTATCATTTACCATGTGAATAATTAACTCTACTTCCCTCGAAAATCTATCGTGTCCGTTCTACCATTTTTAAAATCGCTTCCAGGTACGGTGTATCCTGAACTTTCGATATACTTTCCATACTTTTCTCAGTAACCCCAAGTCTTAGCTCAAATCGGCAACCTACAACATTTTCCGACCGTCATCTACTATGCATCTTATTATTGCACAAATCGTATAACACGTCACCTTCTAGGTATTTCGTCACCTTAGCATTTAACTATGAACTTTCTAACAATTTTTGACTGAATACTCTTATTCAGACGTATCCCTTACGTGGACATGCGGCCGTGTTTGTTCCTGGCTATATGACGGTTTCCTGGGGTCCGCATACATTTTCTTAATATTTCCCGCGTTCGCAAATACCTAAGTACAATCTCTAGTCATTTGACCCCTTCCTAACCAAGATCGCGACACTCGTAACGCCTTGTTTAGTAATAACCTAAACTTTTATGGTCTCGATTCTCCTTTTTACGGGCTGTGACCTCTACCAAAACCTAACTCCATACCTGCCTCCGAACGTTTTTTATCTGCATTTCTAGTTCCTCCTACCATATCCCATCTCCTTCTGGCGTAAAACCCAATAAATCTCCGTTGTTATGCGCCTAGCAATTAAGAAAAATACTTAAGAAATCAAATAATTTAAAATCCTGACAGGCCGTTAAATTTTATGGCTTTTCTTAATTCCCTATTCCCTATATCTTGCGTATAACCTCGAGTGGTGATTCCGGCTTAATGAATATCCTAATTACTCAAAACTGTGTTAGATCTTTTCCACTTCAAACCACTTCAATACGCAAGAGGTCGACAACATTTCCTCCCCTCTAAACCTATCGGATACAAAATTCACCCTGAATTGTTAGATTTTATTTGGTCGTTAACGTAATGGATTCCTTCCTGTCGACCCTGACATTATTAGCTTTTGTGTTTTGACTACCGTATTACGTTCCTCCCTAATACCTACATGCAAATCCCGCTGGAATTTTGTTTGGGAAAAGCGATATTGATTGTCAATGCCTACTCCCGTTTCTATTCTCATATAATTGAAATCGTTCGTTACTTCATGTTTAATTAACGCATGATTTTTGTCCTTTTAAAACCTCCGCCAACGAGATACTTGAAAAAACTCCCCGACCCCCGATGCGAAATCAACTGTTGTCAATTCCTTCGTGCCCCCATAAAAATGCGATTTATGGCCAAATTAGAAGTGCCACTTCCACTTAAAATAACTATCTGCTTAGACCGTGGGACACTTTTGTGTCTCAATTTGGCACAACCCCCTCACACCACGCCCTGAGATGTGATTGGCTGATACGTGCCTAATGGCTTCAAATCATACTCTGATTTGCTAGTCGTTTTTTTCTTCCAAAATTTGTTGACACCCTTCGTAGCAGAAAAAATGTTCAATTATTACAGTTTCCCTTAATATTGCTTTCAAAATTAGCCAATAGATGTCGATAGTGTGATCATATTATCAATAAAAAAAAATATTATTCGCTAACCATTCAACAAGGCAGGTTCATCACAGCCTCCCTATAGAAATTATCTCCAATGTCAAAGCGCTATTAGTGGTTGGTCAGTGGAGTCATTTCTAAATGCAGTTTTAGTTTGCTTCCCCCTCCCCTCCGTGTTTTCTCTTTCCCAAAATGTGTCGTACCTAAATGTTCTGTATCCCTTCCCCTCGCAGGTTAACTGTCCGTTCTACCCCCTTCTCCTCCTCCGTTTTTCTTTCAACAATTTAACTTTACACAAACGTTCCACTGTCCCACATCCCGACGGTTACTGTATTTAATTTATTTATTTTCTTTAAAATCTCAATCGACTCTCCCAATCCGGCCCCGCTGGCTGTTCCACTGCTAAGCGACCACCGGTACGCTCGTGTCTTACGAACTGCCACATGTCCTTGTTTTTTTTTCAAACCCCCTGCCCGCCAACAGTAATTTTTTTTTTCGCATTCTTTTAACCGTACTCCGACATAGGGTAGTGTATTTTTTTTGTTAATGTCTGTTATCTTAATTTTTTGTTATCTCGTGCGCAATTTTACGAGTATGACCGACCCTTTCTTTGTTTCTTGTCATATAACAACAAAATCTGGTGTGCTGATTAAAACTAAACTATCTTTTGTTTCATATTTTTATTTAATGAATTCTCAATATCTACAGGACTACGGAAGTTTAGCTGGAAAATTTTATTTATTTATTTTTTTTTCTTTTTAAGCTGGTTTCGGTATCATTCGCTTAGAGGGAGACTAAAGATCACTATTATTTTATAACACCTTTCGTCACTCAATTTACCAAAACTAAAAACACTTTCACTTAATTTTATAACACTTTTCGTTTAACAATAAATTAGTAATTTGGGTTATATATTTCGAACTTCGGGTTAAGTATTTTCCAGATTTCGGTTTTCCTCTGTGCTGAAACCATTTTTCAATTTACTTTTGTCTACTCAATGACCTATTTAAGACGACTAACTTACGTCAGTTGCTGTTCCTACTCTTTGTCCTACCACCTTAATATTCTTACTCCTATATATATATAAGGGTAAGAATTTATATATATAATATAATATCTTATAATATAATATATATATATATATATATATATATATATATATATATATATATATATATATATATAATATCTTCCCGATCGAGACAGTTTCCAATCTTTGAATTTCCTTATTTATGTATATATATATATATTTTTTTTTTCCGCGATTCCAGAATTCCACACGAATTTTGCTCGCAGGAACAACTTAATGGCAACAGTGCATATATGTACATACACGCATTACACATATATGCACACATAAACACCCATTTTTTTTTTTTTTGATTGGGCTATCTCTACGGTCTCCCTTCAAAATAAACTAACCCTTTTTCCCATTGATAAACTTAGAAAAGACATTATTACCTATCAATATAATTTTTTGTTTTTGTCGTGCGCTAGACCGTCTCCATTCAATATAACAATTAGTGTATGAACAGGACTACTCAATGTTGGCCCGATTGCATCATTGTTTCTACTGGTTTGTTGTCCGGTCACCCCAGTTTAAAGAAATTTCAAACCTTAGTGCAGGTCGACTAACCACTATTATACTCGCTACGGTGAATCGATATTGAAATGGATCATCGAAGAACTATCTCCCCTAATACATGACACACTTTCTCGTTGCTTCTTATCGAAGGTTGGATACCACTAACTACTAACTACCCTGCTGATTATGTTCAAAATTTTAATTGACGTACGGCGCAACTCTCACTGATTCCCAACCCATTTGAATCAAAATCTCTCCTACCAGTGTGGTGTGACACGAACATGTCTAAATCCACTAAAGGCTTTTAGCTGATCACGTTTCCTCCCTAAGCCTAAAAAATCCTTTTGTCGCCTTTAAGCATGAATTTGTTCTAACCTAACCATGCTTGAATTTAATAACCAATCGATTGGTTCCGCCCCCTCCCTAAGCCATAAAAACTCCTTATTCCTTTAACATGAAATTTTTCTAAACTAAACACGTTGATTGTAGTAACCATTTGGTTGGTCTTATCCCCTCCCTAACCCACTAAAATCCCTTCTTCTTAGACATGAAATTTCCTAGCCTAAACACGCTTGAATGTAATAACTATTTGATTGGTCTCATCTCCTCCCTAATTCACTAAAACCTCTTATTGCAACGATTTAATTCTCTTCCAAGTGATTATTACAGTTATTTTAAGCTAGTGATTTGTTTACTTTCCGCCCTGGGTCATTAACCGAACCTTTTTTTTCGCCCCGGGTTGTTGCATTCCTGACCTAGTTACGATAGTCGAACGTAAAGTCATAAATCTTCGATCTTTATGATGTGTTCACTGAACCTTTTTTTGTTGCATCCCGGTTTTTTCCTTCTCCGCACCCTAACTTGAAAGGCAATTACCTACATTTAAACCGTTGGGGTCGTAAATCTTTGCTAATGGTTTTGTTTACTTTCTGTCTAAGGGGCAATGACCTACATCTGCAGATTTAAAACTCCTGGCTACTGATTTGTTTAAATACATTTTTTTTTTTTTTTTTCTATTCTTGCCTACTTATTTTTTTTTTTGAAAGCTTTTCTTCCCACGTAATAATTCGTAACTGTCTTTCAAATTGCACTAAGATACATTGAAATTCCCCCAGCTTTTAAAACCTTACCTCCTGGTCACGGCACCACTTGTGATGGGTCAACCCCCCCCCTAATGGAAAACTTTAAAATATTTCTTCTTCTCGTGCGTTCAGATCTCCGGTTGGCAGATCTTACTCTCGTACCTACTGAATGATTCGCCATTAATCTTTTGAATCATGACTTATTTTTCCCACCCCTGTGACTGAACACAGTAAAAGGTAGTTTTCCGGGAAATTCTTACAATAAACCCTTTTCTCCACGTTGTGTGATTTTTTTTTTTCGGAGCACCTAGAACATCTAGGATAGGTATTTAATGTCTTTCGTGGTAACTTTCGGTTCTTTAGGTAAGGTGTGGAAGAATTACTCTGTATCTCTTAGACGTCTGAAGGACACGCCCTGTCTAAACTATCCTAAATTTGTCTCACATAATGAGCACTGTTGTTATTACTCTCGCTAGGCTGTAAAATTGATCTCTCCCCCTCTACGTCCTAATAAGTTTTAATGTACGTACCTGGAATGTTTCATTTCATGTGGATAATTGGCGAATTCTCAGCACCGCTCTCCAAGGCTAGATGCTATACATAATCGTGATAATATGTTCTGTTGTTAGTAAACACAAACTTATACCTAGGATGGAAGTATAAAGACGGGATAGAGGATAGAATGGATGGTGATGGAGAGGAAATTCTTTGCAAACTAGTACTGGCTCCTCCACTTGACCAAATTGACTAGGTGGTCAGCTCTCAGAACACGACCCTCCGACCAATGCATGATGAGGCTATACCCATGGCACCCGGAAAATCTCTTGACGATAAACCAGATACCCGGACCCCTCCATAACAAAAGAAGAACGGCATGCCTTCAAACCTTTCCCAGACAACTCCAGTATCGAACACCTCCGGAACTACTTTACTGGCTCTAGAAGGGGTAATCTATTTCGTCCCTTATCAAGACTCTATTCACGGTACAAGTGGGGTAAGCTTGTGACAGGCAGATCCGTCCTCCCACGTGACCGACCTAGCGTTACACTCCACCTCCAGGAGCTGACATAATCCTCACCTTGTGGGCATTACGTTTGCTTCTGGGTCGACAGGACTAAAAAATGTGATGATGCTACAGGAACCCGTCCCACAGATGACCTGTTGGCGCATTTCCATACTACCTTGCAGGCAACGCGAGATGCTTTCGGCCAAACGCCTCCGTCTGCGAACCATGCCCTGTCTTACCATTGGCATCTCATTTCACACGACCCTGTTGCGCCCATTCGCTCGACATAGTCCCGCGAAAGGGAATTGCTTCCAGCACCTCGCGAGACCCGATCAGTCTATGGAGGGCAACCCTCCTCCTCCCTAACATGACAATGTGGGAAGGACCCTTACCACTCGACCACCAATTTCTCACATAATGTGTAGTCTCGGTGTCACCAACACATTCGTCAATCGTGAAGAACTTAAAAAGCGTAATTCAAGAAGTAGGAATTTAGCAGAGTACCTGTTGGTTTTATTTGTTTCATTTTTTATATCGTGATTCTGCTCTTCTGCTCCCTTGTCTAAAGATGTCTGTTCGGGTTGCAGGTAATCGCCTTCAATTTGATATGTCGTACTCTCGAGATGCTCCCCATTTGGTTGACTGTATTCTCTGTGTCAGGTTCATTTTTTGTGTCAGCTCGGCATCAGCCGTGTGCCGAGAAAAGGTCACTGTCCAGGGTGGTGGCTGGTAACATCTGTGAAATACGCCTAGTACCTATTCAGGGATAAATAGTACCTACATCAATCTACTCGATACAGACACTCATGCAATTAATTGTCCAAGATTCGCGTTCTATTCACACCCCCGGCAATCAACAGGACCTGTAATTTATATAGATTCTTTAACTCACCCATACGTAATTGTTTAATTCTCCGGTCGGGAAAACACGACCAATTGTATCTTAATTACGTATCCTGTAGACCTGTACCTATGGAGAAAACACAAAGGCCCCTCCCTACGATTTCCTAAATTTTTGTACGACGAGGCCTAACGTAACCTTAGATTTACGATTAAATTTAACCCCTCCCCTTATAGTCTGAATTTGATTGGAGGTATCTTTATCGCTTCAGTCTGACTATCTCGCAATTGTAATGTACTCCTGTTGTCCGATGTTTGAAGATTACTTCAAATATACCTATCGTCCCTCTTTAAATATGTGTGCTCTCTAAGGTTAAATTACCGCTTGTTACATCTTCGTATCGAAACCACTAGATTGAACGTTTTCATAGATTATTATTATTATTGTTTTATTTCTAACTATTCGGAATACATTTTTTTTCCATTTCAAGAGAACGATTGTTTGATCGTAATTAAGATTTTTTTTTATATCCTATTATTATTTCTGATTTAAAACCCGCAATTTTATTATTATCATTTATTTGTCGACACCGTTTAAATTGTAGTAATACTGAAGTTTTTATTATTAGATCACGCTTGTTTAAACCGAATTAATAACTGTTATTACAACTCGATATTCTCACTGTTCTTAAATAATTTCACTAACTTTTTAAAGTTCCTAAAAGCTTTTCACCACTGGCTTGTACCCCTTTCCCTGAATCTAATTGAATAACACCTTGCACAAAATCCACTGAAGTTAGCTCGACAATCCACCGAACGTTTTTTCGCTAAGTCTTCGAAAAATTCCCAAAACACTCCCCGGTTCGCGCGCTTTTGGTAAGCCTTTTCTTACGAGATCTCACAGTCAACTCCCCCCTCTTCCGTAAAACAGCCCTTTTTAATCCCCCACTTTCAAACTTAATTTTTACAATTTCAACCTTTAAAATGCACAACCTTCATAGTTTCCAAATCTAGTATCGTATCCCGCGGTTTACGATCTTTCGTCCTGAACGGTGCTCCCAACACAAATTTCGTATTGCGAGAAGGCGCTATTTCGCTGCATCGGACAGGGGCGAACTCGGTAGATATCCATACGAAACTTCTGCAAGACTAGCGCCTACAAGGTATCATTTACCATGTGAATAATTAACTCTACTTCCCTCGAAAATCTATCGTGTCCGTTCTACCATTTTTAAAATCGCTTCCAGGTACGGTGTATCCTGAACTTTCGATATACTTTCCATACTTTTCTCAGTAACCCCAAGTCTTAGCTCAAATCGGCAACCTACAACATTTTCCGACCGTCATCTACTATGCATCTTATTATTGCACAAATCGTATAACACGTCACCTTCTAGGTATTTCGTCACCTTAGCATTTAACTATGAACTTTCTAACAATTTTTGACTGAATACTCTTATTCAGACGTATCCCTTACGTGGACATGCGGCCGTGTTTGTTCCTGGCTATATGACGGTTTCCTGGGGTCCGCATACATTTTCTTAATATTTCCCGCGTTCGCAAATACCTAAGTACAATCTCTAGTCATTTGACCCCTTCCTAACCAAGATCGCGACACTCGTAACGCCTTGTTTAGTAATAACCTAAACTTTTATGGTCTCGATTCTCCTTTTTACGGGCTGTGACCTCTACCAAAACCTAACTCCATACCTGCCTCCGAACGTTTTTTATCTGCATTTCTAGTTCCTCCTACCATATCCCATCTCCTTCTGGCGTAAAACCCAATAAATCTCCGTTGTTATGCGCCTAGCAATTAAGAAAAATACTTAAGAAATCAAATAATTTAAAATCCTGACAGGCCGTTAAATTTTATGGCTTTTCTTAATTCCCTATTCCCTATATCTTGCGTATAACCTCGAGTGGTGATTCCGGCTTAATGAATATCCTAATTACTCAAAACTGTGTTAGATCTTTTCCACTTCAAACCACTTCAATACGCAAGAGGTCGACAACATTTCCTCCCCTCTAAACCTATCGGATACAAAATTCACCCTGAATTGTTAGATTTTATTTGGTCGTTAACGTAATGGATTCCTTCCTGTCGACCCTGACATTATTAGCTTTTGTGTTTTGACTACCGTATTACGTTCCTCCCTAATACCTACATGCAAATCCCGCTGGAATTTTGTTTGGGAAAAGCGATATTGATTGTCAATGCCTACTCCCGTTTCTATTCTCATATAATTGAAATCGTTCGTTACTTCATGTTTAATTAACGCATGATTTTTGTCCTTTTAAAACCTCCGCCAACGAGATACTTGAAAAAACTCCCCGACCCCCGATGCGAAATCAACTGTTGTCAATTCCTTCGTGCCCCCATAAAAATGCGATTTATGGCCAAATTAGAAGTGCCACTTCCACTTAAAATAACTATCTGCTTAGACCGTGGGACACTTTTGTGTCTCAATTTGGCACAACCCCCTCACACCACGCCCTGAGATGTGATTGGCTGATACGTGCCTAATGGCTTCAAATCATACTCTGATTTGCTAGTCGTTTTTTTCTTCCAAAATTTGTTGACACCCTTCGTAGCAGAAAAAATGTTCAATTATTACAGTTTCCCTTAATATTGCTTTCAAAATTAGCCAATAGATGTCGATAGTGTGATCATATTATCAATAAAAAAAAATATTATTCGCTAACCATTCAACAAGGCAGGTTCATCACACCCGTAGTATCTATTTAGGAGATATTTCGTATGATACGATACATCGTTTCGGATAGCCTAACAGATATCATCACCAAGACAGATGATAAACACTGCAAGAATCGATTACCTTAAATCGAGTTCGGGTAGACAAAGTCACTCCGTGCAGGTACTACCTACTGTGATTATTGATTATGTATTCTGATAGCCCCTCCAGACTCACGGCGAGAAGCCCCGAGAACACCCAAGAAGCGTGAATGTAATGAGTTTCTCGCATTCTCTTTCTCGGGCTCGCCTCTTCTCGGATCACTGTCGGTAAATTTGGCCGCTTCAAAGAATTTCTCGGGCGAGAAGCGAGAAGACTACTACACTCACGTTTTGTCTCAGTATTGTTTAGTGAGCGGTTGAGAGTAGAAGTGCGTTATATTTTTGTTTTTGTTTCGAAAATTTTGTTTCCTCGTGTTAAAAATGTGGAACAATCAACAAGAGTTGCAATTTATCGCACAGAGCCAAACCTGCAGCATTTTGAATATCGTCTGTAATGTCGTCCGTACCGGATGGGAAACAGATCACGAGTGAGAAAAATGAGAATGTGTATAAGTGCTTGTTCTCGCCGTGAGTCTGGAATCAGCATAAGGAATCCCGATTTGGAGAATTTTGTTTTTGAAAAGTTAGGTTTTGACACACCTGGTTATTCAGATCTAAATATAGCTAAAACCGTTTCTAGCGATAAGTGCCATATATACTGGGTCGATCGATCTTCAACAAAGGGCAAAAATATGGAGGTATTTATTTTGTTCATGAGTATTCATTCAATACAATGTTTTTTGTGAAGAACACGAATCTTACCGAAGTATTTCAATGGTTATTGAAATTATTTGTTTATTTATTTCAAGAAAAAAAAAATTACATTACAAATTATAACATTATGCAAAGTTATACAATAATTCATTATTATTCTACTATTCCATAAGTTGAGCTCTAGGAGCCCTTGTTTACGGGAGGAGTATTTACAAGCAAAAAGAATAGCGTTTTAATGAAATGTGTAAACAATAATCAAAGAACTTATGAAATAAATACAAACATAATTTGACTTAGGTATTCGAGTACAATTTAGCATGAAGACATAATTTGTCTCGATGCCACCTAGCAACGGATTTAACACTAACAGTGTCTCTCTCGCAAAAATAAAGTTGGTTGTTTTCAGGTGGAAAAAATATAATAAGCAGTAATTATTGTTGAATGAAACACTAGTATATATTGAATCATTTGGCGGGTATAAGATAAGCCGCCATAGCTCAATTGGGAGAGCCGCTGACCGGCAATCAGAAGGGCACGAGTTCAAGTCCCGTTGGCATCATGTATCTTTTCTCGGAAGATTTTTCAATGTGGATGAGTGTTTCAGGCTGATAATTATTGCTTATAATAATTGTTACCCTTTGTGCTATGCATATAAATCTTGTCTTAAACGTTAGTTTAACAATTAAAAATAAAAATTAGTTATTGAAAGACAATATCAATAATTAAAAAAAAAAATTAAATATCACAGATTAAGTACGGGTAAATTATGGTTCACTACTAGTAATAACGTGTAGAATGACGACATTGTGTGTTTAATGGCTTTATTATATTTTTGTGAATGGCTTTCAATATGGTATCCATAGAACATCACGATTCTTCAGTGAGTGTAGTGGTATTTGCACGGACCGAATGGATACATCGCTAATATTAATGTATCTATCGTTGAAGAACAAATAATAATAAAATACAAGCTACCTTAAAAGGCGCGCAGACTGTTACAAATCTTTCTTTCTCTCGTCTGGTTGGTAAAAACAGCTAAACTTTATAATATATGGCAAACACATCCGATCCTCCTCCAAAAAAATAGTTTTATGGCAACGCCAAATGTTATTACAAGCCTGTCACTTAAGTTTTATTTGCTCCAGCCAAATAATGAATGAGGAGATTATTCTCAAGCGTAACGCAATACCATTATTTGAATACCTACGGAATACCGCAAGGATGTGATTTATGACCTGCATTGATTCATTGTTTGTTTAAAATATCATTACATTACTAAGCCATCCGTGTGCCTTCATATGAAAGGGCAAGATTGATAATTCACTAAAAGCTGATACACCTACGAGGCACTTATGGCTGATTATGCCGGTTAAAACAGAGCTAACCTTAGGTTACTAGGTGTTTAAAAGATTAACTTCTGCGGTAAACTTGGCAAACATGTAGGTAGGTACCCATAAAGATCAATTTAATTTAATGACTGAGCATTCACGCATTTCCAAAATAAAATAATATTATACAAAACACCATTAATTTGATCCAAAAATATGTACTTGATATTTTATAACATTAAAAATAAAACAATTAAATTTTTAAGTATTTATTTATTCATTTATTTACGCCTATTTAGGCTTTTACATACATATATATAACAATATTAACAAAATTATACTGGTAAATAGTGCAGGAAACTACTGTTTAAAAAACTTGCACAAAAATAAATACAAAGTAAAAATATTAGGTATTGAATTTAAACCACACAGTATGTAGGTACAAAATATAATTAATCTGAAATAGTTTTTTTTTCTTTCAGCCGACAAAATACTGCCAATGAATTAGACAATTTTAATAGCTTTATAAAAGTATTATTCCCTTATGTGATGAAAAAAACTTCAATAAGGTGCGCTTATATAATAAAATTGATGTACTAAAGATATCAACAACTTCAGAGTATTTGTTTCCAAGCTGTTGAATCCGTCGCACAGGAGTATAATATTGATTTGTTGACTTATAATTGCTGGAATAATATGGTAGGTACTGTCTTGTGACTGACCTGCCTGCAGTGTTGGGTAGGACACGATATCAGGATGAGTTTGTATGAGGTACTCAAATATTGAAATGAGGTGTTGAGGTGTCCCACCTCATTTGAGGTGAGGTGTTACAAAATATTTTCGCTTACGGGGGGGGGCTGGTTTTTTTCCTTCAGCTTGATTTTCTTGGTTCAGAGGTGTTGGTTTTCTAATAAATACCGGGGTGGCGGTACCCATACCCGCCTCCCGTGTCTGTTATTTTTGTAATACGAAAAATGGATATAAAAAAGGCCTACCCCCTCCCCCCTTCACCACCTCTGATCCCCTCCCTGCACCCCCCTCTGATCCCCCCCTCTTATCCCCCCCTCCTCAGCAACCCCCTCCACCTCATCTTAACACTGCCTCATCCTCCCTCCCTTGGGAGCTGTTGGGACTCTTGTGCGGTATTTACATAACATATAACAATAAGTAAATAAATATATTTTTTTTTGGATCAGTTGGTACTGTTGTGCGGTATTCACTTATCAATACATAAATTTACAATAAAAAATATTTAAAATAAAAAAAAAATTTAAGCAGTTGGGACTGTTGCGCTCATAAATTATTGTTTTGTGTATTCACATAACAATAATTTACAAAAATAAATATTTAAAAAAAAATTTTTTTTCCAGCAGTTGGGACTCTTGTGCTCATAAATTATTGTTTTGTGTATTCACATAACAATAATTTATGCTCATAAATTATTGTAATGTGTATTCACATAACAATAATTTACAATAAAAAAATATTTAAAAAAAAAAAAATTTTTTGTAGCAGTTGGTACTCTTGTGCGGTATTCACTTAACAATAATTTAGAATAAATAAATAAAAAATAAAAATTTCGGAGCAGTTGGGACGCTTCTGCAGTATTCACAATATATGAATTGGCTTACCCCATCACCACCTCACGGTTCTAATACAAAAATGTCATAGAATATACAAACACTTCAGGCCTCACAACCTCATACATTTGTCCCAAACTATGCGTGACATGACATGTAGTTTAATACATCAACCACTTCACACCTCACCTCGTATTTGTCCTATACGTGACAACGTGACATGACATGTAGTCCAATACACCAACCACCTCGAACCTCACCTCATATTTGTCCCGTACATGACATGAATGTAGTCCAACAAAACAAACCACCTCACACCTCATATTTTGTCCCTCCTTCATATTTGTAGTAATACAAATATGAAGGGGGGACAAAGAAAAAGAGTTGGTACAAATACATATTGTGAGGTGGGGGGACATTTTACGTGTTTGTATGGGACATTTGAGGTGCCTCTTGTATGAGGTACTCAACACTACCTGCCTGGAGTATGAAAAGAGATTTCATATAATAAATCAGGGGTATCAAACATTGAATTAACGATTTTATACAAACAGGTTAAATCGGAAATGATTCTACGATCAGATAATTTTATTAAATTTAATGAAGAAAGTACGTTATCGTAATTTAGGCATTCACTAGGAATGCCCATTTTAAAATTCACATATCTTAAAAAATTATTTTGGATTCTTTCAATCGCATGTGAATGAACCTCATAATTTGGGGACCAAACCGTGGAATTGTATTCTAGATGACTCCTTACGAGTGACATATATAATGTTTTTACAGTATTGACATTATTGAAATCACTAGATACCCTTAAAATAAATCCCAACATTTTCAAAGCTTTATTGGTTATTATTTCTATATGCTTGATAAAGTTGAGTTTCGTGTCAAACCAAATACCTAAGTCATTAATTTCCGAGACAGATACTAACGACATATTGTTAATGGAATAATCGAAAAATATTGGAGTCTTTATTCGATAAAACCTCATAATTTGACATTTGCTTATGTTAAGTCGCAAGCGGTTATCATGACACCATATAATAAATCTCAACAAGTTATTTGACAATATGTGGCAATCATTAATGTTTCTGATTGCTTTTAATAATTTCAGATCGTCTGCAAACATTAATACTTGAACATCGTTGAAAATATATAACACATCATTAACAAATAATAAAAACAGGATTGGACCTAAATGTGACCCCTGAGGAACACCACTCGTAGCAGTGAATTTGTACGAAAATGTACAAATTATTGTAAGCAAATTTAAGATTTTGACCGGACAACTCAGAATGAAACCAACTCAGACGCACCTCAGAAAGGTCATTAAGAGTGACGATAAAAAATATTAAAAAATGGTTAAATAGGTTAAGTTAGGTTAGGGTTACCGGCTATTTTAAAATGATTTTTTCATAGCTTTTAATAACCTTTCCGAGGTGTTTCTGAGTTGGTTTCATTCTGAGTTGGCATGGAACCACCTTTAACAATTCATAACTACGTAACTAACTAAGGGAACGTACCCATACTACGTGATCTGTTTAGGGGGGGGTCTTCAAAATACCACGCTTGGTACAAAGAGCGACGGGTTGCTTAGGTTTTTGGTCACCGGGAGGGGGGGGGGGGGGGGTTTAAAAATTGCAAAAAGTTGGTCACGTAGTATGGGTACGTTCCCTAACTAACCAACCATCACGCCGTTTCCCCGCAGGGGTAGGCAGAGAGGACGGACCGCCAAACAACTCGATCTTGGCACACACTCCTTGCCTCGTTCACATTCATACATCGTCTCATACATGCTCTTCTATTATTCCGACTTTTCACATGGTCCGACTCAAGTATCTGATTCACTTGGTCGTGCCATGTCTTCCTCGGGCTTCTTCTACCATTCACATTTGCGTCATATATTCTCCTTACACTCCTTTCCTCGTTCATTCGCTCTGCATACCCAAACCATCTTAGCGTCCCTTTCTTAATCTTACTCATTACGCTTACATCAGCCTTGCATTCTTCGCGGATCTCCACATTTCTCACACGATCGTACATGGTTTCACATACGTCTCAGGGATCTCATCTCTACAGCATTCAGTCTACTTTCATTCTTCCTCTGCCAGTTCCATGCCTCACTGCCATACATCAGGGTAGGTACCAGCACTCCATTATGGATGGCTAACTTCGCTTCTTTGAACAGTTTTTTTGTTTACGCCAACGGCGTTCAGTCCTCCATTAATGTATGCGAATTAATTTAAATAGATGTCTTGAAACCAGGTGAAAATTTCTGAGGAAGACGAATAGGTGACAATGGAACCACAAGGTTTAAGATTCGAAGCTAACGTGACTCGAACAAGTGCAGTGAAGTAGTGCTGAGCCGCTTCTAAATATAGTATGCAGGTTGAAGATTGCCCTGCTAATAGTATAGTCAACCCTAGAAGGATATGGCCCTAGAAGAAGAACAAAACGGTTTTTGCTGAAGTAAGAGGTGAAACCTTGCCATCGCATAAAATCGCATGTGCATAGATCGGCAAATGCCCGGAATACTAAGTGCAAAGTAGGCTAGCGGTTCCGTTTTCAGGCAGTGACATCACGCGTGCTGTGGGTTCACCACCCACGCCGGATCAAGGAAAAGCGGAGGAGTGCACAGTATCTACTCCAGTCTTACCAGGCCCCTCTTATCGTGACATTTGCGTGAGTTAATAATCCTGTTGGCGATCTGGTCCGTGTCTCTAATAACTACTTGAGAGCTGATCTGTTGACATAATCAGTCTGCGAGTTGTCTTTTGCTACTGGACTATAATAATATTTATTGAATTGTGTCACAGCCCAGTCAAATATTGTCTTGATAAAAAAAAACTATAATGATAAGAACGTGTTTTAAGGATTTTTTCAAATTGCCATAAATAACAAACTTAATGATTATGGGACGAGATTCCCACCCAGATTGGCAGGTAAATCATTAATCTATCATTGTTTTAGATATCGTTTTGCAAGCTCAACACTCAGTTGTTGCTTAGGTTGTCCTATAAATTCTTCCATTCGCTAAGGTACTAATCCTTTCATCAATCAGGTTTTCATCATCAGAGGTTTCAAGATATTTCAGGTTTCGCATTATTAATTGGGTTGTGGTTTTCAGACACACTTAAGATTTTGTAGAAACTGGAATTCAAAAAATTGGATCGCTAGAAACATATTTCATCTAAATTGGATCACCGATCAAGCGTCTGAAGAATTCTTAAGTACCTGACTCCGCTAACTTGAAAATAAACTGTCAATAACAACTATACAACTAATAGATACCTACATATTTCATCCAAGAAGTTCTTTTGAGAATTCAGAAAAGCGATCAAGTACTTACCTAATCCTATCCTATTCCTATTAATATCATGAAGGCGAAAGTTTGTATGGATGTAAGGGATGCATGGATATATGTTTGTTACTCATTCACGCAAAAAATACTGAATGGACTTTAAAAAATCTTTCACTAATAGAAAGCTACATTATTTGTGAGTAATACAGGCTGTTTATGTTGGTAAGCTCTGGCGTTGTGAAATTATTTATTAAACGTTTATTTTCCAGACGAAAAGCAAAGCGTTGCTTGGTAACTATAAATTATTAATTATTTGACGTGCGCTGTCATTTTGTTATTTGTTTTGGTTACTATAGAGATTCCTTTGATAGTTAATATTATACTAATCTCTACTAATATTATAAATTTTATTTTATTTTATTTATTTATTTTCGGGAAATCAACAGTTTACATTTTTACAGTTTGTACATGTTTGTATAGCCAAAATAAAACCAATTATGGATTTCCTCCATGTGACTTTACCTCTGATTAACAGCATAATAAAAAAAATTAAATAATAAATTTATAATAAAGCAGTATGAGATCAAAAATTTTATAAAACAAAAGATTAAGTATATAAAACTAAAATTTACATAAAACATAAAATATCAATACATTGGTAACCATAAGAAGCCAGATTGTACATATTAATCAAATCATAACAGAATTAAAGATAAACGATAGAAACATAGACACATAACATATTCATGAAACATCAGAGAAATACTCTTTTATGTACCCCTTATATTTGATAGGTTCGGAATTGAAAATGTCCACCTTGGATAATATGCTATTGTAACTATTGCATAGTCTGTTCAGACAAGAATTTTGCTTGCAGTTTGTCTTGCATTGATCAACCCTGAACAGGACAGAAGAGCGTGTTGTACGCGCAGGTACATTAAATTGAATTTTATTTAGCAACTCTGGGCATTGAATATTATTGTTAACTAATTTATACAGGAATATTGCATCCTTATGATGCCTTCGTACACTCAATGAATCAATTTTAAAGTATGAGGCTGCCTCTGCATAATTATTAAATCTTACATATGACTTGTAACAAAGATATTTGAGGAATTTGTTTTGAATTGCTTCAATTTTGTTCGTATGGATTTTATAAAATGGAGACCAAACAACTGACGCAAACTCCAAATGACTTCGTACGTAGGCAAAGTAGAGTTGCTTAATGACGTTGATACTATTAAAAAGTTTTGTGTTTCTCATGATAAAACCTAACATTTTAGCAGCTTTATTTGTGATTTGTTGTATATGAAGGTTATATTGTAGTTTACTATCAAGGGTTATTCCAAGATCACGAATATCTGAGACTGTTGCAATGTTGTTGTTATTTATAGAATAATTAAATAATGTTTTATTTTTATTTCATGAAAAGGTAATATGATGACATTTTGAGACATTTAGAAATAGTTGATTTTGTTGGCAATAAATGGGTGTGTTTGATTGTTACGCTTTAATAGGTGGCACGCGAACTGTTTAAAAAAAATGAATGTAACGGGAATGGAGGGGGTGGTGAGAGAGGGGGGAGGTGGGGGGGTATAGGGGTGGGAGAGGTATGTAGAGGGGGTGGGGGGAGAGGGGGAAGGGGGAGGGGCAGAGGGGGGGGGGGAAGTGGAGTGGGGATGGGGAATGTGGAGGAGGCGAATTGGGAACCCCCCTAATACTATGCGAGCGAAGCCGGGGGCAAAAGCTGGTATTTAATATTTCTGACTTTTTTTGCCATTTTCAAAGCTGGAACTCATTTTGTTGAGAATTAGACTATCCATATTTTATCACTGATCTACGCAAGTAATCACATATTTCACTACTTGTTTTTTTTTTTATCTTCTTCGTATAATTTCACTGAACAAGCACAGAAAGCGTATATAATATCAAATACATACCTAAATGACCATTTCTAATGTCATAGGAAATAGTATACCTTCCGAAGTAATGCTCAAGACACGCACACACGTTTACTTGAGGCAATCATCTCGTTATAGATATGTGACTGATGAGATGACTGATTTGTTTGTAGATTGTCAAGTAGCGTTGACATCACGGCCTCACATAATAAACACAGCTTGACATTAACTTATCAACGCGCGGTCATCAAATTGTGATTGATTTTAGAATATAAGTCATTTTATTATGATGGTCAGACGATTACTGTTTGACAAGAGATTTATCAGGGAATGATGACGATTTATGTGCAACGGAAGTGTAAATTATTGGAATGTCAAGAGTGACAAAAGTTGTTGAAATGAAATGACCTTCTTGAAATTTATGTGGAGTGATAATAATTATTTATCGGGCTGAGGAGAGGGGAGGGGGGGGGGGGGGGGGGGGAGGGGGGAGGGGGGAGGGGGGGAGGGGGGGAGGGGGAAAGGAACTCAGGAAGGGGGGTTAGCGGGACGGGGGAAGGGGAGAAGTGGAGTGGGGAGAGGGAGAGGGAACGCGAGAGGGGAAAGGATACGCAGGGAGAAACAATTTAGATCAAGGTATGGTATACGCAGGGAGAAACAATTTAGATCAATTCAGCTAATAAGTTGACAACAGTTTTTGATTCTGAGGCGGTACGAAGTTCGCCGGATCAGCTAGTTTATTTATAAAGTCCGAGTTTACTATTCGGTACTCGAAGTGAAACCTTCAGAAAACTAAAGTAGACAAGAGTGGGAAGGCTACGAAGCACAAAGAGGAGACCGATTATACTGTCTCATTCTCTCGCTGGCAAAATCCTGTAGATGTATGTGTTTGTCTCTTTTTATAGTCGCTATTTTTCGTTTTATCGAGTTTCAAATCACAACGTTGCTTCACTTCAAAAATTCATAATTATAGGTCCACAAAAACAGGACAAATGATTGATGAATATAAATTTTTTTCTATTCGCTCTCGAGAACAATTAATATTTTCTCCTTTACAGCATTCCGTGATCGATATGTTATCCTATGAATAAGCTATCAAAGAGATTGTGAAATACCGCCTCAATATTATAACATTTCATTATATTCAACGTGCAGAATTCAACCACCTTTTCCACCAAACTTCCAAAGGGCTTTATTACAAATGTTTACATTCGTTTGCACTGTTTGCATTCGTTTATTTTTTTTTACATGAGCTCCACACAGGAAGCCCTGAGGAAAATAATTTCCCTCAGGGCCTATGTCATCTTTGAGAATGCTGTGTGGAGGGTTTTTTAAGGAAAGGAAGGGGAGGAGAGTTCTGGGAAGGAAAAGGGTTTAAGGGGTGGGTAGGAATCTGGGGTTCAGTGTGTCCTGGTCATCCGCCTCCAAGATCTAGACAAACAAAGTGCAAAATTCATTGGTTAAATTATTAGCTGAAAAAAATTTATACAAAGAAAGGCATAATATTCCATACTTTTATCAAAGTCTCAAAATTCTTTCAGTGAGAGCAATTATGTGGTACAAAATTATATTTCAGCACATAAATAACCCTTTATATATAAACAGGCTGGAACACAACCATAATACTCGTTTTAACTTTAATGAAGGACTAATTGTACCTAAACATACAAATAAATATGGACAAAGAACGTTAAATTACATGATTCCCAGTTGTTTAAATATGCTTCCAGCTGAAATTAAAAACTGTACCCAAAACAAACAATTGGTGAACTTACTGAAGACTTGGCTTACGGAAAGAATTCATTTGTATTAGCTTACAATAACATATTACTTATTCTAAAGACTTTAAAATTGTTATTCATGTTTCATAATTTTTTTTTTATGTAAGTATATTTCTGTAAAAAATTTAATTTTATCTTATATCTATAATTGTAAAAATGTATCTAAGCATATTTCTGTAAAAAAAAAATTTATTTAATTTTATATCTTTAACTGCAAAAATGTAACTATTTAAATCACTATAATAAGATCTTTAATGTGAAGAACCCGTTAGACAAACTACTAAAAAGTAGTTTATCGGGACTTTTTGTTTTATATTTGTAAAATGTATAAAATAAATAAATAAAAAAAATAAAAAAATAATAAAAAAAATAATAAAAAAAATCTCACCCCATGGACCCGGGCACCCCTGCTAAATCACCAAACGTAGCGAACCACTTAATTTTAAACAGGTTAAAGTGTTAGTATATTATAAAATAATATAGCTAAAATACAACACACTCGCAAAATGCTGGTTGTCTGAATTCTCCATGGCTGCCAGCGAAAGATTTCCACCCATTAAAATTTTAGATTAGTAGTTGATATTTCCATAACTACAGCAATAAACACATTTTAAACGTTTCTTGCAAAATCTAGCAGTGCTATGAAACCAACAGTGACTCAGGCAGGTTTAAAATGATAAAATCAAACATAAAATTTTAACGAGTTTCTGATAATATCTTTATAATTAAATATAATATATATATATATAGTATTGTTTAGTTTTTTTGCTCACTTTTTTGCTCACTTTTTTTGCTCACTTTTTTTGCTCACTTTTATTTTGACGCAAAAACGACCAGTATGCCCTTTACGTTTCACCCACCTTAAGGTTCACTTTCGGTTGAAGGAAATTCAGACAAGGAAGCTGGTAGTATTTTTTTTTCGACAAAATAAAATATATATGCAGGGATTTATTCTCCGATACGAATCAGCGGCGAAAACTAGAAGCTCTACTCGAATCACTCGATTCGGCTCGGTTATACTTCCCGTCGACAGGTGCGCATAAAAAACGATAGATGTCTTTTCGACCATCAGTTTCAGTAAATAAAATGTTAGGAGGTATCTATCTCTATTCAAATGGCTGCGAAAGTTGAGAAAGATATATTCAATTTCCCATATAAAACTGATTTTTGCTAGGAATTTTTTTTTTTGCTAGAAATTTATTCTAATAAATTAAACGGCATTCTTGAAAAGAGCTTGGAAAAATGGACATTTTAAAGGCCCTTTGCGGGGTGGTAGATTACAGCATGAAAAAACATTTTGCAAGAGATATTTTCAAATAATCATAAAATATACAAGGTTTAGAAACTTTTAATATAAAAACATTTGTAGCTTTCCATTTAAAATATTTCACAATGTCGCGTCAAACTTTGCAATTTTATTTGACATTTGCGAAAAATTCAATGACATCGATAATGCACATGGTTTTCAGCCTGTTAAATCGGTAAATATTTTAAATGTTTATTTAATTTTCCTCAACCTTGCAATACTGAACATGGAACACTATCCAAAACCACCGCAAGTTTTCAGCGAGGACCTGACAGCATTAGCTGACGTAATTTGTATGTAAAATGTTCTAAAACGGGCGCAGGTGTTCGATTTTCAGGCTGTGCTTGAGGTGGTTACGACAAAGTTTAATGGTAGTCTTGCCATATAGATAAAATGTTATTTTAGAATATTTTGATGAACTAGGTAGGTACCGTGAAAATTACATAAACGGATAAATTATCCACGGGTATCATCAATAAATTGTAGCTCACGAACGACTGGACCAAATTGCAAAATTCTTTTTGAGTTGGTTTCGTTATTGTTCGGGCAAGGTTTGTATAAAACTACTGATGAGGTCTGGAATTATAAAATTTGTTTAAAATGAATCGCCGAAATCTATATATGCGCATAGCTTCCGAGCGAATGCACCAAATTGAATAATTCTTTCTTTGTTGTAATTGTTATTATTAGGGCAAGATCTGAATAAAATTACTGGTGAGCTCTGGCATAACGAAATTTGTTTAAAAATGATTCGCCGAAATGTAAGTACGCTCATAACTTCAGAACGACTGCACGTAATTGAATAATTCTTTTTTTGTTGCGTTCCTTATTGTTAGGACAAAGTTTGAATAAATCCACTGGTGAGCTCTGGCATCATGAAATTTGCATACAAATGAATCGCGGAAATGAATGTACGCGCATAACTTCCGAAAGACTGCACCAAATTGAATAATTCTTTTTTTGTTGTCTTCGACACTGTTAAGACAAAATTTTGTATTAAACTGCTGGTGAGCTCTGGCATTATCAAATTTGCATAAAAATGAATCGTCGAAATGTATGTACGCGTATAACTTCCGAAAGACTGCACCAAATTGAATAATTCTTTTTTTGTAATGTTTGTTTATTGGCTGGTGAGCTTTGGCATTACGAAAGTTGCGTAAAAAAATTTCAATAGGCGGCACGCGAGCTGTTTGAAAACTAAATGTAACGGCAATGAAATAATGAAGCTTAGAAGAGGGGGAAGAAAACCAGGGAGGGGGAGGGTTAGCTGGTAAGGGGGAGGGGAACTCGGGAGGGGGGTTTGCGGGATGGGGGAAGGGGGGGGGGATGGGAGTAGAGTACGCTATGAAAGAATATTTTATGTTTTTGTTTTACTCGAATAAAACTAAATTTTAGTTTATAAAAAAATCTGAATAATACATTTTTGTAGCGCCGTTTTTGCGAAAAATTACTACATGTCTATTTAGTACCAATAATACCAGTAATAAACCTTAGTTGTTGATTCTAAAAAAATGTGACGAATACATTTTTATAGCGTTTCTGTAAATCCTTTACTCAGATAAAACACAGTTTCACTTTCTAAAAAATGCTGAATAGCACATTTTTGTTTATTGGATGGTGAGCTCTGGTATTATGAAATTTGCATTAAAATATTTTAATACGTGGGACGCGAGCTGTTTGAAAACTAAATGTACCAAGAATGAATTAATGAAGTGCGGGAGGGGGGGGAGGAAAACCAGGGAGGGGGGAGGGTAACCTGGGAAGGGGGAAGGGAACTCGGGAGGGGGTTTTGCGGGATGGAGGAAGGGGGGGGGGGGGTAGAGGAGAGATGAAAGAATATTTTTTCTGTTCTTTTTTACTCGAATAAAACAAAATTTTAAAAGGATACATACCAGGAGTGCAGAACTAAGCAAGGGAAAATATATTAAGAAAATGTTTTTTTTTTTCAATTATTTCTGGCTTTTTGGGTAAGGTGAATTTATTTGCATTTAATTTTTTTTATTTTACATGAGCTCCACACAGGAGACCCTGAGGAAAATGATTCCCCTCAGGGTCATGTCATCTTTGGAGATGCTGGGTGGAGGGTTTTTTAAGGCAAAGAAGGAGATGAGAGTTCTGGGAAGGAAAAGGATTTAAAGAGTGGGTAGGGGTCTGGGGTTCAGTGTGTCCTGGTCATCCGCATCCAAGACCTGGACAAACCTCACCCCATGAACCCGGGCACCCCTACTAAATCACCAAACGTAGCGAACCACTTGGAGTGACCTACGGCATAGGTGTTGGTTATCCAATAAAGGTCAATTTTGGGGATTTGTATTTCTAAATAACATTTTATACAACGGGTACCCGGCATGCGTTGCAAAATCACTGTAACCTCGGTGTCAACTTAACTGTAATGGTTTCATTCCAAGTTCCGGGAAACTACATTATAATACAACTGCCTTGCAAACGCATGCCCTGTATTATAACATAATATACAAAGGGTACCCGGCATGCGTTGCAAGGTCACTGCAACCTCAGGTAGAACTCAGGATGAAATTATGCATTGCTTAAATATTTTTTTTATATTAGCTCCACACAGGAGGCACTCATGAAAACAATTTCCCTAGGGGCCTATGTCATCTTTGAGGATGCTGTGTGGAGGGTTTTTTAAGGGAAAGGACGGAGAAAAAGATATGAATTTAATTTTTTTTTTTTACATGAGCTCCACACTGGAGACCGTGGGGAAAATAATTTCCCTCAGGTCCTATGTCATCTTTGGGGATGCTGTGTGGAGGATTATTTTTAGAAAAGGAAAAGGCTTTTTGGGAAAGGTGAATTTATTTGCATTTAATTATTTTTTTATATGAGCTCCACACAGGAGACCCTGAGAAAAATAATTTCCCTCAGGGTCATGTCATCTTTGGAGATTCTGGGTGGAGGGTTTTTTAAGGCAAAGAAGGAGATGAGAGTTCTGGGAAGGAAAAGGGTTTAAGGGTTGGGTAGGGGTCTGGGGTTCAGTGTGTCCTGGTCATCCGCATCCAAGACCAGGACAAACCTCACCCCATGAACCCGGGCACCCCTACTAAATCACCAAACGTAGCGAACCACTTGGAGTGACCTACGGCGTAGGTGTTGGTTATCCAATAAAGGTCAATTTTGGGGATTTGTATTTCTAAATAACATTTTATACAACGGGTACCCGGCATGCGTTGCAAAATCACTGTAACCTCGGTGTCAACTTAACTGTAATTGTTTCATTCCAAGTTCCGGGAAACTACATTATAATGCAAGCGCCTTGCAAACGCATGCCCTATATTATAACATAATATACAAAGGGTACCCGGCATGCGTTGCAAGGTCACTGCAACCTCAAGTAGAACTCAGGATGAAATTATGCATTGCTAAAATATTTTTTTTACATTAGCTCCACACAGGAGGCACTGATGAAAACAATTTCCCTAGGGGCCTATGTCATCTTTGAGGATGCTGTGTGGAGGGTTTTTTAAGGGAAAGGACGGAGAAAAAGATATGCATTTAATTATTTTTTTACATGAGCTCCACACAGGAGGCCGTGGGGAAAATAATTTCCCTCAGGTCCTATGTCATCTTTGGGGATGCTGTGTGGAGGATTTTTTTTAGAAAAGGAAGGAGATGAGAGTTCTGGGAAGGAAAAGGGTTTAAGGGGTGGGTAGGAATCTGGGGTTCAGTGTGTCCTGGGCTTCCGCCTCCAAGAACTAGGCAGACCTCACCGCATGAACCCGGGCACCCCTACTAAATCACCAAACGTAGCGAACCACTTGAGGTGACCTATGGCACAGGTGTTGGTTATCCAATAGTAGACAACTTTGGGGAGTTGTATTTCTACATTACATTATATACAACGGGTACCCGGCATGCGTTGCAAGGTCACTGTTACCTCAGGTTTCTTCATATATTTAATTTAACACACACTCCTCCTCGCTTCATCCACGTTCACACGTTAAATCGCATAGTGTTTTAACCCGTTAGTTGCTTCTGCAACGGGCCCCGCTAGTATATAGTATTGTTTGGTTTTGGGAGAGGTCTTTTTCCGCGCACTTTTTGGTTGACGCAAAAACGACCAGTACGCCCTTTGCGTTTCACCCACCTCAAGGTTCACTTTCGGTTGAAGCAAATTGGGACTGAAAACTGTAAGCAAATTTTTTTCGACAAAATGAAATATATACAGGGATTTATTCTCCGATACGAATCGGCGGCGAAAACTAGAAGCTCTACTCGAATCACTCGATTCGGCTCGGTTGTATTTCCCGCCGACAGATAGCGTTTCAAAAAAAAAATGACAAAAAAAGACTTAGCATTTTCCTCAAAGGAAAATGCTAGGTCTATGGTCAAAATCTTAGATGTCAAATTTTTAGCCTAACAAAACGGAACTCTCGGCGGTTTCGGTCGTTGTTTTTCGGAAAACGACATTACCGCCGAAAAACCGATTCCGGGCTAGATGTTTTTTGAAAATACGATAGCCGGATAGATTCCGCAACTTTTAACACCAATAAAACATATGATTCTCATATAAAATACGTCAGGAGATGCTGACGAAACACGAAATTTTCCGAAAAAAAATCATCAAAATACGCGCTCACAGATTCCATCGGAAGTTTAAATATTCCTGGCCAGTTCAAATTAATACGTTTTTCATTCGGGGTAGGTACCTACTTATTTCGGTAGTATTGCAAATATGATGAAAAAAGCTAAGATTGCCGGAATCTAAGGAAATGCGCAGGTACCTACCTGAATGGGTACCTACACAACGAATTAGGTTTTAATGCAATAAATACTACGGTAAGGTTGTTTCGATGATACAGAATAATGGAACTTTTTTTAAGTTAATTTTCACGTTCTGTGATGGTTCTACTCAAATTCTATTGTTTTATCATTACAGACCAGTTACATCACAAAACTGAAATAATTACAGAACTCGAACGGAACTTTATAGAACTGAAAATTTACTAGAAAAATTTAAAGAATTGTCAATTTTTTTTATTAATTATTATTTTTTATTTTTAAGTGTGTTCTATTTGAACATTGTTAAATAAAAAAAAAAAAATATATATATATATATATATACATTACGCGTGTTCTAGGTAGGTACTTACTTGCGGGGACTTTTTTCATTTAAAAATCAAAACATGATATTGAATGAATTTATTTATAGTGAAAATTATTTTATGCTCAACAGCATAATGGCGTCGTTTTGGTGAAATATTACAACAAAGTACCTACTTAGTACTTACACTTGCAAAATGAAATACAATACAACTACAATAGTGAGCTCCGGCATAATGAAATTTTGCACTGCTAAACCGTGCAACCGATTGTTATTATTAATGGACTATTTGTGCGTAAATAAATTAATTATATACAGCGGGTACCCGGCATGCGTTGCGAGGCCACTTTAACTTCGGGGTCAACTAAACCGTAATGGTTCCCTACCAAGTCCCGGGAAACAACATTATAAAATTATGCACTTTATAAAATTATATACAACGGGTACCCGGCATGCGTTGCAAGGCCACTTTAACCTAAGGGTCAACTAAACTGTAATGGTTCCATCCCAAGTCCCCGGAAACTACATAATAATGCAAGCGCCTGCACTATGTAACATTATATACAACGGGTACCCGGCGTGCGTTGCAAGGTCACTGTAACCTAGGAGTCAACTTTACTGTAATGGTTTCATCCCGATTCCCGGGAAATAAAATTTTAATGCAAGCGCCTGCAATTTATAACATAATATACAACGGGTACACGGCATGCGTTGCAAGGTCACTGTAACTTCGGGGTCAACTTAACTGTAATGGTTCCATCCCAATTCCCGGGAAATAACATTTTAAAGCAAGTGCCTGCAATATATAACATGATATACAACGGTTACTCGGCATGCGTTGCAAGGTCACTGTAACCTCGGGATCAACTTAACTGTAATGGTTCCATTCCAATTCCTGGGAAATTACATTTTAATGCAAGCGCTGCACTACATAACATTATATACAACGGGTACCCGGCATGCGTTGCAAGGCCACTGTGAACTCAGGTTTCTTCATATATTTAATTTAACACACACTCCTCCTCGCTTCATCCACGTTCACACGTCAAATCGCATAGTGTCTTAACCCGTCAGTTGCTTCTGCAACGGGCAAAACCTAGTATATATATTAATGCTTGGTTTTGGGGTAGGTCGGGAAAAGCTCACTTTTTTGTCGACGCAAAAACGACCAGTACGCCCTTTGCGTTTCACCCACCTCAAGGTTCACTTTCGGTTGAAGCAAATTCCGAATGGAAACTGGGGGTAATTTTTTTCCGACAAAATGAAATATATACAGGGATTTATTCTCCGATACGAATCGGCGGCGAAAACTAGAAGCTCTACTCGAATCACTCGATTCGGCTCGGTTGTATTTCCCGCCGACAGATAGCGTTTCAAAAAAAAAATGACAAAAAAAGACTTAGCATTTTCCTCAAAGGAAAATGCTAGGTCTATGGTCAAAATCTTAGATGTCAAATTTTTAGCCTAACAAAACGGAACTCTCGGCGGTTTCGGTCGTTGTTTTTCGGAAAACGACATTACCGCCGAAAAACCGATTCCGGGCTAGATGTTTTTTGAAAATACGATAGCCGGATAGATTCCGCAACTTTTAACACCAATATAACATGCCCATCCCATGTAAAAAGAGTCAGGAGATGCTGACAAAACTCGAAATTTTCCGAAAAATAATCATCAAAATACGCGCTCAAAGATTCCATCGGAAGTTTAAATATTGGTGGCCAGTTCAAATTAACACGCTATTCATTCGGGGTAGGTACCTACTTATTTCGGTAGTATTGCAAATATGATGAAAAAAGCAAATATTGCCGGAATCTAAGGAAACGCGCAGGTACCTACCTGAATGGGTACCTACACAACGAATTAGGTTTTAATGCAATAAATACTAAGGTAAGGTTGTTTCGATGATACTGAATAATTTAACTTTTTTTAAGTTAATTTTCACGTTCTGAGTTGCTTCTACTGAAATTCTGTTTTTTCTCAATATAGGCCAGTTACATCACAAACCTGAAATAATTACAGAACTCGAACGGAACTTTCTAGAACTGAAAATTTACTAGAAAAATTTTAAGAATTGACATTTTTTTTTTATTAATTATATTTTTTTTTTATAAGTGTGTTCTATTTGGACATTGTTAAATAAAAAAATAATTACGCGTGTTCTAGGTAGGTACTTACTTCCAGGGACTTTTTTCATTTAAAAATCAAAACATGATATTGAATGAATTTATTTATAGTGAAAATTATTTTATGCTCAACAGCATGATGGCGTCGTTTTGGTGAAATATTACAACAAAGTACCTACTTAGTACTTACACTTGCAAAATGAAATACAATACAACTACAATAGTGAGCTCCGGCATAATGAAATTTTGCACTGCTAAACCGTGCAACCGATTGTTATTGTTAATGGACTATTTGTGCGTAAATAAATTAATTATATACAGCGGGTACCCGGCATGCGTTGCGAGGCCACTTTAACTTCGGGGTCATCTAAACCGTAATGGTTCCCTACCAAGTCCCGGGAAACAACATTATAAAATTATATACAACGGGTACCCGGCATGCGTTGCAAGGCCGCTTTAACCTGGGGGTCAATAAAACTGTAATGTTTCCATCCGAAGTCCTGGGAAACTACATTATAATGCAAGCGCCTGCACTATATAACAGTATATACAACGGGTACCCGGCATGCGTTGCAAGGTCACTGTAACCTCGGGGTCAACTTAATTATAATGGTTCCATCCCAAGTACCGGGAAACTACATTATAATGCAAGCACCTGCACTATATAAAATTATATACAACGGGTACCCGGTATGCGTTGCAAGGAGACTTTAACTTAGGGGTCAACTTTACTGTAATGGTTTCATCCCGATTCCTGGGAAATAAAATTTTAATGCAAGCGCCTGCAATTTATAACATAATATACAACGGGTACACGGCATGCGTTGCAAGGTCACTGTAACCTCGGGGTCAACTTAACTGTAATGGTTCCATCCCAATTCCCGGGAAATAATATTTTAAAGCAAGTGCCTGCAATATATAACATGATAAACAACGGTTACTCGGCATGCGTTGCAAGGTCACTGTAACCTCGGGATCAACTTAACTGTAATGGTTCCATTCCAATTCCTGGGAAATTACATTTTAATGCAAGCGCTGCACTACATAACATTATATACAACGGGTACCCGGCATGCGTTGCAAGGCCACTGTGAACTCAGGTTTCTTCATATATTTAATTTAACACACACTCCTCCTCGCTTCATCCACGTTCACACGTCAAATCGCATAGTGTCTTAACCCGTCAGTTGCTTCTGCAACGGGCAAAACCTAGTATATATATTAATGCTTGGTTTTGGGAAAGGTCTTTTTCCGCGCACTTTTTTGTTGACGCAAAAACGACCAGTACGCCCTTTGCGTTTCACCCACCTCAAGGTTCACTTTCGGTTGAAGCAAATTGGGAATGAAAACTGTAAGCACTTTTTTTTCGACAAAATGAAATATATACAGGGATTTATTCTCCGATACGAATCGGCGGCGAAAACTAGAAGCTCTACTCGAATCACTCGATTCGGCTCGGTTGTATTTCCCGCCGACAGATAGCGTTTCAAAAAAAAAATGACAAAAAAAGACTTAGCATTTTCCTCAAAGGAAAATGCTAGGTCTATGGTCAAAATCTTAGATGTCAAATTTTTAGCCTAACAAAACGGAACTCTCGGCGGTTTCGGTCGTTGTTTTTCGGAAAACGACATTACCGCCGAAAAAACCGATTCTGGGCTAGATGTTTTTTGAAAATACGATAGCCGGATAGATTCCGCAACTTTTAACACCAATAAAACATATGATTCTCATATAAAATACGTCAGGAGATGCTGACAAAACTCGAAATTTTCCGAAAAAAAATCATCAAAATACGCGCTCACAGATTCCATCGGAAGTTTAAATATTTGCTGGCCAGTTCAAATTAACACGTTTTTCATTCGGGGTAGGTACCTACTTATTTCGGTAGTATTGCAAATATGATGAAAAAAGCTAAGATTGCCGGAATCTAAGGAAATGCGCAGGTACCTACCTGAATGGGTACCTACACAACGAATTAGGTTTTAATGCAATAAATACTAAGGTATGGTTGTTTCGATGATACAGAATAATTGAACTTTTTTTAAGTTAATTTTCACGTTCTGTGATGGTTCTACTCAAATTCTATTGTTTTATCATTACAGACCAGTTACATCACAAAACTGAAATAATTACAGAACTCGAACGGAACTTTATAGAACTGAAAATTTACTAGAAAAATTTAAAGAATTGTCAATTTTTTTTATTAATTATTTTTTTTTTGTTTTTAAGTGTGTTCTATTTGAACATTGTATATATATATATACATTACGCGTGTTCTAGGTAGGTACTTACTTGCGCGGACTTTTTTCATTTAAAAATCAAAACATGATATTGAATGAATTTATTTGTAGTGAAAATTATTTTATGCTCAACAGCATAATGGCGTCGTTTTGGTGAAATATTACAACAAAGTACCTACTTAGTACTTACACTTGCAAAATGAAATACAATACAACTACAATAGTGAGCTCCGGCATAATGAAATTTTGCACTGCTAAACCGTGCAACCGATTGTTATTGTTAATGGACTATTTGTGCGTAAATAAATTAATTATATACAGCGGGTACCCGGCATGCGTTGCGAGGCCACTTTAACTTCGGGGTCAACTAAACCGTAATGGTTCCCTACCAAGTCCCGGGAAACAACATTATAAAATTATGCACTTTATAAAATTATATACAACGGGTACCCGGCATGCGTTGCAAGGCCGCTTTAACCTCGGGGTCAATAAAACTGTAATGTTTCCATCCGAAGTCCTGGGAAACTACATTATAATGCAAGCGCCTGCACTATGTAACATTATATACTACGGGTACCCGGCATGCGTTGCAACTGCACTTTAACCTCAGGGTCAACTAAACTGTAATGGTTCCATCCCAAGTCCCCGGAAACTACATTATAATGCAAGCGCCTGCACTATATAACATTATATACAACGGGTACCCGGCATGCGTTGCAAGGTCACTGTAACCTCGGGGTCAACTTAATTATAATGGTTCCATCCCAAGTCCCGGGAAACTACATTATAATGCAAGCGCCTGCACTATATAAAATTATATACAACGGGTACCCGGCGTGCGTTGCAAGGCCACTTTAACCTCGGGGTCAATAAAACTGTAATGTTTCCGTCCCAAGTCCCGGGAAACTGCATTATAATGCAAGCGCCTGCACTATTTAACATTATATATAACGGGTATCTGGCATAAGTAAGTGAAGTTTTACTTCAGTCGTGTGGTCTAAAGCACACTTTTTTTAATTTATTTTCACGTTCTGTGTTATTTTGTCTTCGATCGCGATGAAACTTTGGGGATTTCATGTGCGCATCGCCTCAATTCTTTCTGTATAAAATAGTGAGCTCTGGCATCATGAAATTATGCATTGCTAAACCGTTCATCCGATTGCGATGAAACTTTGGGGATTTGATTGCTGCATCCCTTCGATTCTTTCTGTATAAAATAGTGAGCTTGGGCATCATAAGATTATGCATTGCTAAACCGTTCATCCGATTGCGATGAAACTTTGGGGATTTGATGTGCGCAGGCCGGCAATGGTTTTTGTGCACAACAGTGAGCTCTGGTATCATGAAATTACGCATTGCTAAACCAATTAACCGATTGCAATGAAAATTTGATATTTAACCGATTTATATTTAATTTAACACACACTCCTCCTCGCTTCATCCACGTTCACACGTCAAATCGCATAGTGTTTAAACCCGTTTATTGCTTTTGCAATGGGCCCAGCTAGTATATATATTAATGCTTGGTTTTGGGGTAGGTCGGGAAAAGCTCACTTTTTCGTCGACGCAAAAACGACCAGTACGCCCTTTGCGTTTCACCCACCTCAAGGTTCACTTTCGGTTGAAGCAAATTCCGAATGAAAACTGTAAGCACTTTTTTTTCGACAAAATGAAATATATACAGGGATTTATTCTCCGATACGAATCGGCGGCGAAAACTAGAAGCTCTACTCGAATCACTCGATTCGGCTCGGTTGTATTTCCCGCCGACAGATAGCGTTTCAAAAAAAAAATGACAAAAAAAGACTTAGCATTTTCCTCAAAGGAAAATGCTAGGTCTATGGTCAAAATCTTAGATGTCAAATTTTTAGCCTAACAAAACGGAACTCTCGGCGGTTTCGGTCGTTGTTTTTCGGAAAACGACATTGCCGCCGAAAAAAACGATTCCGGGCTAGATGTTTTTAAAAAATACGAAAGCCGGAAAGATTCCGCAACTTTTGATAACAATAAAACATACGATTCTCATATAAAATACGTCAGGAGATGCAGACAAAACTCGAAATTTTCCGAAAAAAAATCATCAAAACACGCGCTCACAGATTCCATCGGAAGTTTAAATATTGGTGGCCAGTTAAAATTAACACGTTATTCATTCCGGGTAGGTACCTACTTATTTCGGTAGTATTGCAAATATGATGAAAAAAGCAAAGATTGCCGGAATCTAAGGAAATGCGCAGGTACCTACCTGAATGGGTACCTACACAACGAATTAGGTTTTCATGCAATAAATACTAAGGTAAGGTTATTTCGATGATACTGAATAATTGAACTTTTTTAAGTTAATTTTCACGTTCTGTTTTGGTTCTACTCAAATTCTGTTTTTTATCATTATAGGCCAGTTACATCACAAAACTGAAATAATTACAGAACTCGAACGGAACTTTCTAGAACTGAAAATTTACTTGAAAAATTTTAAGAATTGTCAATTTTTTTTTTATTAATTATTTTTTTTATTTTTAGGTGTGTTCTATTTGGACATTGTTAAATAAAAAAAATAATTACGCGTGTTCTAGGTAGGTACTTACTTGCAGGGACTTTTTTCATTTTAAAATCAAAACATGATATTGAATGAATTTATTTATAGTGAAAATTATTTTATGCTCAACAGCATAATGGCGTCGTTTTGGTGAAATATTACAACAAAGTACCTACTTAGTACTTACACTTGCAAAATGAAATACAATACAACTACAATAGTGAGCTCCGGCATAATGAAATTTTGCACTGCTAAACCGTGCAACCGATTGTTATTGTTATTGTTAATGGACTATTTGTGCGTAAATAAATTAATTATATACAGCGGGTACCCGGCATGCGTTGCGAGGCCACTTTAACTTCGGGGTCAACTAAACCGTAATGGTTCCCTACCAAGTCCCGGGAAACAACATTATAAAATTATGCACTTTATAAAATTATATACAACGGGTACCCGGCATGCGTTGCAAGGCCGCTTTAACCTTGGGGTCAATAAAACTGTAATGTTTCCATCCGAAGTCTTGGGAAACTACATTATAATGCAAGCGCCTGCACTATGTAACATTATATACTCCGGGTACCCGGCATGCGTTGCAAGGCCACTTTAACCTCGGGGTCAACTTAATTATAATGGTTCCATCCCAAGTACCGGGAAACTACATTATAATGCAAGCACCTGCACTATATAAAATTATATACAACGGGTACCCGGTATGCGTTGCAAGGTCACTGTAACCTAGGGGTCAACTTTACTGTAATGGTTTCATCCCGATTCCCGGGAAATAAAATTTTAATGCAAGCGCCTGCAATTTATAACATAATATACAACGGGTACACGGCATGCGTTGCAAGGTCACTGTAACCTCGGGGTCAACTTTACTGTAATGGTTCCATCCCAATTCCCGGGAAATAATATTTTAAAGCAAGTGCCTGCAATATATAACATGATATACAACGGTTACTCGGCATGCGTTGCAAGGTCACTGTAACCTCGGGATCAACTTAACTGTAATGGTTCCATTCCAATTCCTGGGAAATTACATTTTAATGCAAGCGCTGCACTACATAACATTATATACAACGGGTACCCGGCATGCGTTGCAAGGCCACTGTGAACTCAGGTTTCTTCATATATTTAATTTAACACACACTCCTCCTCGCTTCATCCACGTTCACACGTCAAATCGCATAGTGTCTTAACCCGTCAGTTGCTTTTGCAACGGGCAAAACCTAGTATATATATTAATGTTTGGTTTTGGGGTAGGTCAGGAAAACTCACTTTTTTTTTTAGCCCTCCGGGTACAGGCGAAAATCGACCACTCTGCCTGTCGAGTTTCACCGACCGCAGAGGTCGATTTGGCCGAGCAAGGCTTGTGGACCGGGATTTCATACAAACGGCCGTTCCAAAAAAACGCGTTTTGGTGATCCGATAATCGACTCTTTTCCCCCTCGATCCGCAAGACCTCACGGCGTATTGTCGCTTAAAAACGAAAAAGACGCTTACGCCCTTTCGATTTCCGTCGCCCGCCTCGACCCGCAGGCGATAATCGACCTCAGCTCCTCGAGTTTCACCGACCGCAGAGATCAATTTGGCCCGAAAGGGGGCACGGACGGCGTTCTCTGCGGGTCAGACCAGATTTCATATAAAAAAGATGACGCAGGGTCAACAGCGCTCCCAAACGGCGAAAACTACAATTAGATCTCTCACCGACGAAGAAATTCGACCTCAGTTATATTTCTCGCCGACAGGTTCACCCGTTAAAAAACGTCGAATCGTTTAGTAAAGAGATTTCCCATACAAAACTGATTTTTCTAGGGATTTATTCGAATTTTTTTAACGGCGTTTTCGAAAATAGCGGAGAAAAATTGACATTTTAAAGGCCCTTTGCGGGAACTTAGATTGCGGCGAAAACAAACATTTTGCACGAAATATTTTTGATTAAATAGAAGGTATACAAGTTTAAGAAACTTTTAAAATAAAAACATGTGTAGCTTCCCATTTAAAATGTTACACTATATTGCATCAAATATTGAAATTTTTCTGACATTTTCTGAAATCGATCTATCATCAACAATGCATAATTTTCCAGCCAGTTAATATAAACTCGAGGTAGGTACTGGCGTTAAAAATGTGAATGATTTAAATGCAGAAAATCGCGGTAGATACCTACCGTTCTATTGAATTATTGCTAATTCGCTAAGTATTTATTGAGAAAACGCGTAAGTAGGTACCTACACCAACATTATTTTTCTCGGTATGTACTAGGTAGGTACCATCTTACGAGATTTTTACCTTTAAATGTTAAATCGAAAATTAATGATATGAAATGAAAAAACTCATCCAAGATGGTAATTTTTGAAATATGTAGGAACACGGAGGTTGCTTCTGGATAACCACTGTTGGTATGAATGTTATTTTTAAATTAGTAAAGTTCATTTTCACGTAATGTGCGGTTTTTATTTATTCAATTATCTTCAAAACTTATAATATTTATTATTATTTATTTAAACTATTATTTCAAAACAGAAATAATTACGGAACTTGAATAGAATTTGAACAGAACTTTCACAGAACGTTAAAATTAACTTGAAAAATTGAAGATTTTTAAATAAATTTTTTGAAAAACCCAGCCTAAATATATTTCATATGTTTTTTTTACGTATGTGCAGGTACCTCTACATAGAATCTATGCAGGTACCTACATGCACATAACAACTCAAAATCTGATGATATTGCTTATGATTTTTTTGTAAATGTATAATAAAATTGCTTGAAGTGGAATGGTATAATTTTTTTCAAAAATATTAAATTTACATACCGCTTTTTTTGTATTTTGTATTTTAATGATAATCATTCAACGTGGAATTGGTATCGCCGCCCCGGGAACCATTCATTGGTTTCTATATACAATAGTGAGCTCTGGCATCATGAAATTATGCATTGCTAAACTTTTTTTTACATTAGCTCCACACAGGAGGCACCGAGGAAAACAATTTCCCTAGGGGCCTATGTCATCTTTGAGGATGCTGTGTGGAGGGTTTTTTGAGGGAAAGAAAGGAGAAGAAGATATAAGAAGGAAAAGGGTAGGGGTGGGTAGGAATCTGGGGGTCAGTGTGGCCAGGAGTAACGGACGTATGAATCTATTCCTCACACTGCGGTGCGAGGCGAAGGGTTGGGAGAATCTGGCTGGAGAGATAAAAAGCCTCCCTCAATCAGTCTCCTCCGATCCAGCCCGCCATGCAGTGGTAGGTCAAACGTATCCGCCACCAAGACCTAGACAAACCTCATCCCATGAACCCGGGCACCCCTGCTAAGTCATCAAACGTAGCGAACCACTTAGGTGACCTTTGACAGCGGTGTTGGTTCATCCGATTGCGATGAGACTTTTGGAATTTGATGTGTGCATTCCCGCGATGGTTTCTGAATACAATAATGATCAATCGGGATACAATAATGAACCGGGCGACCGAAGTAGGTGCACATTTCTCGCTTTTTGAAAACTAAATGTACCGGGAATGAATTAATGAGGCGCGAGAGGGGGGGAGGAAAAAGCTCCACACAGGAGACCCTGAGGAAAATAATTTCCCTCACGGTCATGTCATCTTTGGAGATGCTGGATGGAGGGTTTTTTAAGGCAAAGAAGGAGATGAGAGTTCTGAGAAGGAAAAGGGTTTAAGGGGTGGGTAGGAATCTGGGGTTCAGTGTGTCCTGGTCATCCGCCTCCAAGACCTAGACAAACCTAACCCCATAAATCCGGGCACCCCTACTAAATCACCAAACGTAGCGAACCACTTAGGGTGACCTACGGCATGAGTGTTGGTTATCCAATAAAGGTCATCTTTGGGGATTTTTATTTCTACATAACATTATATACAACGGTTACCCGGCATGCGTTGCAAGATCACTGTAACCTCGGGGTCAACTTAACAGTAACGGTTCCATTCCAAGTTCCGGGAAACTACATTATAATGCAAGCGCCTTGCAAACGTCTGCACTATATTATAACATTATATACAACGGGTTCCCGGCATGCGTTGCAAGGTCACTGTAAACTCGGGGTCAACTTAACTGTAATGGTTCCATCCCCATTCCCGGGAAATAACATTTTAAAGCAAGTGCCTGCAATATATAAAATGATATACAACGGTTGCTCGGCATGCGTTGCAAGGTCACTGTAATCTCATGGTCAACTTAACTGTAATGGTTCTATTCAAATTCCTGGGAAATTACATTTTAATGCAAGCGCTGCACTACATAACATTATATACAACGGGTACACGGCATGCGTTGCAAGGTCACTGTAACTTCAGGTTTCTTCATATATTTAATTTAACACACACTCCTCCTCGCTTCATCCACGTTCACACGCAAATCGCATAATTTTTTAACCCGTTAGTTGCATTTTTGCAACGGGCCCCGCTAGTATATATAGTATTGTTTGGTTTTGGGGTAGGTCAGGAAAACTCACTTTTTTTTTAGCCCTCCGGGTACAGGCGAAAATCGACCACTCTGCCTGTCGAGTTTCACCGACCGCAGAGGTCGATTTGGCCGAGCAAGGCTTGTGGACCGGGATTTCATACAAACGGCCGTTCCAAAAAAACGCGTTTTGGTGATCCGATAATCGACTCTTTTCCCCCTCGATCCGCAAGACCTCACGGCGTATTGTCGCTTAAAAACGAAAAAGACGCTTACGCCCTTTCGATTTCCGTCGCCCGCCTCGACCCGCAGGCGATAATCGACCTCAGCTCCTCGAGTTTCACCGACCGCAGAGATCAATTTGGCCCGAAAGGGGGCACGGACGGCGTTCTCTGCGGGTCAGACCAGATTTCATATAAAAAAGATGACGCAGGGTCAACAGCGCTCCCAAACGGCGAAAACTACAATTAGATCTCTCACCGACGAAGAAATTCGACCTCAGTTATATTTCTCGCCGACAGGTTCACCCGTTAAAAAACGTCGAATCGTTTAGTAAAGAGATTTCCCATACAAAACTGATTTTTCTAGGGATTTATTCGAATTTTTTTAACGGCGTTTTCGAAAATAGCGGAGAAAAATTGACATTTTAAAGGCCCTTTGCGGGAACTTAGATTGCGGCGAAAACAAACATTTTGCACGAAATGTTTTTGATTAAATAGAAGGTATACAAGTTTAAGAAACTCTTAAAATAAAAACATGTGTAGCTTCCCATTTAAAATGTTACACTATATTGCATCAAATATTGAAATTTTTCTGACATTTTCTGAAATCGATCTATCATCAACAATGCATAATTTTCCAGCCAGTTAATATAAACTCGAGGTAGGTACTGGCGTTAAAAATGTGAATGATTTAAATGCAGAAAATCGCGGTAAGTACCTACCGTTCTATTGAATTATTGCTAATTCGCTAAGTATTTATTGAGAAAACGCATAAGTACCTACACCACCATTATTTTTCTCGGTATGTACTAGGTAGGTACCGGCTTACGAGATTCTTTCCTATGTTAAATCGAAAATTAAAGATATGAAATGAAAAAAATCATCCAAGATGGTAATTTTTGAAATATGTAGGAACACGGAGGTTGCTTCTGGATAACCACTGTTTGTAGGAACGTTATTTTTAAATAAATTAAGTTCATTTTCACGTAATGTGCGATTTTTATTTATTCAATTATCTTCAAAACTTATAATATTTATTATTATTTATTTATACTATTATTTCAAAATAAAAATAATTACGGAACTTGAATAGAATTTTAACAGAACTTTCACAGAACGTTAAAATTAACTTGAAAAACTGAAGATTTTTAAATAAATTTTTTGAAAAACCCATTCTAAATATATTTCATATGTTTTTTTTTACGTATGTGCAGGTAACTCTACATAGAATCTATGCAGGTACCTACATGCACATAACAACTCAGAATCTGATGATATTGCTTATGAATTTTTTGTAAATGTATAATAAAATTGCTTGAAGTTGAATGGTATAATTTTTTTCAAAAATATTAAATTTACATACCGCTTTTTTTGTATTTTGTATTTTAATGATAATCATTCAACGTGGAATTGGTATCGCCGCCCCGGGAACCATTCATTGGTTTCTATATACAATAGTGAGCTCTGGCATCATAAAATTATGCATTGCTAAACTTTTTTTTACATTAGCTCCACACAGGAGGCACCGAGGAAAACAATTTCCCTAGGGGCCTATGTCATCTTTGAGGATGCTGTGTCGAAGGTTTTTTGAGGGAAAGAAAGGAGAAGAAGATATAAGAAGGAAAAGGGTATGAGGGGTGGGTAGGAATCTGAAGGTCAGTGTCGCCAGGAGTAACGGACGTATGAATCTATTCCTCACACTGCGGTGCGAGGCGAAGGGTTGAGAGAATCTGGCTGGAGAGATAAAAAGCCTCCCTCAATCAGTCTCCTCCGATCCAGCCCGCCATGCAGTGGTTGGTCAAACGTATCCGCCACCAAGACCTAGACAAACCTCATCCCATGAACCCGGGCACCCCTGCTAAGTCACCAATCGTAGCGAACCACTTGGGTGACCTATGACAGCGGTGTTGGTTCATCCGATTGCGATGAGACTTTGGGAATTTGATGTGTGCATTCCCGCGATGGTTTTATGAAAACAATAATGATCAATCGGGATACAATAATGAACGGGGCGATTGAAGTAGGTGCACATTTCTCGCTTTTTGAAAACTAAATGTACCGGGAATGAATTAATGAAGCGCGAGAGGGGGGGAGGAAAAAGCTCCACACAGGAGACCCTGAGGAAAATAATTTCCCTCACGGTCATGTCATCTTTGGAGATGCTGGGTGGAGGGTTTTTTAAGGCAAAGAAGGAGATGAGAGTTCTGAGAAGGAAAAGGGTTTAAGGGGTGGGTAGGAATCTGGGGTTCAGTGTGTCCTGGTCATCCGCCTCCAAGACCTAGACAAACCTCACCCCATAAATCCGGGCACCCCTACTAAATCACCAAACGTAGCGAACCACTTGGGGTGACCTACGGCATGAGTGTTGGTTATCCAATAAAGGTCATCTTAGGGGATTTTTATTTCTACATAACATTATATACAACGGTTACCCGGCATGCGTTGCAAGATCACTGTAACCTCGGGGTCAACTTAACTGTAACGGTTCCATTCCAAGTTCCGGGAAACTACATTATAATGCAAGCGCCTTGCAGACGTCTGCACTATATTATAACATTATATACAACGGGTTCCCGGCATGCGTTGCAAGGTCACTGTAACCTCGGGGTCAACTTAACTGTAATGGTTCCATCCCAATTCCCGGGAAATAACATTTTAAAGCAAGTGCCTGCAATATATAAAATGATATACAACGGTTGCTCGGCATGCGTTGCAAGGTCACTGTAACCTCATGATCAACTTAACTGTAATGGTTCTATTCAAATTCCTGGGAAATCACATTTTAATGCAAGCGCTGCACTACATAAAATTATAAACAACGGGTACCCGGCATGCGTTGCAAAGTCACTGTAACCTCAGGTTTCTTCAAATATTTAATTTAACACACACTCCTCCTCGCTTCATCCACGTTCACACGTCAAATCGCATAGTGTTTTAACCCGTTAATTGCTTTTGCAATGGGCCCAGCTAGTATATATAGTATTGTTTGGTTTTGGGGTAGGTCAGGAAAACTCACTTTTTTTTTTAGCCCTCCGGGTACAGGCGAAAATCGACCACTCTGCCTGTCGAGTTTCACCGACCGCAGAGGTCGATTTGGCCGAGCAAGGCTTGTGGACCGGGATTTCATACAAACGGCCGTTCCAAAAAAACGCGTTTTGGTGATCCGATAATCGACTCTTTTCCCCCTCGATCCGCAAGACCTCACGGCGTATTGTCGCTTAAAAACGAAAAAGACGCTTACGCCCTTTCGATTTCCGTCGCCCGCCTCGACCCGCAGGCGATAATCGACCTCCGCTCCTCGAGTTTCGCCGACCGCAGAGATCAATTTGGCCCGAAAGGGGGCACGGACGGCGATCTCTGCCGGTCAGACCAGATTTCATATAAAAAAGATGACGCAGGGTCAACAGCGCTCCCAAACGGCGAAAACTACAATTAGATCTCTCACCGACGAAGAAATTCGACCTCAGTTATATTTCTCGCCGACAGGTTCACCCGTTAAAAAACGTCGAACCGTTTAGTAAAGAGATTTCCCATACAAAACTGATTTCACTAGGAATTTATTCCAATCAATTAAACGGCTATCTCAAATATAACGTACAAAAAATGACATTTTAAAGGCCCTTTGCGGGAACTTAGATTGCGGCGAAAACAAACATTTTGCACGAAATGTTTTTGATTAAATAGAAGGTATACAAGTTTAAGAAACTTTTAAAATAAAAACATGTGGAGCTTCCTATTTAAAATGTTACACTATAATGCATCAAATATTGAAATTTTTCTGACATTTTCTGAAATCGATCTATCATCAACAATGCATAATTTTCCAGCCAGTTAATATAAACTCGAGGTAGGTACTGGCGTTTAAAATGTGAATGATTTAAATGCAGAAAATCGCGGTAGGTACCTACCGTTCTATTGAATTATTGCTAATTCGCTAAGTATTTATTGAGAAAACGCGTAAGTACCTACACCACCATTATTTTTCTCGGTATGTACTAGGTAGGTACCGGCTTACGAGATTCTTTCCTATGTTAAATCGAAAATTAAAGATATGAAATGAAAAAAATCATCCAAGATGGTAATTTTTGAAATATGTAGGAACACGGAGGTTGCTTCTGGATAACCACTGTTTGTAGGAACGTTATTTTTAAATAAATTAAGTTCATTTTCACGTAATGTGCGATTTTTATTTATTCAATTATCTTCAAAACTTATAATATTTATTATTATTTATTTATACTATTATTTCAAAATAGAAATAATTACGGAACTTGAATAGAATTTGAACAGAACTTTCACAGAACGTTAAAATTAACTTGAAAAACTGAAGATTTTTAAATAAATTTTTTGAAAAACCCAGCCTAAATATATTTCATATGTTTTTTTTTACGTATGTGCAGGTAACTCTACATAGAATCTATGCAGGTACCTACATGCACATAACAACTCAGAATCTGATGATATTGCTTATGAATTTTTTGTAAATGTATAATAAAATATATATAGTATTGTTTGGTTTTGGGGTAGGTCAGGAAAACTCACTTTTTTTTTTAATCCTCCGAGTACAGGCGAAAATCGACCACTCTGCCTGTCGAGTTTCACCGACCGCAGAGGTCGATTTGGCCGAGCAAGGCTTGTGGACCGGGATTTCATACAAACGGCCGTTCCAAAAAAACGCGTTTTGGTGATCCGATAATCGACTCTTTTCCCCCTCGATCCGCAAGACCTTACGGCGTATTGTCGCTTAAAAACGAAAAAGACGCTTACGCCCTTTCAGATAAAAAAATTCAGTGCACGTTTCAGTACTTTGACTTTGCGACAAAAATTAAGCGTTTTTTGGCCTACAAAATTTAAAGAAAAAAACTGGCGGCAAAAACTATAACTCTAATAAAATCACTCAATTCGGCTCGCTTACACTTCCCACCGACAGGTTCGCATTAAAAAACAAGAGATGTCTTTTTCCATTAGTTTCATAAAATGCTAGGAATATCGAGTCAGGTCTGGATTAACCCATCTCTTTTCGCATGCTCGCGAATGCTGAGATAGGTATATTGTAGATTTTAAATGTCAGTTTATGCTAGCGAAACGGACCTCTCAGCGGTTTCGGTTGGGGAATACGGAATTTCGGCCCAGAAAACGATTTCAACTTTGATATTTTAAAAAAATTTAATAGAGTAGAGGAATACGCATCTTTTGATAGCAATATTATATAAGCATCTCTTATAAAATATGTCAGTAGAAGCTGACAAACATCACACATTTCCTGAAAAATTCATGTCGAAAATGCGTTCTCAAATTATCCGAGAGTATTGAATTACTGGCCATATGAAAAAAATGCAATTTATAACGGGGCAGGTACCTACCGTTTCCATCGAAAGAAAAGTAACTAAATACATAATGTTGACGCAATTTTTATTGAGAAAACGGGTAGGTACCTAGAGCAAAATTATTTTTCTCGCGGTTTACTAGGTAGGTACCTACCGGCTTAGGAACAGAATTCTTTCATTTAAATAATTAATGATATTATATTTAATTAATCACTCGAGATGGTCACTTTTTGAACCTATGCGGGTACCTTCCTGCACATAACTACTCGGAATCATCTGATGATTTTGCTTATGTATTTTTTTTGTAAATGTATAACGAAATTGCTTGAAGTTGAACGGGATAATTATTATGAAAAATATTTAATTAACATAACGCTTTTTTTGTATTTTGCATTTTAATGATAATCATTGAACGTGAGATTGGTACCGCTGCCCCGGGAACCATTCATTGGTTTCTATATACAATAGTGAGCTCTAGCATCCCAAGTCCCGGGAAACTACATTTTAATGAAAGCGCCTTGCAAATATTATAACATTATATACAACGGGTACCCGGCATGCGTTGCAAGGTCACTGCAACCTCAGAGTTAACTCAGGATGAAATTATGCAGTGCTAAACTTTTTTTTTACATTAGCTCCACACAGCAGGCTCCAAGGAAAACAATTTCCCTAGAGGCCTACGTCATCTTTGAGGATGCTGTGCGGAGAGTTTTTTAAGGGAAAGGAAGGATAAGAAGATATGGGAAGGAATAAGGTATGAGGGGTGGGTAGGAATCTGGGGGTCAGTGTGGCCAGGAGTAACGGACGTATGAATCTATTCCTCACACTGCGGTGCAAGGCGAAGGGTTGGGAGAATCTGGCTATCCGTCACTAAGACCTAGACAAATACATACAGTTTCAGAATACAAAAGTGAGCTTTGGCATCACGAAATAACGCTAGAAAAAGCCCGTTCTGAATCCTAGGGACCTGTGTCATCTTTGAGGATGCTATGGGGTAGGTTTTTTAAGGGAAAGGAAGGAGAAGAAGATATGGGAAGGAAAAACGTATGAGGGGTCTTTAGGAATATGGGGGACAGTGTGGCCAGGACTGACGGACGTATGAATCTATTCCTCACACTGCGGTGCAATGCGAAGGGTTGGGAGAATTTGGCTGGAGAGGTCAAAAGCCTTCCAATTATTATGGAAACGGAAATAATTACAGAACTCGAATAGAATTTGAACAGAACTTGCGCAAAACGTTAAGATTAACTTTAAAAAAGGAAGATTTTAATTTTTTTTTTAAACAACAGCTTAAATAATATTCTACATAGAATCTACGTAGGTACCTACCTGCACATAACAGTTTGGATTCATCTGATGATTTTGCTTATGTTTTTTTATTGTAAATGTATAATAAAATTGCTCGAAGTTGAACGAGATAATTATAATGAAAAATATTAAATTAATAAAACGCTTTTTTTGCATTTTGCATTTTAATGATAATCATTGAACGTGAGATTGGTACCGCTGCCCCGGGAACCATTCATTGGTTTCTATATACAATAGTGAGCTCTAGAATCCCAAGTCCTGGGAAACTACATTATAATGCAAGCGCCTTGCAAATATAATAACATTATATACAACGGGTACCCGGCATGCGTTGCAAGGCACTGTAACCTCCGGGTCTACTTAACTGTAATGGTTCCATTCCAAGTTCCGGGAAACGACATTAGAATGCAAGCGCCTTGCAAACGCCTGCCCTACATTAAAAAATTATATACAACGGGTACCCGGCATGCGTTGCAAGGCACTGTAACCTCCGGGACAACTTTACTTAACTGTAATGGTTCCATCCCAATTCCTGGGAAATTACGTTTTATTGCAAGCGCCAGCACTACAGTACATTATATACAACGGGTACCCGGCATGCGTTGCAATATCACTGTCACCTCGGGGTAAACTTAACTGTAATGGTTCCATTCCAAGTTCCGGAAAACTACATTATAACGCAAGCGCCTTGCAAACGCCTCCACTATATTATAAAATTATATACTACGGGTACCCGGCATGCGTTGCAAGATCAATGTAACCTCGGGGATGGTTCCATTCCAAGTTCGGGGAAACTATATTATTATGCAAGCGCCTTGCAAATGCCTGCACTTTATTATAACATTATATACAACGGGTACCCGGCATGCGTTGCAAGGTCACTGTAACCTCAGGTTTCTTCATATATTTAATTTAACACACACTCCTCCTCGCTTCATTCACGTTCGCACGTCAAATCGCATAGTGTTTTAACCCGTTAATTGCTTTTGCAATGGGCCCAGCTAGTTGTATATATTAATGTTTGGTTTTGGGGTAGGTCAGGAAAACTCACTTTTTTTTTTAATCGTCCGGATACAGGCGAAAATCGACCACTCTGCCTGTCCGGTTTCACCGACCGCAGAGGTCGATTTGGCCGAGCAAGGCGCGTGGACCGGGATTTCATACAAACGGCCGTTCCAAAAAAACGCGTTTTGGTGATCCGATAATCGACACTTTTTCCCCTCGATCCGCAAGACCTCACGGCGTATTGTCGCTTAAAAACGAAAAAGACGCTTACGCCCTTTCGATTTCCCTCGCCCGCCTCGGCCCGCAGGCGATAATCGACCTCCGCTCCTCGAGTTTCACCGACCGCAGAGATCAATTTGGCCCGAAAGGGGGCACGGACGGCGATCTCTGCGGGTCAGACCAGATTTCATATAAAAAAGATGACGCAGGGTCAACAGCGCTCCCAAACGGCGAAAACTACAATTAGATCTCTCACCGACGAAGAAATTCGACATCAGTTATATTTTCCGCCGACAGGTTCACCCGTTAAAAAACGTCGAACCGTTTAGTAAAGAGATTTCCCATACAAAACTGATTTTACTAGGAATTTATTCCAATCAATTAAACGGCTATCTCAAAAAAATGTTGGAAAAAATGACATTTTAAAGGCCCTTTGCGGGAACTTAAATTGCGGCGAAAACAAACATTTTGCACGAAATGTTTTTGATTAAATAGAAGGTATACAAGTTTAAGAAACTTTTAAAATAAAAAAATGTGTAGCTTCCCATTTAAAATGTTACACTATATTGCATCAAATATTGAAAAATTTCTGACATTTTCTGAAATCGATCTATCATCAACAATGCATAATTTTCTAGCCAGTTAATATAAACTCGAGGTAGGTACTGGCGTTTAAAATGTGATGGATTTAAATGCATAAAATCGCGGTAGGTACCTACCGTTCTATTGAATTATTGCTAATTCGCTAAGTATTTATTGAGAAAACGCATAAGTACCTACACCACCATTATTTTTCTCGGTATGTACTAGGTAGGTACCGGCTTACGAGATTCTTTCCTTTAAATGTTAAATCGAAAATTAATGATATGAAATGAAAAAAATCATCCAAGATGGTAATTTTTGAAATATGTAGGAACACGGAGGTTGCTTCTGGATAACCACTGGTGGTAGGAACGTTATTTTTAAATTAATTAAGTTCATTTTCACGTAATGTGCGATTTTTATTCATTCAATTATTATTATTAATTTATACTATTATTTCAAAATAGAAATAATTACGGTACTTGAATAGAATTTGAACAGAACTTTCACAGAACGTTAAAATTAACTTGAAAAACTGAAGATTTTTAAATAATTTTTTTGAAAAACCCAGCCTAAATATATTTCATATGTTTTTTTTTACGTATGTGCAGGTAACTCTACATAGAATCTATGCAGGTACCTACATGCACATAACAACTCAGAATCTGATGATATTGCTTATGAATTTTTTGTAAATGTATAATAAAATTGCTTGAAGTTGAATGGTATAATTTTTTTCAAAAATATTAAATTTACATACCGCTTTTTTTTGTATTTTGTATTTTAATGATAATCATTCAACGTGGAATTGGTATCGCCGCCCCTGGAACCATTCATTGGTTTCTATATACAATAGTGAGCTCTGGCATCATAAAATTATGCATTGCTAAACTTTTTTTTACATTAGCTCCACACAGGAGGCACCGAGGAAAACAATTTCCCTAGGGGCCTATGTCATCTTTGAGGATGCTGTGTTGAAGGTTTTTTGAGGGAAAGAAAGGAGAAGAAGATATAAGAAGGAAAAGGGTATGAGGGGTGGGTAGGAATCTGAGGGTCAGTGTCGCCAGGAGTAACGGACGTATGAATCTATTCCTCACACTGCGGTGCGAGGCGAAGGGTTGAGAGAATCTGGCTGGAGAGATAAAAAGCCTCCCTCAATCAGTCTCCTCCGATCCAGCCCGCCATGCAGTGGTTGGTCAAACGTATCCGCCACCAAGACCTAGACAAACCTCATCCCATGAACCCGGGCACCCCTGCTAAGTCACCAATCGTAGCGAACCACTTGGGTGACCTATGACAGCGGTGTTGGTTCATCCGATTGCGATGAGACTTTGGGAATTTGATGTGTGCATTCCCGCGATGGTTTTATGAAAACAATAATGATCAATCGGGATACAATAATGAACCGGGCGACCGAAGTAGGTGCACATTTCTCGCTTTTTGAAAACTAAATGTACCGGGAATGAATTAATGAAGCGCGAGAGGGGGGGAGGAAAAAGCTCCACACAGGAGACCCTGAGGAAAATAATTTCCCTCACGGTCATGTCATCTTTGGAGATGCTGGGTGGAGGGTTTTTTAAGGCAAAGAAGGAGATGAGAGTTCTGAGAAGGAAAAGGGTTTAAGGGGTGGGTAGGAATCTGGGGTTCAGTGTGTCCTGGTCATCCGCCTCCAAGACCTAGACAAACCTCACCCCATAAATCCGGGCACCCCTACTAAATCACCAAACGTAGCGAACCACTTGGGGTGACCTACGGCATGAGTGTTGGTTATCCAATAAAGGTCATCTTAGGGGATTTTTATTTCTACATAACATTATATACAACGGTTACCCGGCATGCGTTGCAAGATCACTGTAACCTCGGGGTCAACTTAACTGTAACGGTTCCATTCCAAGTTCCGGGAAACTACATTATAATGCAAGCGCCTTGCAAACGTCTGCACTATATTATAACATTATATACAACGGGTTCCCGGCATGCGTTGCAAGGTCACTGTAACCTCGGGGTCAACTTAACTGTAATGGTTCCATCCCAATTCCCGGGAAATAACATTTTAAAGCAAGTGCCTGCAATATATAAAATGATATACAACGGTTGCTCGGCATGCGTTGCAAGGGCACTGTAACCTCATGGTCAACTTAACTGTACTTCCATTCCAATTCCTGGGAAATTACATTTTAATGCAAGCGCTGCACTACATAACATTATATACAACGGGTACCCGGCATGCGTTGCAAGGTCACTGTAACCTCAGGTTTCTTCATATATTTAATTTAACACACACTCCTACTCGCTTCATCCACGTTCACACGCAAATCGCATATTTTTTTAACCCGTTAGTTGCTTCTGCAACGGGCAAAACCTAGTATATATATTAATGCTTGGTTTTGGGGTAGGTCGGGAAAAGCTCACTTTTTCGTCGACGCAAAAACGACCAGTACGCCCTTTGCGTTTCACCCACCTCAAGGTTCACTTTCGGTTGAAGCAAATTCCGAATGGAAACTGGGGGTAATTTTTTTCCGACAAAATGAAATATATACAGGGATTTATTCTCCGATACGAATCGGCGGCGAAAACTAGAAGCTCTACTCGAATCACTCGATTATATTTCCCGCCGACAGACGGCGTTTGAAAAAAAAAATTTAGGAAAAAACCCGCTAATTTCACAAAGGAAAATGCTATATAGGACTATTGACATAGGTCAGGATCTCAGATGTCAAATTTTTAGCCTAACAAAACGGAACTCTCGGCGGTTTCGGTCGTTGTTTTTCGGAAAACGACATTACCGCCGAAAAACCGATTCCGGGCTAGATGTTTTTTAAAAATACGATAGCCGGATAGATTCCGCAACTTTTAACACCAATAAAACATATGATTCTCATATAAAATACGTCAGGAGATGCTGACAAAACTCGAAATTTTCCGAAAAAAAATCATCAAAATACGCGCTCACAGATTCCATCGGAAGTTTAAATATTTGCTGGCCAGTTCAAATTAACACTTTTTCATTCGGGGTAGGTACCTACTTATTTCGGTAGTATTGCAAATATGATGAAAAAAGCTAAGATTGCCGGAATCTAAGGAAATGCGCAGGTACCTACCTGAATGGGTACCTACACAACGAATTAGGTTTTAATGCAATAAATACTAAGGTAAGGTTGTTTCGATGATTCAGAATAATTGAACTTTTTTTTAGTTAATTTTCACGTTCTGTGATGGTTCTACTCAAATTCTATTGTTTTATCATTACAGACCAGTTACATCACAAAACTGAAATAATTACAGAACTCGAACGGAACTTTATAGAACTGAAAATTTACTAGAAAAATTTAAAGAATTGTCAATTTTTTTTATTAATTATTTTTTTTATTTTTAAGTGTGTTCTATTTGAACATTGTATATATATATATATACATTACGCGTGTTCTAGGTAGGTACTTACCTGCGGGGACTTTTTTTATTTAAAAATCAAAACATGATATTGAATGAATTTATTTGTAGTGAAAATTATTTTATGCTCAACAGCATAATGGCGTCGTTTTGGTGAAATATTACAACAAAGTACCTACTTAGTACTTAAACTTGCAAAATGAAATACAATACAACTACAATAGTGAGCTCCGGCATAATGAAATTTTGCACTGCTAAACCGTGCAACCGATTGTTATTGTTAATGGACTATTTGTGCGTAAATAAATTAATTATATACAACGGGTACCCGGCATGCGTTGCAAGGCCGCTTTAACCTCGGGGTCAATAAAACTGTAATGTTTCCATCCGAAGTCCTGGGAAACTACATTATGATGCAAGCGCCTGCACTATGTAACATTATATACTACGGGTACCCGGCATGCGTTGCAAGGCCACTTTAACCTCAGGGTCAACTAAACTCTAATGGTTCCATCCCAAGTCCCCGGAAACTACATTATAATGCAAGCGCCTGCACTATATAACATTATATACAACGGGTACCCGGCATGCGTTGCAAGGTCACTGTAACCTAGGGGTCAACTTTACTGTAATGGTTTCATCCCGATTCCCGGGAAATAAAATTTTAATGCAAGCGCCTGCAATTTATAACATAATATACAACGGGTACACGGCATGCGTTGCAAGGTCACTGTAACCTTGGGGTCAACTTAACTGTAATGGTTCCATCCCAATTCCCGGGAAATAACATTTTAAAGCAAGCGCCTGCACTATATAACATTATATACAACGGGTACCCGGTATGCGTTGCAATGTCACTGTAACCTAGGGGTCAACTTTACTGTAATGGTTTCATCCCGATTCCCGGGAAATAAAATTTTAATGCAAGCGCCTGCAATTTATAACATAATATACAACGGTTACTCGGCATGCGTTGCAAGGTCACTGTAACCTCGGGGTCAACTTAACTGTAATGGTTCCATTCCAATTCCTGGGAAATTACATTTTAATGCAAGCGCTGCACTACATAACTATATATACAACGGGTACCCGGCATGCGTTGCAAGGTCACTGTAACCTCAGGTTTCTTCATATATTTAATTTAACACACACTCTTCCTCGCTTCATCCACGTTCACACGTCAAATCGCATAGTGTTTAAATCCGTCAGTTGCTTCTGCAACGGGCAAAACCTAGTATATATTATTATTAAGATCTTAATCCCTTACATTTTACTCAATTATCTACCTGAAACAAAATTCTTTGAAAATATTTTTGTTAAGAAAATCCAAGTATAAATTTAATAATGAAAACACAGCGGCCAATATATCGAAATACATTGATGTATTTTTAACGCAATAGATTGTATCTGTACGTTTTCAATGAAAATATTTTGCAAACAAACAATGATAGATGTTTAAAGTCGAGTTAGGTTAAGTTAGTTCGAAACGCGAAACTTTCGACGTTTTTTGACACGTTCAGAAAAAGAGTTCGCTGTTGCAAAAAAAACTAAAAAACCATTAATTGTATCGTAACGGTAGTGCACATAATGCATTTATAGGTATTAATTATTATTATATTAATCTTATCCTTACAAAGAAAACTTTGTTTTCAATACATAGTGGTGTTTAACAAAGTTATTTGTTTTCATTTAATTAAAAATGACACCACAATTGCAAAGTTTGAAGAATTATTTATAAGTATTTAACGTGGATACTTTCACACACCTTCTTTTAAAAACTAATATTAAACGTTTTTATTACCGTAGCGTCTGCGTGGTTGAATTTAAGAAACCTGCTTTTAACGCATGTCTGCCGCTGCGCCTTACCCGTCACACCACATAAACATCCGTGCACGTGGATTTTGAGACAAAGCTACCGTCGTAATTAGGTTTCTAATTCAAGAATTCATCACAAGATATCGCCACTTTCGCCGACAAGACGCATAGGGACGTACCCTTCCAAGGTGTAAGTTCTACGAATTTGTGAACCTGGAGTATCTCCCGGAATTCGAAAGATTGACGGTAATACTCAGTTGTATCAAGCGGCTGTATATTATATATGACGTCATCGCCCGTCCTGGTTACTTTTTCGCGGTGACTAGCCATCACTGGTTGACACGTTGACAGTGGATACGAGGAACGGGCTAATTTTGGAACCAGTTCCTATCGGATTTACAAAATGATCACCAACACAAACTGGGCGAAGGCGAACCAAAAGCCACCAGCAGGGACTAGCAGTAAAAACCCGCGGGAGCGGAATTTTAACTGCTAGTTATAATTATTACAAAATCATACGTACGCTTGCCTAAATTTATTTGAAGTGATGCGATCATCCGATGCCTGGCAAGGTGAAAGGTGTAAGGGCACAATGAGGGTTTACAAAGGAGTATCTTCCCATGGTGGAAAATATAAGCAAACCATCCTCTTTGCCTAGCTTCCCCATACCCTCATCTTTTCAGAAATGTACTGTATCGATTTTCATCTGATACAAATTTTGTTCAGGTGCACTTTGCACTTTAACTTTCGGTGAACAATATAGTCACCCCACCCCCGAACTAATCTCATCCCATCCTGAACTAAAATGAACAAAGGGTGCTTTCGTATGATACCGACCTCAAACGTCTCAACTCTCCAGGGTCAGAAGATCTAAGGCTTCCATATATGGGCTATGTTATGATTTTCGAGGCTGGCTGAACTGGGGGTCAGAGATGCAATGGAAGAACCCAAATATTCAGCTTCGGTCACCAACAGTATGTTTTACGTAACATTTATTTATTGAAAAAAGTTAGGGTTCTCATTAGGGAATTCCTGTATCGAGATGTACATCTTTAAAATAAATTATTATATTAAGTAAATAAATTTAAAAAATGCTTATAATTCTGAAATATGATTTATCACCAGAGCTTCTCGAAACATATCTTTAACTATTTAAAACGGTGCATATACACAATGTATTTCATTTACTTTATTTTTACCGCAAATAAACCTATCCGAACAAATAATTTAAAATGATTTTTTTCACATCGCTGAATTTTGATCCAGCGACCACTGGGTTCAACGCTACTGCAACAAAGAATGTCGAATTATTGGATTATTAATAATTATGAGACTCTTGACTCCGTAAAAAATTCTACTCGTACTCGATGTAATAAATAATATCAATAATAAACGGCTGTGAACAAATAAAAATAATTGCAATATTATTTGTAAAAAATATGTTTTCATAATAAAAAATAATAATAAACTCACGGAATTTCGTAATACACATGTACAGTAAAAAAATATTCAAAACCTTGCAATATTACAACAAAAAAAAAAAACTGATGTGGCTTTTCACTGTCACCGTTTGCGTGTCACAAAACTTCGTAACACGTTTATGGTGAGCCATATTTATCAAAAGTCATTGATAAGAAGATTCCGATCCGCATCATCCATATTGTTTATTATTTGATCAGGGTCATTCTTATCAGACGTGTTAATTCTGCTTGCATCCGTATGTTCACATGTAAATAACGCAGACAGCTACGTTGGAACCTCTTCCTCTTTTCACGAACGACGCACAGAGAGAGGTTGCAACGGAGCTCTTATCAGCAGGACCAGATTAATGATCGTGAATCGTGCATCATTGTTTATATTTAGCAAAGTGAATTTATCGTTCCATCTGAGAACATGATCTCGTTGCAAGCTTTATGTCTGGAAGGATAGTAGATCAAGGTTACGGCAAGTTTTCTTATCCGCTAATTCAGGGTTCGGCAAACTATACGAAAAACTTCATAAAAAAAAAAATAAATTACGCACTAACGGCAGCATTTTGTTGTACCTAAAATGTAGGAAATGCTGCCATTAGTGTGTAATTTAATTTATTTTCTTTATTTTAAAGGTTTATTTTATTTTATTTTAAGTTTCATAAATATTTTAAAGATTCTCGTTTAAAAAAAAGATCATTTTGTTTGGAAACTGACTTTTCGAATGACTAAAATCATTCAATGGATATTTCTCAGCTAAAGCGATGCAATGCGAAATAATGCAAAATCTCCTGTTTATGGTTTAAAAATTAGATCGCGTAGAAATATTATAGATACTAATTAAATGCTGGGTAGAAAATATCTTGGTCTTTGCTTCAATAAAGCATTTTTTGATATTTTTAAAGACTTTTTATAATTGAGAAAAAGATAATAATAATAATCTAAACGAAAATATGAAAGAGCAAGACACAGAAAAAGAGAAAAAGGTCGCAACTGGGATTCGAACCCAGAACCTCACGTTTTTACTTTTATAAGTCTAGAGAAAAATTAGGTAGGTATCAGGCCTGTTAAAATGCTTTGAAGCGTAAAATCTCGTACGCACGAACCACTTTTCGGGTATGGTTTTATCGGTTCCATGCCAACTCAGAATCAACCATGTCAGAATCAAGTCAACTCAACGTCTCTTTGAAAAGTCATTAAAAGCTATGAAAAAAATAATTTTAAAATAGCCGATAACCCTAACCCTAACCTAAGATAACCTAGTCTATATAACCAATTTCTTAAATATTTCTATATCACTTTTAATGACTTTTAAAGGAGGTTCTGAGTTGATTTCATTCGGAGTTGTCCGGTCAACGGTTTTATCATATATGTGGCAAATTAAGTTGTTTAGATTACGATGGAAAAGCATTTTAATATTTGTGATTAAACTTTAAAAAATAAATAAAACATGCATTTTGGTCAATGACGTTACAATACATCTAGATTTGCAATTGTCTCACAAACTTAAGTGGATTGGTGGAGGTGGATTGTGTCCTCGAGTGCTTCCTGACCCGTCAAACTGTTTTTATATTTGGCACTTTACAAGAAACAAATTGCAGAGCCCTGCGACTAACTCCCTGACAGAGAAGTAGATACTCGTACATATTGCTAAGGTAATGATTTTTTTATCGTCCTTTTACATACCTTAACTATTTATTATCTTTTGTTATTACAATTATTTTTTTCGGCCACAGGCCATAAGGCACCAGTTCGAGTCTACAAGTCTCGGAGCAAGTGTTCAATACTTGGCGTATAACAGCTGATCGCAGCATTCATAAATTTTTACGTGAATAAATATGCGGTCATTGATTTGAAAAACAAAAAGTAATGATTAATAATCGATCTACTGTTGTTATTAGGCCATTAGGGCTAACAGTGGAACATAAATCGTTCATTAATTTTACTTTCGGCTTACTGCACATATAAGTTTATAGAACGGTTAGTTTGTCAAGCGGTACAAAGCGTCGGGTTCCAACACATGCTAGTATATTCCTCCATTTAACGTTTATAATGATGAAAGTGGGATGAATCCAAAATTGTCTATTCTATTCTATTCTTATTGTGGACATCTAATTTGTCTTTCCTTTTTTTAGGGAAGGGGTAAATATACAGAAAATATGGACGCACATTTTTTTTATTAAAAATGCTATGTAGATGATAATGAGAAGTTTCATCTACATGCAAGGACTCCAGATACTAATATCTACAGCCTGTATGTCGGACGAATATCTACGGCTCATATGTTGAACTAATATCTACGAACTTCAGAGTGTTGATTAATATCTACAGAGCGTAGGTTGGATTAATCAGCTAAATGTATCCAATAGTCCGATATTAGGGATTTTTACATACATATTTATATAAATTAAGTTTTTTAAACTGCATACGCAATATTACGTTATTCCAATATGCTATACATAATTGCAAATCCAACCTCTGCCAGTGCTGTAGATATTCGTCAACACTTTGGTTCTCATAGATATTCGTCAACAGTTTGAGCTGTAGATATTCGTCAACACTTTCCTTCTCATAGATATTAGTTCGATTTTTTCAGTTTTTGGAATTCCTGTAGATATTAGTAGACGCCTCCCATGCAAGTACTTCTGTATCCGAAAATAGAAAATATTTATATTGAATAATATCTATTTACAAAAAATCTAAAAATATTTCGTATTAATTAATCTCGATCACTTTCCCGACTTTCACGTTGACCATAAACGCGAAGAAGAACCTTTTGAAAAGTATACATCTAACATGGCGGCTTGGCGGCAAACTTTGACAAGTGCCGTGACGTGCGCATGCGCAGGACGGAGATTGGCGCGAGGTCGCAATACTCGCTGACATCACAGGAAAAAACGCAGCCGATATTTAAAACATATATTTACGGTGCTTACCTAATTTTCACCGCATTTCTAACGTATGAATTCGTTAGATGGCATGGTAAATGATCTAATTATCGCGTTTTTGCATCGGAAAATATGCAAATGACCGAGAAATAGAGTCCCGCCATGACATGTGTGGGAAGAGTGTTGTGACGTCACATGTTTTGATCTATGATACATTGCATTGCCATTCTTTTAAATACATTTTTTTTACAAAACAGCAGTCATTCACGGCAAAAAGATGTCTGCGATGTGCAAGTGTATACTTTTACATTGCGGGAAAATTGCATAATAGGTTTCCGACTTTATTTTGTTTAAAATATTATTTAGTTGGTTATATGGTTTGAAGGTTGTGTGTGTCGCAATATGCTCCAGCATGCAGTTTAGCAACAATGGCGCCGTGAAATTCATGATTAATGTTATCGAGTTATCACCTCGTGAACGGACAATGGCTAGATTTTTTTATACATTATTGGACTTAAATTAATAACAGCCATTCTAAGGCATATTTACTGAGGCCATTATGCTTGTATTTTGACCGTTAGCACGTATGGTAAACAAAACATGGACAGTATGAAAACTCCCGTTTTCCTTTCTCCTTTTTTTTCGTTGTCTTTCTAGACAGACAACCATTGCAAGGAAACACGAGTTCTCTAAACACTGTTAGTTTACTTCAACTGCTAGTTGGTGGACGTGATAAAAAATGTGCTGTAGTTTTGCCCGAGGATCGTATGCACGTAAGACTTGGTAAGGTGAAAGTTGACGATGGTCGCTGTTTTGACCCCTACCCATCGTATCTTATTGACTGAACAATGGCGAACGTCCAAGAAGCCAAAAGAGGAACACGAACATGGGAGAAGAGAAATTAAATCTGTTCACTGACCAGACGAAAAATGCCGCCAACGCTAATACAAAAAAATACATAACTACTCCGTTTAAATTTCACCATATTTACATACGTTTTTGCAACAACGGATAATATTTACAAAGCATGGGCGTTGAACTGTACACTACTTGAATAATGTAATTATACAGGCAACTTCTTAACATTATTTTTGTGTTTTAGATGAACTAGGAACCCTAATAAGGACTGTGCGACAGAATACTGTTAGCGTTCTTATGTAAGACACAAAGGAAACATGCGTGGTACTTGAACAATTTTTTATAGTAAATATAAATTATTGTTGGTACGAAAATTGTTATTCTTGTGTGAAAAGGGGCTATCAGGAAGATGGTAGGAAAAGGATTACCAAAATATTTTGATTTATACAAAATGGAATCTCATGTCGGAGGTATGGATTAGTGTTGCAACAGAACTCTGCTTCCGATTCCGCTTCTGCAGAAGTTCCGCAAGTTTTTTCACTTCCGTTTTCGTTTCTGGTTCTGCAAACTTTATAACAGAACTCTAAACGAAGAATAATTTGCGACTGAAGATATCGAAGTGCAGCCTTCTACTTCAAAATCATTATCATCATTACACATATTGAATTGACAAACTAATGTTTAAGAAAAAGTGCTGTGCATAAAAATCTTGTGTTAAACATTAGTTTATCAATTGAAAAATTATAATTATGGATCAACGCCACAAATTTAATGTTAATCCAATAATTTTTATTTTTTTAACTAAGCGATAACATATTACGAAATAATTACGATAATATTTACATTATATTATTCCCAATAAGTTTAATAAAACTTATCGAAATTATTTGCCCGAAGGGAAGATTATATTATGCAATCAAAAGTTTTTACGAAAGTGTACGTATTTGAAAGGGAGTTGAATGAGGAGCGAACGTACATAGATTTTAAAATAGACATGACAACTTAACACGGTTAATTGAAAAACATTTCATAAATACATTAACAAAGATAATATACAAAAGTTAGACAGTTCCAAAGAAACATTGTTTACTGGTTAACATAAGAAAATATCATTTACGAGATTTTTGATTTGATTGTTGAAAATCGATAGATACATTCATAGTAGTGTTGCAACAGAACTCTGCTTCCGCTTCCGCTTCAGCAGAAGTTCCGCAAGTTTTTTCACTTCCGTTTCCGTTTCAGGATCCGCAAACTTTATAACAGAACTCTAAACGAAGAATAATTTGCGATTGAAGATATCGAAGTGCAGCCTTCTACTTCAAAATCATCATCATCATTACAAATATTGGAATCGATGTTAAGTGTAAATGAAGAGCAGGAGGGGAACTCTTCTACAACTAACGATGGTGACAATTTATTTTTAGAGATACAGTAACACCTTCGGGAGTACAAGAAAGAGAAGATACTACCTCTCCATGAGGATCCCCTTATGTGGTGGAAAGTAAATGCGCACAAATACCCCTATCCGTTGCCAATGATTCGCCAATACTTATCAGCTGTAGCAGTGTAGCCAGTGAGCAATTATTTAGTGGAGCTGGTTTAATAAATGAAGAACACTGAAAAAGACTCAAAGGTGTAGAAGCAGCCAAATTACTTTTTATTAAATATTATTTAACTCTGCTTAATTTCGAGTACTAAAAGTACAAAATACAAATTTAATTAAACAAATCTTAAAAAATAAAATTGTGCTTTTTCTTCATGGTATTAACACTTTCGCTTCCGGTTCCGCTTCCGCTAAGATTTACTTTTGACATCTGTTTCCGCTTCTGCTTCCGTTAAGACACTTCCATTGCATCACTAGTATGTATCTCAAGACATTTCAAATAGACTCTTTGGGGTCATGCCAATAGCCAAATCAAACTATTGGGAGAATATGAGGGAAGTGTTTGCATCCAGCGAAATTGAGAAAAGTGGGAGACTTGGAAGAGCTATCTTCAGAAAACCAGGAATACCTTCCAATTCACTTGGACGCGTGTATTTAACAAATGTTTTTCCTTCCGATATTTATTCCAACCATCGGATGGCAAACACAGACTCCAATCAAAAATTTTGTGGCCAAATGTCCATCATACAAAGAGCCACGGAAAGCGGTTGACGATCTGAAGAAGGCTGCAGTCTTTGGCTGAATGAGAGCCTCCCAGGATGGACAAACTTGTAAAATTTTAAGGAAAGCCAAATGGTTTAAGAAGCCTAACTACAGACGCTAGAGACTCTTGAAGAATTTGCATCGATCCCCATAATGATGAGGTGACTTTTGATATTATGTTCGGGATGACAGCAGATTGACGAAGGTGCAGAATTCTATCAGCAGTTCCAAAGGGAAGTTGTTCAGTTATTCGCATTAGATTGAGAAAATGCAAAACCTGTGTGAGAAGAAACTGAGTCCTCATTAATTGACATAGGCAAAGAATAATGAACACAATAAATGCGATGTTGGTGTGCTTCGTAATCCAAAAGTTTGACCTTTACGTAATTCAAATACAGTAATAATGACTTTTCGTCATTATGAAATTTTCATTTAGTTCAAATTCAAATCTATATGGAAAGCATTAAAGTGCGTATTACATATTTAGGGGACCTGCAGTAGAGCAAGATTGGGACGTCTGTAATCGCCTTGTCGAAGAAAAAGTTGCTGATATAAAGACAACAGTTTCTTTAAAATATTGGAATTGATGTTATCTTTTTCTTTTAATATATAATTTACGAATATTTTTTTAGAAGACGGAAGGCAAAGGCTGTCAGTTTCAGAAACATAATTTTAAGACGCAGAAGCTGGAGTTCATTATTAATTAACCAGATGTCAAGTTCTAATTCAAAATGCGGCAAGATTGTCGACAGAAGAGATTGATTCTAATGAGTTAATAATGTACGAGATTGCGATCGCCACAGCTCAGCAACTTTATACCTTGTTGCGATAACGAAATTGCGCGTTTTCGGAATGCCATCCACTGTCAAGCCAACAATGAAAATAATAGTATCTAATAATTAAACTCTTCACATTAAAATAGCAAAAAGTAACTTAGGAAAATACAAACATTGTTTTTTTTTTATATGAAGAATTCCAACTACCCGGAATCATTGAGACTATGGCAACCCCAATTGAGGAATGAAAACCAAATTGGAAGATGGAGGCTGAAGAAAGTTGTAAAGAGAAGGAGGTGGAAATATGAGAATTACCCGGCATTTCTTATTAATATCCCGTCACTTAGCCCGGCGAAACCTTTATAAGTTGATTGGCAAATCATAATATGTGAAAACTAATTGTTTCCACCATTCAAGCGCCAGCAGTCTTCTATTACCTCTCAAATACCCAAATATGCTAAGTGCACAGCGACATCCATAAAATATTATTTTTATCGTTTTTCACTCCATTTTTCAGCTTTCTAAAAAAACTAAATTAATAATAAATTATATAATTTCCGTAATCTGTGCATAAAAATGCGGCAGCTTATCCATAAATTATTTTTTGTTCCGTGCAGTGAACCACAAGAAAGGGCCTTTTAAAAATGATTTAACTTGTGCATGTTCGTATCGTTTCATTAAGGAGTAATCGCGAAGAGAGGCATTTGGGTATATATAAAATATAAAAAGAAAACCACGAAACAATGCTAACCTTATCTTCTTATTTATACATACATAAAAATAAAAATGTATATAAAAATGTATATAAAAATCTAAAAAATGTTTCTATGTGTATGTCCGCTATACGTAGCTAAATTAAGCATAGGAAACGTTTGAAACTTTCAAAATACTTTCTTTAAACCCTCGCGAAGGTTTCTGGATTATTACAACTACATGACAATACACCTGAAAAGTTTTTTAATCATTACAAAAACCCTTGCAAAACTGTCAAAAATGTCAAAACTTGAGAATGACATTTTGCAAAACAATGATTGTTAAATAAAAAATCTGTTTTCGAACATCTTTAAAATAACGGATTTATTTGAAGTACTTGCCTTATACTTTGAATCGAATCAAGAATTATAGATATTTAAAATAGGCACCTATGTTATTTATCAAAATTGATTGATTGTTCTTATTAGTGGAAACAATTTCTTTATTAGTGACATAACAACGCAAGCCGGGAACTCGCTAGTAACTTAATAAAAAAAACACACATTTCCAAAATTTTTGTAATTTAATTTTTCTACCAGCTTTGCCTGATTTAGATAGTGACATTCCTCTTGTTTTGAAGGTCAAGTGTACAAAATCCCATCAATAAGTATTTATATTCTGCTTCAGAGAGTGGAAAAGAAAATGGGCGTGGTTTTTCAAAATCTCATGTAGACAGTGACCTTCCTCAAGTTTTGAAGGTCAAGGGTCAAGGGTGAAAAATTTCATCAATCTTCGAATAAAACTGTAGATTTGTATAAATAAAACCTACAGTTCGTTTGTATAAATATGTAGATAACATAACGAATTGAAATCCCGGAGGCATATATTATAAAGAGCTAGTTATTAGCAGTGACTTCCTCCTCATTTCCGTCAGATATGGAAGCAGTAGGAATGGAAGTCGCCAGGAGACGTGGGTGAGATCAGGTGTGGGCTGCGCAGCATCATCGGTCCTGCTGCCAGGGGGGCTCAACGCCAAGGTCGGAGCCAACAACTCGCACAAGGATTTTGACTCTAGCTGATTTGGCAGGGACCTCCCCTGCACTAATTAGACGGTGCAACAAAAGATAATAATCATACCCACTGAGATTTAATTGATAGATTTCATTATTATAATAATTTATAGTTGTTCAACCATTTATGTAAAGTTCAACAAACTTCGATAATAAACAAAATGTTCTTACTCATAAGGTATTAAAGAATGGATCAGAGTAATGGATCTTCTAATAACTAAAGTTTCTAATCTCTCATTGAAGAAGAAGATAACAATAATAATCTAAACGAAAATATAAAAGAGAACAAAACACAGAAAAAGATAATGGCCGCAACTGGATAATAATACCTATAACTGGATATTTTTGCACAATATGTAAAGAATTAGTTGAAGAAAATATTGTTAAATTCTAAAATTTCAAATTGACGAAAATATGACCGTTTGACAGAAGGTGGAAATGGCAGAATTAGTTAAGGGGAACATAAGCGCGGCCCATTTCTGCCCGTTTCATACAAATCTTAGATAAGGATTTGAGATCAAAATACCCAACCAAAATATGATAATTATGATTATATTAATGTAATCAAAAGGTATATCAAATATCTAGTTTGGACGTGAGCTACTTTATTTATTTTGGCTTTAAATCATAAGATGTAGGCCATTAAAGATTTTAGTGTTTCATGATTTTGAAGGCAACTTAGGAAATTATTTGTGAGTAAAAGAAAAACATTAAAAAAATAATTTTACTGTATTTATTTTAAAAATACAATGAAAAATAAAATAAAAAATAATAAATTCTTCCAATTGCATTTTTTAGGTATATAAACAACTAATTTTTATTCCGCCGTAAATAGGTAATTTGTATTATTAATTTACACCCATCAAAATGATTTTTTTTTTAATTTTAATTTTTTTTTATATTTCATCATATTTATATGATAAATATAGTTAAAATAATTTTTTTATTGTTTTTCATTTACTCGCAAATAATTGCCCAAATCGCCTATAAAATCCAGAAACGTAAATCGCCTCTAAAATCAAATAATTAAAAGCACGAGATTTTTATAAAACTTTTTTAAATTTATTGAATCCAATTTTTAAAAAGGGTGATTAAAGTGATGTTTGTTTGTTGAGACATTAACAAAAAATAACTACTTACGAGTAGACATCACTTTCAATCGAGAAGGAAATCTCAAACAAGAGCTTACAAATGTTGGGATTCATAACTAGGTTTAACTAGAAACTTCGACTATATATTATTAATCATTTATATTTTGCATTTGTTAGACTTCAACTTATCCACATTATAGTACAGTTATCCAATCCGGAACCCACAATACCAATGCACAAGATATTGAAAGAATACAAATAAATTCCTGCGTTACGATATTTTGAAATGTGTATTCAAGCAATTTTGTTGAACCACAACATCATTTTAATTGAAATGAAAACAAATAAGTTTGTAAAACACCATAATTTAATCTAATTAATAACCATTATAATCCTGACGAAGAAACTTTTGGTTTAGAAACATGTTTATAATTATGATTAAATAATAGTGGTGTCTTATAAAAGTTACTTGCTTACATTGAATTAAAAATGACGCCACTCAGGGAATTAGCAAAGATTAATGGAATGAATATGCTTAAATTGAGAGACAGAAAGATTTTCACTGAGTTGGTATTTCTGTATAAAATTCTAACTGGTTCAGAATTGCTTGCATTGACAAGCTTTCGCATTCCACTACGTAATACATTATAATTCGGGATTTATTTCAGTTCAGAATTTTTGGGATTAACGACCATTAAGGGAACGTACCTACCCATACTACGTGACCAACTTTTTGCAATTTTTAACCCCCCCCCCCCCCGGTGACCAAATCCTAAGCAACCCGCCGCTCATTTGTATGGAGAGTGACATTTTGAAGACCCCCCCCCCCCCTAAAAGTGTCACGTAGTATGGGTACGTTCCCTAATATGTTTTCCTCATTGCCCAGAGTACCTACTAATGGATGGAAATAATTATACCAAATCAATGGACATCTTCAATGTCTCACTAAAAAAATACAAAATATTGTTTCAGAGGCGGATCAGTTATTTATAAAAAAAAATATATTACCATTCATATGTAAAAGCCCCTAAAAAGAGCGTAAATTGTTTATAAAACTTATAAATAATTGATTAATCTATGTTCCCCGAATGGAATCCCCGCAAACTGGTATGCACAGTTTGGTTTGGAATGATTTGACATTTCAAGTTTTATCGTGATAAATTTTTGGGTTTTTATGCCATTTTATGCGCTTCCTTCTTCTTTAGCCAATGTTTCGAACACTGTAACGCTGTCCGAAAGAGGAATCGCAAAAAAAAACCGCATAAAAAACCAAAAATTAATCATGATAATACAGCTTGAAATGCTTAAATTTTCAAGAAAAATCCTTAGATTTTTGATTTTACAATGTCGACGTCCTGGACGGCAAAGTTATCGCTTTGTCTGCGTAAATGCTGCCGCTTAATAAGTGGGTTAAAAGAAATCATTAGTTTTGTATTGCAAAAGGGAACCAATGAACGGGGAAGGTATTTTAAAATGAGAATCTATACGCTATCGTGAAATCTTGTTTTTTAACCTCTTAGCACGGAAAAAGCAGAAAACAAACCCGACCAGCCGGTACCCGACACGCGTTGCAATACAATTCAAAGAAATAAATTGTTTCTCCCTGCTTGTCCATTCCCATGTGTCCCCGTTCCTAGTTTACATTCAGTTTTTAAACAGCTCGCGTGCCACCTATTTGCCACGCATTTTTTTACGCAAATTTTACAATGCCAGAGCTCACCAGTAGATTTATACAAACCATGTCCTGATAATAACGAACACAAAAAAAGATTATCCAATTTGTTGGAGTCGTTCGAAAGTTATGCCCGTACGCACGGCGATTGATTTTTATTTATCTTTCTAATACTTTAAAGAGGAAAGATTTGATCGTTTGTTTGCATTGAATAGGCTCCGAAACTACTGAACCGATTTGAAAAATTCTTTCACCAATAGAAAGCTACATTATCAGCGAGTAACATAGGCTGTATATAATGGTATGCTCTGGCGTTATGAAATTTGGATAAATGAAAATGTGTGTATTTCATATATTTTAGCGGCAGGTAGGAAAGACAGGGGGAAGGTGGGGTTTGCGGAGAGGGAAGATACGAGGGAGGGGGAAGGTGGGGAAGGTGGGAGGGAACGGGGATGCACGGGAAAGGACATGTAGGGAGAATCAATTTATTTCTTTAAATGGCATAGCAACGGATGCTGGATACCAGCTCTATAGAATGTAGAAGACGAAGATAGATACAGATATAGTCAACGTCAAATTGATGACCACAGTTGATATAGTTGCTCTTGTATTTCGAACTGTTAACTGCCTTTATCATGAATCTACCTAGTGCAACGCAATTTCTAATGACAACCGCATAAAGATGTTTTCTATTAAAATTTGTCACCCCTGCTGCACCATTATTAATACAAGTGACATAACTGATTTAAAATGTGACGCAATTGACGCCCCTTACAACAGACAGACAAATAAATGCAAGCAATGTTAAGGAGTAATCCCAGGCAAAATGTCGCAGATTCATAAAAAGTTGTAATTTTTTTCTCAATAAGATCTCAGGTGACAGAGAATTTACAAATTAATATACGAGTAGTTCGGGAAAGTAGCAACAGCTGTTCATGTTCGGCAGGCTTTATTAAAATTACAAAACGGTCACATAATAGGCCACCTGCATTACATTTAAAAAAAAATCCGGTTATGGCAAATATTCTAAGACATTCTACATATATATTTTTAAACGTATTTTTGAAACCCTGGCGTTTTTTTGAAAATTTCAATCCGAAAAATCAGATTTTTTATAAACCGTTCCGGAAAGACGGGACATAATTTTATGGGTGCGAAAAAACGATAATTACATAGCCGAAAATCATTTAAAAAAAAAAACGTTTTCCACACGAATGGCACAGGAGAATAACGAGGCATACCAAAAATATTACACCTCACAAATATTTTTTTCCTTGATTCATCTTATTGATCATAAATCATTATAATGTTCAACGTTTATATTACTAAATCCAATGTAATATACAAGTATTCGTAAATTACAATAATAATAAGAATATTATAAAATTTGATTTTGTTAAAATCAGCACAATTACCATTGTACCTCTAAAAAACGTACAGACAGCATAAAATGTACGGGATTCTCTTCATAACATCTGTCAAAAAGTCAAACCAAAAAAAAAGTCGCAGAGAACAAACAATAAATCTAGTGAACGTTAAATGTCAAATTCAAAAATTCGCCTGAAATCAAAGTGTTGCCATATAAAAAAAAATCTGTGTGGAATTTTACAAAATGAACATTTTCGGAGACGGGACATTTTCAAGTAGTGACATCACGAGCCCAAATAATGGATTTATTTATTTAAAAAAAAAACTGTATATTTCTAAAAAAATTTTACTAACATTTTCGTGATCTTAGTAAAAAAATCTATTCACACGATTTTTTCCAAGTCGTTATGAAATCCATGCAAGTGGCCTATTATTAAATGTTTTCAAACGGGTACCAGATTTTTTTTTTTGAAAAAAAAAGACTGTAACAACAAAAACGTCAAAAGAGACCAAAATTTCATTACCCCTTTCTACTCCTATAACGTTCTCTACAACCTATATGCAGTTACAGTGCATACAAGGTGTCCAAGGGTAAAGGACACTAACTTTGGGAGGCGATTCTGCATATTTTCATAGTACAGGTAAAAAAGATGCATAACTTTTTTTGGAAATTCCAAAGTTTTCAGGTAAAAAGGTTGATTTATTCCTTAGGAAAAACCATCATGTAAAATTACCTCTCGAAGTAGGTGCACCGAGCCCCCGAACACCCTGTATATTTGCAGCAAGTTCCAGAGTAGTAGATAATTAATAAGAATAATAACAATAACTAATTATAAGTATAGACCATTATTCAGAATCGAAACGATACTTAATGGCTTTAACCGTGTTTGGTTATCAGATCAATGCAAAGATCATCCCGAGTGGTTCTTTACGTTTAGTGACTTAGCAGGGATGTCCGGGTTCATGGGGAAGGGGTTTGTCCGGGTCTTGGCGGCAGATACATCAGTCCACCTACTACGTGGCGAGCCTGATCGAGAGGGACTGGTTGAGGGAGGCCTTTTGACCTCTCCAACTGGATTCTTTCGACCCATCATCGCTTTGCATCGCAGTTGGAGTAAATATACGTTTGTCACTTCTGGACACTCTTGACTTCAGATTCCTACCCATCTCCGCAGCATCCTCTAATACGTCAAGGCCCTGAGGGATGTTATTTTCCTCATGGCCTCATGTGTGGAGCAAATGTTAAAAAAAATCTGAATAGTCAGATACTCCCCAACCTACCTCTTACCCACCACCTTCCTCCTCCCCGTCACCTTCCCTTCCCCCCTACCTTGCCTCATAACATACCCCATTTTCAATATATACCACAGTCCCACTACTGGATCCAGAAATTTGGGATCAGTTGGGATTGTGTGGCATTCACATGAAAAAAGGTATTAAAACAATCTAGCTTACGACAGATCTTGACAAGTTCCCGAGCAAAACATTGGTCTATGTAAACAGGACCTATAAAAACATGTCATAGTAATAATAAGAACATATCCCCTGTGTTATTGCGAGTTAACACAGGCTTAGTTCAAAACATTGCACCCACATTCTTGTTTAGAAGATAAGATATGAATCTAGTTGGAAAATTTTACGATGGAGTTTTCTAGAAATTCTTAGAGACATGGAGGCATTTAAATATCACCCGAGTTGACATACCGTTTATTTATTTTTCATTCACAAGTCACAACGAGCTATAATTAATTATAAGAAAGACAATCAATTATTACGTTTTAGTGATCATTATCATTATAACATTAGGGCAGCACGGGATATCATGTAAGCAAATCTAGTTATTTTGACCGGTCAGTGGTTGAGTTGGCATCGCGTTTGGGTTCCACCCAGGCGTCGCGTTTTCGATTCCTCGGCTGGCTAATTCCTACATCACGATACTAGCAACATTTTCCGCTTACTGTGGTGGTGGTAAGAGATTTTTGAAAATAGTAAATGGCAAACCCTGAAAAATCAATGATTTTTCGTGTCACGATTAACCCTAAGAAATAAACATTTCAAATATAGTCGTAATTTATTTTTGGGTTATTATGCTACTTTTTTAGCCAATACAGCTGACTAACATACCAGACAGAGTGTGGCCTGCAAAAACCAAGTTTCCTCTTGGGACAGATGGAGTTTTTAAAGCTGCTGCTTCGGACGTGACTAGGTTTTTGTAGACTAGACATAATGAACCATCTTCAAAAGGTTATTAGAATACTTCAAACAAGGAAACTCGGCCATCCAGAGAAATCGGCAGAAACCGGACCGGACAAACCACGCTGATTTACGGAGGCAAATGAAATCCACAAAAATCCAATTAATAATAATAAGGACATCTGGGCTAAGCTCAATAGTTCTTGGTATCCGGTAACGGACGGTTACATCAAAAGTAGTCGCAGAAAATCATTTTAAAGTATACTCTAAAACCAGCTTTTAGAGCAGCGTTTCCCAAAAGGTGTTCCGCGGAACCCTGGGGTTCCGTAGAAGCATCGCAAGGGTTCCGCGTTCCGTCCGGATTGTTGAAAGGATCATTGCAAGGAAGAAACACAAATACTTTTACAGTAAACGACAAAATCTCTTCTCTTAGAAAGAAACTTGTCTTCTGGATAGAATGTGTTGAACATAAACAGGACCATTTTTTTTTTATCTTTTAAACGAGTTTCTGGAAAAAAAGAGTTGCGAGTAACCTCAGATATTGAAAAATGCATTTACGAACATTTGATGGCCCTCAACAAATCTCTGGAAGAGTGTTTTCCTGAAAAAAACCTGCAGGACATTGACTGGGTACAGAATCCATTCCTAGTTCACAGGAAACGTACAGCAACAGAGTAAGAGACTTTGATAGATATCAAATGTTCTTCTTCCTTACAACAAAAGTTTAATTCAGAAAAAACTAATCTGGATGAGTTTTGGATTGGACTTAAAGACGAATATCCAGAAGTCTTCGAGTAGGCTATCACAGTTTTGTTACCGTTTGTGACCACTTACCGGTGTAAAACTGGTTTTTCGGCTTACGCTTACACAAAAAACAAACACAGAAACAGACTGGATGCAGCTCCAGATCTTCGTATTTAGCTTTCTGACACAAAGCCTGATTTCAATGCTATTTTAACAAAAAAAATTAAAAGATATCACTATTAATGTAAGTATTACACAAAACTTTAGATCTTTCTTTTCAAGGTAAACATGAAAGTATTCAAACTACGAGTTTATCCTTTTCTTATAAAAATAGGGTTCCGCCTAGAAAAGTATGATCGCTAAGGGTTCCGGGGCGAAAAAAAATTGGGAAACGCTGTTTTAGAGGATCGAATCAAGCGTAAGCACAATATACGAGTATATAATTTTCAAGTGTTGCAATTCGAGAAAGTTTCATATTGTTCTGAAAAAGGTGCATGTTTTCTTATTCTGTTTGCAATTATTTTATTGTGAAGATTAGAGATAAGGATCAATGGTGAGGCCGAGGTACTCGTAATTCATCTAAGCAGTGCGCACAATATAGGACACTGACTAAAATTAGCATTAACCTTATTCCAATAATATTCTCCAAATGCATCGACATTTTCTCAGAAACTAATATTTTCTACACAGCCTGAAATCAAGAAAATAATGTTTCTTGAAAAAAAAAAACAATCAAACGTGACGTGCGTCGCGCCGTTTCGTGACATGATAACCTTCTGGTGGTCGTGACAAAAATGTATGTGAACCTATTTGCATATTGTAAATAATATGCATAATGACATTTACCTTTCTTCTCATCGAAGAAAACGCGCATGAAAGAAACGTATATGGAAGATCTGTCGTCTTTTGTCATCTTTATATGGCTTTCAAAGTAAAGAAGTTTCATTTATGAATAATTTCATAACTCGTGATAGACCTAATTAAAAATGTCATGAAAAATGTTACAGTCAAATTGGAACTCATCTCAATTACAAAGCTGACCCCTGTTTATTGTCTGAAGCAGCAACAGCTCTTGAAATGTAAAATTAAACTGGCATAATAAAACTTGTGTAGCTTTTTTTAACTAATTTTGTAGGTCGATTTCAATACGAAACTTAATTTCTACAATGAGCTACGGATCTACAAAATATTCATATTCATGTGTAACTATCAAAATATAAGACAAGACGCAAGTTTTTCAATCCAAATCTCTGACGAATCTTAATAATAAAACGTCTAGTCGTTTATTGTTTACTATTTGATAATATAAAACATTGTTGAATGAGAACAGGGATCGTGAAATGCCACGGCCAAAATAACGTTCGGTAAAAAAGATTTTAGAGGCTTTTGAAATGTGGCTTCACCGGAGAATGCTCAAGGTCCCATGGACCGACATGATCACCAACATAGAAATTCTCAGGCGGGCTAAAGCAGATAGAGAACTGCTTACATTAATAAAAATCAGAAAAATTTCATATCTGGGTCATATACTTCGAGGGGAGAAGTATCACTTGCTCCATGTAATATTGAAAGGCAAGATAGAGGGTCGCCGGGGGCCTGGTAGAAGACAAATGTCTTGGCTGCGTAACATAAGGGAGTGGACCGGCATTAGAAGTGTGGAGGAGCTATTCCGGGCAGCGCAAGACAGAGAGACATTTTCAATAGTGATCGCCAACGTCGGGGAGACCTGATACGGCACACAGAGAAGAAGAAAAAAGATTTAAAGAGGCTCACTCAGACATTTACGAGTTTTTTTTTTTACATTAACTCCACCATCAGGAGGACACTCATAACAGGAGGCCTTGAGGAAAATAATTTCCCTTAGGGCCTATGTCATCTGGGCTGTGTGAAGGGTCTTTTTGAGGAGACCCATGTTGTAGGAAGGAGGAAACACAGAGGCCGGCAAATCATTCCACAGCCGAGCTGTTGAACATAAGAACGAGTCGAAGAAACGACCCGTTCTCATGTGACAAATGTCAACCGTGTACAAATATTGGGCACGCGTTTGGCGTGTTTCCCGACTATGCACCGGTGCTGAAGGAATTAATGATGTTAGTTCCTCGGAGCATCTTCCATTGTAATACCGGTAGAACAAGGACAGCATTCCCACCCGACGCCTGTGCTCTAAAGATTGCAATCCATCTGTTAAGATGGGAGAATCTATCAAACGGACCGCCCGTTTCTGCACAGAGTCGAGAGTATTTTTCAGGTATTTTGGAGTTCCAGACCAGAGGTGGCTGCCAAATTCAACCGTGGGGCGCACTTGCGATTTGTACAGGGTTAGCAGTTGTGCACTATTAAAGTATCTGCAGGCCCTGTACAGTGTACAGTACGCCCAGTTTCTGGGAGGCTAACTTTACTCTGGCTTCGATAGAGCCCCCATGCGAGCTGGTCACTTAGGGTTACACCAAGCAGAAAAGTATGTAAATATTATTAACAGACTTATTTATACTCATTTTGGTAAAATATACTCGAGTTACAGGGTTTACATTGCGGACGTTACAATTATTCACGTTCAATGAACTAATTTTTGCTTTGAATTTAAGTGTCATTTTCAAAATTGGAACTGTTAAGAATAATTCAGACAAGGCGTAATGTAAAAAACCGTTATTTTATTTTAATTAATGAATTAATTATTCTATAAGTATGTGACAATGCGTTTAAATTTTTGGACGATTTCTTGATTTTCAAGTTTACTAATGGTGTTCGTTTGAAAGGTAAATTTCTAACGTAGGTACTTCTTATTTGCCAACAAAAAATATTATTATACCAGCTGGGTCACCCGGCTTCGCTCAGGACAACATTTGAGGGTGTTTTGGAATGTTCCACAATGATGTTCCCTATTCTCAAACATTCCACGACATACTCCGCCACTCCTTCCAGAACTATCTAGAGCTCCATGGAACCTTCTAGAACTTTCCGGTAGACTTCTAGAATGTTCAAGAGGGCAATATTTCCAGCCCTTATATCTTCAAAAGCACGCCCTTTAGGTAAACACGGAAACCGTCATCCTGGAGGGGGAAGAGAGATCTAACATACCATATAATTCCCTTGACCGTACCGGGACTCGTTTCTGAGTTTTTGTGAGCCGCACACTTTCATACACTTTATTTTATAATATGTATTGATATATTGATTATAGGGAAAATTTACTTTTTGAAAGGCAGTGATCCCAAGGCAAATATTTTATATATACCTAGATACATTCAGCTTTACAAATCCTGCAATTATAATATCCCGTAACTTTTCACATGTCCACACTAATTGAAACATACATTTACTGTAATCATTTCACATTCCCGGTAGTGGAATAGAAGACATGATGCCTAAAATCATCTTTTGGGAGGCGGGCTTTGGCTCAATTCGGGAGGCGGGCATGGGTACCGCCGCCTCGGAAACCATTTATTGGATAACCAACACCTCTGCCATAGGTCGCCCCCAGTGGTTCGCTACGTTTGCTAACTTAGCAGGGGTGCCCGGGTTCATGGGGCAAGGTTTGTCCAGGTCTTAGCGGCGGATGCATCTACCCACCTGCTGTATGGCGGGCCGGATCGAAAGAGACTGGTTAAGAGAGGCCTTTCGACCTTTCCAGTCGGACTCTCTCGACCCATCGCCTTGCACCGCAGTTGGAGGGATGGCATACGTTTGTCACTCCTGAACACATTGACCCCTAGATTCCTACCTATCCCATCATACCTTTTTACTTCCCAGAACTCTCTATCGTTCCCTCCCTTAAAAAGACCCTCCACATAGCATCCTTTAAGATGACATAGGCCCTAGGGGAAATTATTTTCCTCAGGGCCTCCTGCGTGGAGCTAATGTAAAACTTTAGACCATACGACTGAAGTAAAACTTCTTTAGCTCCATCTATATGATAGGAAGAGAGAAAGAAAATGTGCGCGCGCACTGCTCTCTCTCTCTTGTTCCTACAATTTTGTACAGACAATAGGTCTGCACTGTGTCTTAGATATACGAAACGTAACTGGCTAAGAGAGAAAGAGAGAAAAAGAGAAAGAAAATGTGTGCTCGCACCTCTCTCTCTTGCCTCTACAGTAATATACGAAACGTGACTCTCTCTCTTTCTATCTTCACTAACTTATATTTCCCTCTCAACTACCGTTCGCCTCGCTTTTCGTAACGCTCTCTTACTCTTACTTACGCTAGCTTACTCCCCAAGTCAAGCGTGCGTAAAGAAGTTTTACTTAAAAAAAAACTTTAATCTCTAGTTTGCTGATTAATGTGAATTTCTGTCGGATAACTGTTATTATTGGTGTGCCGACTGAGTGACCCAATGGTGTGTTGATTGCTGATTGCAAAGCGTTACGTTGGTCCACCGTAATTGAAATACCTAAAAGGAAACCTGCTGATTGATAACCATAAGATTTAAACTAATGCCCGGTGATATGCGAATAATTTTATCGAGCTCTAGTATGCAGCCTACACAAATTCCATATTAAATCCTTAGCTCTAAAAACAGAGGAATATCATATGCAGATTAAATTTTATGTAAATTCATCAAAATAATTTAAAAAAAAACACTAATTTCGGTTGTGACTGGATTTATCTATATATGTAGCTATAAACTCCTAAATTTTGGAATACCGCCCAAAATAGGCAAGCTTGTAAAAGCAACAATGGTCGGCTCACGGTGTCGAGTAAGGATAGGAGGTGAAACAACGGAGGATTTTATCGTCTCCCAGGGGCTTAAACAAGGTGATGGCTTAGCACCCACCCTTTTCAATATTGTACTGGAGCACGTCGTGAGGAAGACAATGATCAGTACCGACTCAAACATCTGCTACAGAAGCAATCAAATAGTTGGCTATGCAGATGACCTTAACATTGTCGGAAGATCCCTACAGGCTGTAAGAGAAGTGTTTGACCCTTTGGAGACTGCGGCAAGAGAGGTGGGTTTGCAAATCAATGAAAATAAAACAAAAATCTCATGATTGAAATCTCAAACCAGAACCCCTCACCGCAGAATAAAAGATAAAGTGAAATTTAAAGACAGTTATAATTTCGAAGTGGTCGAAGAGTTTACCTACCTGGACACCATCATAACGCAGGACAATGAAGACCCAGTAGAAGTAAGAAAGCGCATTACAGCCGCTAACAAAACATACTTCGCGTTGCTGCCAGTGTTCAAATCCCGAAACGTCCATAGGAAAACCAAAATAACCTTATATAAAACAATTATCAGAACGGTCTTGGCCTATGGATGTGAGGCGGGAACACTGACAGCAAAGTCAGCGGAACAGCTGGACATCTTCGAAAGAAAGGTACTTCGAAGAATCTTAGGAGCGGTGCGAGAGGGAGAGGCAGTACCGGATTATCCCTAAGGCAGAGTAGGCAACTGCCTAGGGGCCCCGCATCGGCTAGGGGCCCCGCGTCGGCTAGGGGCCCCGCCTTCCGGGAAAAAATGACTTGCTTCAATTAGTGAGCAACGAAGTTTCGGAAAAAGACAGCTTTAAAGATGTTTTTTTTTTTTAATTTTTATTAGGAACATTTACTGGTTAATAACATTAGGTACACGCATTAAAGAAAACAAGAAATTATAATAATTAGGTTATAACCCAATAAATAACTAATGTTCATATCATGCACAAATAATAATTAAAAAGTCTATAATTAAAACAAATATGTAAACATACTTGTATTTTACTTTTCTTTTCTTCTATTTGATGCAACATTACTTAGTATCTGAAGTGATTGAAGGTGCCGTGTGTGGTTCATATTGACATTTGTTTAATTTTATTTTTGATTATACATACCTACATATGTTTAAAATATAAATGTTGTACAAGCTTCAGTATGCACCGGCCCTCACTTTTATTTTCCCATGCATCTATATGCATGAAACGCTGTACCATCGTTAGTTTTGCTCCGATTTACTTGAAATTTTGACACAATACTCAATACACCGACAGTTTTACATTCAGAAAAAAAGAAAAGTTTTAAAACCTTACCCCCCCCCCATTAAAGCCTTGTTAAGGATTTGATCAAGGGAACAAGGAGGCGTTTGGAAGCCCTTCAACCCCCCCCCCCCCCACGCCCGTTAGTCCGCCATTGGTAAAGGGGCCCCGAGACGTGCATTGCCTAGGGGCCCCGACAAGGTTAATCCGGCCCTGGGGAGAGGCATGGAGAATCCGCCACAATAATGATCTCTATGATATTTACCAAGCTCCCAGACTCTCCACCCATTTAAAACTCCAAAGATTAAGATGGGCCGGACATGTGCACCGAATGCCAAGCACACGAGTACCGAAGAAGGTTCTGACAGGACACCCAGGAGGTAAACGAAAGGCGGGCAGACCTAGACTGAGATGGGAGGATGATGTCAGGAAGGATGCAAGAGCATTACTCCATGTTGCAGATTGGAAGACGACGGCCGAAGACAGAGGGCGGTGGAGGCTTATTTTGAAAGAGGCCAAGGCTCGAAATGGGCTGTAGCGCCATTGAAGAAGATGAAGTAGCTATAAACTAATAATAAAAAACTTAAAACTAATAAATTAACTAATAACTAGAAAAGTAATAACATCACATCTTCCGAACAGGACCTCCATCGATATTCTTGGTTTACCTAACTCTAAGTGACCAGCTCAGGTAAATCGAAACCATAGTTAAGTTAGCCTCTCAGAAAATGGGCGTACTGTACAGGGCCGGCAGATACTTTAATAGTACACAACTGCTAACCCTGTACAAATCGCAAGTGCGCCCCACGGTTGAATTTAGCATCCACCTCTGGTCTGGAGCTCCAAAATACCTAAAAAAAACCCTTGACTTTGTGCAGAAACGGGCGGTCCGTTTGATAGATTCTCCCATCTTAACAGACGGACTGCAATCTTTAGAGCACAGGCGTCAGGTGGGAATACTGTCGTTGTTCTACCGGTATTACAATGGAAGATGCTCCGAGGAACTAGCGTCATTGATCCCTTCGGACCGGTGCATAGTCGGGAAACACGCCAAACACGCGCTCAACATTTGTACACGGTTGACATTAGTCACATGAGAACGGGTCGTTTCTATGACTCGTTCTTGAGTTCAACGGCTCGGCTGTGAAACGATTTGCCGGCCTCTGTGTTTCCTCCCTCCTACAACATGGGTCTCTTCAAGACCCATGTTCACTCCTTCCTTTCTTCAAAAAGACCCTCCACACAGCATTTTCAAAGATGACACAGGCCCTGAGGGAAGTATTTATTGTATTTTCCTCAGGGCCTCCTGTGTGGAGTTAATGTAAAAAAAAATAATCACAAAAATATAAATCCGTATACAACGCCATCTCTGATAGATACATGCCAGAAACAAAGCACTGGACAAAATGAACATGGCGTTGTATGCTGCTTCCGGTAATGCCAGAAGATGGCGTTGTGTGCATTATTATCATTTGCAAGCTGATTCAGTTGCGCATCGATAATTGCTTCATTAAGTAATTTTGAATTGTAATTGCTTCAATAAGTAATTGACAATGCAATTAATTTAATTCAGCTAATAAGTTAACGCAAAATTTATTGATTCTAAGGCGGTACGAAGTTCGCCGGGTCAGCTAGTTATATGTATATTTATCTATTATGTATATGTTTAATCATTCAATGAACTCTAGAACCCGGATTTATAAGTGAAAGTGTTGGAAAAATCAAACAAGCAATAAATTACCCACCAAACTATTACTTAATACTTTTAACAGAAAATAAATTTCAGTCGTTTTCAAAATTGGAACTGATTTTTTATGAATTCAGACTATCCGTGATTTGACACGTCTAGGTATCCTTCCCATTTTATTTTATTTTATATTTTGTTTTATAATATTATAAAGGCGAAAGTTTGTATGGATGTATGGATGTCTGGATGTATGGACGTATGGATGTATGTAAGTTTGTTGCTCTTTCACTCAAAAACTCATGAATGGGTTTTAAAAATTCTTTCACTAATAGAAAACTATATTATTTGCGAGTACTAGATAAAGGCTGTATATGTATTTTCGTACTTTTAATTACTTATTTGATTTTAGAGGCGATTTACGTTTCTGGATTTTAGAGGCGATTTGGGCAATTATTTGTGAGTAAATAAAAAAAAATTACTATTAATTTTAATATAAAATAAAAAAAAAATTATTGAAATCGTTTTGATGGGTGTAAATTAAAAATATAAATTTCCTATTTATGGCGGAATAAAAAATAGTCGTTTATATATTAAAATTACTACTCAAAAATGTGATTTTAATAATTTTTTATTTTATTTTTCATTTTATTTTTAAAATAAAAAGAGTAAAATTATTTTTTTAATGTTTTTCTTTTACTCACAAATAATTGCCAAAGTTGCCTTCAAAATCATGAAACACTAAAATCTTTAACTCTCCCGCAGCCAACTGGGGCCGAAGGTAGACCCCAAAATAACTATCCTTCTTATATCTACTTAAATACATGAAATATATTTTTAGTATTTTAGGTATTCCTGCGCAAAGGATTAATACATAATATGCGTAAGAAACGTTGGCTAAAGGAGGAGGTAGCGCAACACGGCATAATACCCCAAAAGGAAATAACCATAAAATTTTTGGCCGTGAAAATCTAAAATCATATCACGCAATTTAAAAAAAATGTGAAAAAATGGTTGATCGCAGGAAAAAATATTTTGTCAAATATAGGTAGGTAATATTCCCTGCAAAAACATAAATAACAAAAAAAAAATATATAAAAAAAATAAAGGTGTTTTCTTTGGTTTAAAAGTTTTTAAAAAAATGGGGCCATCAGCCGACCCCCACGGTTACGGACGTCATGTTTGGCATCTTGGCCTGTCGAGAGTTAATGGGGTATATCTTATAATTTAAAGCAGAAATAAATAAAGTAACTCACATTCTTACTAGACATTTGGTATACTTTTTGATTACAAAAATAATTTTTCAGTTTGGTTGGGTATCTTGATCTCAAATCCAAATCTAAGATTTGTATGAAACGGCCAGAAATGGGCCGCGCAAACGTTCCCCATAACCAATTCTGCCATTTTCACCTTCTGTCAAACGGTCATATTTTTGGTTACGTTTTAAGATTTTTACGGCCAAAAGTATTTTCGTTATTTGTTTTTGGGGTGTTATGCCGTGTTGCGCTACCTCCTTCTTTAGCCAACGTTTCGGACAGCGTTGCAGTAGGAAGGAGGGGGGGGGGGGGGCAAAAGCTATTAAATAATAAACGACAAAACGTGAACCTGCCAACAAAAACAAATTACCAGGAGCACACAGATGTGATTGGGTATTAATTTCCAAATGGTTATTATTATTAAAATTTTATTGCTCAGTAACACAGTAGTTGTTAAAAATCACATAACGAGGAAGCCACAAATTTTTTTTTATATATTTGACTTGTTTTTTACAGTCTTGCGTTAGTTGCGTATAATTTCTTATGACATAGGTAATTGTTTTTAATACTTGACTAGACTTTTAGGCCTTCTGCATCAAACGCTGTTTCTTCGTCAGCTTAAAAATTGTGTGTTCTTTCGAAACTCCAAAAAATATGGTAGATTGTAATATTATTAAGAGGGCATTACCAGAGAAAACCAGAAATATGTCATTTTCAAATCAGATTTTAGACGTATTGACACTTTTCCACCAAAAATTATAAATGGATTTCGAAAGATTGTTCTTTTATCTAGCATTCGTATGTAATAAATTTTGAGAATTTTTTTAAATTTTTAGTATAATTACGTTATTCCATAGGTCGTTGGCAGATTTGTTAAATTTTCAAAAAGTTTTTGTATTATACCACACCCATTTCAAATAATATAATCATGCAGAAAAGTAAATCAATACATTATCTAGCAAACGTATGTTTTAGAATTTTAATTTTAGTTTCAATAAAATCATGTACGTACATGTGTTTCTTGACGAAAATTGGTCCATTTGTGTATTTATTTGCGCACTTACAAACTAATGTATTTCAAATTTTTTTAACATTCTTATTAAATTTAGACATTATTGAAAAATGATAAATACTTATAATCAAAAAATAACTACAAAAAGTACATTATTTTAATAGTTTTATCATCACGCCTTTCAGCATTTTTGGATGAAGGTATAAATTAAAGCTAATTTGGATTGAAATAAATTCGATATTGAGTTATAATTTTAAAAAGCTGGTACGGAGAATAATTAATCTTTCTCATTGTAACCGCCCTGCACGATCGTAAGAACAACTTTCGACGAAATGTGGATTTTCGTCCGCTGGCTGGTTAAACGCTCTTAATGATTTTAAAACACGATAATACTCGTAACAGGTAATATTCCGAGGCACTCTACATGTATACAGTTGCTCTATTCGCAAAGAATTTAATTTAAGTTTTCAATATTTGCCCTTAGGAGATTAAGATTAAATTCGTAAAACGTGAGCTCGAAAGTGCTGCCAAATAAAAATAAAATATTAGCCTCGACCTAGACTAGACTAGATAGCTAGGACCTGATATGACCTAAAAATTATTCGTTTCCTGTCCTCGGTATTCCCATCCTCTTCCTTTGTCTATCTCTGTGACCTTTCCACTGGTCTTATCATCAGACATTCATTCAACCTGATCAACTCAACACGGCCTTTGGGACTTAACTTTAGGACAGAAATTTTGAATGCCTTGCTTGATCAGTTTGCTAATCGAGTTCGTGATTATTTTTTAATTCATTAGTTCTAAAATAGCGAAGTTTCCCAAATCATTACTTAGGTAACTATGATCAGAGCAAATTAACAGCTTGAGATATTCATTAGTAATTTATCGAATAGATCAATCGATATCAAACAACGCACACATTTTATTTTATTTATAGTATCAATTCACATACCATACTGATTTTTCGGTAAGAGCCAACTAATCATTTAATTTATCATTCCCATATGGAGAAGAAAATTATCATATAGATATATTCACACTGTCCAAATACGGCATCAAACACATTTCTTGATTTAGGCGTTCGTCTGCGTTATGAAAAGAAGTGTGGTTAATCCGTTCTTGTTAATAGTCAATCAGACAGACTTGTTGATTTTGGATTTTGGACAGGAGAAAGCGCAGACAATCCAAAATTGGACATGTCTAATCAACAAAGAGATAACAAAGATAAGACAGAGTGAGAGTCTATTATTACCACTAATTTAATATTGTAATATGTGGGTATACTTCGTAATAAAACCTGAGATAAAAAAATCCTCAATTAACATTATAGACGGTGCAAGAGCACATTCCCGAAGAGTTTTAATCATAAATATACCAAACCACCCACTTTTAACAAGTGATTTCAGAGCATATTTTGAGTCAAATATGTAAACTTCAATGTTTTTTCTCAATTATAAACAGTAAAAAAAAAATTCCATGACACTTCGCAACTGAGTCGTCGGGTAGAGTCGAACGTGTATATCCTAGCCTCGTGATAATCATTCCGCCTCTCCTGCAGCACGGTAATATACAAAACAGCGCGCGTATTACGTGATCCCGTTGCGACGTGTACTAGTGTGATCAGTGGAAACGTGTGGTTAAAAAAAAATTGTTTTTAATAGAAAAATATATAATAGGACAGCAAAATGACATCTACTTTTTTACTCCAAATATGTTCAGAAATCGCAGATGAAAATCCTTCGGATACGTGCTGTTACACCCTAACCCCCGAAAAATGCTGAAAAAGCCAAATTGCACCACATGTTTAATAATTCACAAATCTACCTCCTGGTACATAATAATATAACTAATATATTTACAACAAGAAGTCAGGTACTACGGTACTACTAACTTTCAGTTTTGTCGACGAGTTTCATAATTGATCCTTACTGAATTGTGTAAAAGAAGATTACATTGGCGCGTCCTCCCGCTATTTTATTAGATCATCATATAGCCATTTTAAAGATCTTTTTCATGGTAGTAGATTACTACTACCATAGAAATAATATTGCGAGTTGCGGGATGAATATATTTGCAATAGACGAGGTGCTAAAAATTCAGCTCTCGGGTTTCCTCCAGCTTGTAACGCCAAAATTGAGATTAACTACGTACCTTAAAAACACTTCGCACAGCATCCCCAAAGCGTTGCTAAGTTCGAAGGGGACTTGTATTGCGGAATTACCGTTACTCGCATTACTTTATTTTAATTTTTAGTATGAGAGGGCTCGTCTAGGGTATATATACTTGGTCGAAGTGTCCGACTGGCTAAATTTATCGTCAATATCCGTAGTGTTAATTAAATATTTACCTAAGTGATTATTAATGTGAAAGGCGGGTTTTATTGCAGGGAATTTTTTTACGCTTAAAGAAGAAAAGTTATTTGTAAACAGAACTCTACGCCATTGGAATTGGTGATTAATATTAATATTATTATTTGACTTATTAAAGGGAAATTTATTTGATGCTATTTGTTTCAATTTTTTATTAAGAATATTGTCTACTAGTTTTGTCTCGTATCCGTTATTTATAGCGATTTGTTTAATTATGGATAATTCCTTGTTAAAATTATTATTGTTTAGTGGTACCGTTATCAAACCATGCATCATGGAGTGGATAGCTGAATGTTTGTGGGATAAGGGGTGGTTGGATGAATTGTGAATGGTAGTATCAGTATTGGTAGGTTTACGGTAGATATCGAAATCAATTTTATTATTAAAGTTAGGTCTAGAAAATTCAAGGTTGAGTTGGTACCTATTTCTAAACTAAATTGAATTTGTTTGTGAAAGGAAGCCCCAAGTATGATATGGGTATCCCCAGCAAGCCCCAAGTATGATATGGGTACTCTCCTAGGTTGAGTTAATATTAAAAATAAGATTTTATACAACATAATGCACATTTAAATGAATACAATATCATCTGAGATCTGACCTTAAATGTGGCAGTTTAGTCGCGGAGACGCATCAGACATGGTTTGGTATTATGGCACTTATGTGGTGTGATCTGCACTGCGATTGCGGCATTACTTCACCTTGTACCAAAAAATGAACAACGTACGCTGCTAGTATGGGGTGGAAAACCATCACCATATTGCATTAAAAAATAATAACAGATATAACTCTAAAATAAACGAAATAAGTTTTTATGGATCTTTGAGCAAATATATGAGTTGTGCATCATTGTCATTGTCATTAGCAAAGTTATTATTTGTTATACACGGTGTACTGAAACTAGTGGTATTTGAGGGAAAATGGTGAGTCTACAAACTACATTACACAGAAAACCCAAAAAAATATTTTTCTTTCGATCAAGAATTTAGTTTTTTTTACCATTACAAGTTTTTTTTTTTTACATTAATTCCACACAGGAGGCTTTGAGGAAAATAATTTCTCTCAGAGCCTATGTCATCGGGGATACTGTGTGGAGGGTTTTTTTGAGGAGAGGAAGGAATGAACATTGGTCTTGAAGAGACCCATGTTGTAGGAAGGAGGAAACACAGAGGCCATGTTTGACATTTTTTAGGATTAAAACGAACTTTGGAGTCAGTCCCATGCAGCTTTGACGCATTTTAAAATACACTAAACACAGATATTAACCTACAGCCATTTTTTTTTTCAAATTTGATCTAATAAATTTTGATTTTGGACTCGGTGTATTCTTTTTTATGTGAATATATCAGAAGAGTCCCAGCTACTTCCGTCTGGAGCCAGTGAGACTATGGCATCCCCAATTGGGGTATGTTGTGAGGCTGAATGTAGTAGGGAGGGGGAGGAGATGGGGAAGAGGAAGGTGGGGAAGTACCTGGCTATTCAGGTCTCTTCACCAAACACGGCTTAAGTCATTTCAAGCAACGTTTCAACAATTGGTGGTCTTACACCAGGGCGATGTGGAGAGTACCTTCCACTCTGGAACGTGCCGCAAATTTACTTTATATTATTTTTAAATTAATTAATTGTGAAATAACAGAAATTAATCAAATAAAATTTATTTGCCCACGCCGGAATACCAACCCGCGACCTTCGGATTGTGAGTCAAGAGCCTTACTCCTTGAACACGGTGGCCGTCAAAACGAAAACGAAAGCTCAAATCAAAAAATTATACCAACAAAATCGACACCAAATGTGTTTGTACCAAATAGTTTCAGAACACTGTACATTATTAAGATCGTCATCTCTGTAGTTCGATCATAGTTTTTTTTTGTATTAAGATGTCATTGGATCGTTTCTAGGTAGTTAGATTATAGTTATTTAGATGTAGATGTTATTTGATAATCATCTATGTAGTTAAATCACAGTTATTTAGATGCAGATGTTGTTGGATATTCATCTATGTAGTTAGATCACAGTTATTTAGATGCAGATGTTGTTGGATATTCATCTATGTAGTTAGATCACAGTTATTTAGATGCAGATGTTGTTGGATATTCATCTATGTAGTTAGATCACAGTTATTTAGATGCAGATGTTGTTGGATATTCATCTATGTAGTTAGATCCTAGTTATTTGGAAGTAGATATTGTTGGGTCGACCTCTATATAGTTAAATTGAAGATTTGGTTTAGAAAAATAGGTACCTACGTGATGAATCCAAGGTATTTGAAAGAAGCATTATATGATTTTTTTACGAACAAAACCGGAAGCAAATAATTTCTACCTCTTTGAATGACAATAAGAAAAAATACAAGTGTACAGTTCACACGCGGTAGAAGTGAAACCTTCAGAAAACTAAAGTAGACAAGAGTGGAAGGCTACGAAGCACAGCACACAGAGAAGACCGATTTTTCTTGGTATTTCATTCTCTCGCAGGCTAAATCCCATAGATACATGTGGTTGTCTCTTTTTAGTGTCGCTTTTTCGATTCATCGAGTTTCTAATCACAGCGGTGCTAAAGAAGTTTTCACTTCAACAAAACGGCGTATTTTTCAATTCCCCATATTAGGTAGCTAGGTTAGGTACCTACACAACTTAAGTATAAGCAGATTTTGATTTGCTTAAAAATAAATTGTTGCGAACAAGACAAATTTGATGAAATCACTGCGAATTTGTGACCTTTCTCTCTTCTCTAACTTTTACCTTGCCTCTGACCATATGTCTCTCTATATCCAAAATTTCAGTGTTAGCATCAACTAACAATAACAATCATTTGAAAACGTATCAACATATTCCAAAAATAGAATATTCCATACATAAATTTGACCAATCGCAATTGTCTAAAAATTATTACAAAATTTAGACCCCTGACCTAAGCCACGTACATAGTTTATAGTATTTTATGGCACAGGATTAAATTATGAATAACTCCATTCAGACAGACACAGTTCTTTGTAAGCGGCAAGACTATGCCCATACCGGGCTAACCCGGTCGACAAGTCTTCATATTTGGTGTGATTGCTCCCAATAGTCGATGCAGTATATCTGTTGTGGTAATGTAAATTACTTTGGCTTTGCCCAATAACTGTTGCGCAAACAGCGTGCCCTCGACCGTATGTCATTATGTGATATAACTTGCTATTGCTATCGTTTTTTTTAGATATTGATTACGAGAGCTGTAATTATATTGGTATAGATTATTATTGTTAGTGTAAAATATGCGTTTAGCTAATTACTAATAATTTAGTAGGTACCTACTTACCTTGGCCCTTAATTCATGGGCAAAGCCATTTTAGGACATTTTTGAAGGCACTTTGGAGAAATAACTACTTCGAGAGTGTTGAAATTTCTAAATTCTCTCTTGACACTCTTGGCAGGTGTATTTATGGTTTCGTAAATATGTTACGATGATTAGGCCCAAATAAAGCAGTTTGATACCAGATTGTTCTGCAATGGCAGTGTTATCGTTATCAAATGGTCACCATCGCTATTGCAATAGCAGTTATCGTTATCAAAAGGTCATCATCGCTGTTGCAATGACAGTGTTATCATTACTAAAAAGTAACTATCGCTATTGCAATGACAGTGTTATTGTTATTTACGTATTTTTATTTTTTTTAATGTTCTCCGTAAAACGATTATCCACCAAAACATCAGGGAGAAGATTACAAATTAAAACGGCATGGGGGTAGTTTTATTATTTTGTGACATGCGTCAAAAGAAAGGTGTTCAATACAGAATCGTTGCAATTGAGTCGTTTCAACGTTCCGGTAGGCAGAAGTTCTCTCTTTCGGAGCATAAAAAAGTGCATGGTATCTCCCACGAGAATACTTTTTAGGTTAGGTTCACCATCGCTATTGCGCATTGGCAGCGCAGCCTTTTAAAATTGATTTTTTATGTGAATACGGAAAGATGTGTCCCAACTTCTCCCAACTGCCCGTAGTCAGTGGGACTGTGGAATTACCATACAGGATACCTGTACGAGGCTCAACTAACATCTCAGCTCATATGAGACTTCTCAGGTTGAGATTGGCTGGGCATGTACAGAGAATGCCGGACACACGCGTCCCAAAAAGAATTATGACTGGACACCCAGGTGGAAGGAGAAAAGTGGAAAGACCCAACTGAGGTGGGAAGACGAGGTAAGAGGGAATGCAGCATAGCTTCTCCAGGTAACAAACTGGAAGCCAGCCGCAGAAGACAGGAGGAGTTTGAGGCGAATGTTGCAGGAAGCCAAAGCTCGAAATGAGTTGTAGCGCCATCTAAGAGGAAGAAGATATGAGTCTCAAGATATAGGAATAGGAAGGAGATGTAGAAGAGCAAGGTTGGAAAATACCCGAGATAAGTTTTTAAATCTGGTCGCCAAATACGGCAAAAGTCAATCAAGCAACGCTTTCATTTAAAAATCTATTAACAATCAAAATTCATGCTTTTATAATATTTCATAATGGGTATCTGTAACTACATATCGATCATCCAGTTGATAAATTATTTAATTAATTTAGTTCGTGGCACTCCATTTTAAAATAAATAAATATCTAAATCAATTTTAATAATCTAAACATTAAGTTTTACAAGGAATTTATATCAATGCCATTTAATAAATAAATTGTTTCTCCCTGCGAGTCCTTTCCCATTCGTTCCGTTCCCCTCCCGTTTCCCCTTCCTCTCCCGCTTCTCCTTCCCCTCTCGCGTTCCCACTCCGCCTCCTCCACCTTCCCTCTCCCACTCCACTCCCCCCCGTCCCACGAATCCCCTAGCCGAGTTCCCCTCCCGCATTCTATACATTCAGTCCCGGTACATTCAGTTTTCAAACAGCTCGCGTGCCACCTATTGCTATTTTTTTGTAAAAATTTAATAATGCCAGAGCTTATCAGTTTTTATGCAAACCTTGTCCTGACAATAACGAACACAAAAAAAAGAATTATCCATTTTGGTGCAGTCGTTTGGAAGTTTGCGTGTACATACATTTCAGCGATTCATTTTTATTTATATAGAATAAGGAATAAATAGAATAAATATAGAATATCTATAGAAGATAAAAGATAGAAGATAGAAGATAGAAGATAGAAGATAGAAGATAGAAGATAGAAGATAGAAGATAGAAGATAGAAGATAGAAGATAGAAGATAGAAGATAGAAGATAGAAGATAGAAGATAGAAGATAGAAGATAGAAGATAGAAGATAGAAGATAGAAGATAGAAGATAGAAGATAGAAGATAGAAGATAGAAGATAGAAGATAGATTGACAGACTTTAAAACTTATACATGAGAGTATTTCAATTTAATCGAAAAACATAAATGAGAACACCACTAGAGCATATTGGTCATCAATGTAAAACTCCAACTTCTAAATTTTATGTGAAATGCTTACAGCTAAATACAATAAATTCAATTTTGCAGTAAAATGTTGAATTCAACATAAAATATTTATAGAATTTGTATCGTTAGATTCCTTGGAATTGCCTTTTATGAGCCATTCGTCTAACGTCATTCAGAAATCGTGGAATGGAAAGTCACAAAATGAAATGCATGAACGGATGAAATATTTACCGCGAATAGAATATTAATACGTATTTGGTTCGTATGTCTTACAGGCAAAAGAGTTCTTGACTCGAGTTATTTTCGTGAAAACCGTCTCACCTGTTTTCAAAATGTACATGGACTTTGGAAACTTGAAGGGGAACAAAAATTAGGTGATGTATTAAAATTCAGCAGCAGTTATATATATTCAATTAACATGAAATTATTGACTTTTTAAGATATCGAAGGCTGCAATCACAACATTGGCGTAGAGAGAATTTACTTGCCCCCGAGCAACGTAATCACTGAGCCTCGTATATTTGGTGTTGCAATGGTTACGATGCGTTACGAAAATTTAATTATGAAATTTTTTAATGATGTACCTATCTAACAATCTATTTCTTTAAATGCAGATTACCCTTCTTAGAAAAAAAAACTTTCTATATGTTAAAGTACATCTCGAAAATTTTCTTTGCGGGCACATTTGGCTCTAGCAAGCAATTGAAGAGGTGTTTATTTACCTGCTTTAAAACATTAATTCGTTCAACTAAGGTAGCAACCAAAATGTGGGAATTAGTTGAGAAAATATTGGTGATTTTTAAAATGAGACGATCAGATCTCAATAGCATGGTGGCAGAGCATTGTTCCGGTAAGACAGAGATTCTGGGTTCGATCCCCAGTTGCGAGCGTTTTATTTATATTTTCTGTGTTTTATTCTGTTTTATATTTTATTTTCTCATATTATATTCTACTTTATTTGTTACGTTCGACAATAATTTACTTTAGTAACTACCGCTGCTTTACTCTGTGGTTCGTCTATTTTGTAATATCTTACATCAGAATTAAGACTTACTGTCTTAAGTACGTTTAACAGATATTAAATTGGAGTCTGGGGCATCTAAGCCCCAAGACTGTTGGGTCGCTTTAACTAAACTAACGTTTAGAACCTATAGACAAGTTTTCATGTGACAGCATTTGTTGGGCCACTTGTAATAAATAATATTCAAATGTAAAAAGAAAACTCAATATTGTTGTCACCCAAACGGGTTGTAATGTAGGTTTCTTCACAAAACTGCCAGACGAGATCTTATGAGGGGTCAAATAAATATTTCGCAGCCAAAACCGAACGAGCGGTGGATGCGCCACTGATTTTGAATGAATTATTTGAATGATTACAGCTTTTTCAATAGTTTTTAATAAAATTCATCAGAAATAAATTACAATTTTATTGGTCACTGAAAAAGGTTATATGTTCCTAATCACATCTACATATTTATAGCTACCTTCCTACACAGATTATGAACAAGGGTCCGATTTTGATTCATAGAATTCAATGAACATCAGTGATATCAATGTCCATTGAATGTTTTATGTATTGAGGCTACCCATACTAGAACATATTCATGATTCTAGTGAAATCCTTAGGAATCATCTGATACTCTTATATTGAATTGGTTATACCAAGTGAGGTCTTACCAAAGGACTGGAGGTTTCTTATTGTAATACGTGCTTTGAATTTTCAATACTGATTAAGTGAATTATTTTGGAATGGTTATAAAATACGGGTTAATTAATATAAATGAAAATTAGGAAAAAAATACAAGGTGTGTACAAAACATCCCACAAATTCAAAGACTGTACGTGATATTGGATTAATGGATTAAAATGGATTAAAGACCAAAGTAGACAATATTACCAAAATATCATAGCATAAAATAAAAAAAAATTCAAGTAACACACAAAACCAACTTAAAACACAAACACACAACACTTATTAAAAATATCGTTTTTAACCTCATACATATAATATTATTTATTTTCAAATTTACATTAATTTTAAATCTCTACTTTTTTAGTTTAATTTATCTTAATCATATGTTTTTTTATTTACTTTATTCCGTTTTTCACCAATATTATATATGAATATATTTTTTATATGTATTGTATAATTTTGTGTATAATTTATGTGTATAATTTTGTATATGAAATGGAGGCCTCAGCACGGGTAAACCACCCAGTGAGGCCAACATAATTGAATTGTTCTCTATAATTTAAATATATTGCATCAAATAAAAAATAAAAAATAAAATAAAAATTGCTATACTTAGATATTTGTGAATTGTTCTATAAACACAAGAGTTAAGAGGAAGCCATAAGCCAAATATGTATTTATTCTTAGTGTGCCTTATATCGCCAGGGAAATAGGTAGGTAATACGCATAAAAATCGCTTGGCAAATGTAGTCCAAAAACACTCAAATTAATCAAGTTAATCAAAGCATAGAATATGGGATTATAGGTTGGGGATCTGACTCAAACATCCAAATGAAGCAGCTGGTTAAAACGCAAAAGGCAATAATAAAAATAATCCTGAAAGTACGCATAAGAACTCTATACAGGAAGACGCTTTTATAGAAGGTCACCAATTATTTAGGCTTATAGATAGTGCCGATAATAGTTAAATATTAATGATTGTGTTTTAAAGTGTGTAAAGGGTGTGGTAAATCAAATAAGTAAAATATCGGTACATTACTTACAGGTTTATTAACAATTTACAACTTATGCATAATTCCTCTATATTTTAATATTTTACGATAATAATAATGTGAAGGGCGAACAAACACGATTTGCAAGCGAGTCTTGACCGGGAGATTAAAACAGAATGATCGGCAAGTTTTTAATGCGGCGCGGAGAAAGTTCTTGCGACTTGAAAATGAATCCGATTGGCTGCTTGGGGATCAATGGAATAGCCAGCCGACTGCAATTCAGTGTCCTTTGTTCGACCTCCACACTCAATCAAAATAATTTTTTAAAAACTTTAATGTGTTCAGCATTACTAAACATAAATAAAAATATGAGTACCTTGCTGAGCAAAACACCTACACTACAAGGACGAAATTCTCAAAACTACTGAACATCCCAAAATTAAATACATCTTTTGGCCAGAAAAACCATAATTTCCATGCTACAAAACTATATATGAGTATATAATGCCCTTCCAGTTGAAATTAAGAACACCATGAAGACACAAAAGTTTAAAAAAATGTCAAATTATGATAAAGTCAACATGTAGATGAGGAAATAATTAAAATTATGCAGTAACCCCAACGCAACCTACAGACAACAAGCATAAATACTTTTTTTTATTTAATTTATTGTTTATTTTGTGAAAATCAACAAAAGATGAGACAATCATGATCAACACCCTTATAACAATATACAGACCGCCTCGGAACAGGAATACCTAGTAAGGAGGACTGTGAACAAACTGCTTTGCTTTGTATTTTTATATTGTCATTACATAAAAAAATAAAAAAGGAATCTGTCACAGAAAATCTTAGCTAAAATATTATATATTTATTATATGCTTTCAAACATTTCAATTGAAGAACATTTTTTTAGTGGTTTACGCTTATATTTTTAATAAAGTAATTAATAAATTTATTCAAATTCTACTCAACCAAAACTACAGGAAAAACTAATCATATTATTAATATTCATAACCGATAAAATAGTTATTTCACGTTAAACTTCGCCTCAATTAGTTACAAAGTAATCATAATACGATACATTTATTTCAAATGGTTCGTAAACTATAATATAAGGTTGTACGTTGCATTAATTAGAAAGAGAGGAAAATGGATGAAAGAAAATAATCAATAAAATAATAGAATTGAATCGTGTTATAACAATAATTAGGAATACAACAATAATAACATGAGGTAGTGTATATGAGTAAACCAATGAAGCAAATAGTGAATTGCCAATTAAACAGAGTGGTGTGGTGTTTCAGCCTCTCTGCCTACCTCTACAGAGTGTTCTGTATGTTACGTCATTAGAATTATTAGAGGTATTAGACCTTTGAGTCTAGGTAGGTAGTCTTAGAATAAGTTCAATTTCAGAGGAAGTATAATCATCTAGGTAGGTTTATATCATATTGAAATTGAAATGGTTCAAGGATTATTTATTTAACTAATAGATGATATCAAACCACAAAAGTGGGTGAGACAATCTCCGAACCAATGAAGATTACATTGGGAATGCCACAAGGGTCTGTTCTCGGACCTATTCTTTTTATAATGTACATTAAGAGGTAATACCATCGGTGAGAAATCTCGACGGTAGGTATTTTCAAAAATTATCGCTGTCGCACCGCGCTCACAAAAGAACTAGCTATAGATGTGTGGGTGAGACCACGTGAGTGTTCTCTCTCCCCCTCTGCGCCTCCTGCCTACCGTCTTCCGCGAATCTCATCGCATGCTTGTTACTAGGTATTCCAATATTCTGTTTGGATGGCATGTTTCGACTTATTTCGTCGCTAATGAAGTTTTTGACTCGGCTTTAGGGTGTATCGCTCTCCATAGACAGAAAAAGGGCGCATTATTTTTAAACGCATGAGGTCTCTAAAGTTGCATATGATTTGTAGCTATTCGAAACGTAAAAATAAATAAAATTAGTCTAAACGACCCGAAGTTTAGAAAAAACTATATTTCGTGATTTGGAAAAATAAAATAATGGTCTTTTGTTTTGTAGCAAACTTACTTTTTATTCAATAACGGCAGTACAAAGAACACAAAACATATTTTGTCCAATATACGTAAGCTAGTTGTTAAAAATGTAAACCAACTAAAACTAACTAACTAACCATCACGCCGTTTCCCCGCAGGGGTAGGCAGAGAGCATGGACCGCCAAACAACTCGATCTTGGCACACACTCCTTGCCTCGTTCACATATAAGTAACTGATTCACTTGGTCGTGCCATGTCTTCCTCGGGCGTCCCCGACTTCTTCTTTCATTCACATTTACGTCATATATTCTCCTTACACTCCTTTACTCGTTCATTCGCTCTACATGCCCAAACCATCTGAGCGTCCCTTTCTTAATCTTACTTATGACGCTTACATCAGCCTTGCATTCTTCGCGGATCTCCACATTTTTCACACGATCGTACATGGTTTTACCACACATACGCCTCAGGGATCTCATTTCTACAGCATTCAGTCTACTTTCATCCTTCCTCTGTAAGTTCCATGCCTCACTGCCATACATCAGGGTAGGTACCAGCACTCAATTATAGACGGCTACCTTCGCTTCTTTTGACAGTTTTTTGTTGGCGCCAAAGGCGTTCGTCCTCCATTAATAGAGTTGCCTGCATTTACCCTTCTTTCGATATCTCTGTCAAAACTACCATCTCTCGTAAACATACTTCCCAAGTACACAAACTCACCCACCTGCTCCAAATCTCATCATTCACAACTATGTTGCACACTGTTTTCATACTATCTCTTTCAAATACCATGACTTTAGATTTACTTACATTCATCATTAACTCATTCTTCGTACATACTTCGATCATCCTAGACACGAGAGACTGTTAAAAATGTAAAAGGGAAAAATAACACGTTTTCTGGATAAAACTAAGATACTAAACAATAATGTACACCAACTGTACTGAATATCTAGGCACTTCCCCACCTTCCTCTTCCTCACTTCCTTCCGCTCCCCATTATCTTCAGCCTCACAACATACCCTAATTGTGGATGCCATAGTCTCACTGGCTCTTGTGCGGTATTCACATAAAAAACAACATTTTTTAACAAAATATAACAAATAAAATATAACGGTTGGCAAAACTGAATGTTAACGTAGTTTAAAGGCAGCGATTACTTAAAATCTTGCTTCGAATTCAAATTTAACATTATATTTATTGAATGTAGTTTGGCGCTATTATAACCTTTTCAAGCATTATAGCCAGCGACCGAAGGAGATACACACACCTTTCCACGTTTTTTTTTCATTAGCTCCACATATGGGATCCTTAGGAAAAAGAAAACCTCAGGGCCTATGTCATCTTTGGGGACGCTGTGTAGGGGTCCTTACAGGGAAAGGAAGGAGAGGAAGTTCTGGGAAGGGAGGTATCTGTCAATGGGTCCAAGGGTGACAGAAGTATGAATCCAACCCTCCCATTAAGGTGCAAGGCAATGGATCGAGAGAGTCCGGGTGGAGAGGTCAAAAGGTCTCCTTCGACCAGTCTCTCAGAGAGGTGATTGATTACTTACAAATATCACAAAATGCAATTATATAAAATGAAATTTAAAAATTATTTTTAAGTTAAATACCCTTATAGTATGCAAAGTCATTGGAGAAGCTGTGTGGAGGTTATTTTTAATGAAAGGAAGAAGAGGAATTTCTGGGTAGGTAAAAGTATGAAATGATGGTGGAGAGAGTCCGGCTGTAGAGATCAAAAGATCTCCCTCTTCCAGTTTCTCCCAATCCAGCCCGCCACGCAGTAAGTGAACAAAATCATCCGCCACCAAAACCCATGCAGACCTCATCCGTGAACCCGGGAACCCATGCTCAGTCACCAAACATAGCGGACCACTTGGGGTGACCAAGTGGCGGGGGTGTTGGTTATCCAATAAATGGTTTCCGGGGCGATGGTACCTAAAACGCCTCCCAAATTGAAAATTTATTATAGTACTTGACATAAACAATTTTAATTTTGCACAATTTTAGCATGAAAGCTCGGTCAGTATTGGTATACCGCGATGAGTCACTAAACAGAAAAAAAACGAATAAAAAATATCGATTACACGGGCAAGGACAACACTAGTCTACCGATAAAATTCGTTACATCACTACTTCACTTTATATGTATGTATTTGTCAAAACCCTTGTTCCCCGGCCCCCTCAGGAGAAATGAGCGAAAGGGACACCTGCACGTCGGGCCAAAAATACCTAAATAAAATCTTCGAAATCGATGTTTTGAATTCCCCATTTTTCTTCTCCAAAACTTGACCGATTTAAATTTTTTTTCTTTAACTGTATTAAAAGAAAATATTCTATGTCGGTACGTTTTGCTTTTTTTCAAAATACATTGTTTAGTTTGTTTACTGAACGTTTTTTGACGGCGTTTAAATTAGGCAATTTTATTCATTTTTGGAAGGTCCTAACTTCTATAAGAAGTAAATTATCAAAAAAAACAAAACGTACCGACACGCTAGTGGTCGATATCTATATTATGTAAAAAAAATTTTGCTCTAGGGTCAAAATCCAGAGAGATAAACGGGGAATACGTTTGTATGGAAAAACGCCGCTAGTATTTCCTCTTAATTATGTGGTAAAAGCACTGAAACATTGTAAAATAAGATTCTTTGCAGACGACGCATTGATATATATAGCAGGAGAAGATTATGAACTCATAATAAATCATTTAAATGAAGACCTGCATAATAATAATAATATATCTAATAATTTAATGAAATTTAAAGAATTTGGCATTCTCGGACTGTAAAAATATTACCATTTGTTATTTCGGCCACTGGCATAATACCTAGGAATCTAATTCAAAATTTAAGCATATTAGATTTATCAAAGAATTTGTATATAAAAATGCAAAAATCAGTTATTTTAAATACATGTAGGATTACAAAAGATTTTTTAAATATTTATATTGAGGGATCAGTAGGATTTATAGGTTCAATTAGAAATGCCACAGAGCCGAACCCTCTGATATGAAAATATCTGGAGTCGGTGAATTATATTCCCATTTGGTCTCTAATAGGTTGACATGTTGTTCTTGAATTATTTTGTATTTATAATACTTATATAATGCAATTGCATAGCGTGGGTTGACTAGATGATCATTTGGGGAAGTGTGTGAAAGGGTTTAGTTTTTCCTGTGGGGAAAATTTAACCCGGAAATTTAAATCTGGTGCGTAAAGATATATCCATCTTATCAACCTTAAATTTTTTCACGAGGTTGATTATGCAATTCAATATATTTTTTAAAGTTGTTATTGAAATATTTCTAAAACACCGATCCATGTAATCTAATTCTCAAAATACACAGTCAATTTAAATCGTTTTGGAAAACTTATTTGGAAAATATTCTCATTTCATAATACCTAATTTAATAAAATTCAGTGTAGTATACATTTGCCCTGAAGAAGGAACGTTCGTTCTGAAACCGGTCGGATTTACTCAAGTATAAAAGTGGTTCAAACAAAGTTAAATTGTTTCATTTATCTATAATGGATAACCACAAATTTATAGCTATATTCAAAAGTATAATAAAATTCCTTCACGACATCAATATTATTACACGGGTGTTACGTGAATTGCGTACAACTAGGTGCTTCACGAATTGTAACTTCACAACGTAGTACCCACCCACTTAACTTTTCTTCCAGACCATCAAATACAAGTTGTTATGAATCTTGACACTTGGTCCAGGGTTTATAGTTCGAAACCGGATGAACATTGACATGGATTGAGTCAAATACTTGTTTGAATTTCTTTAACTTCATCTTTCCCACAATTTGTTATGTAACCTATTTTGTTGTTAAGGCTCCATTATGGGCGCTCAAAAAGAAGAAGAAGTTTACTGAAGACGAATAATATTTGTGTTGTTTGTGATTTGGACTCGATGAAACGGAAACGAGCGACACGATCAAGATTTAGTCTTTAGTACAATGAGATAACAATCAAATATTAATTTATTTCACGGGTACTCAGTTCCAATATAATATGTAATACTAGTGGTATAAAGCGCCTGACAAACATCAGCGGCCAGACATTCAGCGGACCAAGTATCAAATCCCATGAAAGCAAAAAAAAATTTTTTTTGTGAAATCAATATCCAATCTTTAAACCACTCCAAAATGAACAGGCAAAAGAAAACACTAAAGAAAGCGACATCTAGCGACTCCTAAGAAGAAAACAAACACTAATAAGATGATTAAATGGATAGGAAAAGGTGCACTGGAATCCGACGACAAAAATATATTAAAAAAAAATCTTTTACATTGATAAAAAAAGTGCTACGTAGTCTTTCCATTCTTGTTTACTTTAGTTTTCTGAAGGTTTCACTTCTGCCACGTTTGAATTGCACACTCTGGTTTTTTAAATAATTTTTATAGCGTACTTCGCAACATTTTTTCTATTCATCGTTATTATCCACATCTAAAATTTACAAAAAGCATTTGAATTTGAAAGAAACGTGCATTGCTTGCTTAAACCGTATGAATTTATTGGTGACTTCAGGCGTAGTTATATGCTGTTGCATAATATAAATTTGCTTGTCGACACTGAAACAACAGCATCCCTGAAATATCAATTCCAATTACACGGTCTATTTTCAGCGTTATTCAGTTCAAGGAATTGGAATGTTTTTTACACAAATAAAATTAGTGATGGAAACACAAAATCAACAGACTGAAATAATATTTATATTTCGGTTAGGAATACAAAATGATTCGTTTTCATTGAATTAAAATGACGCCACAATGTGAATTTTGATAAATAGAAATAATTCAAAAATTAACATTGTTAAAATTCAAAAATTAACATTGTTAAAATTCAAAAATTTACATTGTTAAAATTCAAAAATTAACATTGTTAAAATTTAAAAATTAACATTGTTAAAATTTAAAAATTAACATTGTTAAAATTCAAAAATTAACATTGTTAAAATTCAAAAATTAACATTGTTAAAATTCAAAAATTCGCATTGTGGCATCATTTTAATTCAATGAAAACAAATCATTTTGTATTAATTTAATTGTTGTTATTTAATCAAAATTATCCACATGTTAAGGATACGATTAAAATTAACAAAAATAACAAAAAGCAAACAAGTATGGACCAATAACTATCTGTAGACAAAAATTAATATTAGTGATCAATTAGTTAAAGGTATCTTATAAAACAATTATAATAATTTTTATGTTTTATTTTATATACATAAAAATTATTTCATAATTACACTTAAATATTAAAAACTTTTAAAATTAATACAAAATAATCAAGTTGTCTAATCAAGTTAATTATTACAAATATAAGCATTAATCCTACTAATATTATAAAGGTGAAAGTTTGTATGGATGTATGTTTGTTACTCTTTCACGCACAAACTACTGAATAGATTTTAAAAATTCTTTCACTAATAGAAAGCAACATTATTTGGGAGATCTATAGGCTATATATATTGATAAGCTCTGGCGTTATGAATAATCTCTGGCGTTATGAAATTATTTATCATACGTTTTCTGTCGCTTACAAAATCGATTTGTTGCAAACGCCAATTGTCGCCTTGGAAACGATGTTTTTTTTTTTTTAATTAGGTTACTATGGACATCCCTTTGATGTATTCAAATATGTATAAAATACTGATTCCTACTTTACTGAATGGATTTTAATGAAACTTTACAAAAATATAAACATATAGGCTATAGCTCAGAGCTCTGGCATTACGAAATTGCAATAGGTGGCACGATTAGTGAGATATCTTTAATTATTTAATTGATTCAAATTATTAGGGAAGTAGGTACTTCAAATAAATTCGCTGATTTAAATATTTTCTAAAATAGAATTTTTATGAATCTTTGTTTTGCAAAATGTCATTCTCAAATTTTGACATCACACAACAATTATTGTTTTAATTGGATAGACAGGTATCGAATTTTTTAAGTATAAATCTGCCGTACTGGATTTTTTGGTAGAATATAAAAAGAAGAATAATAATTCGTACTTAATAACTATCTCCAAAAATGAATCACAGAAATGTATGTATGCGCAAACCCGAACGACTGAACCAAATTGGATAACACTTTTTTTTTGTTCGTTTTTTTGTATATAACTACCGCTGTGTTCTGGCATTACGAAATTTGTAAAATAAATTATATAATTTGTGCATTAAACTGCTTAATCGTTAATATGGAATATTTTTAGAAAATTATAGTAGGTGGCATGCGAGCAGTTTGAAAACTCAATGTATCGGGAATGAATGTGTGGAATGCGAGAGGTGAGAGGAGGGAGTGGGAAGGGGGGGAGGGGGCGTTGGGAGGGTGTTGGTGGAGGGGGGAAGGGGAGGGGGAGGAGGGTGGGGGGAGGGGGTATGAGGGAATGGAGTGGGGGGAGGGGTAGGTGGAGGGGGAGGGGTAGGTGGAGGGGGAGGGGATTGATGGGGGAGTGGAGTGGGGAGAGGGAAGGTGGAGGAGGCTGAGTGGAAATCCCCTAATACCATGCGAGCGAAGCCGCGGGAAAAAGCTAGTATGAAAATAAATTTAAGAGATTCCTATTTTAAAAAAATATATATTTTGGTTATCAGTAATATTTAATTTGCCATTAGCACTTTTCTAATTTCTAAGTTATCTAAAATACCCAGAAATAAACATTAAAAAAAAAATTGTTTCTTTAAGGCTACGAACGTACAGGCAGGTGGCTGGCTTAGCGCCTAGAGCCTAGTGGCTTGCACTCTGGCTACTTGCTAGGATACATGGTGGCCGCACTGAAGGTGGTTTGCGTGGTGGGTCGCTAGATGCCTTGGTCATTTGCTTGTCGGCACGTTGACGAGATGTCACTTTCAAAATTAGTTCTGAAACTGCTACTTACAGAAAATTCATTTTTAAAATATTCATAACCATGTACGTCTTTAGATTTTCACGGCCAAAAGTATTTTCGATATTTGTTTTTGGGGTGTTATGCCGTGTTACGCTACCTCCTTTAGCCAAAGTTTCGGACAGCGTTACAGTGTCCATCACCACTATCATCAGGGCAGATGAGCTGCAACATGGCATAACATCCCAAAAACAAATCACGAAAATTCATAACCACAATTAACTTCTCAATGTAAAAAAAAAAATCATCATAAATAAATCACTTCTAACCATCTTTTTCTACTTAGATTGCTACATCTTCCCATAGTTTCTGACAACTGTCTAATAATATTTCATCCAATTTTTTCTTCTAAAATGCCTCGCGCCTAGCGGCAAAAAACCAACACGTTGGTTTACCTGGATACACGCCAAGCGACTATCTACAACCTATCTAGGCGCCAAGCGCGCAGTGCGGCCGGTCGCTAAAATTCGAGAATGTTCGTTTTACTAAGCTACTCGCTAGGTGACTCGCTAGGCTCTAGGCGCTAAGCAAGCCGCCTGCCTATGCGGACGTGGCCTTATACTAACAACTCAATAGACGCTAGAGAAGAATTTTTGTTTATCATGTCAATGTTAGAATTTTCCAAAACATTATCTGAAATTTTTGTTTTTTGTCCGCAGGTTCGCAGGTTTGTACCTATTGACGGAACTTGGATTTCATAACGACTTGGAAAAAATCGTGTGGATAGCTCTTTTTACTAAGATTAAGAAAATATTTTTGAAATGTAGAGTTTTTTATTATTTTCAAATATATAAATCCATTATTTGGGCTCGTGACGTCCCCACATGAAAATGTCCAGTCTCCGAAAATGATACTATTAATTTTGTAAAATTCCACAATGATTTTTTTTTATATGGCATCACTTTGATTTCAGGCGAATTTTTGGATTTGACATTTAACGTTCACTAGATTTATTGTTTGTTCTCTGCGAACTTATCATTTGGTTTGACTTTTCAACAGATGTTATGAAGAAAAATCCATCAGCTGCCGCTAACATATTAAGCAAGTTTTTTGCAAATGTATGCAAAAACCGTGCAAATCAAATACAAAAAATACCGTCTATTGACGAACAGAACATAAACGTCAATATCTTAAACATAATTGACATGTTTCCCCTTACTTCAGCCCAGGAAATAAAACAAATCATTTCAAGCATGAAGGGAAGATCAGCACCAGGTTTCGATGATGTTACTGCCGAAATACTGAAAACTATCAAAAAACATATTTCAAATCCATTAACACAATTAATCAACAAAGCGGAATATTCCCAACGATATATAAACAAACCATCATCACTCCAATGCATAAATCTGGCAACCCAGAAGAAGTGACAAATTATCGTTCAATATCGCTGATTTCAAACATTGCCAAAATCTTTGAAAAAATTATCAAAAAAAGATTGACTGGATTTATTAACAAAAATAACATTATTCACAACAACCAATATGAATTTATGAAAAATAGAAGTACCCAAAATGCAATTGCCAAATTATCGAACATTATTCAGAAGACGTTAGACAAACCTTTGAAATGCCTCGAAATCTTCATAGATCTTAAAAAAGCTTTAGATAGTATTTCTCATGATAAACTTATTAAAAAATTAAACTCTGTTGGGATAAACGATAAAGCTCTAAAGTGGATAAAAAGCTATTTACAACTCCCTAAGTCTACCACTAACAAGTAATTTCGGGATACCTCAAGGCACAAGTGTTGAGTACCTCATACAAGAGGCACCTCAAATGTCCCATACAAACACCTAAAATGTCCCCCCACCTCACAATATGTATTTGTACCAACTCTTTTTCTTTGTATTACTACAAATATGAAGGGGGGGCAAATATGAAGGAGGGACAAATATGAGGTGTGAGGTGGTTTGTTTTGTTGGACTACATTCATGTCATGTACGGGACAAATATGAGGTGAGGTGTGAGGTGGTTGGTGTATTGGACTACATGTCATGTCACGTTGTCACGTATGGGACAAATATGAGGTGAGGTGTGAGGTGGTTGATGTATTAAACTACACGTCATGTCACGCATAGTTTGGGTCAAATGTATGAGGTGGTGAGGCGTGAAATGTTGTATGACATTTTTGTATTAGAACTGTGAGGTGGTGATGGGGTAAGCCATTCATATATTGTGAATACCGCAGAAGCGTCCCAACCCCAACTGCTCCGAAATTTTTATTTTTTATTTTTTTATTCTAAATTATTGTTAAGTGAATACCGCACAAGAGTACCAACTGCTCGAAAAAAATTTTTTTTTTGAAATATTTTTTTATTGTAAATTATTCTTATGTGAATACACATAACAATAATTTATGAGCACAAGAGTCCCAACTGCTCCAAAAAAATTTTTTTGTGAAATATTTTTTTTATTGTAAATTATTGTTATGTGAATACACAAAACAATAATTTATGAGCACAAGAGTCCCAACTGCTCCAAAAAAAGTTTTTTTTTTAAATATTTTTTTATTGTAAATTATTGTTATGTGAATACACATAACAATAATTTATGAGCATAAGAGTCCCAACTGCTTAATTTTTTTATTTTTTATTCTAAATATTTTTAATTATAAATTATGTATTGATAAGCGAATACCGCACAACAGTACCAACTGCTCAAAAAAAAAGAAACATTTTTTTATTGTAAATTATTGTTATGCGAATCCCGCACAAGAGTTCCAACCTGCTCCAAAATTTTTTTTATTTTTTTATATATTTTTATTTTAAATTATTGTTAAATGTTATGTAAATACCGCACAAGTGTCCCAGCAGCTCCCAAGGGAGGGAGGATGAGGCAGTGTTGAGATGAGGTGTAGGGGGTTGCTGAAGAGGGGGAGGGATAAGAGGGGTGTGCAGGGGGGGAGATCAGAAGGGGGTGCAGGGAGGGGATCAGAGGTGGTGAAGGAGGGGAGGGGGATTATCCATAATAACGAATGTAATAAAATCACACGAATCCAAGGCTGTTCAACATTGAATCAGTATCAGAAATTAAATTCCTCGGAGTGATAATAGATCAACACATGACGTGGAGAGCCATATCTGTGAATTGGTTAAGCGTATCAGAAAGTGTATATATATATTCATAAGATTAAGAAATATTTTATACTCAACAATCTAAAAAGAGTATACTATGCACTAATCCAGTTATTAATTCAATATGGAATTATTGGATGGGGGGGGGGGTCATACAACAATATTCTAACCCCGATCAAAGTGATCCAGAAGCTAATGATTAAAGTAATCCTCAAGAAACCCTACACTTATCCAACAGAAACGCTTTTAGCAGATTTCACGGTGCCTCGAGTAGAGAATATCTTCAAGAAAAATACAATTATCCAAATTTACAAAGATAATATCATCAAAAAATGTGAAACCCACCAATCAAAAAGATATCAAGACGACATCAAAATACCAAAATTTAATACCAAACTAATGCAAAACAATTATATCTATTTAGGAATAAAGTTTTACAGCAACCTTCTGTTTGAAATAAAAAAACCAAAGACATCAATAAACTGAAACTCAAACTGAAGCTACACTTCATCAGGAATAATTAACTAAATAATTACCTGTTTTTCTCTTTCTTTCTATTTATTATTAATCTATATTCATCTCTATTTTATTTAGATTTTTCGAATTTCTCTTTAGTGCACAATATTCTAGTATGTTACCGTGTCCTATGTATGTACTCCTACACATATAGATGATCCATAAGTTTCAATAATTAATCCTATTATATACTTACCTATTGCATAATATTATTCTATTTCTGTTATAATTAGTGTAACTCGCTCATCCAGCACAAGAACTAGCTTCTTCTTTGGTGATATTACAATTTTTAATAATTTATGTACCGATATGTAATTTATATAACACCACTGTACACTTATATATCTATATTAAATAAAAGAAAAATAAAAAAAAGAGAGTGTCTTAGAATATTTGCCTAAACCGGATTTTTTTTTAAATGTGATGCAAGTGGCCTATAGCCATGTTGACAGGTTGCCATTAGAGCGACTGTCAAATTTTCGAGTAATTATCGAGTAATTTGCGTCAAAGCAGAAAAATATCTATTTTGTTCAGGAGATTGATAAATTGAGTTGTGCCGTGAACTGGGTTGCCAACCAGTGTTAATAGAATATAATAGAGTCAGGCAACAGAAAAAGAACAAAGCAAATACGCAAAATAGTTTACTGTACAAAGGGATGAAGTTTTATAACACGCTATCAGAAACTTTAAGGTCCGCATCAATTGGAAAGATCAAGATGTATTGTAGGAGCTACATCAAACTGGAAAAATATAGGGAAAGCAATATATAATGTTTTAATTAATTAGAAAACTTTAATGTACAAATTACTAAAATAAAATAAATAGAATTTTAAATATACCTGCATAAAATGTTATTAAAGATGCATAAATTAACAAAATTTGATTTATAAAACATCCTGAAAGCAACATACTGATGAAACTTTTTTTTATGAACTATTAAAAACAGTTCATTGGAGTTTCTAGTTTTCTTACGAAAATCAATGAGCCATTCCATTCCAGTCATTTTGACGGGATTTCGATCGATTAGTGGGAGGTCGCTTATTATAATTACTAACTTACGAAAAACTTGAATTGAATTCACCGGCCAAGACTGCAGTGTTGGAAAGCGTAAAGGATGTATGGAGAGCTTGGAGCTTTAAACTTGTACTTAAAACTTAGAGCTTTAAGCCTGGTACTTTAAGCTTAGAGCTTTAAGCTTAGATCTTTAAGCTTAGAGCTTTAAGCTTGGCGGTTTAAATTGGGAGCTTTATGCTAGGAGATTTAAACTTGTTTTTTTAATCTTGGAGCTTGAACTTTAAGCTTGGAGCTCTAAGCTTGATGCTCGAAGCTTGGAGATATAGGCTTGGAGTTTTAAGCACGATTTGAGTGGAAGACCCCCACTGGCAAAAAGCTGCATCGGGGAAAAATCATCATTCTGACGGAGCAAAATGCAACCCGCCACCAGCTGTAATATTGTTAAAATACATTTATGCGCTCATACGTTCTTGCGGATAGTCCACAGTTAAAAGAATTGTTATGTCCATAGGTAAAATTTCCGACAAAATAAACTAAAAACACATATATTGAAACGTAAAAACAGACGAACACGTAAACTTACTTGTCAATGAATAGACCTTTCAACTGTTAAAAGCTTGTTTAGGTTTTAATGTTAAAAATACTGCGAAAGTGAATAAATAAATAAATAATGAAAAAACGTAAACTCCCTTTTGAACCTTTACAATTATTGTAAATTTTTACTAATAACCCACATTATGACATAAACACACCCATATTTTTATATCGATGTAAATGACATAAACACACCAATATTTTTATATCCATGTCGTAATGTAGGTTTAGTATATATATATATATACTAAAGTAGGTTTAGTATATATATATATATACTAAACCTACATTATGACATGGATATACTTAACCTACGTTATGATATAAATGTGACCGTTTTTTTTATTATTTCTTAACTCAAAAAAACGACGCAGTTTATGGCGGATTGGTCGAAGGTGTCGATGTCGCACCCAAACGTCAAGGGATGAGAAGAATTTTTTTTTTTAAATTCATCTAAAGTTATTCTAAAACCAAGTTGTTTACATAAAAATGACTCATTTCAAAAGTTTCTTAAGGGGAGCGTATGCGCGGCCCATTTCTGCCCGTTTCATACAAATCTTAGATTTGGATTGGAGATCAAAATACACAAAGACTTGCAGAAAAGTCGATAGATGTCGCACATTAAATAAAATGGATAAAGATTTATCCAGACACTATCTAGAGATTATTTAGTTCGGATTTGAATCTTGCAATCATACATAAAGATAGTTGCCAATAATATATGCGTTAAAGAAAATGAAGATAATGTAGGTGGTTCTTAGTCAAAGTATGGTACAGTTAAACATGACCGAATTTCATATCGACACCGTGGCGCAGTAGTTAGCGCGTTTGCCCGGAAAGCAAGAGGTCCTGGGTTTGAGTCCCAGAGGTGTCAATATGTTTTTCTGATTTTTCTGTTTCCAGATTTTCGATTGAGTTTCGCTTATATTGTCTTCATTTATTTAAATAAAAAAAATATTTTTGTAATCAAAAGATATATCAAATATCTAGTCAGGATAAGAGCTACTTTATTTATTTTTGCTTTAAATTATAAGACAATATAGGCCATTAAAGATTTTAATGTTTCTGGATTTTAGAGGCGATTTGGGCAATTATTTGTGAGTAAATGAAAAGCAATAAAAAATACTATATTTATCATGTAAATATGATGAAATATATAATAAAAAATAAAAAAATCATTTTGATGGGTGTAAATTAAAAATACAAATTACCAATTCACGGCGGAATATTATTTTTTATTGTATTTTTAAAATAAATATGGTAAAATTATTTTTTAAATGTTTTTCTTTTACTCACAAATAATTGCCTAAGTTGCCTACAAAATCATGAAACACTAAAATCTTTAATGACCTGTATCTTATAATTTAAAGTAAAAATAAATAAAGTAGCTCACATCCTGACTAGATATTTGATATACCTTTTGATTAAAAAAATAATTTTTCAGTTTGGTACTTCGATCTCAAATCCAAATCTAAGATTCCTATGAAACGGGCAGAAATGGGCCGCGCATACGTTCCCCTTAATAACATCACTTTTAACACAATGGTGTTAGGCGAATGGTGGGTAAATAGGCGCTCTCTTTAACATTTTTTTATACATTGATGGGTATAACCTTAAAAAAGTTATTAAAATGTCATTCCAATAAAAAAAATTCAAACATATTTTATTATTTATTAATTTATGGGAAATAAGTACCTAGTTGAATTTACCTTTTTAATTATAGAAATGAATTATATAAAACAAATGCAAAAACCACAACATAATTTTGTTTATAATTTGGAAGAGCGTGTGGAGCGCGCAGGTATATTAAATTGTATCTTAGCTACTCCGGGAATTTCAATTTGAGTGGCGGGTATGGGTACCGCCTGTGAGTTAGCAGGGGTGCCCGGGTTTATGGGGTGAGGTTTGTCCAGGTCTTGGCGGCGGTTGCGTCCGCCCACCTGCTGCGTGGCGGGCCGCATCGAGAGAGACTGGGTGTGGGAGGACTTTTGACCTTTCCAGCCGGACTCTCTCGACCCATCGCCTTGCACCACAGTTGGAGGGATGGATTCATACGTCCGTCACTCCTGGACACACTAAACCCCAGATTCCTACCCACCCCTCAAACCTTTTTCCTTCCCAGAACTTCCTATTCTTCCCTTCATTAAAAAGACCCTCCACACAGCATCCCGCAAAACGTATTTTTAGAGGAATAATGCATCCATGTGATACCTTCGTATATTCAATTTTAAATTATGAAGCTGCCTGTGCTTAATTATTGAATCTTATCGTAATTACGTTTTCAATAAAATGATTTTAAGTTTTTCTTTTACATTATTATTCGGTTTATAAACAAGTTCGGTTTTGTAATTAAGTAAGTAAAAAGAATACTGTTCAACGCTTTCTGTACCTCGTTGTATACATCAGAACTGTGGGTTGACTACACTGCAACCCAATGGCATAAGTTAAAGGTTGCTTACAATAACGCTTATCGCCAACTTTTCCGCCTACCGAGATACTGCAGTGCTACGGAAATGTTCCTGGAGGGACGAGTTCATACTTTCCGTGCACTTCTCCGCCACCGCATGGGAAGTTTATGGAGCAGACTGCGCCATTCGAAGAATGCGATCATCACCGCCATGACTGCCTGGATGGAATCTCCCCTGATGACCCTCTGGAGACGGGAGACGATGAAATACCCTCCGTAAACGGCTATTTACATTCATTTTAGTGTTTACATACATAATTTATTTTTTTTCTCAGTTTCATTTTTCATGCTTATTCGTTTATTTAATTTAATTTATGTGTTGTTATTTACTTTTTACCTTAACTTATTATTTATCTTTTTTTGTTATTTTCACTATGGAATGTATTGCATTGCACTTCCCCCGCATACATTCTGGAATAAACTTATATTATTATTATTATTATTACGCATGACAGCTGTCAGTGGCTTCACTACAGTTTGATAGCGCATTCAGAAGAGGAAAGAGCTTATAATTATATAAACAGCTTGTTATTATAATTAAACAGCAGAACTTGTTAATGAATAAACTTTTTGAAGTGAAACTTCTATAGCACGGCGGTGATTTGAATTTCGGATGAAACGGAAATGACCATTAGTGCACCTGCGAAGCATCAACTGCGCTCATCGGCCGCTTTGATAATGATGTCACTTTTAAAGGCTCCTATTGGTTGGGGATATGGAACGGAAATTACGCGAGGTCTGCGCTCATTAGTCGCTTTTGTTTTGGTAAAGTTTCGCTTCTACCGCATGTAAACAGCACTCGATTTTTTAAAATAAATTGAATATAATAATATTATTGAACATGTAAAAGAAAAACTTAAGTGTGTCAGTGAAAACCGATAATTGGTTGAATAAAAATTACAACTGTTATTACAATATAATAATAATATAATCCTTTTCACCATATATGTTAATGACATTTTTTTTCAACCACTACATGGCCAAATTACTTCATACGCCGATGATACGGTACTAATAATTAGCGATAAAACTTGGGAAAAAGTAACATTTAAAGCCACCGAAGACATAAATATTTTAAAGAATTTCTTCGACGTAAATTTTCTATCACTAAATGGTGATAAAACATTTGTAATTCCATTTGCAATACACAAAAATGATACCCCTAAAAACATTGACATCATCATCCATGATAATTCCAAAACACATAGTAAAAATTATTGTATCCAAAACTGCACAATATTAAAAACAACAAACACAATCAAATATTTAGGAGTCATTATCGATAAAAATTTGAAATGGAAGGAACAAATTTGTCAAGTTGTAAAAAAAATTAGAAAATTGATTTATATATTTTTAAGAATCAGAAATTTTTTATCTGTAAAAAACTTATATCTAATATATTACGCTTTGGTTCAATCAACTTTACAATATGCTATCATTAGCTGGGGATCCGCATACAAAACTAATCTTTCCCCAATTGAAGTTGTGCAGAGGCTAATAATTAAAATCATATTAAAAAAACCTTCTGACTACCCAACGGATCAATTATTTAAGGAATTCCAAGTGCCATCTTTCAAAGATCTATACAATAGAAATGTATTGATTCAAATTATAAAAGAAAAAGAAAAATATCAATTTATAACTGAAAACCGTACTAGACATAAATATATTTTTTCATGCCCAAAATTAAACACTTCCTTTGCACAAAATTATTATACTTATCAAGGAAGACTTATTTTCAACAGATTACCGGATGAAATTAGAAAAATTAATGATAAAATCCAATTAATAAACACTGTAAAAAAATATTTTAAAGATAATCTCAAAAAAAAAAACAGTTTCCGACTAATCTAATCTACTTGTAACTCAGTTTTCAAGTGATACTCCATTCTTCAAATAAGTTAAATTTTGTATTGTTTTTAGCAACTAATTACAATAATTCTAGACACATTATCCAAACAGTAAAATTGTTTTGATAGTAGATAAATACTAATAATTACATATCACCGAACTTACAACTTATTGTTTTTTACATTCACATTGTATATATATAGCATTAAAAAATGTACACTACTCTTCCAGACATAAGCTAACGCTTCCATGGAAGAGTGGTATTAACATATTTGAATATGAACATGTAAGCAAATTAATACATCATCTAAATGTACATTATATTTTATATGCTAAAAAAAAAAAAAATAAAAAAAAAAAAAAAAATAAAAAAAAAAAAAAAAAAAAAAAAAAAAAAATAATAATAATAATAATATATATATATATATAGAAATGCACAAAATAATTTGCAAGGCAGATAGAAATATTACACCTTTAAATTTATATGACGAGAATGCCAACATTCTTATAAATACTAACCAGGAATTATTAGATTCCTGGTCAAATAAAATTATTCACGCAAAACACTTCAATTATCTCAACCAAACGTATGTTGACAAACTTTCGTCAAACAAATGGTTGAGTATTGGAGAGTTGAGCGCAGAAATAGAAGGATTTATGCTTGCCATTCAAGATAGAGTCATTAATACTAAAAATTATAGAAAGCATATAATCAAAGATATAAATCAAATTGATGATTTTTGTAGAAAATGTTTGGCTTTTCCCGAAACTATAGAACATATTATATCGGGATGTTCTATATTAGCGCCTTCCGAGTATACATTTAGGCACAATCAGGTTTTAAAAATAATTCACCAAAGTTTGGTAATTAAACATAACTTGATTGATTGCCGTAATGTAGTACCTTATTATGAATATGAACCAAATTCATTTATAGAAAATGAATTTTATAAAATATATTATGATAAAACTATACTAACAGACAGAACAATTAGTCATAATAGACCTGATATAGTTTTACATGACAAAATTAAAAAAATAACTTATATCATTGATGTAGCTATTCCAAATTCCTGTAATATTCAAAAAACTGTTTCTGAAAAAATTAGAAAATACACAGATTTAGGAAATGAGATTAAAAGAATTTGGCATTCTCGGACTATAAAAATATTACCATTTGTTATTTCGGCCACTGGCATAATACCTAGGAATCTGATTCAAAATTTAAGCATATTAGATTTGTCAAAGAATTTGTATATAAAAATGCAAAAAGCAGTAATTTTAAATACATGTAGGATTACAAAAGATTTTTTAAATATTTATATTGAGGGATCAGTAGGATTTATAGGTTCAATTAGAAATGCCACAGAGCCGAACCCTCTGATATGAAAATATCTGGAGTCGGTGAATTATATTCCCATTTGGTCTCTAGTAGGTTGACATGTTGTTCTTGTATTGTTTTGTATTTATAATACTTATATAGTGCAATTGCATAACGTGGATTCACTAGATGATCATTTGGGGAAGTGTATGAAAGGGTTTAGTTTTTCCTTCTTTTTTTTTTTTTTTTTTTTTTTTTGGGGGGAAAATTTAACCCGGACATTTAAATCTGGTGCGTTAAAAAATATATATTATAAAGGCGAAAGTTTGTATGGATGTATGTTTGTTACTCTTTCACGCAAAAACTGCTGAATGGATTTTAATAATTCTTTCACTAATAGAAAGCTACATTATTTGCGAGATCGAGATCTAAGAATTATTAAAATCCATTCAGCAGTTTTTGCGTGAAAGAGTAACAAACATACATCCATACAAACTTTCGCCTTTATAATATATATATAATATATATATATATATATATATATATATATATATATATATATATATATTTATGTCATACCACATTTTGTGGCTCATCTTAGAAGAAGCCACTTAAGTTGCTCATCCTTTCGCATGTAATATATACTTACGTAGATGAAGTACCAACATGCTGTCTTTTAAATTTTGTTTAAAATATGGTCAGCTATAATATGTAATCAAAAATTATGTTTATTTATTAAAAAAAATATCTTAAAATAACGTGCATTCCTTGATCTATTTTAAGAACACACTTACCGCATCACGCTACGTTGCCAAGTTTAATGTTACCAATATAGTCACATATGTAGGTAGGTTGACAGAACAGTTTGGATGTTGCTTGTTGATTATTCACACATATTTATCATTTCTAGCGGCCGTTTTTGATTATTGGCGCGTTTTTTTAAAATTGTAGTATGATTTGCTAATTAATATTGTTATTTATTTGGTGTTTACGGTTGTTTTTTTTTGTGTTAAGGTTTATTTTATTATTATCATAAATAAAATTAGGTATTTAAATACATATTGGTGTAGGTAGTTTCTTTTATTTGCTACATAATTATTTTATCTTAGTTTTACTAGTGTTTTCGAAAAATTATGAATAAACTTATTAGAAATATATTACATAATTTACTTTATTCATTGATTCGTACGTTTCTTTAAGTTGTCACCTCCGATCTATATGGATAAAATCGATCTAAAAGAAACTAACTAACTAACCATCACGCCGTTTCCCCGCAGGGGTAGGCAGAGAGGACGGACCGCCAAACAACTCGGTCTTGGCACACACTCTTTGCCTCACTCACATTCATACATCGTATCATACATTCTCTTCTATTATTCTGACTTTTGACACGGCCCGACTCAAGTATCTGATTCACTTGATCGTGCCATGTCTTCCTCGGGCGTCCCCGACTTCTTCTACCATTCACATTTGCATCATATATTCTTTTTACACTACTTTCTTCGCTCATTCGCTCTACGTGCCCAAACCATCTGAGGGTCCCTTTCTTAATTTTGCTCATTATTAAATTATTATTATTATACTTAGTTGCTATCATATTTTACAATTTACAAATAGAGACGGACCGCCAAATAATATTAATTGGTTAAATTGTATTTTTTCTCGCATTAGCACAACACCTGATAAAAAATCCCTCAGTGTCTTTGTCATCTTTGGGGATGCTGTGTGGAGGGTTTTTTTTAGGTAAAGGAAGAAGAGGAAGTTCTGTAATGAAATAATTTGGTATCTTAACCGTAAATCCAGAACTAAATTTTGTATGAAATAGGCCGCGAAGAAGTTTCTCTTTTCAAGAGCAATTATAATACTCTTAGAAGAAGTCGGGGACGCCCGAGGAAGACATGGCACGATCAAGTGAATCAGATACTTGAGTCGGGTCATGTCAAAAGTCAGAATAATAGAAGAGAATGTATGAGACGATGTATGAATGTGAGTGAGGCAAAGAGTGTGTGCCAAGACCGAGTTGTTTGGCGGTCCGTCCTCTCTGCCTACCCCTGCGGGGAAACGGCGTGATGGTCGTCTCATACATACTCTTCTATTATTCTGACTTTTGACATGGCCCGTCTCAAGTATCTGATTCACTTGATCGTGCCATGTCTTCCTCGGGCGTCCCCGACTTCTTCTACCATTCACATTTGCATCATATATTCTTTTTATACTACTTTCTTCGCTCATTCGCTCTACGTGCCCAAACCATCTGAGGGTCCCTTTCTTAATTTTGCTCATTATTAAATTATTATTATACTTAGTTGCTATCATATTTTACAATTTACAAATAGAGACGGACCGCCAAACAACTCGATCTTGGCACACACTCCTTGCCTCGTTCACATGCATACTTCGTCTCATACATGCTCTTTTATTATTCTGACTCTTGAAATGGCTCGACTCAAGTATCTGATTCACTTGGTCGTGCCATGTCTTCCTCGGGCGTCCCCGACTTCTTCTAGCATTCACATTTGCGTCATCATATATTCTCCTTACACTATTTTTCTCGTTCATTTGCTTTACATGCCCAACCAATCTAAGCGTCTCTTTCTTAATCTTACTCGTTACGCTTACATCAGGCTTACATTATGTGCGGATCATTATTATTCATTTCGGTCTACTTTCATCATTTCTCTACCAGTTCCGAGCCTCACAGCGAAGCATTAGGGTAGGTACCAGCACTCCATTATGGACGGCTAGCTTCGCTTCTTTCGATAGTTTTTTAGACCGGGGTAATATAATTACACTAAGAACAGTTTTACTCTGTATCTCAGTTGTCTTTTACACCATATACTCAATAATTTTGGTAATCATAGAAAAACTATTTGGTTATCGATCTGTTTTTAAAAATGTATATTGCATTGCTAATTTTTTTAATATAAAATAATTTCTATCAAATTCCGGCAAAGTATCTGTAGCCCTCCCCCCCTCCGCCACGCATCGCATAGCGTTACCCCGTGCCTACAAACTGAAGATTCCACGGACTGGTAGCGGATCGGTAATAGTTGCATTTTAATAAAAAGGGAAGTGTCATAATAATTGAATCACGCTAGCTTCCTTAATATCGCTTTTACTTTTTTACTTTACTTAAGTTGAAAATGGGCGTTGGCGTAACTTGACAATTCAAGCAATAATAAGCAATTTCTAAGTTATTAATGGAAAGGACTACATCCCGTTCGCTTACACTTTGCATTTCATATGATCTTTTTACAATGCTTAAATATTTGCGTGCCGGTACTAGATGATTCCGTCTGGGACATTTCCGGTAAAATATTGAATTTACCATTTTTAGAAACATCACTCCAATTATACCCGTCTCTGTTTGTCGTGTGAAATAAAAATATATCAGAAAGAGACAATCATTATTGTTTAATTGGTTGAAGGAATTTGTAAAAATGAACTCCAACATTGTACAGGTGGTTTAAGTCTACATTGTATAAATAGTCTTAAATTGGGTTTTCGGTTTTAATTGCTAACTTGTTTAGATTAGGTGGTAATATTCATCTGGGAGGCGGATATGTGTACCGCCGCCCCGAGAACCATTATTGGATAATCAACACCTTTGCCATAGAGGCAGGGCTGGGCAAAATACATGCATTACTGTAATTAAAATACAAATTACAAAAAACTTTTTCGCATGTATTTAAAATACGAAATACAAAATACTTTCAAGTCGTGTATTTGAAATACAAAATACAGTATTTTAACCATTTTTAAATTTCAAATACAAAATACAAAATACAAATTACAAAATACATTTGGTTTAGGTAGAACCTTTGGTTGCAATAAATTGTCGTAAGTGCCCATATCTAAGAGTGCGTTTCCATAGAAGCAAAGCAGAGCATAGTGAAACAGAGACGTGCTAAAATTGACTAATCATATTGCTCAGGACACACATCTCGTCTCCGCTCCACTTGTAAAGATTTGTGGTATAGGACTTAGGTGTTAGATTATAATAATTATTATTATAATAACACTAGCTGGTTCCCGGTATGCGTTGCACTGCAATATTCAAAGAAATAAATTGTTTCTCCCTGCATGTCCTTTCCCGTGCGTCCCCGTTCCCCTACCGCTTCCCTTTACCCTCTTGCATTCCTCGTACACCTTCCCTGCCTACCCTCACCCCTCTTCCGCTCCCCCATCCCGCCAACCCCTCCCGCGTTCCATATATTTAGTCCCAGAACATTTTTCTATATTATAAAAACAATCAATAAAATCTGGTACCTGGTAACATAGGTACCTATTTAAAATATCTATAATTTTAAAAATCCAATGAAAATTCTTTGGTTACAAAAAAACAGCTGCCTGCTAAATTTATTTTCATCAAACGCGCGAACTGTCAAACGTGCGTAGTTAAAATAGTCGTTAAGTTTTCTGAAATTATCCCATTTTCTGCGTAATTTTCTTAATTTTTCTTTCCGTAAGAACCTTCTAAAAGTATAAGAAAACTTTAAAAAAATGAATGAAATAGGTAAAGTCATTTTGAAGTTATGGCGTGACCAAGGGAAACAAGGATTCATTTTTATATATAAATGGATGACATTTGTGTAGCGAAGTTTTGTGTTATTTCACTTCAAGTGCGCTCTACAGTAGTTAACTTAAAAACATTCTAGTATTCAGTCCAATATTTTATTTCTAGTATTCAGTCCATTATTTAATTATTCCAATAGTGCTCGATCAAAAACTGGGCGTACTGTACAAGGCCCGCAGATACTTTAATAGTACACAACTGCTAACCCTGTACAAATCACAAGTGCGCCCCACGGTTGAATTTGGCAGCCACCTCTGGTCTGGAGCTCCAAAATACCTGAAAAATACCCTCGACTCTATGCAGAAACGGGCGGTCCGTTTAATAGATTCTCCCATCTTAAAAGACGGATTGCAATCTTTAGAGCACAGGCGTCGAGTTGGAATGCTATCCTGGTTCTACCGGTATTACAATGGAAGATGCTCCGAGGAACTAGCATCATTGATCCTTTCGGCACCGGTGCATAGTCGGGAAACACATTGTACACGGTTGACATTTGTCACATGAGAACGGGTCATTTCTTCGACTCGTTCTTGTGTTCAACAGCTCGGCTGTGGAATGATTTGCCGGCCTCTGTGTTTCCTCCTTCCTACAACATGGGTCTCTTCAAGACCAATGTTCATTCCTTTCTCTCCTCAAAAAGACCCTCCACACAGCATCCCAGATGACATAGGCCCTGAGGGAAATTATTTTCCTCAGGGCCTCCTGTGTGGAGTTAATGAAAAAAAAATCTAATACTATGATACAAGAGTGTACAATACAAAGCAATGACAAGTATGATACAAAATGTACAATAACAGTGCTATTATAGCACAGGACAATAATAATAACTAGCATGAAGTAAAAAAAAATACAGTACAGTACATTATAAAGCAATTATAAGGGGGCATACATTAATTAGGTGAGCAGTTTTTCTTCCAAACTAGACTCCCCCCGCCCCTTGGTGAGATAATTTGGACCACTTCGTTTATTCTTTTCAAGTACCGTGAGATTTTGCTGGACCCCCCCCCCCCCTCCTTTTTTGAGCTCACATAATTAATGTATGCCCCCTAAGAGAACTACAAATAATCATTAATAAAGAGTCCTATAGCAAAGGACAATAGTAGGTACAGGATTCTAGCGTTTTTAGTCTATGTATTATCTATGTGTGGTTATTTTTAATTATCATTATTAAGATCACTAAATGTATTTGAAAATGTATTTTGAAGCCTTAAGTATTTGAAATACAAATTACAAAATACCTCAGCAGCAGGTAATTGAAATACCAATTACCAAATACATTGTATTTGTATATATTTGTATTTCAAATACGTATTTCAATTACAAGTTTTTCAAATACTGCCCAGCCCTGGCCATAGGTCACTCCAAGTGGTAAGCTATGTCTGGTGACTTAGCAGGGGTGTCCGGGTTCATGGGATGAGGTTTGTCCGGGTCTTGTTGGCGGATGCGTCTACCCACCAGCTGCATGGCAGGACGGATCGGGATAGACTGTTTTTTTTTACATTAGGTAAAATAATTTCCCACAGGGCCTATGTCATCTTTGGGGATGCTGTGTGAAGGGTCTTTTTAGGAAAGGAAGGAGAGCAAGTTCTGAAAAGGAAAAGGGATGAAGGGTAGGTAGGAATCTGGGAGTCAGTGTGTCCAGGAATCTATCCCTCCCACTGCGGTGAAAGGCTATGTTCCGAGAGAGTACGGCTGGAGAAATCAAAGGGACTCCCTCAACACTCTCTCCCAATCCATCCTGCCATGCAGCTGGTGGGCAGAGATGCATCCGCCGCCAAGACCCGGATAATCCTCACCCCATGAACCCGGGCACCCCTGCTAAGTCACCAAACGTAGCGAACGACTTGGGGTGACCTATCGCAGAGGTGATTTTAGATTTTCACGGCCATAAGTATTTTTGTTATTAGTTTTTGGGGTATTATGCCGTGTATACCTCCTTCTTTAGCCAAAGTTTCGGACAGCGTTGCAGTGTCCATCATCAGGGCAGATGTGTAATCTCTTTCAACCCATCGCCTTGCAATGCAGTGGGAGAGATGGATTCATATGTCTCTCACCCGCGACCTCCGGATTCGTAGTCGAAGTTCGCAATCTCATTTTTTTTACAGTAGCTCCACATAGGAGGCCCTGAGAAAAATAATTTCCCTCAGGGCCTATGTCATCTAAGGGGATGCTGTGTGGAGGGTCTTTTTAAGGAAGGGAAGGATAGGAAGTTCTGGGAAGGAAAAAGGTATGTGGGGTGGATAGGAATCTGGGGTCAATGTGTCTAGGAGTGACGAACCTAAAATTCCATCCCTCCAAATGCGGTGCAAGGCGATGGGTCGAGAGAGTCCGGCTGGAAAGGACAAAAGGCCTCCCTCAACCAAACTCTCTTATCCGGCCCGCCACGCAGCAGGGCAGACCAATCCGCCGCCACGTCCTGGACAAACCTGATACCATGAACCCGGGCACCCCTGCTTAGTCACCAAACGTAGCAAACTGCTTGCAGAGGTGTTGGTTATACAGTAATGGTTCCCGGGGCGGCGGTACCCATACCCGCTTCCCAAATTGGAATACCTCGTTTACAATTAGTCCTTACTCAAGTCATCTTAGGTATGATTAGTCTATTGTATATTTATCGGCGTAGTCCAGCGGTAAGGCTCTTGACTCGCACTCCGAAGGTCGCGGGATTATAATTTGTGTTATTTGACAATTTATTTAGTAAAAATAATACATATATTTTATATTTGCAGCACTTTCCAGAGTGGAAGATACTCTCAGTATCGCCCTGGTGTAAGACCACCATTCAGAATTGAAATGTTGCGTGATATGGCTTTAGCCGTGTTTGGTGACCAGATCTGAATAGTCAGGAACTTCCCAACCTTCCTCTTCCCTATCTCCTTCCCCTATCCACTACGTTGTGCGATATTCATGTAAAAACAAAATAATCAAGATTTTTGAACCCTACCCTAAATCCAAAATCAAATCTAAAATCAAATTCAAAATCAAATTCAAAATCAAATTCAAAATCATGAGAACTGGTCGCTTCTTCGATTCGTTTTTGTGCTCAACAGCTCGGCTATGGAACGATTTGCCGGCCTCTGGGTTTTCCCCTTCCTACAACATGGGTCTCTTCAAGACCAATGTTGACTCCCTCTTCTCCTCAAAAAGACCCTCCACACAGCATATTAGATGACATAGGCCTTGAGGGAAATCGTTTTCTTAAGGGCCTCCTGTGTGGAGTTTTTTTTACAGTGAATACCGCACAAGAATCTCAACTGCTCCCGTCTGGAGCCAGTGACACCATGGAATCCCCAATTGGGGTATGTTGTGAGGCTGAAGGTAGTGGGGAGGGGAAGGAGGTGGGGAAGAGGAAGGTTGGGAAGTACCTGGCGATTCAGATCTGGACACCAAACACGGCCAAAGCCATTTTCAAGCAACGTTTCAATTTTGAATGGTGGTCTTACTTACACCAGGGCGATATTGATAGTATCTTCCACTCTGGAACGTGCCGCAAATATACTATTTATTATTTTAAATGAATTAATTGTGAAATAACACAAATTAATCAAATAAAATTTGAGACCTGCGGTTTGCGAGTCAAGGGTCTCACTCCTGGACTATGTAGGCCGTATATTGTAATTTATTTTTAAATTATTGTTTATTTTTGTTCATAACTTTTTTTTATAAAATACACCAAAACAACAATAAAACATATTTTAATTACTTCAATACAACTAGAGACAATGCTTTTGAAAAATTGTCACGCGTAAAGTAATTACCTAGGTACAGAACATTTTTTAAAATGAAAAACTTGTTAGATTTCTTAAATATGATAATATAATCCATTATAAAAATTACGTTCTACTAAAAAAACATTTAAAAAAAATAATATAACTGTATGAAAAAACATATTACATGAGTACCTAATATATTTCTGAAATTTTTAGAAAACCCTGTATAGATATCATTACATTACAACTGACTATGCTTTCGGAACGCAAAAGACAAATACAGAATGACGTGGCAAATATTTTATTTATTAAAGAAAAAACTACATAAATGTGTATTAAAATACGTAATAATATCAACCTTGTAATAAACACAAAAACAATTAACACAAAATTAATAACGATATTATAAAAGCAATTCGTAAATCAATCTTCAATTTTAAAAAAGCGCGCGAATAGCCGCTAAATATTACTCGTATAATATAATGTCTGTTCTAAAACAACTAACAGTCCACAGCGAGCGCTTGGCAGTCTGGCTACCTATGTAGATAGAATACAACATAACATACCGGCAAACATATAACATATCGCAAAAGATTCAATCTGACATAGCAATGTCATGCGATAATAGATTTTGAGGAATTTAACCATTGAGTTCAATATCGCAAAGCATTGATAAACGACTTGGAGTTTGAATGATATTGTATGACGAGAACATCCGGCAACGTCGCATGCCGTGATGGTTATAGATGCGATAAAAAGTGTACCCAGTTGATGTTCTAAGTATTGATGAATATTTACTGATAAAAAACGCATTCCGGAGCATTAACGGTCCACGTAAAAATGTCATTTATTCACTCAAAAATTTTTTTTACACCGTTCGACTCGTCTCATCGAGTTTGATATGATGGACTTAAAAAAAAAAAAAACGATGAGCCACTAAGTGCCCAAATGAGCCAGTAAGTCGAAATGATCAAGAAGTTCCGGTAATTAAAGGACGCTTTGAGCCACTAAATGCCGTAACATAAACTTATATATATATATATATATATATATATATATATTATAAAGGCGAAAGTTTGTATGGATGTATGTTTGTTACTCTTTCACGCAAAAACTGCTGAATGGATTTTAATAATTCTTTCACTAATAGAAAGCTACATTATTTGCGAGATCTATAGGCTATATTTATTGGTAAGCTCTGGCGTTATGAATTATCTCTGGCGTTATGAAATTATTTATCATACGTTTTCTGTCCCTAACAAAATCGATTTATTGCAAACGTCGGCGTCGTTGTCGTTGGCATCGTACTTAATAACTGTCTCTAAAAATGAATCACGGAAATGTGTGTATGCGCATAAACCCGAACGACTGCACCAAATTGGATAATTCTTTTTTTTGTTCGTCATTTTGTATAAAACTACAGTTAGGTTCTGGCATTTTGAAATTTGTATGAAAAAATATAATAGGTGGTACGCGAGCAGTTTGAAAACTGAATTTATCGGGAATGAATGTGTCGAATGCGAGAGGTGAGAGGGGAGGGGAGGAGGGGGTGTTGTGAGGGTGTTGATGGGGATTTTGATTGGAAGTGGGTGGGGAGAGGGGGGCGGGAAGGAAGTGGAAAGGGGAAGGACGGAGGAGAGTGTGGGAGGGGTAGGGGGTGGGGGAAGGGGGGTTAATGGGGGGAGTGGTGTGGGGAGAGGGAATGTGGAGGGGTAGGAGGTGAGGGGAGGGGTGGGTGGAGGGATAGGGGGAGTGAGTTGATGGTGGGAGTGGAGTGGTGAGAGGGAAGGTGGAAGAGGCGGAGTGGGGTGGGAAAGGTGAGAGGGAAGGAAGGGGAAGGGGGAGGGGTGGAGGAAGGTGGGGGGAAGTGGAGTGGGAAACCCCTAATACTATGCGAGCGAAGCCGCGGGAAAAAGCTAGTAAACAATAAAATAATTTACTCAAATTAAACTTGAAAATAATAAATGGAATAAAATAATATAATGAAAATCAAATCACTTTGTTTAAACCTCTATATAATTATTATCAATGTCAACATGTTTCAATAACAACGTTGTCTTCTTCCACGTTGTTATTGAAACACATTGACATTGATAATTAATAGTGCAGGGGTTCCCAATCTTTTTCAGCCAGCGGCGCACTTACAAGTTTTGTATTTTGTCACGGCCCCCCACTTTAGTAAGCTATTTGGAATAGATATAGTGACTAGATATAGATAGATATAGATATATAGATATATAGATATACCAAAAACATATCCATCGGGTGCGGCTCGGTCGGCTACCCTCCGGCAAACGTTATCTCAGTGAGATTATTCCTTATAATAGTGAAAACAGACAACTTTAAATTCGAAGTGTCAAAACTATGGCTAAATTTTAATCGTAAATTTTAGCCGCGAATTTCGTAGGGTTAAGTGTTAAAAACATTTCTTAGTATAATTTAAGTGCCCTTTCTAGTTTATAAGTGTTTTAGTATGTATAATCCGTATTTTTAAGTTAAAAAAACTGATTAAATTTTGCAAATTCAATTCAGCGAACCATAGACAATTTTAAATTTAACCTAGAGTAATCCACAGAAACTCATTTTGTGACAATTCTCAGAGTGCAGAATACACCGGTTTTTATTAACACTTAATTGTGCACTATTCTATGGTTAACTACGATTACCATTTAAACTAGCATGCCTTCTGACTCGGACGACTCAGACTCTGAATGTTTTCAACGCTCAATCTTGGAGGAAAACCGAAAACTGAAATCAATTATCATTGATCTTAAGGCGGGTAGGGAGGGACGTGCAGGGTCACCATTCAGAAGTCTGCACAGCAGCCAACTGATGGGTGAGGCTGGGCTCCCTGCCATGGTCTATCAGCAGGAAACTGAAGAGGTGCAAGCACCTACGAATGTGTGGTCTGCTCCCCAGACTTCAAAGAATGCTGAAACACAAAATGCTCCGGGAACATCAAATTCTCCCAACCAAGCTAACAGAAAGCGCCAGAGAGAGGAAGACGAGGCTAGCATTCAACAAATTTCGGCAAGCTCATTAAGCTCTGAATTGATCTTCCCGATCTGGGGACTACTAAATAATATATACCAGACATGTAGCGATGCAAAAAATAAGCTAAAAAAGGAGGATCGAGCTACCATCGGCGCAGCCATCGAGGAAATAAAGAAGCACCTCCACAACACAGCAATGGCGCACTCAGCGGCTGTGGGTAAGGCAGAGGCCCTGTCGGCTGCACTCCAGAACAATGCAGAACTAACGAAGAAGTTCGAAAAAATCTACAATAGCACTGGCGAAAACATCATCCCCACCTCCACAGCTAGGAGATCTTACGCTAGTGCTGCGTCGGGAGGACCTCCGTCGAAGACCATCGTAGTGCGTGGTCAAGAAAGACCTCTACCATCTAGGCAGCCAACGGTGCTTCTGTACCCGACCACCCCGGAGGGTAAAACTTCAGAGCAGTTGGAGAAACTCCTTCCTACAGTCCTTGACCCCAGGAAGGACGGTTTCCAAGTTGTTAGGACAAGGAAAATCAAGGGTGCCGGTGTCGCCATCCAAACTACAACACCTGGAGGAGTGGCAAATCTTAAGAAGGCCGAAGAAAAACTGGCCGCAGCCGGTATCAAGATGATATCTCCACAGGGACGCCTCCCGAAGATAGTCATATATGACGTCCCCAGAGGTGAACCCTCCGCGGACGCCGCCCTGTTCACCGAAATCTATGAAAATAACGTAGAAGGTAATTGCTCACTATCCAAGGAGGACCACCTGAGGACCATGAGGCGTGTGTCCCTCTTTGGAAAGCGGGACACAGGTAATATGCACATGATAATCACGTGCCACCCTGAAGTAAGAAGGCTTCTTAGAGACAGCGGTCTGTGCTTTCTAGGCTGGAATGCCTGTCGGGTCAGGGACTACTCAGGAGCTACTAGGTGTTATAAATGCCACCTTTATGGCCATATCTCCAAGACCTGCACGCAGGTGGTTGCAACCTGCCGGCATTGCGCCGAAAACGGACACGACGTTGAGGATTGCCCCAAGAAGGCACAACCCGCTGTCTGTGCAACATGCACAAGGTTCAAGAAGCCTTCAAACCATCCCACAGGGGACCGATCATGCCCGGCGCACCAGGCGGCAGTCGACGTACAGGTCAAAATGACTGATTATGGCAATTAATCCCCTCTCCCTAGGTCAGATAAACCTGCAGCGTTCCCGGGCCGCCACACTGGACATCATGCGGGTCATGTCTGACCTCCACATCGACATCCTGCTTATCCAGGAGCAGTACACCAGGTCAGGAAAGACACCAGTAAGTCATCCGGGTGTGGTGCTCGAGGTTGGCAACTCACCACAGGCGGGTGTCCTGGTCAACACCTCATTGATCAGTCCCCTCCTGCTGGTGGGCCTGTCGGACGAGTACCAAACCTGTGTATCCCTTAGATTTGGCGAAACTGAGATTGTACTGATCTCGGTCTATTTTAAGTATGGGAACCCGGTTGGACCGCATATCTTGAGCTTGACACGCGCTCTGAACGTGCTTAAAGGTCGTAACGTAGTTATCGGAGGAGACTTTAACGCTCGCTCACCTTTATGGTTCGATTTTGATGCTAGACATAGAACGGAACGATCAGACGCCGTCGAGGACCTGATTGCGGCGCAAGGTCTGGTTGTACTAAATGAGCCTCACTCATTAAGCACATTTTCGAATACCAATGGTGAGAGCAACATAGATCTATCTCTCTGCTCTGGATCAGTTGCAGCCAAGATAATGCAATGGAAGGTACACGAATGCGCTATAGCCTCCGACCATAGGCTCATTACCTTCAAAGTGGGTGTCAATAAGACCGGAGCCCCAAGATCCTCCTGGAGCTTCAAAACCACAGAGGCGAACTGGGATAACTTTGGGGAAGCCCTACGCGATACTTTAAGGGGATTCCATGACGTAGCGGCAAACGATCCGGATAATTTGGGGAACTTTTTTAACGCGGCTGTAGTATCAGCCGCAGAGTCCTCTCTGGGAAGAGTAAACCCAAAGAAGACTATCAGGACGCCGTGGTGGTCGATAGAGCTGACTTCGCTCAAGGGGGCTTACAAGAGGGCCTGCAGGGCTTTTGGCGCTACCAGACGAGGCGGCTTGATGGAGGAGGAGATTGCTGCTCGGAGGGTGCGCGTCAGGGCTACTCGCAGTGCTTTCAAATTAGCCGTGCTCTCGGCGAAACGAGCTGAATGGCATAAGTGGGTTTCAGAAGTGGGTAACGCCAACCCGTGGGATGCCCACAGCGCTGTCGAAAAGACGGGTAAAGGCTCTGACCGGTATCTTTCTAGCGTAATATCAAATTTTGAGGGTAGGGATGTTGAGACTGTGGACGTGGCGACCACTCTCCAAACGCTTCTGGGCAAGCTAGTCCCATTAGAATCAGTCACTGGGGAAAGCGACCACCACAAACAGGTCAGAATCCTGTCACGGCTTCCACCGAGAAACCTCGCCCAGGAGGATAGTATGAAAGTAACAAGATTAGAAGTTGAAAATATAATAAAGGGTTTGGGTCCTAAGAAGGCACCTGGGCACGATAGGCTCAATGGCGTGATAGCGAAGCAAGTCTGGGTCCACGCCAAAGAAGAACTTTTCCAGGTGATGGAGACATGTTTGAGAAGAGGAGTTTTCCCTTCTGAATGGAAGAGGGGCGTGCTCAGGATTATACCAAAGGGGAACGGAAAACCGAAATCGGACGTGAAAGCCTACCGTCCCATCACCTTGCTGCCTGTTCTAGGAAAAATCTTAGAAAAACTAATTAAGGAGAGGCTACGACGTACCTTGTCCCCCCCCCAGCCCGCTTCAATTTGGTTTCGTCCCCGGTAAGTCCACGGAGCACGCCCTAACGTTTGCGCTCGAATGGGTGAAGGCTTGCACTAAGAAGTATGTTATTGCTATTTTCTTAGATATCACAGGTGCATTCGATTATGCATCTTGGGCCATGATACTCATCAAACTGAAAAATAGGAAGTGTCCTCCTAGACTTTTTAAATCCTGTGAAAATTACTTGAGTAAAAGAACAGTCATACTCTCCTTCGGTGACTTTTCCATTGAAAGGGAGGTTGACATGGGCTGCCCTCAGGGTTCCAACGTCGGTCCAGATTTCTGGAAGATTTTGTTTGATGACTCCTCCAGGTTGCCCTTGCCTGAAGGTTGTATCGCGGTCGATTTTGCTGATGATAAATTGTATCTGGTCTCGGGGAACAGCAGGAGAGAGATAGAAAGTAAGTCTGAGGAAGGTCTGAACATGTTCCTTCAATGGGGTGATAGAAACAAAATGACCTTCGCTCCCCAGAAGACCATGGGTCTCTTGATTAAGGGCTATCTCAGCAGAGAGAGAAACCCAACCATCAGAATGGGAGACACCAGAATCAAATTTGTTGAGACAGCTAAATACCTTGGAGTTACTCTAGATCGATCGTCCTCGTTTCTTGCCCATGTTAAGGAAGTCTCCAGCAAGGCCCAGGCACTCTTTTTGAAGCTGAGGAGAATCTCCACATCTGAATGGGGTTTGAGAAGTCCGGCTCTCCGTTTGATATATAGGGGAGTGTACGTTACGCAAGTAGCGTACTGCGCCTCTGTGTGGGAGCACCGCCTGGATAATTCTCTAATACTCTCGGCGCTCAAAAGAGGCCAGCGAACTCCCTTGCTGGCACTTTCTGGTGCCTACAGAACGGTAGCTTCGGACGCATTACCCGTGCTGGCAGGTGTTCTGCCAATCGATTTAGAAATTAGGGAGGTGTTAACAAAGAAGAAGTTGACCAGGGGACTCCCTGCCACCCACCTCGGTGTTGTCATCACACCAAGTGGAGTCGGGACTCTCCCTGGGCTACTTAAACGAATGAGAGAGCTTACACTCAATGAGTGGCAATCTCGCTGGATTAGATCGAATATGGGAAGATGGACCTTCTCCTTCTTCCCATCAGTTAAGATCAGAATGGAAGGGGCGTACATCAACCTGGACCATCACATGGTCCAGCTACTGTCCGGGCATGGGGAGTTCAGGGGGAGACTGCATAGACTCTCCCTATCCCCCCATCCGAACTGCACCTGCGGAAGCACGGATCAGACTGCCGAGCACATTCTGTGGCATTGCGAGATCATGACGGATGCCAGAGACGAATTACTGGATGGTTTGCAAGTGGTCACGAGGCCGGTTTGGAATTCCGATCTCGTATCGAACAAGGTTAATTTTGAGTGTCTGAAGAAGTTCACAAGAAGATGGGTTGAAAGATGGTCTGCTCTTAGAGTCGAAGATTAGTGTAAAATCAATAGATACCAGGTGTACTAGCTCCTGGACCCACTGACTACGATTTGAACTTACCTTATTATTGTTTATGCCTTGTTTCTTACTATTATTCATATATGCCTGTTTAACCAGTTTTATGTACTAATTGCTGCCATACCTGCAACCTCTCACTGTCGCTACCATTCTGCACTGTACCATCAGTACTCACACTAGAACCAGTCATCGTGGTTTTTTTTTTTTTAGTTCACAGCACAAAGGCCGATCTCGGGTGTGACATGCAATTATACTCACCCATCGTTTAATATTTTATTTTATGCAATGGTTTTTCTTTTTATTCTTATATTATATTTATGTTGCATTAATCACATCGGAATGGCTTCTTTCACTTGGGAGCCGTATGAAATCTACTCATACTAAAGATGCATTCATCACAAGTGAACGGTTTACTTGAGAACGCAAAAATAAATTTTTTGAAGATTTTTTACTATCTATTATCTCACGGCATCTATATTTTATTTGCTCTTTTCTCTTACTCTACAAGCATTGTCTATGGTCAACTGATTTTATCTACGTTTTATGTAGAATTGAAATTTTTATATAAGGTTTTCAAGCGCTAACATAGAGATGACTTTCCTGATTCGTGGCACAGATCCATACCACTGGAGAGAGTGCAGCAAAAAAAGACATTATAATGTTTTCCTGCTTGGGACTCTGCTGATAGTCGCTATACGGAGTATGCATACTGTACATGAAAGTGGATTTATGCAGATCTGGAAATTTCTTACAGGTAGTTGCAGTACAAACATAGAGACGGTTTTCCAGTAGCGCGGCACAGATTCAAACCTCTAGGGAGAGGACAGCAGTCAAGACATCGGAATGGTCTTCCCGCTAGGGACACATCCGAAAGTCGCCACCCTAAGTTGCATACATTACAATGAAGTGGTTCAAAACCAATTATGTGTTTTATTTCTCTAACAGGAGGTTGCAGTAGATACATGCAAACGGTTTTCCGTTTAAGGCGCAGTTATAGAAAAACTTAAATTATGGTGCAGTGTACACATTGGTATGGTTTTTCCCTTGTGAGAGGCCCTGGAGTGGCTCTAACAATATATGCATACCGAACATGAAAGTGGTTTGCTGAAAAAACCACGGATAAAATTTTGTAAATTAGTAGTTGCAGTACAAACATGGAGACGGTTTTCCAGTAGCGCGACACAGATCCAACCTCTAGGGAGAGGACAGAAGTCATGACATTGGAATTGTTTTCCAGCTTGGGACACTTCCGATAGTCGCCACATGGTCGAAGTTGCATACATTACATTGAAGTGGTTCATAACCAAAGATGTGATCTTTCTCTAATAGGAGGTTGCAGTACAAACACGTAAACGGTTTCCCGTTTAAGGCGCAGATATACAACAATTTGAGTTATGTTGCTGTGCACACATAGGTATGGTCTTCCCGCGATTGGGATATTATCGAGTGGGCTATATAAAAGATGCATACTGATCATGAAAGTGGTTTGCTAAAAAACCACAGATAAATTTCTTGGTTATTGTTAACTATCTATAAATTCGTATTATCTATATTTATTTGGCTATTTTCCACCAATGACATGTTCAGAATAATTATTGTCTATGGACAACGGGGCTTAGTCTATGGAATTTCTTAAAACTCTATGAGGACTTTATATATTGTCTATGGTAAAATGAGTAATTTATTATACTTTCTGGCACTCCAACACACAATGAAGCAAAGTAGATCGCTTGAGGACTGTATTGTATCATGGCAATATCCCTGAATGTTGCCGTGTATTAGTCCGAAATTTAATCTAATCTTTAGGCATTAAAACAGTATTTTGTCTCGCACTAGCATAAAGTTCAATGACCTCTGATGCACTATGTAAAATTCTTTCGTACACTTTAGATATACCACACTTGAAATCGGTTTTCATTGACACTTAAGCATTCCGTTATTGGCGTGCCGTAAAAATCGTTACCTCGGATCCTTCACTTATCTCCCCAAAAATCCAAAGCCAATTTCAGGTGTGGTATGCAACCACTTTTTTCTTATTATTATTAAATATGTTTGTTGTTACTTCCTATAATGGGAAGAGGAGTATTCCCAATGCTTCCGGTTATCGTGAGGCAGTAAACACATGTTATTGGTCCCACCTGGCTTATCAAAATTTGAAAAACCGGTTTCATGTATGGAATGCACCCAAATTTCCTTCTTTATTCTTTAGGTTTATTAGTTATTATTTGTTACTTCCTATAATGGGAAGAGGAGCATTCCCAATGCTTCCGGTTATCGTGAGGCAGTAAACACATGTTATTGGTCCCACCTGGCTTATCAAAATTTGAAAAACCGGTTTCATGTATGGAATGTACCCAAATTTCCTTCGTTATTCTTTAGGTTTATTAGTTATTATTTGTTACTTCCTATAATGGGAAGAGGAGCATTTCCAACGCTTCCGGGTTCGTGAGGCAGTAAACACATGTTATTGGTCCCACCTGGCTTATCAAAATTTGAAAAACCGGTTTCATGTATGGAATGCACCCAAATTTCCTTCGTTATTCTTTAGGTTTATTAGTTATTATTTGTTACTTCCTATAATGGGAGGAGGAGCATTTCCAACGCTTCCGGGTTCGTGAGGCAGTAAACACGTGTTATTGGTCCCACCTGGCTTATCAAAATTTGAAAAACCGGTTTCATGTATGGAATGCACCCAAATTATCTTCGTTATTCTTTAGGTTTATTAGTTATTATTTTTGTTTTTTTATCGTTTTTCTTTTCTAATCGTTGTGTAACTGCAAGGTGTTGGATACCCTGTAACATGGCAGCGGAACACTTCTTTATAGCAATGTCACAGAGACGAGAACTGAACCATATAATGTGTCTCGTCCTTATCCCCTCCATTGGGGGTGGCTTGTGACCCCGTCCCTGCATGTGGACACCGGAGTGAGGACGACCCGGAGCGATGTCTCATGGATGGCCCGCGCCTCCCCTGGGGGGAGGTGTGGGTCGTAAGGATGTCTCGCGCGAGTAAGGGGACCCTCCGCCCTGCCTCCGACAACCCGGCGCTGATCCTTCTTAGAGTCTTTGGGCGTTCTGCCACCCGCATCCGTTAGCAGTGTCGTCGATGCATCACCGAGAAGTTGGCTAAGGGGCGCGGAAACCGACCCTCGCGCTTGGCTTTCCTGAAAACATGCACCTCTCAACAGGACTGCCGGGCGTACCTGTGACACACTCGCTCCCTACCAGCAACAACGTTAAAATTGAGTTATTATTTATGTACATTAAACAGTTTGAGTAGGCATATCGCCTACATGTAATTATTTTATTTTCCCCTCTGATTTTCCCCAATGAAAGAGGTAATGTATATATTTATATTTATTAGTTACTAACCTGTACATATAAAGCACTTGCATACTGCTCGTTAACACCGTATGCGGGGACATTGGGGGTCTAGCTTTGTTCAAATTAAATGTAGAGACGTTCAAATAAAAAAAATTAGCTTCCTTGTGAGAGCCCTGAAGGAGTAACCATAAGTTACTTATACCGGGGTGGGTATGCGGTTGGAAACCTCCAGTTAGTAGATGGGCACAAAAATTAAAACATCCACAATATGAAATTGAGTTTTATCATATTTATAAGAATTCAGAATTGGAACAGAGAACAACAAAAAAGACTTAAGAAAAAAATAAAATACCATAGTTACTCAGTCAAATTAATGTGACAGGTGAGCTTGATGATTTCCTCACAGTTTTTCAAAGTGGGGAATATGACTTGAGACGGATACTCTCATTTCTTGCTCCACATTGATCTTTGAGCGATATTTGTTCTCGATTACAGCTACAGCTTAAAATCCAGCTTCACATAAATATGATGTGGCAAACGGAATGAAAAATTTTAAAGCCGACGTTAAATTTGGATATTCATTTTGAATCGATCCCAAAACTCCAGCAAATCGGTACTGGTGAATCTAGTTTTGAGGCTGTTGTCGCAAGAGAGTTCAATGAGACTCTCTTGCTCTTGTGTTGTGAATCCTGGCGGAGCTTGTGCACGGGAAGGATCTTGGATCCACGCAAATTATTCGACGAAAGTACTTCAAAAACCATTCGCTGAGCTTCGATAAGTGTTCCGTGAAAAGGGCCAACAGGTCTTGTGAGACAACCAGTTTATTAAATGCCGCATATTTATACAATTGCGGGAAGCTAGCTTGACTTAAGTAGAGGACATTACGAGCAAGCAGTCGCGGGCGGGTAAAGACGTGGGACGTGGGACGTGGGGTAGGGTATCAACGGTTTTCAAGCGCGTAGGTACTTTTCCTACATGTAGTTTCCTAGCATGTACCTATGTTTCGGATAATGATAGGGGATCGACTCACGGCGCCCCTCTTTACTTTCTACGGCGCACCAGGGCGCCGCGGCGCGCATTTTGGGAACCCCTGATATAGTGGTTTAAACAAAGTGATTTGATTTTCATTATATTATAATGATGCCACAAAGTATGTTTGCTAAGTTTGAAGAAGGATAAAAATAATGTTATGTGGTGGGTGTTATAATATTAAAAAGTTAAAAAAAAAAACAGATGAGTAAAACATTTAAAATTAAAATTCAATAAAAATGTAGAGTTGAGTTTACTGAGCGGGGACTACTTACATATTTGAATATTCAGGCTTAAAACAAAATATCTGTAGCGGTATGGCAAAACTTGATATGTCCGATTTTTTGGCAAAATCAGATTATGGGCTTGATATGTAATTTAGTAACATTTCTTCAAGTTGGCAGAAGTTGATATGTCTGTGGTGAAGTAAAAACCGTTCAAAATGAAATGGAATTATATGATATGTCCGCTGCGGTAGTTATTAGATACGGCAGAACTTGATATGTTACATATATAACGTAATAAATATTTTTTAATGTAAAATAAATAAACTTTGATTTGTTTTACTGTTTTAGAAAAAAAAACTAATTTCTTATTTTTATGCATTGCTTGATATGTCCATTTACTTTGTGTTTTTGGGTTAGCAAAACATGATATGTCTACTGTTTTGAAGACGATCATTAAAAAAAGGTGTTCACTAAACAATTAGCTAATACCGGTTAAACGATATTAATAATTTTCATTGCACATGTAATTTAGTAAGTTGAAAAAAACATTGACTTAGAAAATTTCAAGAATTTAGGGGGCCTTTCAAACTTTCAAAATCCTCTACTGAAAAAATAGGCAAGATTGACATATCAAGTTTTGCCATACCGCTACAGATATAACTCTGACCCCGTCAGAGCGACCGCTGAAACATGGACACCCGCCTAACAAATATGTCCTGTTCGTTTGCTGGTTTCCCCTTTTTAACGCTGCGCGCTGTTTCCATTGACACCATCGTTACTTTCATACACACAAATAAAGAAGATAATTACATAAAACATTACTAACATAATGTCATTTTATAGATACGTTTATATGGCTAACAGAGTATTTCTGTTCAGCTGAAATAACAAACTTTATTGTTAAGATTTAAGATTTTTGTGTTGTCAGAGGATTGGCATACTATTTTTTCATCCTTGGCCTTTTTTTAAATAATAAAAAAAAACATATTTTAAAATAATAAGATATATATATACATACATATTTTTTAAATAACCAGATTTTATTTGAGTCCCATTTGTCAAAATCGGAGTGTCACCCTAGTTGTTTTGAACTACCTTTGTTTCTTGGTGGGTATAGTAATTAAGGATTTGTTTTATGGTCTATATTGTTACAAATTACCCATCTGGTCACCAATATAATATTGTTATTTCTTACTTTCCGCATATAATATTTTAGTGTTTTGGATGTAGTGTTTTGTATTTTAGTGATTTTTTTTGTATTTTAGTGATTTGTGTGTAAATGCACCACTCAAATTTATAAATTTAACCTCAATACAGGCTCCTAGTCCTAGTAAGGTTAATATTTTTGTATGTAAAAAAAAATAAGAACACATGTATGGTGAGAAATCTATATAAAAAAATAAAAATAAAAAATTATTTATTACGTACTTAATTGCGACATGCGTTGTGTTATTAAGAGGAATATAAACGCTACAAATATTTCGAATCTCATGCCTGCAAAATTTTAAAACCGAGCGTCTTTTTGCACAAGGGTAGTAAGCGAAAAAGTGGTTTTTATTTATCTTGTGCATAATTTTATAAGAACGAAAAAAAGTTAGAACATGGAAAACCTCAAAAATAGTCTTAGCCATAAAGGGGTATTTTTTAAAAATTGTTTCTTGTATTACTTCATAGTTAAGTCATGAAAAAACATTTTTTTTGTGGTTTAAGCTTATATTTTTTGTTACGTAAATAATAATTTTATTGTAATTCCAATACATAGAAAAGCTTACTAGCTAAAGCTTCGATTTATCCGTAGCATATTTTTTGATGTTCATACTGTAAGCCGATTCGTCGTAAAGATTAATCAAAATAGGATTTCACGTATATATTCATCTCCAAATAAAGAAGTGTTAAGCCACCGCTACCCGAATTTCCACCGATTTCTTACATAGTATCTCCCCTAAACAAATCTCATCTTGAAGTTTTTAAGATCTTAAAAAAATATGTGTTATTTTTGAAGATAATATCTATACATTCCCCATGCCGAAACGCGAATTATATGAAATTCCCTAGATAGAAAAAAATCGTAAAGTATACTCCGAAAATCATTATTTTCAAGTCTGTTTCAGTTATTTTATAAGTTATGAGTACGAAAAAATTCAGTGTTTCATTAAATGATGTTTTTGATGCCCTTAAGAGATTTTTGCTCTATTTTAAACGAGTCGTGTTTTATTAAACACTAGCAGATCCGGGCACACGTTGTTGTGGCTAACGGAACACAACGCCATTACCCAACCTTTATAAAATCCACACCACCCACTTGCCAGCTGCCCGCTGCCTGAATTGAATATTTGAATTTCTCGGCTCTTCTCTACTATAATAAGCATGTATTATACACATAAACCTTCCTCTTGAAACACTCTATCTATTGGTGAAAACCGCATGAAAATTCGTTGCGTAGTTTAAAAGATCTATGCGCACATACATTTTGAGCGACTTCATTTTATACTATGTAATGATGTTGATTTTCACAATTTTCGCATCGATTGTATCGCTTTAAATATTAGCACGCTCCTCTAACATTCGTAATTACATATCTCTCCATCTTCTTCTTTTTGAGCGCGTTTACGGCGCCTTAAATGGTGCAACTTTCTACGTTTTTCGAAAATTCTGTTTAATATTCGATTATTCAGATCATGGTGCAAATGGTATGCTCACATTTACCCCAATGATAATCGATTCACAGGCACTATACCTGTGTACAACTTATGTTAAAAAATGAGTAACATGACTTCACACCTCTAACGTCAACCAATCATCGAATTCAGTTTATATCAAAACAAATCAATAACTACAAAGCGCCGGTTGAATATTATTCATCATCATTACCTACATTATATATTCCTCGTTCAGGTAATATTATAATAATATGTATGTACGTAAAAACAAAGCACAGACACTGGTCAGCCGCATACAAACACAACAATGAAATAACCCTACAAATCAACTCTACCATCAAACTTTCCTTTCAGGCTTGCGCGCGCACCGTCTGTCTCTGAAAGGAAAAGCTTCCGAAGACGCCGAGAGGTGTCACCGGCGTCCGCGTCGGGGTCTTTCCCTCAGTCTAGAACGACCGTACGTCGATAGCGGTTGTGCCGCGATCTCCTCTGCCTGCTCATCAGAAACCCTTTTCTTTGGCCTACGAACTCATTATACATGCAAACCCGTTGTCCTACGTGACCAAACGGCCTTTGGTTAATCCGCGAATGAACTAAAAGATTGATAGACCGATCAGAAAAAAAATTGACAGGAAACTTTCGAGTTGTTTACAAAACTGGTGTTTGTTTACGGAACCGTGCGCGATTGGCTGCATTTTAATGTTTATAATCTTCATTGGCGGTGCATAGTTCGAATATTTTAGTGAGTCTTTTGTTATTTCCATGCATTTTGGCTTTATTACTACGAATGCTTGATGTGTTAATGAAGATCGCGTATATTTTGGTTTTACTGTGGTGATTTGTTTACATTTTTGGTGATTTACTGCGTGATTCAAATCTGCAGGGATTATTTAGTTTGGATTCGTGGTTTATCTAAGACACTTGGAATTCTACAGCCGAATCGTGAGTAAATATTTATTATTTCGATGTTTACTATATTGTGAATCCAATAATACGTTTTTTAAGTAAACTTTCAGGATGACCAGACACGCTTAATGTGAACCTTTTGATTCATCTTTATTACGATAAAAGATAACTATTTACATTCGAGGAATGGAAAAAAGAATGAAAATTTGCTTTCGTCGCAAGGGATGGCAGCTAACAGCCATTTACAATAATTTAAGTACGTATTCTGCGATATATTGAATTTAAATTTTGAATGCACTGTTTACCGTCGCCCCGAATGCAAATAGTTTTCTTTCGTAGTAATAAAGGTAAATCAAAAGGTTTTTTCTGAAAAATATTCCTGTTAAGCGTGTTCAGTCTTCCAGAAAGTTTACCTGTTTTAAAATTATTAAATACCTATAGGTACATGAACTGTCATATCATTTGAATATAATTAATAATTTCTTACACTATTATTCCAACAAAAATAAATAGGTAGGTAAATCATATAAATAAGATCATCCGCTTTATAAAAATACCTTGGCGTAGGTAGAAGAAGGATTTTCTTACAATGGGGAAATTAATAGGAAGTGTTTTTATTTGACAAAATTTTGATATTTTGTCAATCTGCTAATGCAGTCTCACTGGCCGTAACTCAATCTACATTTTAATCGAGAAAAAGCTAGTCACATTATATTCGAATAGGCATCCAAATTTTCTTATTATTCACAGATTTACCTACCTATTTATAAAAAACCGATTCTCGAACAAATAATATTTTTATATTAAAACCCATAAACATTTTATCGACTAATAAACGTAAAACTTAAATTAAATAATAAAATATGGATGTACGATTAGTCACATGTATACCAAAAACCACCCTTTTCCCTTTTGAAGAGCGACTATTTTCAACGGAAGCAATCTCCCCAAAATGCCTTCCTTTGGTATGATGCTTGGCGTAACTCTAAGTAACCAGTTCAGGTACGAGGGCTCCATCGAAGCCAGAATCAGATTAGCCTCTCAGAAGTTGGGCTTGCTGTACAGGGCCCGTAGATAATTTAATAGTACACAACTGCTCACCCTAAACAAGTCGTCTTGCGTCCCACTGTTGAATTTGGTGCCATTTCTGGTCTGGATCTCCAAGGTACTTAAAGAAAACTTTTGAATCTCTGCAGAAATGGGCGGTCCGTTTAATGGATTCCCCTGCTTACCAAACGAACTGCAATCTTTAGAGCATAGTCGTTAGGCGGGAATGGTATCCCTGTTCTGCTGGTATTTCAATGGAAGTTGTTCCGAGGAACTAGCGTCATCGATCCCTTCGGCACCAGTCGGAAAATATGTCAAGCTCGCGCTCAACATTCGTACACGGTCACCTTTAAGAATGGGTCATTTCTACGATTTGTTGAAGCGAACACTTTTGTAGCACCGTTGTGATTTGAAACTCCATGAAACCAAAAATAGCGACACAATAAAGAGTCTAACACACACATTAATGATTTAGCCTGCAAGAGAATGAGGTAGTATAATCGGTCTCCTATTTATGCTGTGCTTCGTAGCCTTCCCACTCACGTCTACTTTAATTTTCTGAAGGTTTCTCTTTTACCGCTGTGAATTGCACTTATTTGATATTTTATCTTGAGTTCAACACTTCGGCTGTGAAACGATTTGCCAGCCTATATGTTTCCTGCCTCTTACAAACAAATATACTCCTGTAAATATTTTTAATAAAATAAATATTTTTAATTAAGCTTTCACTCAATTAGGCTTCATATATATTTATCAGAAAATGAGCCTCGCATCGTGTCGGTTAAACTTAATTAATTGATTTATTTAGCATTTTCGAAGTGTTGTCGGGTAGGTTAGATGCTTGATATAAAAATAGTTGCCGAACTTTCGGGAAATTGTTCGTGCGTCCCAATGAATTGTTGATTATTTTGTATATCCAGCGGTAAAGTACTAACATTAATTATGTGTCAGCCTTTATGATCAATAATTTTACCTGAACAGTCATATGAATTGTACAAAAAATGTAATGTTTCCAAGGCTGGCAGATATATTCAGTTCGGGGAATCAATATGTTGTACCGGCTTGGTATTTATGTGAACTATGGGGTACGATAATGCCAACACTTTCCTAGTAATTTGTTCTGAACAATGAACTAATTTTCACATTGTTTGAATGAATTGTTCTTTGCCTTATTGTCTGTCTTTAGACATATTTCTCAATCTATTTAATTTGATCAACATTTACAAGAAGACGGTAAAATTATCAAACAATAATTTCAGAATGGTAGGTACTCTCGTCCTGGTGAAAGACCACCATTTAATTACGAAACTTTATTTGAAATGTCATCATAATCATCATCTTCTTCCCCTTATCCTATTCTGGTCGGGAACCCACTGCATCGACAAGGCTCCTCCATGCGTCCCTGTCTTGTGTTGCTTGTTCGGCACAAGACAGACTCACAAACCCGGTCTGGGCTTGTGAGTTTATTTTTAAACATATTTACAATAAGGAACTATTTTAATAAAATATGTTCATATAGATAAACGCTGATTCTGAATATATAAGTTTTATTAAATAATATTAAAAAGTCCATTTTTAATCGGGTCGTAAAAACACGCCGTCAAGTTGGCATTATTGAAATTTTAGTGGTGACGTCACTGTTCGACGTGTCATGACGTCACCATAAAGTCATTGTGTGGGAATGTATGATGTGACACAAGCCATCGTATTAATTTATTCGTTTATTAACACACTGTTTATAGAGATTTAGTTGTTGTGTTTATTGAAACATTATTGAGGCCTAAATAATGTTTCAAAAATAAATTATCTCTTTTTAGTTTATCTCTATTATTGAAATTGAAAATATTCAAACACTACTGCACAAAAAAAATAGTTGTGCTACTTCTTACTACTTCGAATACTTCGAACGGAATTCAAAATGGCGGCAGTTGATCAGCTGATTGTCCGATTCTATATTAATTTTTCAGGAGTGATGACGTCACACGATTCACCATTCATACGGTGGTTTTAGGGGGATCTTGAAAAATTAAAACTTTGACAATTATTTTAACTATTAAAACTAACTCTAAAAATAAAAACAAAAATTCAGTTATTTAAGTTAGAAGGTCATTATTCATTAACAAAAATTAGACTAGAGTTCTCTATTACATTCCAAGATTGATAAAATTTTTCAAACTTGACTTTAAAATCACTGCCAACATGAGTTGAAAACCCCCCTTTTCCCTCCCCTTAAAGTAATGAAAGTTTGTTCACTTGACGTTCACAATAAGAGGAAAATTGCTGTATACGTCTGTTTAAAAAAAAACTTTGATTAAAGTCCGGGAAAGGCCAGGGATGTCAGTTAGTAATTTATGAAGTTGTTATTTATTTGGTAGATTTTGTAAGAAATTAAAAAAAATGGGATTACATACAAACTTGGGAGGCGGCTATGGGTACCGCCGCCCCAGGAACCATTTATTGGATAACCAACACATCCGCCATAAGTCACCCCAAGCGGTTCGCTACGTTTGGTGACTTAGCAGGGGTGCCCGGTTTCTTTGGGTGAGGTTTGTCCGGCTCTTGGCGGCGGATGCGTCTGCCTACCAGCTGCATGGCAGGCTGGATCGGTTGAAGGAGACCCTTTGACTTCTCCAGCCGTACTCTCTCGGGACATCGTCTTGCACCGCAGTGGGAGGGATGAATTCACGTCCTTCACTTCTGGACACACTGACCCCCAGATTCTTACCCACCCATAATACCCTTTTCCTTCCCAGAACTTCCTCTCCTTTCTTTCCTAAAAAGACCCTCCACACAGCATCCCCAAAGATGACATAGGCCTTGAATGGAATTATTTTCCTAAGTGCCTCCTGCGTGGAGCTAACGTTATAAAAAACCCAATAGAATTTAATAATAGAAAAACTGTAGGACTTGTGCCTTTTTTGTTTTAAGTTGTACCATGTCGGTGCACATTTTACTAGTATGAACTCGGTTGTTTGTTGGTAAATGACAATTCTCTTGTGGTATTCACAAAAATAAATCTCAACACACCGTCACGTTTTTAGGATTCAGATCGGTAATGTATAAAATAACTGTCCAAATAAAATTCCAAATCCTTCGACTTCAGTCTTGCTCCAAAACCATAACCTTTTCTATGAACCACATTAACTTAAAACTTCCAGTGTAAATATGACTGTTAATTCTAATATTTTTGGTTGAAATATTATCTGCATGTCATAATTTGAATGCCGGATGTCAATATGTTTGAAAACGGAAATAATAAAATGACATTTACTAATGGATCGAGGGAAGGCACTTTGTTCGTGGGGTAGCTTCAACCCTACCTGTTATGTGTGGGAGTAACAAGCAAAATGTACCTAATATATTTGAGTGCTCTGTGACCCAAAACAATGACCTCTTTATCGCAATCATTCAATATTTAATGTGAAAAATCCATAATTTTATAAAATAAGGTTAGCATAAAAATTGAAATGCGTGTCATGTCCGTGTGATAAAAGCCCATGCAGACACTTTCAGGAATTCATAATAAAATATCATGTTAAAATAAATATGGGTAAATAATGATTTACAGTAAAAAAATACTAGCCTTGTGAACAGTAGACCACGCCAGTCTTGCCACCCAAAATATGTTTCTGATTGTCTCTTATTAACAATCAAAACCAAAATTTCCTCTGAAATAATATGTAAGATTTATAAGTAGGTACTCAAACACATACCTACTTAATTTTAAACCATATATATTTTATGTAACATTAAAAATATTCAAATAAGGGATTATACAATCTGTCCAAAGAAATGTCACCATAATGACAATAAGGAACTCCAGTGAAAAATATTCTGGCTTTAAAAAATATGTTCATACAGACTAATAAACGCTGAATATATAAGTTTTATTTAATAATATTAAACGCAGAGCTTTTAAAAAATTATTAAAAAGTCCGTTTTTAATCGGGTCGTAAATACACGCTGTCAAGTTGACGTCACTATTCGACGTATCGTAACGTCACTGTAAAGTCATTGTATGGGAATGTATGATATGACACAAGCCATCGTATTAATTTATTCGTTTATTTACATACTGCTTATGGAGATTTAGTTGTTGTGTTTATTGAAACTTATTTAGGCCTAAATAATGTTGGATGGACACTGCAACGATGTCCGAAACGTTGGCTAAAGAAGGAGGTAGCGCAACACGGCATAACACCCCAAAAACAAATAACGAAAATGCTTTTGGCCGTGAAAATCTTAAAACTTAACGTATCTCTTATTAGTTTATCTCTATTATTGAAAATATTCAAAAACTACTGCACACAAAAAATAGTAATGTTATTTCTAGGGAGAATACTTCGAACAACGGAATTCAAAATGGCGGCAGTAGGTCAGCTGATTGCCCGATCCTATACTAATTTTTCAGGAGTGATGACGTCAAACGATTCACCATGGTTTCTGGGGGGTTCTGAAAAACAAAAACTTTGACAATTATTTTAACTATTAAAACTTACTCTAAAAATAAAAATGCAGTTATTTAAGTTAAAAATAAATAAAAAATGGACTGGAGTACTCTATTCTTTTTATAAACTTTCTTTAGGCCGGTAGGTATCATAATATTGATTATTCCGATTTGGCATCTCGTAGTAGGAACCACGACCATACGAATTCTGGCGGGATAAATGTGTAGTATCCAACACGGTCGCCATCTTGAACTGGAAATAGAACGAAACAAACAAATTTACAGACAGATGAAATACTAAATGGTCTAGTTAAAACAAGACTTCGGTGCGCTCGCACTCAGTCAATTATGACTTAAACATTTTATTCACATAGAACAACACACTAAACGATAATTTTGAATATAGTTAATTTTACCTTTATGGTTATCCGCAATTTAAAAAAAAATAATTATTCAACAACCATCAACGCTCCTAACGTTATTCTTGTACTGATTAGGACGTAAGTACGGAATAATGTGGAGACATGGACAACTATGGTGAAGTCATCAATTATTGTGTGTAGCGTTTAACGGAGTCCGCTTTGGCGAGAAATAAACTGCCACAATCAGACGGTGAAATAGTTTTAGTTTTATGAATAAAATAAATTTACCATCTATATACAGGGTGTAACAGGACGTACCCGAGGGATTTTAATCAGCGATTCCTAAGCATATTTGGAGTAAAAAATGTACATGTCGTTTTGAAGTCCGATGACACTTTTTTCTATTAAAAACAACAAAAAAAATGTTTCAATCACATGTCGCTCCTGTTCCCATCGATATGGGATATATCCCGTCGCGATGGGTGTGAGTGATTCGCGCGCAGTTTCGTGTATTAACATGCTCTTAGAACGAGACGCAACGCTTATAAAATGACCGCTAGGCTGTAAACGCGCCACCTTCCTAACTAGTCAGTTGCGACGTGTGATGGAAATATTTTTAATGTTTTTAATGGAAAAAAAATGTCATCGGTCAGAAAAATGACATGTACATTTTTTACTCCAAATATGCTCAGGAATCGCTGGTTACAATCCCTCGGGTACTTCCTGTTACATCCTATATATACAGGATGTCCGGGAGTAAAGTGCATGAACTTCGGGAGGTGATTCTACATGATATTACAAGTAAAAAGTTAAATAACTTTTTTCGAAAATTCAACTTTTAGGGGTAGTTTTTTTGGTAAAAAGACAAAATTAGAGCGTGTGCGGCCAGCTTTATTATTTTCCGCTGTTGCGAAACGGGCCAATCAGCAAGTAAGAGGGTACCTCACACTAAGGATTTTCAGTAGGTACGTCTTTTTGTATGGGAAAAAAATGTTGGAATTTCGGAAAAAGTTGTTAATCTGTTTTACTACTACCATCATGTAGAATCACCTCCCGAAGTTAATGCACTTTATCCCCGGACACCTGTATATATTGAATAATCTCAACGTATCGGCTTTGGTGTCAAATAAAGTTTTTTTTTAAAGAGATTTAATTTTACTTTTATTACTTTGTGTTTTTTATTTACAAAAGTTTAAAAATATTTTCTTACCACTGTAATGGTTTACAATTGGCTAAATTTGAAGAACAGAAGTTATCAGAAATGATACGATAACATAAAAAATTCTATATGTATGTTTTAAACATACAAATTGTTAGGCTAAAAATGACGATATCTTCGTATATTTATTTGTAAGCGAGGAATTTACGAGTTTGCCACATAATTTGTTTGTTAATCGTGACATTGAAATAGGTCCTTATGTCTAGTGAGTCGAGTAGTTACCCTTAAATTGACTAATTGGCATGATTGTTTTGTTTTTAACCACGTTATAAGAATTTATATATATTGCAACTAGTTTCAGTTGTTTCCAAACCGTGTTTAGGATAGTGTTATTCCGATGAAAGTATGGATTTATGCTATAACTGAAACTAGTTGACGTTATGTATATGTCGTAGACCGATCCTAAAATCAGGTAATTTATTTATTTATTTATTTAACGCCTAAAGGGCTTTTACATTTTGGTAGTACAAATAATTCATGACAGATTATTTTTAAACATATACAGAAATAATAAAAATAAAATTTGATAAAAAAGCACGCAAGTCATAAAAATACAAAAATACAGCGATTTCATAGGTTTTCAGAAAAAACAGATAGGTTTAGGAATAATTTTGGAATAAGTTTTTCACAATATCAACAAATTTCGCCAAGTTTATGCTAAATATGTCAATATCACCTAAGTATTGATTTCCCATAGTGTGAAATCGTTGTATCGGAGAGTGGGCAATGTAGTTCAGCTTATGAATGCTACAGTAGAATAGTGTATTTTGTCGTGTAGTAACTGTCGGTATTCGTAAGTTTATGAGTTGCAGTAGTTCGCAACAGTCAAATTTAGAGTTAAGTATTTTGAATAAAAATGTTAAGCCGTTTATTTTACGTCTGTCTTCTAGTGTGTGTATTTTTAAAATATTTAATAATAAATTATATTTCAAGTCTTGTAGTGGGATATTTAATTTAAAATTTGTAAAACGCAGAAATTTTTTTTTGTATTCGCTCAATGTTATTAATTTATTAATGTGAATTTTGTAAGATGGAGACCAAACTACCGAGTTATATTCCATTAGGCTTCTAACTAGAGATACATATAATATAAGGTAGATCACTATATGCCGCCATTTCACGATGCGGCAGATCATGATGTGACATATAAGGTAGATCACTATATGCCGCCATTTCACGATGCGGCAGATCATGATGTGACTAGGCGCATCATGATCTGCCTGATTTAACGATCGGCCTACGACATTATTTTTCTGTTTATTTTTCCCATTATATCTACATATATACATTTCAAAAGTAATTTTAATGTTTTCTAAATATGAATTGATATATATTCGCCGGTAATTTTGTAATATTAACATATATTTCGTTCTGATGATGTAACAGTTATTCCGAAATCGGTCAAAACACACATTCGTTTAAACAAAATCATATAGATCATATGAAAACTGTGTACATCTCTTAGGGACCAACCGGTTACACCGGGAGGGGGACGGGACTAGACATTTTGTGACAAGGGGTATGGGGGTCATCAGCTTTGTGACGTCACATGCACAAAATGACTGCGACACATTTGACTGCCACAAAAATATTTTCCATATCCCATTACGCCCCCTCCGTCGTGGTTTCCCATTACGCCCCCTCTCCTTTGTGATATCCCGTTACGCTCCCTCTCCGTTGTGGTATCCCGTTACGCCCCCTCTCCGTTCTGGTATTCCGTTACGCCCCCTCCGTTGTGGTGAATACGACCGTGACTATATTAAATGTTGACGAAAAACTATGATTTTTACATGTAAAATTGCAAAATATGTAACGTCATTCTAGGAAGGAGGGGTCGCACAAATGTGTCGATGTGTGACTGGGACGGGGACGGGGGGGGGGGGGGGGGGGTCAAAAAATTATGAACTTCGTGTGACATAATTTATGGATGGCCCCTTATTTAATCAAAATTATCAACACGATTCGAAAACCAATGCTTCCCCTTCGTCAGGATAAAATGTATTTTTTAATTAACATGGCGCCACAACGTTAATTTGAACAAAGAAGAAAAAATGTTTCATTTTAAAACAAAGCAATTTTCTTCTTCTAACAGAGCAAACTTATTTTGTGGCACCATTTTGATTTAAATTAATAAATTACTTCGTTTTTACCACTTTTATTGTTTACAAAACCAACATGTTTCGTGAGCAATGCTCACTTCTTCAGGGTTTTTTTTTATTGATAGTCTATCTATCATACAGTATCAATAAAAAACCCTGAAGAAGTGAGCATTGCTCACAAAACATTGTTAGCATTGCCGCATACTTACGGCCTTTTGCTAAACCAAACCTGGAAAGGACACGCAATAAATAGGCCAACAGAACTAGCTCAGGAAGCCGGCGCAAGCAAGGTTCCTCTTAAAACCAAGGCGAGTGTTGTGGTTTGCTTGTGAATTCCTCCTCTTCCTTTCCTCACAATCTCCAGGTCTCTTTCCTCAATCAGAACACAGTTTTGCACGTAAAGGGTTTATTCATTTAGAAGGAGACAGGGTTTTACAATTGCCAGCCTCGGCAAACTACACATGGGTACTTGCTAGGACTAGTATTCTAACATGGCGGGGAACTTCTCTCTCTCAACTCTCCACACGTGTTAGTGAATTTAAACGCGGGATGTAGCACACAAGAGGGGGCAAAGATTCATTTTACTCACAAAGCAGGAAATGAGGTAGTTGACAGACAGGCTACTGGTGGGCTGGAGCCTTCTCGTGCACAATACACATTATAGAAACAATCACGAGTCTAGAGTCTCGGAGAGCGCCATAGCGCAATTACTTGGACACTGTTGTCGCGCCAGGGGCAAGCGGTTGAATGAATGCCGGGTGCCGATCGGCACTCGGGCCACGGACCTCCGCGTGCGGAGAGGGGGGCGGAGAGGGGGGCGGTGCGGCGAGCTGTGCACTGGGACCCAATTCACTAACTCCTCGCAACGGGAATAAAGGACTCTATTCTTTATCTTTTGTAACGTAACAACATGTTGGTTTTGTAAACAATAAAAGTGGTAAAAACGAAGTAATTTATTAATTTAAAGCAATTTTCTTATATATAATGTCAAATCGCTTAACGATCGCCTTTTGCAATGATTTAATTTTATTGATTTTTAAATAAGCAAGGTATGTACATTTTATCTCTATGAAATTTTAAGACGGAGATGAAAAGAACGAAATATGTTTCAAAGTAGATTATGAAAATTGCTTGTTTTTTTTTCAACTTGAACGGTTTTGAAGAATTTGCTTAAACACTGTGAATATTTTATGTCTGTGATGCCATCACTTCTTTCTGGAACATAAAATAAATTTAAAAATAAAGTTTTCAGCCGACTTTATTCAAGCTTACCTGAAACACTAAGTACATAAATTTATAAATATTTATTAAGTTTAACGCGTTTGTCTTTCACCATATTCCTTGAAAATTATCCATTTATTTCCGAGGAAACACGGGTTTCGGATACTAGACATTTTGATTTCGCTAAGGACCCATTGTGCGTTCGAGCTTAAGTGCTTTTCAATGTTCAATAAGCTCTCGTCTAAATACTGTGGATATTTTTGCTTACAAAGTGCTCTCAAATATCGGGGATACAAACAACACTCAGGTAGATGAAATCGTCTTACCTTCTTGTAAATAAGGCTGTTCAAAAGTTTGTAATTTTGGAATTTTATAAAAAGTTGTTAATAAATTTAAATTTTATTATCTTATATATAAAAAATCTCGTGTCACGGTGTTTATGGTCGCACTCCTCCGAAACGGCTTAAACGATTTTTGTGAAAATTTTTATGTATATTTGGTAGACATGAGAATAGGTTTTAAAGTATATTTCACACCGCTAAGTGATTAGGGTGTCCCTACCCAGAAAAAAAAAGTTTGACAATTTTTTTTTTTAGATTTTTTATTTTTTATTTGGCATTAAAAATACTTAATAACCACAAATTTAAACCCTCCTACCCCCACTCTCCTATTTTTTAATAGCGGTTTTAGTATTTTTGTATGAACTAATTCAACCGTCTTTCGTATTTCAAACAGAACGAAATTATTTATGTTCTTGAATGACAATTGGCGCTACGTCCGCCTCATCGAAATCTTTCATCCTCACATGCGCAAGACATTCACGAGAAGCGTCCCGTCATTTTGAATAATCATTCGGCATCATGTTCTCGCGTTGGCAAACCATCGAACTTATTTGTGTTGGCTAAAGACGGACTGACAAAAAATATTTTACACTCAATTGCTCTTGGAAATTCATATTGATTTTCTTTATTTCATTTTCCTACTTTAGTTGGTGTTTTTTTTTGCTTTTATCGACGGTCATCATGCTCCATTCCTCTTCATGTCATAATAATTTATATGGCAGAACAACGTTTGTCGGGTCAGCTAGTAATTAATAAATATAAGGCGGGCTTATTGCCAGGTGGCAATTTCTAACAATTCACCCAAAAAGATTAATGCAGTTTGCCACATGTTGTGAATTTTAATAAATAGTTTGAGTGTTAATCATTTCTGAGATTTTAAAATGTTTGTCTAATCTAAATGATAATAATAACAATAATAATTTATTCCTTAAGGTATTCAGGGGTAGCGCATTGCAATACATTCCTTATTTCTTTCCATTTCAGAATAAGTACAATTAAGATACAAAGAATAGAAATAGAAAAGATTGCGTGTTACTATTTGAAAAATTTCAAGTTCTGAACTGGCCTTTGAGAATAAAGGGAGATTTTTTTTCGTTGTGAGGGCATCCGACATCCGATTTTTTCGTTCCGTTTTTTAAAGGGCGCCCGACGTTAGGTTTTTTGTCGACAGTTTTTAAACGAAAATGAGAACAATCCAACCTAACCTTTTTAATGTAATAATATACTTTTAAAAATTTAAATTTTTAGTTCCTAATTTTTGACTGTCAATAAAATAATATATTACCTATCTTTACATAGTGAAATAAACAAAAATTTAACAAAACAAAAAACGACTTAAAAAAATGCACTAAAAAGTAAAAAAATAATTTCGTATTCTTCTACAACTTGTTATTTTTGGAGTCGGCGTCGGCGGGAGAGAAGCTGTCAAGTGAACACGCCGGGCCGGGGGTACCTTGGTTGACACCGACTCCAAAAATAACAATCGTACCTACATATTGATGAGTAGAAAAGGTAAGTTGATTATAAAGTTGTAGAAGAATACGAAATTATTTTTTTACTTTTTAGTGCATTTTTTGAAGTCGTTTTTTGTTTTGTTAAATTTTTGTTTATTTTTTGATTTTTAGTGAATCTGAAGTACACTAACTAATTCGATTAAGATTCGGCCGAGTATCGTAAATTTGTTCTTCGGAATTGGAGAATTCCGTTACTTTGTCATGGATCCCATAATCAGAACCTAACCAAACTCTCATCAAACTACCCTTGAAGTACATCCTTTCCAATAAAAAAAGAATCATCGAAATCGGTTGGCGTGATATTGAGTTATTCGTCCATTTGTCGCGCATATACTTGATGCAAATTTAAGACTTATATGATTTTCTCATGGATGCCATTGTCAGAACTGGACCAAATTAAAATGGGACCACACGGGAAGCAACAGCTTTCAAATAAAAAAAGAATCATCAATATCGGTTCACCCAGTCGAAAGTTCTGAGGTAACAAACATAAAAAAATAAATAAAAAAATACAGTCGAATTGAGAACCTCCTCCTTTTCGAAGTCGTTTAAAAATGAAGTCGCTCCCGTTTTCTGTGCGCTTAGATCTTTTAACCTACGCAACGGATTTTCATGCGGTTTTCACCAATAGACAGAGTGATTCACGAGAAAGGATTTTAGGTATATAATTTGTCAAGGTTTTGTGTAAATTGGTTGAAATATACAAATAAAGGGAGCGGGCTGGCATGCGGGCGGTCTGAATTTGATTTAACAGATGGCGTTGGTTATAAATGTTGGGTAATGGCGTGGCGTTGTGTTTCGTTAGCCACGTGTGGCTGGATATGCTAGTTTCAAATAAAATGCGTTTTGGTGTTCATGTATCATGAAGGAAACCGATTTTTTAAATATCGCAGTAATAGTTTTAGTGGCCGAAACAAAAATATTTTGGTGTTCATTTATAAATAATCTCCTTTATTCCTCTATAAATTTGTATTATTGTGGAGACGTTAATCTTCCCTTAACTAAAATAAATTCGACGAAGTAGTTACCCGAGTTAATCGCCTTTTTGGTCAGATTTTTTATGTTTAACCTGTATTTAAAATCTAATTTAAATATCTATTCTCGTCAACATCTGTTGATTTATTCATTTATACTATATACGGACGGTTAATATAAACATTGAATATTAAATTTGAGAAAAACCTTCTTTAAGCATTACCATACATTTTTTGTACTGTGTACAAAGATTGTGAAATAAAATATCTAAAAGGCCACTTCTTCCATACACACATTCTTTTGCATTAGCTCCACATAGAAGGCCCTGTGACAAAAAAATCACCTTTGGCGATGCGGTCTGGAGGGTCTTTTTAGAGAAAGGAAGGAAAAGTTCTGGGAAGAAAAAAGGTATGAGAGGTGGGTAGGAATATGGGGTTCAGTGTGTCCAAGTCCATCAACCTTACTCCATGAAACCGGGCGCGTATTTCCAAAACCTATACCGGTTCAGTCGCTTTACATTTTAAATATCAAAATTTAAATATTTAGAAATAAAATTATTAATTTCTAATATACACATTGGAAAGATTATTTTATCTAGATTTTAGAACAATTTTTGTTTTTGCAAAGTAATAAAAAATTATCAATATAGAGGTCTGCGCAGTGGCGATATCGTAACCAATGAGGTTTATCTTGGGTTTATCCGAGGTGCGATTATTGCTAGTTGAAAATTTTTTTTTTCGAGGTCTGTTTACAATATATGGGAATAATATTAAAATTTAAATATTTACAAATAAAATTATTAATTTCTAATACCTATACACATCAGAAAGATTATTTTATCTAGATTTTTAGAACAATTTTTGTTTTTGCAATGTGATAAAAAATAACCAATATAGAGGTATATTCAAAATGTAAATTATCGCTACAGCAACTGAATCGGTATAGGTTTTGGAAATACGCAACCCGGGCACCCTTGCTAAGTCATCAAACATAGCGAACTACTTGGGGTGACCTATGGCAGAGGTGTTGGCCTAGATTATGTCTACCTCAACCAGTCTGTCCCGATCTGGCCCGCCACACTGTAGGAGGGCAAATTCTTTCGCCGAAAAGACCTATACAAACCACACCCCACTCACCCCTGCAGAGTCACCAAACGTAGCGAACCACTTAGGGTGACCTACGGCAAGGGTGTTAGTTATCCAATGAATGGTTCCCGGGACGGTGGTACCCATACCTATCTCCCAAATACATCATTATTTTATACGCATTGAAATGTAAAACACATTTTCGTGGAAACATTTACTCGAAGAATGAACAAATAGTTGCTTATATTGATACTTGTTTTAATAACCCACAGTGCCACTTATTTTAATTAAATTTATTTTTAGTTATCTCGCTTTCTATTTTTTAAAAATAGGGCGGAAAATATAATATCATCATTAATTGACGGCCGGCGTGGTCGAGGGGTAAGGCTCTTAACTTGCAAACCGAAGGTCGCGGGATCGATCCCGGAGTGGGAAAATAAATGTTATTTGATTGATTTGTGTTATTTCACTATTAATTCATTAAAAATAATATAAAGAAGGTTTTTGTGAGTGGCCCTGAGGAAAATAAATTCCCTGTGAAAAAATGTCATCTTGGGAACGCTGTGTGGAGGTTCGTTTTGAGGGGAGGAAGGAGTGAACATGGGTCTTGAAGATACCTAAATTGTAGGAGGGAGGAAACACAGAAGCCGGAAAATAGTTCAACAGCCTAAATGCTGAATTCAAGAACGAGTCCTAGAATAGACCTGTTCTCATGTGACAAATGTCAACGGTACGTCTGGCGCGCGTTCCTCGGAGTATCTTCCATTGTTGTACCGGTAGAACAAGGATAGCTGTGCTATAAATATTGCAATCCACTTGATAATATAGGGGAATCTATTAAACGGGCCGCCCGTTTCCGCACAGTCGAGAGTTTTTCAGGTATTTTGGGACACTAAATCAGAGGTGGCTGCCGAATTCAACAGTGGGGTTTGTATTGCTTGTATCATTTGTAGAGGGTTGTACTCCCTATGTACGGTTATACACTATTAACGTATCTGTGGGCGTAAGCTACAGTTTCTGAGAGCTCAGCCCAGCTTCTGAGAGCCTAACTTGATTCTGGCTTCGATAGAGTTGTTGGATAATTAAGTTTCTTCGTTAATAGCTATGTCTTTGTTACGTAATGGCCACTTAAGTTATTTTATACCAGATACACAAATAATATCTGAAACTCGAGGCACTTTCCAAGAACAATATTATTACCAACATTTTAATCTAATATTTATTCTTGTAAACAATTCGCTGGAAACAAATTAGGCAATTTTCTTTGCCGTGTAGTAGGTAATTATCCACTAAAATAATTTGTTGTAATTTTAAGTGTTTTATTAAAATGGAAGTAATTTTACGATGGAAATATATTAAATTTTAACGTTTGCACGATTCAAAACTGTTTGTATTTCAATATATTTTTAATACTTACTAACTCAGTTGGTAGAGATGCGCCCCGGCAAGACGAAGGTCCCTGGGTTCGAGTCTCAGATGTAACGGTATCTTTTTTCAGTTTTCTGTTTTCGGATTTTCGATTGATTTTCGCTAATATTGTCTTCATTTAATTAAATATTTATTAATTTTAAAATAAACGATAATAAATTTTAGACGTTGCAGAAGCGCCTATAGTAAGTAGATTTGAGACACTTATTGATAAAATGGTAAAGTATTATATCAGCTTCCTAATAATGCAGATTGCAGAAGCAGGAAAGTTTGAAAAAATAATATTTTTTTTTTTACAAAAATTAGGTAAAATTTGCCATAATATGGCTACGAATCGCTCAAGACGTTTTGCAAAAGTGCCATAATGTACTATAAATCACTCGAGTGGCTGGCTACACAGAGGACCTAGCTATCAAAAATATTTTTTTTGCATGTTGGGATTCAATCGAGTTAGTGTGTAATAAATACACTAAATTGCTTTCACGTGTTGGTGGCTTACATCCTGATAAGGCAGTGGCTAAGAAGGACGGTAACTATTGTTTAAAAAAATGTTAATACCGCAAAAAGAGTCCCAACGGCTCCTTACTAACTGGCGCCAATAGGATTAACTATTCAGTATTTAATAAAATGTTAATACCGCAAAATAGTCCCAACGGCTCCTTACTAACTGGCGCCAATAGGATTAACTATTCAGTGTTTAATAAAATGTTAATACCGCAAAAGAGTCCTAACGGCTCCTTTCTAAAGCCAGTTGGATTATGGCACCCCCAAGTAGAATGTGTTGCGAGGAAGTGGGGAAGGGACGAAGTGGACGGGAAAGTACCAGACTATTCAGATCTCTTCACCTCAACAAGGTTTTTTTTACACGAATATCGCAGAAGAGTTCCAATTGCCCCCAACTGTCTGGCAACTGTAAGACTATAAAATGTATGCTGTGAAACTGAAGATGTTGGAGATGGGAAGGAGAATGGGGAGAGGAAGATGGAAAAGTGCCTGGCCATTCAGATCTGGCACCAAACACGGCTAAAGCTATTTAAACACTCATGGGTGCTTTCAAGCGTATAAAATCTTCGTTAATGCAAGCGCTAAATTACTCGAAACAACATTTGATTAGTAATTTCTTTCAGAATTGTTATATCGACTATAAAATATATTGATTTTGCGCACATAATTATTTTATCAACCGTTACCTTCCTTTTTTCTCAAATAACAGTCACCAGCACTTTTAATATCATTATATACGTTAATCATAGAATTAAAGGTTTTAGATATTAGTTTTCAGACACGTGTAGACTTGTAAAATACTTATGAGGGTAGATTTATTTACGTTAACAATAAAAAGCGTGTTATTTTTATAGCATCGCAAACTGCTTTCGTATTCTAGTACTGAAAAAAAAATCTTCTCCTATATCCATAGTTTAGATATTGAAAAATATTTGTTTAAAAGGATTTTTCGAAATTCGAATTATTTTAAAAGTTATAACCAGTGTTGCGGTTTAGACGGAGTTAGACTAGAATCCAAATAGAACAAAACTTCAAACGCATTTTTCTCGAAACTACTTTTTCGAGACATTTGACACAGTATCTCAAGTTCTACTGAACCAAATTACTTGAAATTTGGTGTGAGCCATCTTTATACACTACTCTTTTGCATGAACCAAAACGATAACAAAATTTCAACTTTTACTATTTAAAAAAAAATCGGAAAAGTCTTTTCGTCTTTTTAATTCAGATAGCCACAATTTGCGAAAAAAAAAATACCTTTCCGAGGTTTATGCCACAGCAGCATTTGTTTGGATTACTAATTATTTTTTTTCTGATTAATAGGAGGGTTGCAATCTTGTCAACCAGGGCGCGCTTTTTTTTTGAGACCCCACACTTCAACACCCTGTAACTTTTAGAATTTTGAATTTTTTCGTTTAATTTTTTTTTTAAATGTATTTTGTAATGTTTAATAAATATTTGGTTTTAACTAAAATATTATTCGCTTTTTTATTGCACCTGCAAAAATACGTACAATTCATGCTTCTAGACTAGAATACCCCCTTAAGAGGGCATTACCAGAGAAAACCAGAAATATGTCATTTTCAAATCAGATTTTAGACGTATTGACGACTCTTTTCCACAAAAAATTATAAATGGATTTCGAAAGATTTTATCTAGCATTCGCATGTAAAAAATTTTGAGAAAATTTTTTAATTTTTAGTATAATAAGGTTATTCCATAGGTCGTTGGCAGATTTGTTAAATTTTCAAAAAAGATTTTTTATTATTCCACACCCATTTCAAATAATATAATCATGCAGTAAAATAAATCAATATATTATCTAGCAAACCATGTTTTAGAATTTTAATTTTAGTTTCAATAAAATCATTAAAAAATATGTACGTACATGTGTTTCTTGACGAAAATTGGTCTATTTGTGTATTTATTTGCGCACTTACAAACTAATATATTTCATATTTTTTTAACATTCTTATTAAATTTAGATATTATTGAAAAATGATAAATACTTATAATCAACAAATAACTACAAAAAGTACATTATTTTAATAGTTTTATCATCACGCCTTTCAGCATTTTTGGATGAAGGTATAAATTAAAGCTAATTTGAATTGAAATAAATTCGATATTGGATTAAAATTTTAAAAAGCTGGCACGGAGAATATTTAATCTTTCTCATTGTAACCGCCCTGCACGATCGTAAGAACAACTTTCGACGAAATGTTGATGTTCGTCCGCTGGCTGGTTAAACGCTCTTAAATAATATATACCCCCTTATTTTTGAATGAATGACCGTAAAAGTTTGGTGTGCGGTACAAACTATGAGCGCAGAATAAAAGCAATTCAGGAAACTCGTGCAGTTAATTGCAGCATAAATATTGATAATAGGACTGCATAATAGTGCACTATAATATGCCCACTTTTCGCTATGCAATTTTTCCACGTCACGTCTTGATTTTTCCACAACATGTCAAACATGATTTACGACGGTGATTTTAACACTGTTGTAAAGTTTGTCTTTTATTTTTATTTTTTTATTTTATTTGTTAGCGTTATAAACAGTCATTACAAGATCATATATAACAGTGTAAGAGATAGTCATATCATTGACCAATAAAATAACGACATAAAAATTTGAGACCATAATAAAAAGAACAACAAACAAAACAATATATGTATGTAATATAAACAGTTCTGAAAAAGTGCATCTACTCACTCTACAAAAATCTACAAAAAATGTATTTTCAAGGGTAATATATACTGTAACATTTTTGAAGAGGTTATTTAATGCAATCTGCTGAAATCAAAAAAGAAAATGTAATGAAAATGAAAAAAAAAATGAAAATGAAAAATGAAAAAGAAAGATAAGGAATTAATGAAACATTAAGTTTTCCGTTGAATATTACTTTTTACGAATTTTATGAAGTTAGCAAGGTGTATTATTCATTAACTGGTTGACAATTTCATTTTTATCAATGTTCATTGCATCGGACTAAATTTATTTTCATATTATAATTCCTGAAATTTATGAATGTGTTTCGATTTTGAAGATTTAAATCTACGCATCTGCTGTATGTAGTTAGCTGTATTTTTTTGTAAATTAAGAGCGATTAAGCAGCGGCCGAGATTTAAATTTCGTTGAACGACGATCTTGCAATCGTACCCTTGCAACTGTACAGGGCGATTGCGATGAGATAGATTAATTATTTTCCATACCAGCATTTTAACATAATTACTCAATTTTGCTTTGATAAATACCTACATTAAAAAATGCTCAAACTCGTGATGATAAAGCTATTAAAATGATGTACTTTTTGTAATTATTTTTTGTATTTTTAATTTTTCAATAATGTTTAAGCAAAATAAGAATATATTTTTTTAAATATATGTTTGTAAGACCGTAAATAAATAGACAAACCGAAGTATTTTCGTCACAAAACAAGGGCGCGGATCTTTTTTTTAATGATTTTATTTGAACTAAAACTAAAATTCTGAAAAGCAGCTTAGCATATTTTCTCAATATTTAAAACATAAAACATAGCTTTACCAGATAAAATAACAGTCTTTCGAAATCAATTTATATTTTTTTGTGGAAAAGAGTCAATACATGTAAAATTTAATTAAAATATGACACATTTCCGGTTTTGTCTGGTTATTCCCTCTTAATGCTTTTTTCAACTTTTCTTGAGAATAAATATTTTCCTTCATATTTACCCAGCGTAAACTTCGCAAACCAACCAAGAATCATTTTTTTTAAATATTTTTTTTCACTAGGTATATTTATTAAAGTGAAAACTTCTTTAGCACTGTTCTGATTTGAAACTCGATGAAACGAAAAAGCGACACTAAAAAAGACAAACACATCCATCCATCGCAGGATTTATCCTGCGAGAGAATGAGATAGATTAATCGGTCTCCCCTTTATGCGGTGCTTCGTAAATAATCGGTCTCCCCTTTGTGCGGTGCTTCGTAGTCTTCCTACTCTTGTTTACTTTAGTTTTCTGGAGGTTTCACACTTACAATTTATTTTGAATTTCCGGCAGCTACGTAAAATCGTTTTGACCATAATATAAAAATCCGTTTGTTTGACTGATGCATTAAAAATTCTCGAATCCCCAACTTCACGAAATTAGCATTTTTAGCGATGTCTTTCCGCAGTAAGATAGAGCTTTGAAAATACCATTTAACACTAAGAAGTTAAGATGCGATATCAAAACGTTTTTTCGATTACTTTTTTGCATAAGTTAGAGAAGAGATATCAAAAAAGGAATTTTATAATCTCGAACAAAGCTGGGTAGTACAATTAACAATTATTACCTCATGTCAAACCATTAATAAAGTTGCCTACTCTTTAGAAATTTGAGTACGGATACTGGATGATATAAAACATTCAAATTCAAATCCGAAAAACACAATGAAAATTAAAAATTGTTGTAAATACACGGAAATAAATGTGATCATGAGATTGGGTCAAAGGTATGAAATGATGTTTAAAATTAAACATTTCCGACAAAACCTTTTAGCAAAAGGATATCAGTTTCAAATGTTTGGACTGTTTTTACTGTATTGGGTTACACTCATAAAAGCTAATGGCAAATTCCGAATAGAAATTGTTCAGCATTCCATGAAAACCTTTTACATGTCATTGTAACTAACAGTAAAATATAAGCAAAGTAATGTTCACGCAAGCCAAAGATATTAGTAATGTAAAACACTTATTAATATCAGAGATTTGTAGATACTCGTAGTATCGCCTTGCAGAAATATCATCATTAAGAATCAGATAAAAGATCAACATAAATCAGTAGGTACAACCCAAAAGTGTGGCTATTGTAAAACAAATCTGTTTAAGAGCATTTAACCAGCCAGCGGCCGAAAATCCACATTTCGTCGAAAGTTGTTCTTGCGATCGTGCAGGGCGGTTACAATGAGAAAGATCAATTACTCTCCGTACCAGCTTTTTAAAATCATAACTCAATATCGATTATATTTCATTCCAAATTTGCTTTAATTTATACCTACATCTAAAAATGCTGAAAGGCGCGATGATAAAACTATTAAAATAACGTAATTTTTGTAATTATTTTTTGATTATAAGTATTTATCATTTTTCAATAATGTCTAAGTTAAATAAGAATGTTAAAAAAATCTGAAATATATTAGTTTGTAAGTGCGCAAATAAATACACAAACGGACCAATTTTCGTCAAGAAACACATGTTTGTATATATTATTTAATGATTTTGTTTAAACTAAAATTAAAATTCTAAATCATGCGATACCCAGAATGTGTATTGATTTATTTTACTGCATGATTATATGATTTGAAACGGGTGTGGTATAATACAAAATCTTTTTTCAAAATTTAACAAATCTGCAAACGACTTTATTATACTAAAAAGAAACATTTTTTCTTACAATTTAAAACAGGCGAATGCTAGATAAAAGAACAATCTTTCTAAATCCATTTATTATTTTTTGTGGAAAAGAGTCAACACGTCTAAAATCTGATTTAAAAATGACATATTTCTGGTTTTCTCTGGTAATACCCTCTTAACAGTTATATAGTTTGTACAAAATGAGTTGTACCTTGAAGAGAAATCACTGTAAACTTATTCATGCCGGTATGCTTCAGTTTTAATGTTACTTCTGACACTACTGCATTACGTGACATCAAGCAATTTGTGATTTTAATACTTTTCTTTGTTTTCCACTTCAAAATGCAAATTCTTCCATGTACGTCAAAAATAAGTGTTTGGCATTTAACGCTATCGTTTTATAAAATCTTTTTACAGCAAAACATTGCATTAAAGCATACATTAATGTTAAACCTTGTTAATTTTACACCAATAACGGAAATTTGATATGCTTTAAAGGACAATAAATACAAAAATGAGTAAACATGTCATTTTTCTCTTTAGATCTGGGTCGTAAAAAATGTTAAGTATTCTGAAAGATCTATTCAATGTTATTTCATAATAAAAATTCATAATTATGGGTGTAAAAAACAAGAGATACAATTTTTTGAAAGAATAAAAATAATTTCGAAAAATTTTTGAGGAACGCTAAAGATAAAGACCATAAATTGACTAATTCCGGAATATATAAACTCAAATGTAATGACTGTCCCTCATTTTATATTGGAAAAACAACTCAGAATCTGAAATTTGTAATCAGAATCAAAGAACATTTAAGGTGTCTTAATAACAATAATTTTTCTGAGTTCGCTAACCATATCATTGAAAATAATCATAATTTTTAAAAAAATACGGGGATAAATATTCTACACATTAACCATAAAGGAAAACGCTTAGATAACTTAGAAGCCTTGGAATTAAAAAAAAATCCCTTAAAAATAATGAATCTGTAATCTATAAATATTATATTATCAACAAACAAAAATATTATCTTACAGCCCAATCATGGATATGTTCCCCTACCCACCCACTGTTCATTAAACCCTAGCAACGGCTCCACCCCTACCACAATCCTTAGTAATAATACATTTTTCCCATCCACTATTTTGTAACTGTCAAATCAGTATACGTTTGCCCCGAGGAAGGAACGGTCGTTCCGAAACCGGTCGGCTTTAAACAAATAAACAAGTGGTTCAAACAAAGTAACATTGTTTCATTTATGAATAAAAATAAATTATTTTCGTTCTCCTGAACAATAAACATTTTGCCCTTTGGAGCATTTCAAATTTCCGTGGTCGATATAAAATTGTCGACATTGCAATTTCTTGAAAGAAATATGCTTCCTCTGCTTCCAAATAAGCTTTTTTAACACAACTCAATCGCGCAGAGCTTTACGGCCAGGTACATAAATTATTAAATTAATTGAAAATCCTTTTAAGCATCTATCTTTCAGAGTTCTATTTTTTAAATAGTCTCCTGCAATCTCCTTCTATGCTTTCTTATGTGCAAGGATGTGGTATTCATTTCTGCACTATCCACCTCCATTATGCTTAGGCTTCCTAACCCTCCTTAGTCCTGCAGGCTTATTAACAGGAATACACAAGCCAAAAATGTGTATATCTCAGTGAGTCATATATCTTCACGAAAATGACAAAAGGCATAAAAATCGCTGGCAAACAAAGTCTAGAAACAGTCGATTTATGCGCAAAAGTGCTTTTAATTTATTTTGTGAATAATTTAGTAAGAAAGAAAAAAGTTAATTAAGGAAAGCTGTCACAGAACGTTTATACATTTGTATTGAAAAAAATATGTAGTGTTTAGTAATTCAAGACCTTATGTTTTTTTAATACGGTAATTAACAATTTTATTTTAATTCTACACAAGCATATTTTAAGTATCCATAATATTAACTGATTTAGAGTAAAGATAAATTTGAAATAATGATTTGACGATAAGCATCGCTGTTTTGTTAATATGAAAATTTGTAGAATTATAATTAAATATTTTTTAATACGTCTATTCGAATTTTGTTTTCGTGAATAAATGCATGCATATCTTGGAATTGAAAATTAACCCATTTATCCTTTGTCGACGACAATGCATTCCACCAAATTTTGGTGCTCACGCACACTTAAAAGCGCACTACACGCACGGATTTTTCTTAAATTGGCTGCTAGTTTGCCCAGGAGATGGCCCGAAAATTGAATTATGATTAAGGGTTAAATAAAAAAAAATTATAAAAATTTAATCATGTTATCATAAAGTGCAGTTCTAAAGCATTTTAGTTTTTATTGTTACGACAGCTATTTCGGCGTCCACTGTCAATGTTCTTGTTTCGTATGGTGGGGGTCAGAGGGGGACATCTAGATCTGCGAGCCAGTATGGGGCCTCAGGCGTTGCCTTGTGGACCTCATCAATCCCGCTGGGGAATGAACCACATGTATTGTCCCTGAATATTGAGGAAACATCTCACTCAAAAGTGGACTGTGAATGTCAAAAAGTTGTAATGCCAAATTTAAACAACTCATTTATACGATTTTATTTAACCCTACGCTATTTTTAATTGTATGCTGTTTAAAATAAAAATTTCTGGAACGATTAGAGATAAACAAAATTACAAATGATCTAAAAATAATCTTTATAAATAACAGATTTGTAGATACTTTCAGTATCTCCCTGGTGAAAAACCTGCATTCAGAATATAAACAATATATCCTTAAAATAATTTAGGGATTAACCAAATACTTCTTTATTCATTTTCAAAACCGAGTAATAACGAATGGCTGTTGACTTTGATAGTATTCTTCATAATTCATAATACATTATAACGTCACTATAAAACAATAAAAAAAACTTGCTATCAAAACTGTATAAGGGCCTCACACAATTAATTTTCTATGTCGGTTTTTACCGAAAATATTAATAAATCATTTTAAACGCCATACAAATAAAAATCGGGTAGATGTAAATAAGTTGTCTCAATGTCCCATAGCTTTGAAAATGGCCTTCAACGCCGAACTCTGATAATTGGCTATCATCTTCCATACTTGCTAGAATATCCTGTCCAGCGAGTTCGTTCAAGTATTATGAAATTTCATTAACCGCTTGTAATAATTCTCTTTTTACCTCTTTTAACTTGATATTAAATATTTTTGGAATTCTTTCATCCCTTCAAGTTTTCTTGAACTTTTCTTTTGGCTGTGATCGATATTTAAATTTTAAGGCTTTGCATGTGTGTAGTAGGGATGGAAAATTCCTCCCCTACGTCACACAAGCCTTCATGAAAATTGGACCCTTATTTTCTTTGATAACTACAGAAAGCTACTTAAAGCTTCCTTGTACTACATACCTTTAGAGATATGTATACTTAACTAATTAATACGTTAATTACGACCTTGAACGTAAATATTTTCGTATTTATGTTGTAATTAAACTCCATCAAACGTTGTGTAATTTTTTTGATTTATGATATGGGACTTTAATTACTTTCATTTTGTGGTAACCCCTTGATTCTAAACAGAGCGTTGAGTTTCAAACTGTATTGGTCTCTCCCTTGTAAATCTAACTTTAAATACTTTCTCTAAATGAGCTAACTTTCCTCCGTCGCTTATTATGTTTCCATACATCCTAACGAACTCGTAAATAACCTGTACTAATCGAATTACGCATGTTTAATTGAACAAGTAATTAAGTATGACTCAAATGGTTAATTGTTAGTAAATTTGATTATGATTGTTTTGTATCTGCTTGTCATCTCTCCAATCCGATTCAGCTGCTATAAGGTACATATAAAGATGGGTTTAGTAGGTTAATGTAATTAATAGATTGCATATTAGACGAACTCAGAATACCCTTTGTCTGCCGAAAATTTGGCTCCTATCCTCCTACAAGTAAACCAGGTGATCAGATTCTTACTAGAAATTCGCACAATCTTCTGGCGCGGATCGGTTAATTGATACCTAAGTTATCGCGTCCTAACCGTCCTTCCTTTTGCCATCATGCACTGCCTTCAGGTCGTCATCCGAGCCCAGATACCCCCAAATTCCTACTCCTCCAAGGTCTACTATTTACTTAGGGCGAACCGGTTTCGCCCTATATGCAATCATATACTCACGGTGTTGTGTACGGGTCGTGAATCCTCCCTCCACGTACAAGAAATGATGTGAGAGTAACTCTGTCGAGTCTAAAACGCTAGTTGTAAGCGGGTCCACATCATCCAATGTACAGTACATAGAAAGATATATATGTAAACATACGTTTGGGTAGGATTATAACTCGCAATTTTGAGGCTAGCTAGTCTCAAATCCCGAGCTCGGATCCCTCGCATAGAATTCTGCGAAATTCTAAGTTTGGTAACCGAATATATACATATTAAAAGTGGGAAATATTAATAGATACTAGTAGAATAAGAAATTATCTCGGTTTGTTCTGGAGTGCCGAAAATTCCAAGCTTTTTGATTTGTTTGGTTGACAATTTTATTTAAGAGATTGCCATCTCTATTATGTGTTTGGTTAATGGTCCTTGTTTTTTTTAAGGAGCGACCACTGCCTCCTATTGTTGAACTGTTTTCTAAATTTTCCCCCAAGGTTCAACTTTTGGTAAAATTTTTTACTATCCCGTGATTTTTCAGTTGTCTCATGTAACTGATTGATACTTTTTATTAGGCTATCCCGTGATATTTCAACTGCTTCTTGTAAATGATTGATGTCTATGAAAGTAATTACTCCACAAAATTTTACTCGAATCTTCCTCGTAATTCTTCAATACTCTTCTATTTGACTATCCCGTGATTTGTCAACTGTTTCATGTAAATGATCGATACTTACGAGAGTAATTGTTCTATAATTTTCTCCTCGAATATTCCATGTAATTCTTCAATACACTCCTAAACTAACCCGTGATTTTCCAAATGTTTGATGTATCTATTATTTGACTAGCTTATAATAAATCTATTTATTTTCAAATTGTTCAATCCAAAAAATAATCTCTTCATATTCAAATTAAAGATTGTGTTAAAACTTTTCTATAATTGCGCAATTTCATGGCTTTGTCCCATTCTAAAGTTAATATTAATACCTGTCAACTACCTAATAAATATATTATAACCTATATAATAACCTAACCTACTATAATACTAATACCTGTCAACCACCTATTAAAGACCCAGGTACATCTTCCTTTAAAAGCATCTGACCCAGTGCCCCCATGACCGAGTTGTTTTATAAACAATTTCAATTATGTAAACATTCCCGCTGGCTTCGTGACCTAGATTCAACGAGTGACATTTGTTTACTTTTGGAACATCCTTGAACGCGAGCTTATATGGTTCAAATTTTTTTTCCTTTTGAATTTAATAATGGTAATTTCTTTTTCGCAAATGTCTTAACCTGATCCCAAATAAATGTAGTTATAATTTACATACATATACATATACATATATATTTTGCCTCAATAAATAAATATACTGATATATACAATTATATTATAATTGAAATAAATTCTAATATAATAACTCATTTTTTTATCATTTTATATTAGCTGAAATTATAATAGTACATATATTAATAAAATAAGTAACAAATATGAACTTGACAATTTTTCTAGCACACAACTATTTTTTAAATAGCATAGTGCGTTCTAAGTAGGTATTAGTAATCGATACCTTTTACTTTTATTTAAGTGTGTTTCTTTTTGATTAAAATTTTCTTGGGATAAATATAAATATATATATATAAATATACATACTTTATATATAATATTTCAATATAGGTACATATCACATATTAAGCAAGTAATACTTTGTTATAAAATTAATTCAAATACCAACTGTCTGCTGCATACCGCTCTCTCCTTGGAACCTAGAAAATATTTATACTTTATGTAACTTACCCCAAAAGGTCTCTTTCCATCCGGGTGCTACACGGGAAAACCTTGTTATGTTTCCTTACCTAATACCTACTCCTATGTTATCAACTAAATTCAAATAAAATTTTTCCGACTTCAATTTTATTTTATTCCCGTTTAATCTATCTAAATTAAATGATGTTTATCGTTCTAACTGCATTTTATTTCAAAACCCGTTGATTAAATAACTTTTTAATGATAGTTTCTTCACGATTAATTCCGAAATGGTAAATCGTTACTTTCATTTAGCAATAAAATATTATTATGCATTATCATTCATTTTTATTTTTATTTAATTTTCTTTTCAAATTTTTTGAATCTAATAATAGATTAACACTTTGTGGTAGGAATGTGCCGCCCAATTGTAAATTATTTAGCCGAATTATTCTGAGGTAAAATTTTATCCATTTAATTAAATCGGAAATTATTATTAAACACTGTTTTTTTTTTTTTATTTTATCCTGCTACATCAACTACACTTTGACTATAGCACAAAATTATTTCGACTACACTATTTTTTTAAATTAATAAAAGACTGATACTTAATTTAAAACACTCAATTTAATTAAAGATTTTCGTTGAACTTTTCCGTTTAACTGGATGCACTTATTTATCTATTATCTCTTTTCAATTTGCACTGTTTTTTAAATAATTAATTTAAATATTTGATATTTAATAGAACTCTTTCCGTTTAAACTGGACACACGTATTTAATTATAACTTATTTGTATTCAATTATCACATCACTTTATTCATCTATTTCATTGATTTTTGATTTTCACGAAATTTTTAAGTCCCAAAAATACAATATTTATTGATTATGAAAACCGAATTTTTCACTAAACAAAATCACAGCACTTTTAGCTTTTCACAAATAAATAGAACGTAAACTTTATTTTTATTTTCACTGACTTGAACTGCAAACTTAATTTTTTTTAAAGACACTGGCTTGAATATGAAAGTCCACAATCACTTCTATTGACTTGACTCCAATTATTTCAGAGTCATAAAATTTATAACACTTCGAAAATTTTTCAATTAATAACCGCTTTAAACGTCACGTCACGTAACTTCCACGTTTGATAATCCGACGATTGATCTCGAAAATGCCCCATGTCCTAGCCTATATACCCTTCCCAGGATTAGAATGGCCTATCTAAGCTATCTTTGATCCACGAATTTAATCTCTAACAACTCGAGATTTCATATATCGATTCTGTCATTTTTGTTTAACTGTCGTTAGGTCCACCTTTCATGACTTTGTTCATGCCCTATCTCGTTTAAACATTTTTCCAGGATCGGACCGGCGATATTACGTCAAAATGCCCCTCATTCCTTTGTCTGTTGGTCATACAAAATTAGCTTGAATTTCATAATTTTTAAGTTCTTTTTTTTTCTCAATTCGTAAAAGGTCCGTCTTCGATAAACTGTATATAATTCTCAATTTTGTTTATCGCTACCAGAACATGAACAAACTCATGCCAAAACTTTTAATATGCATTTTCCAATTTTCTTTTTACTAAATTCTTCCATATCTTCATGCCACCTATGTGGATCAATTCAATTTTAAGCTGCATCGTCTCTATTTATGTCGTAGACTCGAATTTTCCTATTTTCTCTTATTTTCCTTTTATCCACGATGTTCTTTCTTTGATTTTCCTCATTCATTCTCATATAACTTTCCACAATTATATGATTAGTTACATTCCAAGCCAAATTTATTGTTTTCATCGATACTTCTGAATTTTCATGAGTTTTCTTTACGGAATCATCTTTTAATTATTTTTATTTTCTTTTTTACTACCCCCCGTTTCACCTTCGATGTATGTCACCTCCTAGAAAATTTCATTTTCTATATACTACTACTTTTTATGTTATTTTTCACATTTTTCATAGGAGAAACTTCCACTTCGGCCCTTAAATTCCTGTCATTTTTATTACGTTCTTTGGTTCATCCTCCAAATTCCGTCCCTTTCTCCCCTAAATCCACATTAATTTAAAATTTGACGTCTGTTTATGTCTGGGTTTTCGAGGTGTTGATCAATAACTCAGCTTTTATTCGAGGGTAATAAAATATAATGGTTTTTAGTTAAAGTAAACTGTCCATAGGACCAATGGTAATTTTTATCGCCCCAAAAGCCATTAAAATGGGTTTAATCGCCTAATACCATGTTCGTTTTCTTATTGTTTGAACAACAAAATCATGTGTGAGGTCGTCAACTCAAATAATGTTTCATTTTTCCTTGCAGTCTGTCCTATCTCTCATAGAACTCTCCTCAAACAATTGACGCAAAACAACCCCTTTTGTTTACTTTATCCAACGCAATGTGACTAGAATGACCACCCCATTCCAAATATATAACGATATCTATTTAAACTCGTCTGCAAACGCAAAATTAAGTCGAAATCTTATATTGTTCAATAAACACTTCCATTTAAACGTCCATTTTTTTCATTAGATTATCTTTTCAAATCGCTTTCCTTGACTCTATTGCTTCATCTAAAAGTGACATTCCCAATTTCCAGCGTTTCCCTTTCCTTTTAAATGTTAAACGTACGTTTTCCTCTTAATCTGGCCTCCTTGACTTTCTACGTACTCGCTATACAACTGAATATCCCTACAGTAGCTTTTCTTACGTTTTGCACGTCTTTTCTTTAATTTTCCTCTTATTAAAATTTTCTTGTTATTTTCTCGCATAGTTTTTCCAACATAATATGGATTAATTTGCTCGTTAACGGCGGTTGTCAATACCTTGATTGCACTGATTGTTTATCTTACATCTAGGGCCATCGTACCCGATGCACCTGGCGTGAGACCCTGTTTACATTATAGTGTATTGATCTTTCGGTTGATGACGATATTTTTTTCCATAAATCTCTGATTAATTGCCTAGTTCAAAGTCCATCTCTTTGTTCAAAATCTGAATACGCCCTCCGCTTTGTGATTGGTTTGATCAATTATTTATAGCTTTCTGCTTCTACCTGATTGGCTGTTGGTTTCAACTATTTATTTTCGAGCCTAAGAAAGGGTCTTTCCCTGTCTCGTGACGATTTTTAATACCATCTGTGATCTTTTTACCAAAATTCATCTCAATCTGTTTAATTTATATGTAGGTCCCTACTGTCAACAAGAATTCAATTTACTTTGATCCGATAGATGTCGCAAGTGTGTCCGTTTTATAAGTAATTGGTATTTTCTTTTTAAATTAAAGGGGTAGGCTACGATATTTTTTTATTTGCACTGGTGATTAATGCAATACATCACACGCTCAAACAATATCAGACGAGCTATTCTATGTCTTTTGTGGAGATAGTTCTCGGCCGAGATCTGCTATCAGATTTGTGTGATTTTGTATATAATTTCAGCGGTGAGCTGTCACGTATTTTAGTTAAGGTCGTTGTAAACACGAATTCATGCAAGTATGCGTAATTATTTATTCATTTAACAGCATTAGAAAATCACACAAATTTGACAAGAGATCTCGCCCGATATCTATCTCGATCGAGACGGATATCGGGCGAGAACTATATATAGAAAATACGTGACAGTGGAGGTTATCCACCTCATACCCGCCCTGGTATAAGTAACTGATGGTTACTCCTTCAAGGCTCTCGCAAGATTCTAATTTTTTTTGTTAAACGAAGCTACATTTATTTATTTTGAACGAATCTAGACCTCCAGTGTCCTTGCATACGTCGTTAGTAAGCAGTATGCAAGTGCTTAACAGGAAAAAACATAATGCAACAAATCAATCATGTTAGTAATACAAGCAAAAATAATAGTTAAAAGCAAAATAAAATTCGTTCAAGAAGCTCACAAGGCAGCATTGCATAATGTGAAAAACCCTGTAAGCACCTGTACAAATAGATAAAGAACAAATCAAGTCTCAAATTATTTGGCAAGTACCAATAAAAAATGTAAATTGCATTCAGCCTGAAATAAACCACACTCAACATCCGTGTCCCTTAGCCAACCACCCAGTGAAGCCTCAAAGAAAGTTAGTGAATAATAGAGGTAAAATACCTGAAGACTTAAATAAGAAAAAAATCAGCGTTGAGTAGTCGGAGGCGGGACAAAGGAAAGGTAAGGCCGTTTAAGCAAGCTTCAAGCCTTCACATATTATTGGGGGTGGCGCAAATAAATTTGAGATAGATCTGCAAGAAAAACTGTAAAAATGTAACTTAACTTGAAGGAGGGACGAGGTCCAGCACACCCCCATATGGGGATAGATAAAAAAAAGTTTGAGTTCAGTTCGTCCAATAAACAATGAATAACAGTTAAAAACAAACAAAACAGAATGAACATGACAAATAGAAATGTCACATAATTATCATTAACAAAACAATTCGCAAGGTAAAAATTTGGAAAAATAGTTAACAAAATAAATATAAATAAAATAATTTATAATATAAAATAAACACAATAGATAGAAATATACAATAAACACAAAACAGATAAACATAAATATACAACAAACAGAAAAAAACATAATAAATAATCCAAGCAATAAAAGTAAATGAGTCATGAATAGAGTGTTCGAGGGTTCAGAAGCAAAATACACCTGTTACCTACTTGATTTTACTGCTAATCTGCGACTCTAAGAACAGGCCATCTCTCAACCCAGACTTTCGTGAATTTCCTCAGGCACTCAAAGTTCACCTTATTTGAGACGAGATCTACGTGACAGCTCACAGCTGAAATTCTGACATCGGCTCATAGGAAAAGCTAATAACAGCCATATAAAATCACACAAATCTGACAGCAGATCTCGGCCGAGAACTATCTCGTTCCCAAAAAAGATAATATATAGAAATAGCTCGTCAGTATGGTTTATGTTGTGCTTGTGATCTTCTTCTTACCTGCATATTCAACTAGCTATGACTCTTTTCAATATTCTGGTAAGTATTCGAAAAATACACACTTTTAACACTAGACATATTTTTAATAATAATTAAATTATATATCAGATCTACAGTATCTGCACAGACCATGTTGTACCACTAACTGCCTCCCATGTCGACCATCGGAAGGTTAATGAACGTTAAATCAAAACGTCGGTTCCAATAGCGGGTAAAACCGATAATCCCACACGTATGCGCCACCTATCAAACAGCAGGTAATAATAATTATTTCCACTCGATTAACACAGTAAACTCTATGCAATATTTTTTCAATCAATATTTATTTAAGCTCCATAGCGTCACAAGAGTGATTACCTCCCACACCGGTGATCCGCAGTTTTGTTGATGTGATAATTGCCAGCAATTAACGGCACGTAAATGCAGGCGCATGATTAAATTACACGTGCATTGTGGAAGGTTTTTTTTATTTTTTTTATTTGAATTTTATTTTAGTAATTTGTACATTTAAGTTTACAAATTTCTAATTGATTATAATATTTCATATTGCAGTTTTTTTTAAATTATAATATTTTAAATTCACAAAATTTTTTGAAATCACAAAATTTTTTGTTTTTGTTTTATGTAGCTCCTACAATCCATCTTAAACTTTTCAATTGGTGAGGACTTAAGAGTTTCTGGTAGTGTGTTATATAACTTAATTCCTTTGTACAGCAGACTGTTTTGCGTATTCGTTTTGTCCTTTTTGTTTAATCTTATTTCCTTGCAAGTCCTTGTGTAATGTCTGTGAATGTCCTTATTGTATACGATTTTATTTGTGAAGTATTTTGGTAACATGTTGTTTAATATTTTGTGAATAAATATCAACGTGTTCAAGGTCAGTATTTGTTTCACTGTTAACCAATTAAGTTCCTTTAACATTTTAATTATTTTTGAAAATCTATTTCTTCGGAGTATTATTCGCATTGCTCTGTTTTGGAGAATTTGAAATTTATTCTGTTCTCTTTCATTACAAAGGAAAAGGATACTTGAACAGTAGTTGAAGTGTGGAGCAATAATTGAATTGTAAATGGTGATGGCGGTTTTTCTGGAAATTTTAGGCCGAATTCTTCCCAAAAAAGATATCTTTTTGCCAATTTTCTTGTGGGTATATTCGGCATGTCTATTGAAGTTTAGTTTGGAATCTAATATGACTCCTAAGTATTTCATTTCAGAAACATTTTCAATAATTTCACCATCAATTTTAATTTTGCTTTCACTGGATGTCTTCTTATATCCAATCACCATACATTTTGTTTTTTTTTGTATTTAATTTAAGCTTATTTATTTTTAGCCATCTTGATACATCATCTAGTTCATTATTTAAAATATTTATTAGTTCTTCATAGTTATCTCCAATTAAGTATATAAGTGTATCATCGGCAAAAAGTCGTACTTTGCATTTTGAAAATATTTTCACCATGTCATTAATATAGAGTATGAACAATAGGGGTCCAAGGACCGATCCCTGCGGTACTCCTAATTTATTTTCCATTGGTTTTGAGAATTGATTATTTATTTTTGTTATCTGTTTTCTGTCTTTCAAATACTCTTCTATTAATTTAATGGCTATAGATGAGAAACCAATTTCTTTAAGTTTTCTTATTAAGATTTCTCGATCTATAGTTTCGAATGCCCTTTGAAAGTCTAAAAATATTGCTAAGATAAATTTATTACTATTCATTCCTTCCTTCCATTCTTCGACAATTACGTTTAATGCTGTTTCACACGAGTTATTAGATCTGAATCCTGATTGCTCTTGGCATAGAATATTGTGTTTATCTAGGTATTGTAAAATTTGTTCTTTTATTATCACTTCAAGAATCTGCTCATATTTTGGTAAGGTGTTGATTGGTCGAAATTCTTCACATTTTCTGGTATTTTTAACCTTCGGAACCGGTATAATGGTAGATTGTTTCCATGACTGTGGAAATTTTCCTTCTTCAATCGTCTCATTAATAATATTTAATAGTGTAGATCCAATTACTGGAAAAGCATCCCTTATTATACTAATAGTTAATCCATCTGAACTATTCTTTGATTTAATTTCATTTAAGACTTTAAATAAATATTCTGCATTTATTCTTCTGAAGACCAATAATTCTTTGTTTGAGTCGTTATTTTCATTTATGGGGTTAGCAACAATGTTGGGTATTAATTTGTTGATTTGAGTGATGCTTTCAATAAAATATTTATTAAAGCTATTAGCCATGTTTTCTTCGTTTATCTCTTTTGGGAAGTTTACAATTTTTATGTCGTCTTTGTTTTCGCCATGTACTAATTCTTTTATGCTTTTCCAAATTTTTTTGGGATCCCCTTCTTCTGAGTTAATTTTATTTTTTATGTACTCATTATGCGTTCTTTTTATGTTTTTGGAGTATTCGTTTCTCGCTTTTTTGTAGTTATCCCAATCCATAGTATTATTAGTAAGGCGTGCTCTTTTGTAAAATGTATCTCTATCGTGCTGCATTTTGCGTAGTTCTTTTGTGTACCACTTATTATTATTTATTTTATGTATCTTCTGTTCTGGGACTACTTCATCAATAGATTTTTTTAAGTTTAATATCATCTGGTCCGCTTTTTTGTTATATTCCATTTGATTTATTTCATTCCAATTAATAGCCTCCAAGGTCTGAATGAAAATTTCTTTATCATATTTTTTGTAATTTTTAAAAGTTATTACTTTTGTTTCTTTGCTGGAGTTGTATTTTTCTCTGTCATTTAATAGAATCTGAATGATGTTATGGTCGGTAATTTTAGGATTATCTAGTATATTAATATTTAAGTTGAATTTATTTGAGATTACAAGATCAATCACTGTTTTCGAGGTTTTGGTAATTCGTGTAAGATCTTTAACCAGCTGTTTCATCCCTGCAGCTTGGATAATATATTTCAATTTTTTTGTGTATATGTCTGCCTTTGCTTTGACATTTATATTAAAATCTCCAGCTATAATGTTTACATTTTCGTCTTGTAAATTTTCCATACACCATTTTTGAAAATATGTTAAAAAGTCGCACTTACTTGTGTTTGGCGATCTATAAATAACAGTATATGTACCTTTCTTGTTTCCTGTTTTAATGGTGATGGCTAAGATCCAACAAAGTTTTTCAATTTGCTGATTTGATATTACTTCATACGGGTATTTCTTACTTAAGAGAATCATCACTCCTCCTGTGTGTCGACTATGTGAGTTACAACGGATGGTATTATAATTTTCAAATTTTATTTCATTATCTTGAATATCTTCTGTCACATGTGTTTCGCTCATCATTAGCATAAATGGTTTCTTCTCTTCTAAAAGTATTTGGACCTCTTCGTAATGTGCAATGATGCTTTGTACATTTAGGTATATTATTTCATTTTTCTCGTAAACTTTTTTTATAAAAAAGAGATCCTGCTTATTTTCGCTTCCAATTTTCGTTTATAAATCGGGCATTCTCTGCTCATGGCTGAGTGACTACTATTTATTTTTAAACCTAATCTGTTATTTGTCATAATACAATTTACACACTGAATATTTTCATCGGTGCACTCTTTTAAATCGTGATGTTTGGCGCATTTTGGGCAAGATTTTAGGTTTCTGCAATCTATAGCCTTATGATTAAAACCATTACATTTAAAACATCTCATGATATTTAAATTGTCAAAGACCCTGCATCGGTCCCATCCGATATTTATTTTTTGTTCCTTTAATATCTTGTTGTATGTCTTTCCATCAACATCAGCATATACGGTGTAGCTGGTTTGATTTCTTATATTTTTTGTTTCTTTTACAATTGTTACTTTTATTTTGGCGTTTTCTTCAAAAATAAATTCATTTTGTCGTTTTATTTTTATTTCTATCTCTTCAAAAGAATATTTTTCAGCTAATGTAAGGTAATGTATTGTGTTACCAATTTTAGATTCATTCGACGACCATGCATTCTCAATGCTCGTTTAGAATCAGAATGGTATGTACGTGTAATTGTTATTATTGCCTAGCCTAAGACTAGTTTATTTAAATGTGCGATAGTTTCTGTCGGGGTAACTTCAAACTTCAATAAATCAGCTAAAAAAAGGCATAACGCCACAGTCTTACTTCCGTTTTAACGAGAAATTGTGAAAGAAGTGCTCCGCCGCATTTGTAGCGGATGGAGGTCGCGAACTGCACATGCGAAATGAACCTTTCCGGAATCGACACGTGTCGCATCTCAGAGATCAATTATCCGATCCGAGAAGGTGTTATTTTGAAGAAAATTGGACGTGTTACTCATCTTGAGATTCAAGTGTGTTTCTCAAAACATCAAAAAGATACGAGGCTGTGAATTTTAAAAAGGTTGTAAATTTATCGATTTTCTTATGAGTGTCGCGATAAATCAGGGCATAGTACAACCAAATTACAAAAATTGGTCACATGCGCTTAGAAATAAATAGTGCAATATTAATATTACTTAAGAAGTTTTCAAATAATTTCAAAATCACGTGTACCTTAATAATTCTCATACCACTTCCTCATTCCACAGTCTACATTTTATAATTTAAAACAAAAATAATAAAATAGCACATTTCCATTTACTATACCTTCTGAATAAAAAAACGAGTGTGCTTTAGACCACACGACTGAAATAAAACTTCTTTACCTCCATCTATATGATAGGAAGAGAAAAGAAAATGTGCGCGCGCACTGTTCTCTCTTGCTCCTACAGTGTGATACGGACAATAGGCCTGCACTGTGTCTTAGACATACGAAACGTAACTGGCTATGAGAGAAAGAGATAAAGAAAAGGTGTGCTCGCACCTCTCTCTCTCTCTTGCCCCAACAGTAATATACGAAACGTAACTCTCTCGCTTTCTATCTTCACTAACTTATATCTCCTTCTCAACTACCGTTCGCTTCGCTTTTCGTAACGCTCTCGTCACGCATTCACCAGCTTACTTCCCAAGCCAAGAGTGCGTAAAGAAGTTTTACTTCAAAAATAATTATTCAATTTGGTTGGGTATTTTGGCCCCTTTTCATATAGAACTTAAATTTGGGTTTAAGTTCTGTCTGAAAAAGACCGCGCAGCCCTCTTCAGTAGACGCTATTCTCTCCATGCGTAATTGTGGCAGTGGAATATTTTACTCGTAAAATTCACGCCTGCCAGATTCAATGTAGGTATATCTTTAAAATGAGTTTAGTACTATAACTATGATTATGTGAAATAAGAAACAACAAAAATCGCGGTTTACTAGTAAGGTCTAGTTGTTTGAACTCTTGTCAAATCTGACGTCGTCGAATCCGCAATCGGTGTCATTTTGATTATGTTAATGTTTGCCACTTCAATACTAGCTCCGTTCTATCAAGGCCCGCGCCCACAGAGAGCGGTCAGGAGTTCCGAGTTCCAAGTTCCGCGTTCGGCGTTCATTAGAATGTACCGAGTCTATAACGGAGGCGTCTACTAATATCTACAGGAATTCCAAAAACTGAAAAAATCGAACTAACATCTATGGAAACCAAAGTGATGACGAATATCTACAGCACAAACTGTTGACTAATATCTATGAGAATCAAAGTGTTGACGAATATCTACAGCACTGGCAGAGGTTGGATTTGCAATTATGTGTAGCACATTGGAATAATGTAATATTGCGTATGCAGTTTAAAAAACTTAATTTATGTAAGTGTGTATGTAAAAATTCGTAATATCGGACTATTGGACACATTTAGCTGATTAGTCCAACCTACGCTCTGTAGATATTAGTTCAACCTACGCTCTGTAGATATTAGTCAACATTCTGAAGTTCGTAGATATTAGTTCAACATATGAGCTGTAGATATTCGTCAGACATACAGGCTGTAGATATTAGTATCTGGAGTCCTTGTCTATAACAACAACGCACACAGCGGGCCGTCAGACCGCGGCGGTCAAAGCGGAACGTCGCGTTCTAAGAGTTCTTTTCCTACTGAGACAGGGAACGCCTGAACGCCGCGATTTCTGAGGTTGCAAACACGACAGTTGACTGGAAACCTAACAGAATATTACGAAAACATATCGTATTCGTTACATAATTCGATTAACCAATGAACCTTTCGTATATTTTGTTATTATTTCTAAATACTCTAATGTCTTTTCTTATCCTTAATAAATAAATACATACCTTAAAAATAAAGCCAGCCTTTCTTTTGATGAAACACAGTTTCTCCAGTTAGTATTTTGTTTTTCGATATGAGGTTTTATGATGATATATAATTCATTAAAACTATTAGTCGACATTCAAAAATAAATAGAGAATCGTTGTTTATCTTTAAGTAAATCCTGAAAAATACTTCCAAATTCGCCTTGTTCTTCTCGTGTTGTGTTGATTGGGTGAACCCAATACTTCCTTTTATTTTTAGAAGCTGCTAAGCTCCACAAGAGCAATAATTCTTCATTGGATGATGAACTTTCTAGTGACATGTTGCACGTGCAAAGACCCAAACGAAACTAGAACGCGAGAATTTGAACGCCGCTTGTGTGCGTTGGATCTCTTGAGCAGTCAACGGTCACTAGAACGCAGAACTCTAACCGCTCTCTGTGTGCGCGGGCCTTTATTCTCCGTCCGTCGGGGCGGTGAAATCAATTTTAAGGACCGTTCTGCTTGGTGGCAATTGAAACAACCTAACCTAAATCTGACCTGAAAAAGTATTATTATTATGAAAACTATGTTCTGTGAGTAAAAAAATGAAATGTTTATTTGTTTAACCATAACCAATAAGTATAAGAAGTTATTTAAGATTATTTTAAAATACCACATTTATTAGATTTCATGTTTATGTGAATTTAATTGAGTTCAAGCAGGCATCGTAAATATTGTTTAATAAATAATAAACCTATTTGACTTTAATAAAATATGCGTCTTACTCGATTTGTTATTTATTATTACATTTTTATACAAATAGTTTGGACCATATATTAAAATGCAATTATGTACAAAATTATTTGGCGTATCAATGTCAGTAAGCAAAGAAGCATGCGAGCACCAATTTCTTAATTTAATAGATTAAATTGTGTTCCGTGGCTAGCTTGCTGAACTATCCTTATTAAAAACAGCTTGGCAGTAAGCGTTTAAAAAGAAAAAGAAGATTACTGAAGATGGTTTAAAAGGGAGATATCATGAAGAGCGCACTAACATATCAAAAAAAACGATCAGGTATTATGAATCGACTGTTGTGAAAATATTTAATAAAAGACAACTTATTTGAAAAAGAGAAAAAATCTCTTCGCATCTGAATGCAAAAGCTTTTAAAGTTTTCTTTATTCATTGAATTGTGTGTTACATGAATTGAGGATTTTTTGACCACCATGCTAGGCACATGCCGGTATTGTGGTGGTCAATTTTCTATACAGTACATCAACATAATATGTTGAATATTATGCGATATAAAGAATGTGAGAGAATATAAAAATAAAAAACAATATAATAAAAGAATATTAAAGAATACAAAATAATATAACAGAGTATGGAAGAATATAAAATAATATGAAAAATATAGAACAAAAAAAGAATATCCATGAAAGAATATAAAAAGTGTGTAATTATAAAATATTTAAAACCAAAGTAAGTAGGTATTACAGAGTAAGCAATAATGTAAGAAAGGATTATTATTATTATGAAAATGTTTAGGTACATTATTTTTACACCAATTTTCGTACAAATAAATGTTAGAATTCATGTTTCAAATCCGGCGAATTACACTGAACACTGGAGTGAATTATTATTTTTACAATCGTTTTCTCAGTTGGTGGCATTGGTCACTGAGTACACGGAACATGTAAGTATTGAGTACACATTGGTACCAAATACTGTGAATTTCTTCACACCTATGACAAGGTTAAATAACAGAACCAATTTTTAATTTTTTTTAATTTTCATCACTTTTAATGTATTTTAAAAAGAGTGATGAAGTCGCACGTTGTTGAATAAATTTTATAAATTACAATTATTTTTTATGATGTTCTCAACTCCCTTACTAGGCTTATACCCGTGTTATGGAAGTCACAAGTGATGTAAATTATAATGTAAGAAAACCTAAAGCACAAAAATAACCTATTCAACCTCTAAAGCACATTTTTAACCTTTCACTTCGTAATAAAATCTTTCCTGAAATGTGGAAACTAACGAAAGTTACACCTATACACAAGAAAGGCAATCGATAATTACAGACCTGTAGCTGTCTTATCAGCACCCGCAAAACTTTTAGAAACTACAATTTACTCACAAATATATAATCAACAAAACATACACTTATCGAAAATCAGCATGGATTTCGTCCCACTCTATCACCCTCAACAAACCTAATGAATCTCACCACCTATACAAATAATTCGTTTGAAAATTTTGTACATGTCGATGTGATTTATACAGACTTCGAAGAAGCATTTGACAAAGTCGAACATGATATTTTATTAAAAAAATTAAGTGACCTCGGATTCTCTCAGGATTTTCTCGCTTTCGTAGCTAGCTATTTACTCAATCGTCGTCAGTATGTCAGTTACGGACACCAGTTTTCTCACGAATACAAAACTAACTCCGGGATTCCCCAGGGATCGAATCTAGGACCCCTCTTCTTTCTTTTATTCATTAATGATATAGGCAAGACCATTAACCGCTCAAAATGTCTCCACTTCGCTGACGATATTAAACTTTTCAGAGCTATTAAAAGTCATATAGATTCCATTCTTCTGCAGAAAGATCTTGATTCTCTTGTCAAATGGTCGGAACTGAATAATTTACCATTCAGCATCCAGAAATGCAGTGTCGTCACATTTACAAGATCACAAGACACATTTTTATTCCCATACCATATTAATAAAATTATACTAACACGCAAAATGAGATTCGAGACCTTGGCGTGATTTTTGAAGCAAATCTCTCTTTCAAATCTCATATATCAAACATTGTCTCCCGCGCCAACAAAATGCTCGGATTTGTTCTTCGTAATGCGAGATCATTTACTAATGGAATTGCAATACGAAGAAAATATGATGCACTTGTCCGCAGCATCCTGGAATACAGCTCCATTATTTGGGCACCCTCTGAACAAAACCATATTCAAGAAATAGAAAAAGTACAAAAAAGGTTTATGCGTTACCTGTATATGAGGGAATATACATTCTACCCATTCCTGTATCCATCGTTGTTCTTAACAGGAATGCTCGATCTTAATACCTTAGAAGCCCGCCGAAAAATATTTTTGGGGAAACATTTTTTTTAAGCTGATCTCCGGTACTGAACTGAATCCACCTATGTTGAAGGAGATTAACCTCTATGTCCCTAACGCGTATACTAGTGGGAGATTCCACACACTTTTTTATGCTACGAAAGCGAGAACTTCTTCCTTTCAGAATGCCCCATTAAATAGAGCAATTCAACTGCTTAACGATTCTACATTGAGCATTGACATCTTCAATGTTACCCATAGAGAGTTCAGTAATTATCTTTTGACTTATGTCTCAACATAGTGAAACTGCCCCCCTTTGCCTTTTTTTCTCTTATATTTTGTAATCTTCTCCGTAATAATTTGGTATATAACTGTTTTATGGAGAACCTGAAAAAAAAAGTAAATAAAAAGAAAAATAATATTTTCTTAAAACAAATAATAAAACCCCAAGGGAAAAAACATGTACATGTAAGATAAAGTAAAATCAAAAATATAAATAAAAAAACGGAATAACAATTTTGTTTTAAGTAAATAGATATTATAAATACCTACTTTTAGTTTTGCGTAATAGTTGTAGGCTTGCAGTAGCAGCTAACAAGAAATCTTTTCTATACGTTTTCAAAAATTATTGAAAATTTCTGTTTTTCAATACGATTCCAATGAAAGGTGCTCGAAATAACTAGCATCGTTGATTTCGGCACAGGCGCGGAGAGAATTTATGTTCCCCGAGTTAACCACCCTAAAAACGACCCCCACCTACAAGAAGACATCGCAGTACGCCCATTGCAACCGGCACTTCATCTTGCCTAAAAATAAACTAATAAACCCTACATGTTTATTGATAACAGCTGCATCCAGCCGAGGACCATTACCGGGATGATATACTCTAATCACTATCCCTTAATCGACATACCAACTCGAAGAAGACCATTAATAGACAAACCAACGAACATTTGGATGTACTTAAAACAACACCCATCCCTCACGCCGAACAGTCCCAAAATAAAAGACTGGATTACGAAACCCCACGTATCCACGAGCATCGGGACAACAACCCCATTATCAGGATGACATATTGACCCCTTGACATGCAGCACCGAAAATAGGAAGACGACGCCCCCCCACCACGCCAGCAGGGACTATATAAACCCCGACTCTTACTTCCACTAGTTAATCTATTTTGTGCATTGAATCCAAGCACTTGCTTGTTGTATTGCTCACATAATAGTTCCCTTTGAAATTGTACTTATTTTAAGTTGTATTGTGTAATTAAACAATAAAGGATAATTTATCCACAAGTATATTTTTTTAACACTACACGACATCAAAAGTTAACTGGCGCCCAGCACGTGGGTCAATTCGAGGAAGTCTGAAAATTGGCCAAAACTAGGACTCCCTAGATATTTTAATATCTCAACGCGAAAAGGACCACACACTACAAATTTGTTAACTTGGCAATGAAGATCGTCGCATCAATACTTCTGTGAGTACATTTTTCAATTGATCGTCTATCCCATACGTACGATAGATCCCTTCCCTACCTTATCCAAAAGGTTAGAGAGAAAACTAAATTTTTTAAAGTCACTTTGTATATTTCTATTTTTTTTTACTTTTTTGAAAAATGGCACAGCCAAATGAGAGACCCGCTCCCCAATACGCAGAGTCGATATTGGAGTATAGTGGCTCTCCCCAAGACATCAAATTATTCATAAAATCAGCCAGGGGGTTCATTACTAGAAACGGCAATACACCTAGTAATGTTGAGAAAATAATCTCAAGATTACGTGGCAAAGCACTTCACGTAATTCTCATGTGCGATCATGATAACAATATTGAAACCATATTAGAAACGCTAAAAAACGAATGTGGGGACAATAAGTCTGTTACATTATTGCAAACCGAACTAATCAACTTCAACCGCGGTCAAAAGGATTTCTCCTCAACGATCCACGAAATCAATCAAATTCTTTTTTCAATTAAAATAAAAATTTCTGATCAATATGGAGGACCTAGTGCCCACATATTGATGGAACCATACAAAGATACAGCAAGAAATACATTGTTGAATCTAATGCCAACGCACATTAAATGCGCAAACTTAACCAAAAATTATGATGCCCTGTGCACGGAAATAAGAATGCTGGAGGCTCATGGCGAGCTCCATCAACGGTCTAAACAAAATCTTGTGTTTCCACAAGCAGGACCATCTAATTTCATGCGGCCAGGACAAAGCCAATCAAATAAACCTTTTACTCGCCCTAACTTTTTTCCACCGCAAACGCAAAATTCGTTCAAACCTCATAATAACTTTAATCATAATAATCATAATCACCTTAACAATTATAATAATAAACCGTGGCATAATAATAACCAAACGCATAAGTACGTACAAAACCGCCCGTGGCAAGGAAATAATAATAATAATTTTAATACGCATCATGCGCGTTCCGGTGATGTCAGTATGAGAACGGCCCCAATGCCCCGACCTCCTAAAGGCCCGGTCATCGACCTCGGCAATGGACGTACGGCACAAGAGCTATTTTATACAGACGGGAATGATCAGGAACGGCCGGATTTGTGGGAAGACCAAGAATCTCCCCGAGATACCTAGTCCACCTGAATCATATTAACAATGGCCTACCATATGTAGTAGCGCCATTAAATATAAAAATTCTGATTGATACGGGAAGCTCCAAATCATTCATGAATAAAAATGTGTATAATAGATTATTTCGTGACTGTAGATATGTAAACGAAGAGCTTACTGTACAAACAGCACACTCTACGACTACCCATAGAGGTGCCGTCGTGACTCCATTTTGGAAAAGAGTATTCGGCAATAATAATGCTGAAATGCGTTTTTATATTTTTGACTTTTCCCACAAATACGATGTTTTAATGGGGATAGATATGTTGAAATTAATGAATGCAACATTAATTTTAAACAACTGTAATAATATTTTAAAAACTCCAACCAGACAAGTTCAGTTGTTCCATGTAATGGATATAAATAGACTTGATGAGTTATTGGAGAAAAATAGAGATTTGTTTTCTGAGGAACTGGTAGCTAATTGCTCACCTCATGTAAAACATGAAATAAAATTAATTAAAGAAAAACCTGTGTATCAACGCGCTTATCGGTTACCGTATGAGCAGAGGCTTGAAGTTGAAAGGCAAGTCGCCCAACTTCTAAAGGATGGAATCATCCGACCAAGCGATTCGCCTTGGGCAAGCCCTGTCCATATAGTCGAGAAAAAACTCAACCTATTGCCTATATTTCTAGGACACTGTCAAAAACGGAAACTAAATACAATACGACGGAAAAGGAATTGCTTGGTATACTATGGTCCCTCCAGCAATTCCGTCCGTATATTTATGGTAAACATTTTATCATAGAAACGGATCACCAACCGTTAGTATGGTTAACCAAGTTAAAAGAACCAAACGCCAAACTTACTAGGTGGAGACTCAAACTCCAGGAATATGATTATACGATTAGACATAAGCGAGGTTGTAATAACCATGTAGCTGACGCACTTTCAAGAGTCGAAATTCATTATAGTGAGGACGGTGAGGAGCATGATTCATTACGAGTAGAAGCCACCTCGGGCGCCCAGAGTGTCACTGACACCGTGCATAGCAATGTGGATGACCACGAGGGTGGAATCCCAATTCGTAACGAACACCCACCCCCGCGTATGAATAGGATTTTTATTGAACTAAGCGATATTGAGAAGCATAGTTTGAGAGCTAAGGAAAAAGGCACGGACCTTGTATGGTGCATTCCTTTAGAAAATGCAGAAGCAATATTTTTAAAATTGATTAAAACATGTTTGGATAAAGATAAATATGCAGTAATTATAAATAACGATAGATTATATGAGTGTTTAAGCGAATGTTATAGAAAAAATATTGATAAGAACTCATTAAAATTAATACGTTTTACAAATGTTAAGATTGAACCCATAAAATTAGAAGAACAAAAGGAGATAATTCGATCGACGCATGTCGAGAACCAGCGTCACATGGGTCTAGATGCCCTACTCAGTAAAATAAAACGGACGCACTATTTTAATAATATGCGGACAAAAATAAAAGATTTTTTTAAAAACGTGTATAATATGTCAAAATTCTAAATACGAAAGGCACGAGCCGTCGAAGGACAGTGGCACGTCATTCATACCCTAGATTTAACTGAACTTATTGAACAATCGCAACAACTAGGAATTAATTATGATAAATTTATAAAAAGTAACAATGTGACTTTACCACATGTAGGATTAGAACGTTTGAAATATTTAATAGATCATAATAATCAGATAATTGACAATTTAGTTGTAAATAGATATAAAAGAGGCCTAATAAACGGACTCGGTACAATAATTAAAGGGATTACGGGAAACTTAGATGATAATGATTTAGATAAATTAGTGCAACGAATTGAAACTAACCAAAATATTAATGAAAAGAGAATCTCGTTGAGTTCAAGATCATTAGAGGATTATTACGGTAAACTAAAAAAAATATTTCACATAACCAAATGGTACTCTGGTCACAAATGAGCCATGATCATTATGAAGATAAGACAGACTTGTTGATTACACATTTAATTTATCAGACGGAAACTATCACCGAATTAATTACTAGAATTACAGAAGCTATCACGTTTGCCTCTCATGGAATGTACCACCCTAACATTATAAAACCAAAGGTATTTATGGAATCCATTTCACATGTAAATCCTGAACAGCTACCTTCTAAAGATTTTGATATTATTCAACGCTTTTTGCAAGTTAAATTCATTAAAGTTAAACAAACTTTGCACTTTATTCTCTCTCTAACTTTAGTAGAACGCACCGTCTATATGTATAACGAAATAATTCCCATCATCTCCAAAACTAACAATAAATGTTTCCAACCCCACCTCCTACCGAGACGATTATTGAGAGATGGAAAGCAGATGTATAACGCACACAAGTGCCAAGTTATTACAGACAGCCTCAGCATATGCAACAAAGAACTCAACTCCATCGATGACTGCACAACTACCGTACTAGAAAACCACAACGAACAGAACTGCAGTCTACGCCAGATTATTTGCCCAGAAGAATATACACACGTCATCGGAGATAACATGATGTATCTATTTCGCAACGAACCAACAGCATTAAAAGCACAATGCCCTCAACATCAACAGAATATAGTAATTTCCAAATCTGTACTTGTAACAAACGACGAGTGCAGTATACAAGGAAGGACTTTCACTATGGGAAGAATCGTTAACCAAGAAACATTACTCATTACATATTCGAAGGAAGAATTACATGTACTAAAACTACCCATCCTACATGTTGACGAAATACAAGAACCACGCAGAGAACTCGATATCCCTACCACTACGACGGGATTTGAAGGAACTATACACCTAACACTTACCAGCTGCCTGATAATTACGGCCATCGGATATATCCTTTGGAGAAGATATAAACTCTTCACAGTGCGAAGGAGTTTCAATTTTAGGGGGGGAGAGTTAACCACCCTAAAAACGACCCCCACCTACAAGAAGACATCGCAGTACGCCCATTGCAACCGGCACTTCATCTTGCCTAAAAATAAACTAATAAACCCTACATGTTTATTGATAACAGCTGCATCCAGCCGAGGACCATTACCGGGATGATATACTCTAATCACTATCCCTTAATCGACATACCAACTCGAAGAAGACCATTAATAGACAAACCAACGAACATTTGGATGTACTTAAAACAACACCCATCCCTCACGCCGAACAGTCCCAAAATAAAAGACTGGATTACGAAACCCCACGTATCCACGAGCATCGGGACAACAACCCCATTATCAGGATGACATATTGACCCCTTGACATGCAGCACCGAAAATAGGAAGACGACGCCCCCCCACCACGCCAGCAGGGACTATATAAACCCCGACTCTTACTTCCACTAGTTAATCTATTTTGTGCATTGAATCCAAGCACTTGCTTGTTGTATTGCTCACATAATAGTTCCCTTTGAAATTGTACTTATTTTAAGTTGTATTGTGTAATTAAACAATAAAGGATAATTTATCCACAAGTATATTTTTTTAACACTACACGACATCAAAAGTTAACTCCCGTGTAGGTAGGTACCCACGTTTTTCCGCTTACTTCGTTTGATCAACGATTTGCTTGATATTTAATTTCCTCCGTTCTACAGTAGTCTTTTCAACGCCCAGTTTCCATCGATCCTTTCCTAAAATATTTCCCTCGCATAAAATAATTCCTCAGATATCACAGAATCGGAGAAAAACTTGGGTGGAATTAATTCAAATAAAAAAAACAATACAAGAAATTGAACCAGTTCTCGTTATTTGTGATGACGTCCGTATTTTGTTGCATTGTTCGTTTTACAACAAAGCAGTAACTCCGCTTTTCAATATTGTTCTTATTTCAAAAGTTGGTCTTTGTTAAATAGTCCCCTTGGACCAAATTGCTCATCAGCGCTAGCTTGTAGCATGACGTATAGGGAATACTATAGTATACAGTGCCCGACAGTGAACGTTTATTATTGCCGACTGCAGAACGCCCGCGCCGACTGCATTTGATTGCGCTGTGACGTCATTCCTTGGGATTTGTTCTCGAAACACCAGCTGTTGAATTTGTATACTGACGCCGCACTGACTGATTGGAAAAAGGCGGGCGAGCTCCATATTCGAATATTATGCGTTTGAATACCCAATTAAATTTTTTTCGGCAGTACAATGAGTGGGTTTTTATTTTACATGAAAACTGAGTTTCGTAATAACTCACACATGGTATTATTTCATTTAAATTACTCATTAACAGCTCTACTAAAAATGTCGTTAATATTTTATTCCGTTGATTGTTTTTTTCAACTTAAAACACGAAAAATCATTAGTATCGGGCAGGTAGGGTCGCGGTGAGAAGTTGGATGGGAACTCCGCTGAAAGATCAGTGATGACATGTGTAAGGATTTTTTTTGTTTGGTTTTGAAGAAAAAAAATGAAAAATAAACAACCAGATTACCGGAGACCAAAATTTCGTTTCCTTTTTTTTAACTCCAAATAATGCCAGGAATCACTGGTTAAAGTAAGTCAAGTACCTACGTCTCAAAACACCTTGCATTAGACAAATTTTTTTAAACATTACGTATTACAATGATCTTTGGCTGTCCAACTAGGAATTTAACCCGTTTTAAGACAGTCAGAATGAGCAGATTTATTACATAAAATATTTATTTGTCTATTTTATTGACTTTTACTTGGTGGATAATATATACGTATGTATACTTTTTTAGTTATTTTTCTGCCTATATTGGTTCTATGACATTTGATCCCCGACAGTTGGCCTCCCGGCATACTTATATGCAATATGCAGTTGATTTAGGGAAAATACGACTTACCTACTTATAAAAAATATAACTAAGAATCCCCAACGGGGTGTGCAGAGAGGATGTGCCGCCGAATAACAAAAGCATAATACCTATTTTATTTCAAAATGCACAAAAAATAAGACTACTTGTCTATATATTTTTTGTTTTACATGAGCTCCACACAGGAGACCCCTAGGAAAATAATTTCCCTCAGGGCCTACGTCATCTTTGGGGATGCTCTGTGGAGGGTTTTTTAAGGAAAGTAAGGAGAGGAGAGTTCTGGGAAGGAAAAGGGTTTAAGGGGTGGGTAGGAATCTGGGGTTTAGTGTGTCCCGGTCATCCGCCTCCAAGACCTACACAAACCTCACCCCATGAACCCGGGCACCCCTGCTAAATCACCAAACGTAGTGAACCGCTTGGGGTGACCTATGGCAGAGGTGTTGGTTATCCAATAAAGGTTCCTGGGGCGGCGGTAACCATTCCAGCGAATAAGTATAAATAATCGACACTGTAAATAAATTTGTTTGATACCCATACCAACCTATTATAAAAGGTATTATTGAAGTTTTAGGTTTAAAATTGGCAAACGTGAACACAAAATAATAATTCTAAAGTGATTATAATTTCGGGAGGCCAACTGTCGGGGGATGAACTGTTGGGTCACCGCCTCAGTTAGTTTAGCATTTTTAGTTATTCTTGGGCCAGTGGATTATAATATGCACTGCATTAGTTCTATTCGGGATCTTAGTAAGTTTTTGATTGTTGGAAACGTTCATGTCTTTTATGCATTGAACTAATAATTAATCAAGTTGCATGGAGTTTGTTATTACGTAGAATATTTCCTATTAATTTGTCGATATAGGTTTATGTCCAAGGTGTTTACTGTCGACCACACATTACTCGCCCTCGATGCTTCTGTTATGATGCACACTAAAATTAAAACGAACAACACTTTATCGCAAATTTTGCATAATATTACGACCACTAAATGAGAACTGACTAGAATGCACAGTGAACAACAAAGTTTATCTGAACATGTAAAGATTTGCCAAAGCGAACAAGTATTTGCCTTAGTTCCTCGCATAAAATAAATTCTCACGAATTGAGCGGACGAGGAAACCAAAGCAGAAATGTTTTCATTCGTGGAACAGCAATTCCGACTGGAATACTGCAATGCCTGGAGTAATTCAATTTGTTATTTTCGAGAAAAATGAGACTTAAATTCGAGGAGATTTCCACGAGTCGAATTGAACTATTTTTGAGAGAGGAATTTTGTCAATTCAAAGGGTGGACTTGTTGTCAAAGTAGGCTTCCGTGGATGTTAAAAACAACCTTTTTACGGTCTAAATGTATGTCATTAGATAAATTCTCACACCAATCTCTGATCTGAGTATATGCCTCAATAGGGCTGTCAGATGTCGACTGGCAAAGTTTTTTGAAAAATATATGTTTTGCCTCATTTTCTTTTTTAAAAAAACTTTTGTAGCAAACGACCTTTTCCGTTCTTGCTCTACCTTCATGCGATGACTTCCGTCGAAAAGGAGTTATAAGTCATATTTATAAAACAAATTATAGTGTATTTAGATATACTCCGTGAAAATTGGGAGAAATCAGATTTGGAGGGTATTTCAACACCCTTCTCAAAGATTATCTATAATATAATGTACATTTTCGATTAATTAAACACGATTTTTATTTTTTTATTTTTTATTTATTTATTTAACGCCCAAAGGCTTTGAAATGTTTGGTAGTACAATTGGTTGGGCGTACAAAGATGGCTGCGGAAAATTTCTCCTTCGCAAAGCGGGTGCGTGTGCGTGTGCCAAAATTAAATAAGGTTCACTAAATAACTGCCCAAAATAAGGAAGGTTAAAAAGGGGATGCCAAAAACTCACCAAACTGCATTTCATAGTCCGTTCAGGTTTTTATAGTCCACTTTAGGCCGCTGGTTTAGTCTAAAGTCTAAAGGGTTCACAATACACAACACGGCATTCTCCACAGCCGCGGCGGGATAACTTAAAGCTGTTTGTCACTGCACTTTGTTTTTGGCAATTTATAGGTAGGAATAAAGGAACAAGGGAATAAGCAGTTATTTAGCTTCGTATCATAGACAAGATGATTTTAATTGAAACTGGCGCCACCAACAATTAATTCATGACAGATGATTCTTAAACAGATAAAGAAATAATAAAAATAAAATTAGATAAAAAAAGCACAAAAGTCATAAAAATACAAAAATACAGCGATTTCATTGGTTTACAAAAATACATATTTGTTTAGGAATAGTTTTGGAATAAGATACGTCTTAAGATTTTCACGGCCAAAAGCATTTTCGTTATTTGTTTTTGAGGTGTTACGCCGTGTTGCGCTACCTCCTTCTTTAGCCAACGTTTCGGACATCGTTGCAGTGTCCATCATCAGGGCAGATCCGGTAGACATCTACCTACACACATCTATGTGTCTATCATCAGGGCAGATCCGGTAGACATCTACCTACACACATCTACCGGATCTGCCCTGATGATGGACACTGCAACGATGTCCGAAACGTTGGCTAAAGAAGGAGGTAGCGCAACACGGCGTAACACCCCAAAAACAAATAACGCAGATTTTTTTTTGTATTCGCTCAATATTATTAATGTGATTTTTGTAAGATGGAGACCAAAATTTTCTTAGGTATGAAAAAGTTTGAGTTTACTATTCGGTACTGTTGCGGTTTGGAGATGGTGTTTTGGGTATACTTCTGAGATGAGGGGATGAAATTGATTCTAATGAAAAAAAAATCATCCAAATCCCTTCTGCTTCTTGTTTGAATTCTCTTCATTTTCAATAAAATTATCTTTTATCCTGCGATTTGGAGATAATGGTTGATGTTTCGGGTTTACTTCTGTGATGAGGGGGTGAAATTGATTCGAAATTTTAAAAAAATCCTACAAATCACCCCCTTTTTGTAATCGAATCGTTCTCATTTTCAAAACAAGTATTTTTTCATTGATTTAGATTTAATTTGTCAAATATCGTACGACGCAATAGATGTGTACATCAAGGAAAAAAACAATACACAGCTTTTCAAATTTAAAATTATCAAAACCCAATAACAATTTTGAAGTCGTTAGTGTGTAATAGTATTCATAATACCTTGTTTCCATTTAGAATTATCTCGCTTTCAAGTGTTCTATTTACGCCAGACTAAATTTATTAGACATATCTAGTTCATAATAAGATCATTCACAACGAAAACAACGGCAACACTAAAATAACAAAATTATCATTGAACAAGTTGTTTCATTTTCCGTCAAGGTTTTGCAGTGCAATACGGAGTTAAGTGTTTTGACCTTATCATGGCTTTATCTTGACTTTATCATGACTTTACACGAGAGAAGATAAGAGCTTTAGCTAATTTACAACAGTCATGTCGTTCGTTGCCAAAGTAATTTTCGATGTTCGGAATTTGATAGTGAGACCGGGGTAATGGGGACGGGGCTTTTCAAAATAATAGCGGAACTTTGTGTAATTATATTGTTGAACTTTGGTATTCATGTGGTCGATATCTTCTCGTGCGACACAGACTGGCGGCTTTGTGGCGAGTGGTAAGTAACGTGACTGGTTATGTACACAAAAGTTTCGTGTTCAAAACACGATGAAGTGTAAATAATGATATAAAACGTATTTTTATTTAGACTTGTTTACCAATGGAGCATTCCGCTGAATAATTGATTTTAACTTGGGCGCTCGGGAATTTTTGAGTCTCCGGTTTGGAAATAACCCGCGTTCTTTAAAAAAATCATACCTTTGAATTTTAATGAGGTGATGTATAAACTGTTTATGATGTTAGAAAGTCATTGAATGCACCAATATTTAACCGTTTATCCCAAGTTTTAAGAATTTATAAAAAAATAGAAAAAATCGTTAAATTTATGAACGCAAGAATTCCGCGTATTATTTTGTTTAAAATTAGCAAATGTCGTACCTACATTTAAATTTTATGACTTCTATTTTTAGTCTCTAGTCTGGTTGATAATCACAGATATAAATGTTAATTCGAACATGCACTTTTTAGTATGTAAAAACATGCTCAATGATTTGTAAGAAATTATGTTTCAACAAATTCGATTCGCAAAATTTCGATAACAAAGAATTCGAAAGAGATGCGAGACATTTCTTGTTAAAAGTTAAACTAGATAATTTTACTGCGGTAAAGAGGGCGATTCTTTCAATACGGTTAAGAAACACTGTACTCTACGTAATATTTGTATCGAATAGTTCAAAAAATCTTTCTCATTTACTCGTATTAAAAATGTTACACGCTTTGTGTTCAACGTAAAAAAATACATTTGTTCCAAATCGCACACTAAATTCGGAACATGGCAACACATTCCCTTTATAACTGTAACGGCATCTACGCTAGCCTTCCAAAATATCAAACTGACAAACTTCAATCCGTGTTTAATGCAGCGGCACGGCTCATAACCGGAGTCCCTAAATATTCACACATTTCAGAACACCTTCGTAACCTTCACTGGCTCAAGTGCCCTGAAAGAATCCAGTACAAGTTGTGCTGGATGGTGTTCAAATCGATCAATGAAATGGCCCCACCTTACATCTCTGAACTATGTGTCCCCGAAAATACTGGTCCGAGGCAGTCAACACTTAGATCAGCAACCTCATCAGCTATAGGCAAACTAATGGAACCTAAACGCAAGCCAGATACTAAATTTGGAGATCGCGCTTTCGGAGTATCTGGGCCGAAGGCTTGGAATAAACTCCCTCCGAAACTTAGATGCATAACAAGCCCAACAGAATTTAGGACCAAATTAAAAACCTACCTTTTTGGGCTCTCATACCCTTAAATAAAAATATCTATCTGAGAGTATCATAAAATTTTACTTTTGTTTTCAAAGTGCGCTCATTACAAAACATATATGTATTATTCTATCTTCTTACTTCTTCTGGCGCTAATCTTAATCTAATTGTATGTTATTAAGTCACTTGCTTTAGGTTAGCATTTAAATGTCTTAGTCTTAAGTCACTGCTATAGGTCTTAGATGTAAGTCAGTAGTTATAACTGTAAATATTAATTTTAAGCCAGTAAAATAAGTCTCTAGCTATAAGTCTTAAATCTTAATTGTAAGCCAGTAAAATAAGTCTCTGGCTATAAGTCTTAGATGTAAGTCACTAGTTATAATTGTAAATCTTAATTGTAAGCCAGTAATATTAATTCCTTTGAATACTTATTTGTACAGCGCCCTTGAGGTGATTTTTCACAAAAACGGCGCTATATAAATTAGCCAAATATTTTTTACGCACCAGATTTAAATGTCCGGGTTAAATTTCCCCCCAAAAAAAAAAAAAAAAAAAAAAGAAGGAAAAACTAAACCCTTTCATACACTTCCCCAAATGATCATCTAGTGAATCCACGTTATGCAATTGCACTATATAAGTATTATAAATACAAAACAATACAAGAACAACATGTCAACCTACTAGAGACCAAATGGGAATATAATTCACCGACTCCAGATATTTTCATATCAGAGGGTTCGGTTCTGTGGCATTTCTAATTGAACCTATAAATCCTACTGATCCCTCAATATAAATATTTAAAAAATCTTTTGTAATCCTACATGTATTTAAAATTACTGCTTTTTGCATTTTTATATACAAATTCTTTGACAAATCTAATATGCTTAAATTTTGAATCAGATTCCTAGGTATTATGCCAGTGGCCGAAATAACAAATGGTAATATTTTTATAGTCCGAGAATGCCAAATTCTTTTAATCTCATTTCCTAAATCTGTGTATTTTCTAATTTTTTCAGAAACAGTTTTTTGAATATTATTTTTTTTATTATTATTATTATTAAAAGAAATTCTGAATTTATTACATTTTTTCATGCAAAAGTCCTCCAGATCATTTATTCATTTTATTATAGTAGATACAGTACCTACGTACCTAATGTAATGGCTGCCCTTTACATTGATTTTTACTGTACAGATATTATGGGATGGCGGAAAGATAAATTGTCAATCGACTAAAATTAAACAATTTATTTTTTCAACTAAAACATACAAAAACTAGGTATTGGACAGGTAGAGGTGAGGTGAGAGGTTGCGTTATTCGGTTGAGTGGAATTTAGTTTTGTTTGATTTTGAAGAAAAAATAAATTGAAAAAAAAGTCATCGATAAAGTCAACGCAGCTCAAAATTTTAAAGCTTTTTTACTCCAAATACTGTCAGGAATCACTGGTTTAAAGTCAGTCGCTTGTTTCGCTTTCATTATGTCCCTCTCATAAAGACTTCAGTCGCATGTTCATTACGCATATTATTTATGTTTTCAAGTTCTCAAATCCATATATGTTTTGTGATTCTTGGTGTGGTAAGTATTATTGTGGTTATATTAGTGTGGTAATATTTTGGACAGCCATCACGCAACATACAGATACTCTTATTTTTCTGGCTTATATAACGACGGCCTCCGTGATTGAGTGATTACATTGGCTTCGAACAAGCTACGAATATGGAGGTCTCGAGTTCAATTTCCGGTCTACGTAAGTAAATTATATTTGATTAATTCGTATTATTACTCATTTTATTCATTTATAAATAAGTAGCTTTTGCCCCCGGCATCGCACGCGCCTCATTCCTCTCCCTTCCCTAACCCTGCTCACCCCCCTTCATCAGACTCCCCCCCTTCCTCCCCCCCTCCCCACCCCAACCCACCTCTCGCATTCCACACATTCATTCCCGGTACATTCAGTTTTCGAACTGCTCGCGTGTCACCTACTTATTACTTAATTTTTTTCTACAAATTTCATAATGTCAGAGCTCAACACTGGTTTTATACAAAATAACGAACAAAAAAAATTATCCAATTTTGTGCAGTCATACATTTCGGCGATTCATTTTTAGAGATTGGTATTAACTATGACAACAAAGCACTCTTTTTAGGGTGAATAACCTGATTAAAAAAAAACGTCATTTCCAAGGCAACAATTGGTTTGCTTTTCTTCTAACGTTTGCACTCGATTTTGTTAGGGACAGAAAACGTATGATAAATAATTTCATAACGCCAGAGCTTACCATTATACACAGCCTATGTTACTCGGAAATGATACTTTTCTATTTGTGAAAGAGTTTTTAAAGTCCATTCAGTATTTATTGCGTGAAAGAGTAACAAACATACATCCATACAAACGTTCGCCCTTATAATAATAGGATAGAATTAATAGGATATACATATACACCTAATATATTTGCGGCACGTTCCGTTGTAGAATCAATTTTAATATCGCCATGGTTTAAGGCCATCATTCAGAATCCTGTTGTAAGGTCACCATTCAGATGTATATATATTCAAAATACGTATGAATCTACCCTTCCAGTGCAAGGCACCCTTGAAATGGTTTTAGCCGTGTTTGGTAACCAGACCCAAATAACCGTAGGAGATGCCATACTCTCACTGATTACAGACGGTTGGGAACAGTTATTTTTTTATAATTATTTCTTTCGGTGGATGAGTTTGTGTACTTGGGAAGTATGTCTACAAGAGATGGGAAGGCTGATAGAGATATCGAAAGAAGGGTAAATGCAGGCAACTCTATTAATGGAGGACTGAACGCCGTTGGCGCCATCAAAAAACTGTCCAAGAAGCGAAGTTAGCCGTCCATAAAAGAGTGCTGGTTCCTATCCTGATGTATGGCAGTGAGGCATAGTACTGGCAGAGAAAGGATGAAAGTAGACTAAATGCTGTAGAAATGAGATTCCTGAGGCGTATGTGTGCTAAAACCATGTACGATCGTGTGAGAAACGTGGAGATCCGCGAAGAATGCAAGGCTGATGTAAGCATAGTGAGTAAGATTAAGATAGGGACGCTCAGATGGTTTGGGCATGTAGAGCGAATGAACGAGGAAAGGAGTGTAAGGAGAATATATGACGCAAATGTGAATGGTAGAAAAAGTCGGAGACGCCCGAGGAAGACATGGCACGACCAAGTGAATCAGATACTTGAGTCGGGCCACGTGAAGAGTCGGTATAATAGAAGAGCATGTGTGAGGCGATGTATGAATGTGAACGAGACAAGGAGTGTGTGCGAAGATCGAGTTGTTTGGCGGTCCGTTCTCTCGGTTACTTAGTTAGTTTTTATTTCTTTAGTGTTTTACTATTATATATACATATTTATTAATTCAAAAGGTCGCCTTATAAACAATTTTCAAAACTATCGGTAACAGAACGCTCTACTACGTGATACATCACCTTGAAATCTCCTGAATTATTTACCAAAAGCCTCAGATATTAAATATTCAAATACGGTTATCCATTTAATCGCATACGAAGTACTTAGTTGCTGGTAAATGGGGTTACTTTGCCAACACCTGAAACCTAACAGAATAGTTCACTTTCATATTGAAGTTGTAGGGTAAAGTAAGACTTGTATTATTGATGATCACCGCATTTATCCCCAGACTTGTCTGCAAATAGTCTTGGCCCGTTGCCAAACTCACCACTCACAATATTCCTACAGGGTTGTACAAAATATATTTTTATTTCAATTCAATAATTCTGGAATTACCATAGAAATTCGGTAGTCTAAAATGACTAAGCAACAAATATAATTATCGTAATTGATTATAATCCTTGTGAACCACCCCTCTCCCCCTCCCCAATATGTTGTGTATATAAACCGTAGACTAGGAAATATTTGTACCAGTCTGAAGATGGCTTTGACGAGCTGAAACCGGTTATGGTCGAATAAAATTAAGTGGAATAAAGTTTTATATTCGTTTTATTATAATATGTTCTAGTTTTTCCCTTTTTAGTTAAACACAAATTAAGAACCTAAGAATCAACTTTAAAATTTTTTTTTTAAAAATCTATCAAAACTCTTTAAAACACTCTTCAAAACAAAATGTCTAGAATTTGTTACATAGTTAATGACGAAGAAATACAAAAAATTGAAAAAAAGCAATAATTTTATAGCTCGCTTGTCATTATGTCAAATCGTAAGTTGTCTGAAAGTGAACACGAAGAATTTTTAAAAATATTTATTAATTTAGCTTCTCCGTGGACAAATAGTTAATCATTATTGTAAATAAATACTCATACGAAGTATTTTTTTTAAATAACTTGTATTGTTGTGCACTTCTGCATATTTATCAAAGTTGCTTTCTCAACGATGGAGCTTGGTTACTAACCGATCCAGTAAATTCATTAAACTTAATTGAATGGATCATATTTTATTGTAGTGAAAGATTACAATTTATAATAATCACGGAACAGTACCTAACCATAAAATGTACCTAACATAGCAGCCCGCACACAAGCGACTCTAGTTGCGGCAACCGAGAGTTGGAAATTATTCCAAAATGCAAAAAAGTCTCCCTAGCGTCGCATAGCTCGCGTGCGCACCTCCATATACTGCAATGGTACTGGTACACAGGTTCATAAATGAGCATGCTTTTGAACATGCTCATCGACTACACATTTGCTCATAAATGTGCAAGCTTGTTTTGAGCACAGTCATCAATAAGCTTGCTCAAAGCCAACAATTGAACACACTTGCTATTTATGAGCATGCCCATATAAACAAAATAATCTTATTGTTTACAACGCAATTATTTAATAATCTTTTGACGAAAGAAAATAAAATGTTTGACTTGAATCCAAGATATCAACAAATCCGTAAATGATTAGATAATAAAAAATAAATTTTTCTTTTCCATTTAGTTGTAATCATCCATATCTGTATAACCTTGTTCCTTTTTTCTTTAATTGTTTTCTATTGTTGTTTGTTCTACTCAACCTGTCTTTTATTTTTGTGAAACTTATATTTTTAATATCTAAATTCGTATGTAAAATTTTAACTATTTCCTCCCACCCATGATTTGTATGTTCCTCCTGTCCTAAAATGAGTTCTTTAACTCATCGGGATTGCTCAAGCAAGAAATAAAAACAATAAAAAATAAATAAATCGTAATTTCAAAATAATTTGCTTTCATTTTGGGGGTAAAGGAATTTTTGGGGAATTTGAAAATCTATTGTGGGTATTTTAGTGACCATGTTTTCCAAAGAAATTCTTGACTCCTATACTAAATCACGAAAAGCAAGGTTTTTACATCTCCCAAAGTGGTCATATTTGATATTTTTGCGAAGAATGCGCACGCACGGCGACCGCGAACAGAGATCGAATCGAAATGAGCTTGTCTGTTAAGCAAGCTTGTTCACACATGCTTAGAGCACTTTCCCCGCGAATCCAGTATCACACTGATAATTCAAGCGGCTGTTGATTTGTGAGCATTCTCAATTGTGCTCAATGATAATAAAAATTATAAAATCTTTGGATTATTTGTAGAAAGCCATTTTTGTCAAAAATCACCACAAGGGCATCAAGCAACGTTATTGACGCATATTCCAGTAAGTAGCAATTGCTCATAAGTAGCATGCTCTCGTGCTATTAACGAGCTTGTCTGCAGTACCACAATGTATTTTATGGAATAAAAAAGTAGGTTCGTCCACTGAAAACTTTTTGAAAGAGAATACTTTTTATTAAACTTGTGGTGAGTTTTCAAAAAAATAATCTCCTTTCTTAATTAGAGCTTGTTAAAATGGCCAGAAATTAAAGCAGAATGAAGTTTAACAGGTTGCGCAGTTATTAAGTACTTTATAAGCTTCAAAAAGTTTGAGGAGTCTTTTAAATAATGAAAATACGGAAAGCATTAACACTTTTAGTAATTAAAGTGACCCCATTTAACAGTACGTACTTACCGTGCACCCCGTCAATATTTAAAAAAAATTGTTTGTCAAAAATAATCGATGTTTTCTCCATTTTGTCACAATAAACGCTTAAACATAATTTGATTAAGTGAGTGAGTTTCAACTGCCATCTGTTGAAGGTTGCGGTAAACTTACGGAACTTTGTCATGAAATTTTTATCGTGTTTAGGTATTGCAGAAAAAAATCTTCAGCAATCTTCGTAATTGTTAAGATTTGTAATTTTTTCAAGATTTTGTTTGAAGAGAATCAAATTCCTTGACTTTTAATATCTATCGAATCAAAGATTATCGCTTTTTAATTTACGGCATTTGAGAGGTTCCCGTCAATCGTCGATTTTTGACGCGTTCTGACTTTTAATCAAATTGCGATTAGCTGACGGTTAGTAACGGTCATGATGTTGTACTTGTGTGCTGATTATAGTGTGATTAATTGCTGAAACATTGGCCGAGAATCGGCGTTTTAGCCGCGGCGTACCCCATTTTTTACCGATTTATTACATTTGTACCTTAAACACTTTAAGTTTTTAAGCTCTGAAAAAATATATGTTTTTCTTGAAGATAATAGCTATACATTCCCGCGCTGAAACGCAAATTATATGAAATTCCCTTGATGAAAAAAAATTATTATATAACACATTTGTTTCAGTTATTTTATAATTAATAATATGTATGAACAAATTCAGTGTTTCTTTAAATGCTGTTTTAGACAACCCCCCAAGATTTTCGCTTTATTTTAAACGAGTCGTGGTTTATTAAACATTTTTATAATTTTCTCTTAAATATTACCGATTTTAACATTAGCGCACTCTCTCTAACATTCTTATTTACCTACCTCTCCATCTTCTTCTTTTTCAGGGAGCATTAAAATGTCAATTTCAAAATGAATTTGAGTGAACTGAGTTTGAAACACCCGAAGCTAAAACATACCGGTAGCCAATGGGTATTTAACTAATTATTAGTAGGTATATTTAAATTTTAGAAAGACAAGTAAAAGTAGTCATTTATCTTTCTTTAATATCTTAAAGAGAGAAAACTGAGCCTTTGAGCACAAATAACAGAATATTTGTGCCTCCTCTACCGTAGAAGTAAAACTTGGAGGGTTTTCGTGTTTATCCAGCCGAACCGATAGAAAATCTCGAGAAAGATTCCTGGTGTAGAAATACTCACAGAGGGCCTAAGAGTTCTAAATAACTTATTTTAGATATTTCTGACAACCGTAAAAGGATATGAACGTAAGAATGTTGAACAATTCTGAAGATGATATCCACCCCTACCACAATCCTTAGAAATAATACATTGTTACTATCCACTATTTTGTAACTGTCAAATTAGTATACGTTTGCCCTGAAGAAGGAACGGTCGTTCCGAAACCGGTCGGCTTTACTCAAATATATAAGTGGTTCAAACAAAGTAACATTGTATTTTTGAATGTAGCTATTACTTTGTGGTTATCCATTATAGAAAAATGAAATAATTTAACTTTGTATAAACCACTTATTTGATGCGCAAATCCGACCGGTTTCGGAACAAACGTTCCTTCGTCAGGGACAGCTTATACTTTTTTTTTTTTTTTTTTTTTTTTATTTAGTAACTATATAATATTTTTTACATTTTTATATGAAACATGTTAGTTAGATGTATATGTAAAATATAAATATATTCGAAGTCCTCCTCACTAGGAGATCCTGTGCTGAGGGGGACTATGCTTTGGATAAGTTTTTCAGCGACTTCTATGGTTTAACTTGTTTGGATAGAGTTTTCCAGAAACTTCTATGATGTTTTAAGTATACTAGTAAGGTCATTTTCCGGTAGTTCCTTCAGCCAACATTTAATGTCCATAATGTAGCTATTTTTTGTTTTAAATTGTTTGATACTAAGTGGGAGTTTGTTATATAACTTTACTGCTAAAAATTCAGAACTTCTTTGACCAAATGAGGAGTTACACTTTGGTATATTAAGTGTGTCTGTTTGTTTGGCTCTGGTTTTATGAGCATGTGAGGTTTCTTTCTCTGGGTCGTTTTTGTGGTGATGTACTAGAATGTTTTTGGCATAGATTTTCTGTATGCTTGGAACATCAAACTGTTTAAAAATTTCTGTTGTTGACGTCCTTATAGGGACCTTTAGAATGGTCTTTATGATGCAATTCTGAGTTATCTTAAGTTGTTTTAAGTGATTAGATGCTGCTGAGCCCCATCCTATTACTCCATATTCCAATCGAGAGTGGCATAAAGCATAATATACTCTCTTTAGATCCCTCATCGACAAGATGTTTCTTAATTTTTTGAAGAAGTAGATGAGTTTTGTTAGCTTTTTTGAGGTAAGTTCAATGTGTGAATTCCACTGTAGATTTTCATCAATTTCAATCCCAAGATATTTAATACTTTTTTTTTGGGATATAGACGGGCAGGAACATTGTGGAAAAGTATTTTGACATTCATGTAATTTGAGGGTATGCACATTCATTGGTTGTCCTCTTTTGTTTTTGGAGAAAGTGAGATATTTAGTTTTATTTACATTTAATGTAAGGGAGTTTACTTTTAGCCAGTTTTGAAGTACAGCCAGGCCATGTTCCGCCTCTTTGTAAGTTCTTGTCCAATCTTGTTCGTGGAATATAATAACAGTGTCATCTGCAAAGCTCATTATGTTTCCATTTATGGGAAGATTCATAAGGTCATTTATATATATGAGAAATAGTATTGGTCCTAATACGCTTCCCTGGGGGACCCCGAATTTAATTGGAAGAGATTTGCTCTTTCTTTTACCAATTTGTACAATTTGTTCTCTTCCAGTTAAATAACTTCTAAGTAGGTTTAGAGTTGTTTCAGTTATTCCATTTTTTTTTAGTTTTAAGTACAGTATTTTATGATCAATTGTATCGAAAGCTTTTTGAAGATCAATGAAAACTGCTAAGCATTTTTTGCCTTCATCCAGCTTTCTAATAATTGTATTAGTTACATTAGCTATAGCATCACCAGTACCCAGGTTTTTCCTAAAACCATACTGCGTAGGTGATAATACTTTATTGGTATCCAAAAATGTAAGAACTTGTTTTTTTATTACTTTTTCCAATATTTTCGATAGAGGAGTTAAAATACTAATTGGTCGATAATTTGAAATATCATTTTTGGGACCATTTTTATATAATGGTATGATCGTAGCAATTTTAAGACAAGCGGGAAAAACACCTTTAGATATTGATAGATTTACAAGGTATGTCAGTGGTTGAATTAACTCATTTTGTAGGTATTTAATTGATTTGCTTGATATCAGTTCATTTCCCGATGAGGTATTTGTGTTTAAGGAGGTTATAATATTTCTTATTTCGTCACTTGTTATCTTGACTATATTGAGGCTGTTTTCATGATTTACATCATCATTTCTCATTGTGTTTTCAACAGTAGTAGAATTTTGTTTAATTTTATTTGCAAGGTTAGAGCCTATATTGCAAAAGTAGTTGTTTATAAAGTCAAGAAGTTTGTCTGGGTGTTTCGTAAAAGATGTGGGAATCTCATCAATGTTTAATTCTTTAATGTTTTTGTCTTTATGCGATGCTTTAGTATTTGTAATTTCATTAATGATCTGCCAGAGTTTACGGGAATCATTATTGCATTAATCGATTTTGTTTTTATAGAATGTTTCTTTAGCATAACGAATTACATTTTTACATGTATTACGATATCTTTTGTAGAATCGAAGTGTATGGACATCATAAGGGTTGATTTTTACTTTTCTGTGCAGTTCATCTCTTTTTCTGATTGAGTTTATAATATTTTGACTGATCCATGGTTTAATGTGAATATTTTTATGAGATACCTTTTTATCTGTGGTTTTGGTGTTAGATAGAATACTGTGCTGTATAATTTCTACAAAATAACTCCAAGCAGTATCAGTATCATCTTTTTCCAGAAGGGCGGTCCAATCATTCATTGATAACTCCCTTTTGACGTTTTCCCAATTTGTTTTACTAATTTGACAGTTTCGAACAATGTTTTATTATGGTAGGGGTGGAGCTGTTGCTAGATAATAATGTAGATTGGGTGGGTAGGTATTAGTGTAGAGTGGGTGGGTAGGGGAACAAATCCATGATTGGGCTATATGACAATATTTTTTGTTTGTTGATAATAGATTCATTATCTTTAAGGGATTTTTTAATTTCCAAAGCTTCTAAGTTATCTAAACGTTTTCCTTTATGATTAATATGAAGAATATTTATTTTCAATGATATGGTTAGCAAACTCAGAAAAATTATTATTATTAAGATAATAATAATTTTTAATATATTATTTTATTTTTATAATTTTTCTGAGTTTGCTAACCATATCATTGAAAATAAATATTCTTCATATTAATCATAAAGGAAAACGTTTAGATAATTTAGAAGCCTTGGAAATTAAAAAAATCCCTTAAAAATAATGAATCTATTACAAACAAAAAATATTGTCATATAGCCCAATCATGGATTTGTTCCCCTACCCACCCACTCTACACTAATACCTACCCACCCAATCTACATTATTAACTAGCAACGGCTCCACCCCTACCATAATAAAACATTGTTCGAAACTGTCAAATTACTATAAGCTTTTCCTGACGAAGGAACGTTTGTTCCGAAACCGGTCGGATTTGCGCATCAAATAAGTGGTTTATACAAAGTTAAATTATTTCATTTTTCTAAAGTAACATTGCTTCATTTATGATTATTTGTACTACTAAAATTATGAAAATCATATGGAACAAACTTTACTCAGAGCAACAGCCAAAGTAAAATTATTTTTTTAGGAGTCAGATTATGGTCGTAGTTTCGTACTTTGCTAAAGAATGATAGTGCTGATGTCGGCAGACGGTTCGTTTTCGCGTTTGCCTCTTCAAAGCGTAGATTAATAACATTTCGATAACGTAGAGTGTAAGGTCATGAGCTAGCCGGCACCGCTTCAACGGGTCAGAAAGGAGCGGAATGTCTTCTCTTAAGTTTTGATTATTTTAATATAATTTTCTAATAGTTTTTAATCCAGCAGGACTGGGTAGATGGTGCAACCCCAATATGTCATATTCTGCCATTCCTGACTTTAACAAACGTCGTAAACTGCAAGAATATGTAGTAACTTAAATGCTTAAATGCAGCATCAATAAAATCAAAAGAATACTACTATTTATTTAATCATTGAAAACAATATTCTCAAACGAAAATTCGAAACACAAAAATGACAATCGATCGATCGAAAGATTCGATCACATCTAGGAAGTGAACCCAAGACCTGCAGAGCTCCGGCAAGGCTAAGGTCGTGGGAAATGGCGGCTGGTGACTTTGGAGTGTGTTAGAGTACTCGAAAAAAAATCGAATTTTGTTCAATCCAAAACTATTTTTTATTTTTTTTCGAATGAAAGAAACTTGAAAATTATATAAATTTCAGGTTCAGATCGAATAAAGTACTGAAGAAGCCCCTAGAAGGGTGAAATCAGTTCAATAAAGGGCCTAAATAACCAGTGTTATAAAGTAACAATTCAAAGTTACTAAAATTGCTGGAATATGAGAAAAAGCAACATCATTACATAGTATAAAATGAAGTCGCTCAAAATGTATGTGCGCATAGATCTTTTAAACTACGCAACGAATTTTAATATGGTTTTCACCAATAGATATGGTGATTCAAGAGGAAGGTTTATATATATAATACATGCTTATTATAGTAGAGAAAAGCCGAGAAATTCAAAAATTCAATTCAGGCAGCGGGCAGTTGGCAAGCGGGTGATGTGGATTTTATAAAGGTTGGGTAATGGCGTTGAGTTTCGTTAGCCACAGCAACGTGTGGCCGGGTCTGCTAGTATTAAATAAAGCAATTATTCAAAGTTTTGAAGTCTAGTTCGATAAAAATCAACAACACCCGTCTTATATTGATGAAATCGAAAAATGAATTTATTTTTTATTTTATTTTTATTTTTTATTTTAAATACTTAAACGGCTATACTGTCTTTTATAAATAAACATATAATAGAGTACAAAAGTAAGAAAAATAATATCATTACATAATAGTACTTTTAAACTTAAAAATAACATACAATTATTTTATGTATCACAACAAAAAAGAACAATGAGAAATATCATCATTTCATTTCAACATGTCCATATTGCGTATATAAAGTTACATTATGGAAAAATAATTTTTGAGTGCATGTTTATATTGCGCTAATTTTAAGAAATAAATGTCGCCGATGTTAGCAAATTCATTTCCCAAAATGTGTAATCGACTGATTGGTGAGTAATAATGTGATAATGTATGTATGTTATTATAGTAGAACGGTAGAGTCAGTCTATTGTTAGCGCGACCAGGGCAGTGAAATCGTATTAGTTCTATTAAATCAGGGGTATCCAGGACCGAGTGAATTATTTTATATAATATTAATAGATCACAGATTTTTCTACGATCTGATAAATTTACGAGATTAGTCCAGTTTAATAACAAATTAGAGTCAACGGATTCTCTTGGAATACCTAATTTAAAATAAATATACCTAAGGAATCTATGCTGGAATAATTAATTAATTTAAGTGAATATTGGGTTGCAGTGCATATTTTTCATTCAAATAACATCTGTTCTTAGTATCTTTGCTTTTCATGGAGAATTCAATTTAATTATTCACATTCTGTAATTTTGCGTTCTAACCTATTCACCTAAATATTCTAAACATTCAGTTATTAAACGTTTTATTTTCTTCTGAGAATTGTAATTATTGTAATGCTTAATTTGTGAGATAATAAACGAGCAAGAAAATAAAGTACACAAACGAAAATACAAGATATTTTCTACAACTGTGTCATTGCCGAAACCTAAGCAATCTTTACAATCATAATAATATGTTTCTTCACAAAGATTTCCCAAGAGGAAAACAGGCAATCTTCTCCCTAGAAATTACATTTAACTTTGTTCTATTTTATTTGTTTTGTGTAGGTAATAATCATTACTTTTATAATTCATGTGACTGTAGTTACAACCTAGTAATATTCCACATTTTATAGGGAAACAAATATTGCGCATTGTTTATCATATTTATAATTTCCTTCATTTTAACAGTTGAGTTGATGTAAAAATCAATTTACAATAAAATGTGATCCATTTTCACGGCATTAGATTTGGCGGTATTTTCAACTTTACGTTTGAAAATATATTCAGTTCGCAAAGTTTCTTCCATCGTGAGTTTTGGAGCTTCTTCGTAATATTAATTTAACAGAGTTTACTTCACTAAAGTACCAATTATATCCATCCAACTAGAGCCGGTGAGACTTTGGCATTCCCAATTGGGATACTTGTAATGCTGATGATTGTGGGGAGAGAAATGCGATGGAATAGAAAAAATATCATATGTAATTTAAAAGCCCCGAAAAAGAGCGTTAATAAATAAAAAAATAAATGAAAAGCATGGGAGTTAAAAAAAAATCACTGTGTATAATTCACACGCGGTAGAACTTTATTTGTTTTTTTTTTAAGTGGTTTGAAGATTGGATATTGATTTCACAAAAAAAGTATATTTTTGGATTTCGTAGGATTCGAACCCCGTTCGCTTGATGTCTGTCTCTCTAGCCGCTGAGACTGGTCGGCACCTTGCCCACTACGCTATAGAAGGCACGCATCGAGGTGCGAATTTACCGCATTATATTAGAACCGAGTATTTGTGTAGAACTGAGTTGTGACGCATTTCCGTTTCACCAGAATTTCAAGTCACTACCGGCCGAAAGAAGTTTCACTTCAAAAGTAATACACAAAGGTAAAATTTTAAAAATTTTCACAATAGCCATAATCATGACAGAAACCAGTCAGTAAAACTAGTTTGCATAATAAAATGCATTAATATCCTGAACATAATAGTTTTGGGGTGGTATCAAACAACTAGCCTTGTGGTCGACTGTTGTAATATTAAATTTTGTGGCAACCCTCTAATTCCAAATTCGCCGAAAGGACACCCTGAATAAAACATTCCCCCTAAGTGGAAATGCAACAGTTGACCAATAAAGTAACCCCTAGTCCTGACACTTGTTGAAGACGTGGAAACACTTTGCAGTACGAAGCGCCTACATTTGCGTATGGCTGCCTTGTGTACTATATGACAGCAATAACTTATTCGTAACGAATTAAATTTATTTATTTATTTTACCTATTTATAAAACATATTATATTAATAATAATTTTGTGAAACAGTCATCTTGAGGTAAAATATGTAATTAAATTAGGTAAAACATTGTTACTGAATTATCTTCAAGTTTAAGGGCGTTTAACTAGCCAGCGGCCGAAAATCCACATTTCGTCGAAAGATGTTCTTACGATCGTAGGTACATGGCGGTGGTTCCAATGAGAAAGAATACTTATTCTCCGTACCAGCTTTTAAAAATTATAACTCAATATAGATTTTATTTCATTTCAAATTTGCTTTAATTTATACCTACATCCAAAAATGCTGAAAGGCGTTATGATAAAACTATTAAAATTATGTTCTTTTTGTAATTATTTTTTAATCATAATTTATCATTTTTCAATAATGTCTAAGCAAAATTAGAATGTAAAAAAATATGAAATATATTAGTTTGTAAGTGCGCAAATAAATTTACAAACGGACCAATTTTCGTGAAGAAATACATGTACGTGCACATTTTTTAATGATTTTATTTAAACTAAAATTAAAATTCTGAAACCTACGTTCACCAGACAATATTTTGATTTATTTTACTGCATGATTATATGATTTGAAATGGGTGTTGTATAATACAAAATCTTTTTTGAAAATTTAATAAAACTGTCACCGACCTATGGTATAACCTTATTATTCTAAAAATAAACATTTTTTCTCAAAATTTAAGAGCGTTTAACCAGCCAGAAATAGCTTTAATTTATACCTTCATCCAAAAATGCTGAAAGGCGTGATGATAAAACTATTAAAATAGTGTACTTTTTGTAGTTATTTTTTGATTATAAGTATTTATCATTTTTCAATAATGTCTAAATTTAATAAGAATGTTAAAAAAATCTGAAATATATTAGTTTGTAAGTGCGCAAATAAATACACAAATGGACCAATTTTCGTCAAGAAACACATGTACGTACATATTTTTTAATGATTTTATTGAAACTAAAATTAAAATTCTAATACATAACTCTGCTAGATAATGTATTGATTTATTTTACTGCATGATTATTACATTATTTGAAATGGGTGTGGTATAATACCAAAACTTTTTCGAAAATTTAACAAATCTGCCAACGACCTACATATGAAATAACCTTATTATACTAAAAATTTAAAAAAATTCTAAAAATTTATTACATAACTTCACTAGATAAAAGAACAATCTTTCGAAATCCATTTATAATTTTTTGTGGAAAAGAGTCAATACGTCTATAAACTTTTTTGAAAATGACGTATTTCCGGCTTTCTCTGGTAATGCCCTCTTAAAACATATGTTTACTAGGTATAAGAACAATATTTCGAAATCAATTTATAATTTTTTGAGGAAAAGTGTCAATACGTCTAAAATTTGATTTAAAAATGACGTATTTCTGGTTTTCTCTGGTTATACCTTCTTAAGAACATTCCATGCAAAAAACACGTCAATTAGCAACAAAAAAACTATAACAATCAGATACATGGAACACTTTGGAACATGGAGATTAGCTGATTTTAAAAACAAGTCGATTTTTTGTTTAGTTGTTTGGCCAAATGCCAGACGTCGCATATAATTGAATGTTCAACATATAGAAAATTCAACTGCTTACAATACATTCTTCATGTTCAATTTTACATAAATTTCAATTGTTAGTATTTATTTGGGATTCAAAATTTAAACCTCAATATCTCAGTTTTATGCCGATGGCAGAGAGAACCTAGTTGTTCCAAAGCCACGACTGCGAGCAGTGCCTCAAATCTAGAAAAGCACTATCTTACGAAATTATTTCACTTAATTCGGAATTCATGTTGGGAGGCTTTGAGCAAAGCCCACCTTTATTTAGAGATTCCTTTGAGATAAAGAAAATTAACACTTCAATCAAGATAGCTTACGCTAATGCTCATAATATATTTATACACTCCTACTGGATTAGTTCATCAACAAATGATTTGTGAAGTTATTATCAAGTTATCTTGTGCAGACTTTTCTAATATGCATTGAAATTTAACAACCCCAAAGTTACTGCGTGTTGAACTGACCTTATATTGTTTTTGTAAAATAAATATTTTCACCAAGCTTAATCCTGTATAGCAAAACCTTGAGAGTTTTTTCACACTCTTCTCCTTGAAAAGTTTTCTCAACATCAAAGAATGATAAATTGACTGTAAAAATGGGTCAAGTTGATGAACTAATGCGATTATAAAAGATGAATCTATCCTCTTATCACTCTCTATCAAAAAAACCCCACGTAATTGGGAATATTTAAAATTTAGCCAAAATGTTAAATAATTACCCTTAGGGTGTGTAAAATAGTGATACGTGAAACAGTTGTCACACTATTCAGGGAGATATCAAAATTACAATTTTAATCATCTTTTATCAATATATGGACAAAAATTAGGAATGCAGAATTCATTCAGAGATTAACTCTTCTTCTTGCCCTGTGCTATGCGGACTTTGTTTACTGCGGCCCGGAACACTCTACAGTATACTGGCCCAACCACTGTCTCAGGTTTTTCAGCCGTGATGTTCTCCTTTTTCCAGGGCCCCGTCTTCCGGCAATCTTTCCCTGCATTATGAGATGCAAGATCTCGTACTTATCTGGATGTCTCATCATGTGTCCTGGATATTGAAAGTTTATGATTTTTATTGGTTTAATAACGTATTTTCCTTTATTTATCCGAACCATAACATCTTCATTTGTAACTCTGTTCTTCGAGCATATTTTGAGTTTTCTTCTGTAGATCCATGTCTCGAATGCCTCAAGTCGCCTTATCAGTTCTTCAGTAAGCGTCCATGCTTCCATTCCATAAAATAATATCGAAAACACGTATCATCTGACCATTCGCATTCGTAATCCAAGGTTGAGATCATGATCTTTTTTTTTTGTGCATTACAGATTGATATAATCCTATTACAATACACATAACATATACGAGAAAAAAAATTACAAAAATACATATTTTAGAGTCCTTGCCTAAAATTATTCTTGAAACCTTCAAGACTAATGTTGAAAATGTCAAGAGACCTAGAAATATCATTTAGCAGCACCATACCTCTTGTCATGCTATGTTGGGCCACAACGTCTGTTCTGCCATGAGGGATATAGAGCAAGTCATGGTGGCGACCCTGGCAGTAGTTGTTCGGTACGAACAATTTATAGCATTCTAAGAGGTATGGGCTGTCAATGTAATAGTTTATAATTTTGAAAGCTGTGACTGTTAGGGTCTCATTCCTTCTAGAATGGAGACTTTCGAAGCGCCTTTCAGATAGCAAATTTAGATGACTTTTTCATGCAGATAAAGGTTGCATGAGTTTGCTCAATGCGGCATTTGATTTTAACCAAATTTCAATCGAAGGATCCCATATTTAATTTAAAATGCAGCCCAAGTATACAAAACTTTGCATCTTCTCTAGTTTTGTTAGCAATGTAAAGATCTTCATTCAAGTCAACTGCGTTGTTTTTGCTTATGATCATGTATTTTGTTTTAGTTGGATTCAGTTCCAACCCAAGATTCAGCAGAAGTTGTGGATCCTTAATGTTACTTGTTAGAAGAACTGTATCATCTGCATAACGCAGGTTGTTTAGAATTTTCTCATTTATACCAAGTCCTTGAGTAGTTTCTTGCAGAGCTGCATTGAATATTTCTTCTGAATATAAGTTAAACAGCGTAGGTGAAAGAATACATCTCTGTCGCACTCCTCTTTATATCTACTTCGTCTATTAGTCATTGTATCCCACAGGTTTTCAGAATTTGAATTATTTTTTCATGTCTAATTCTATAAAACGGTTTAAGGAAGTAAATGAAGAAAGAAGGAAAAAACGTTCCTTCAATATTTTATGATGACCTCTAAATGACATTCGTTTGCAATTATGTAAGCAATTCGATTTGTTGTATTTACTCTACGCATAAGTTGTTACTATTTCAGAATACACAATTCAATTTAATCTAACTTAAGACTAATAAATTAAATACGTCGTTGAATGTGTATAAATGTACGATCTGTTGATCCCAAATTAAATTCAGTTTAGTTGCGCTGTTAATTGGTTCGCTAATTTCTCAGTAAAGATAAAAGGATTCTCCAGTAGGTAAACATTTGGGAGGCATAACATTAAGTTGTAACGGACCCTTTGAGAAATTAAAACCTTTCTCACAAAGAAGACCGCTCTGAGAGGCTTGCAATTGTAAGTTCAAAGGTGGGGTTCCAGGAGTATGTGTTAGAGGAGGTTCAGACCATCAAATAAAAGCTCTTGCAACTTGTGGCCGGTTCGATGTCTAACAGATTTATAGGTTTAGGCACTTGGGTACCGATAAATCTTGATAAGGGAAAAGAAAACCCATTGAGAAATTTCAGGTTTATCGGAAAAAGGTATTCCTATGTTGAAAATCAACTTAACAGAGTTTATTTTAAAGATAATGTAGTTACGTCGGAGTACGGTATGTGGGACGATACCTAAAATTTTAATACAATACATCAGTAGGCACATGCCTATATAATAAGGGTAAGGGCACACTGAGCCTGAAACGTAGGCAGGCATCGCATTAAGCCCCCGCATTCCGAATATTTACCATTTTATAACAATGTTTGGTTCTGAAACAGTCTTTTAGAAAACTAAATCCATTTTCCTCAAGTTCCTTCATCAATCATGCATTCCTTTCTCTTCCTCCTTTCCTCAAAGTCTCACCAGGAAAAGAAGAAGATGGTCATACCTACAAGAGGAAATAATTGTACAATATTGTTGCCCAAGTACACCTTACCCACTTGGGCAATTGAATTTTGTTCGTGACATGGGTCACAGCTCTCTCGTGGATAATATTGCAAATATCGCAAGATTTCGTCTTTTTATCGTAAAAAACTGTCGTTCGTAGAAGCCTGGTGTTGTATCAGTGCTGAAAGCCAGGATCGATCCTGCATCGCCGTAGTACGCCGTCAAAAGGTAAGAGACTTCCTTTCATTTCCTATTTCCTTACGATTGAATTTCAAAACACAATTATTTGGTATTTACTCAAAACAAAAAAGGGATTTACAGTCATCTTTTCGGGTCTCGGTATCGGCCGTGACAAACATGTTCTTCAATTTTTTTATTTTACATTTACACAATATAACATAATATAGCTTACATATTTTTACACTATCCGAATAAAGCAAATGCTTGTGTTTTGGAAAGGAAACCTTGTTAATAACTTAAGAATTATTAAAAAAATCATTATCACAAACTTAAGAATTTGAATTATGAAGAGATTTAGACTTACATTTTTTAAAGATTATAAGGGCGATTAAACAAGAAATGTATATAGGATGTACATAAAACATTACGAATAACAAATAGTGAAAAATATATGTAGAGAAAGTTAAAATTGTATGGTCGTACTACAAAAATAAGATTTAATGTTTTTTTTAATATTTGTCGTAATTTTTTTCTATTCGCATATCAGCGGGTAATTGATTAAATAATTTTATTCCTTTATATACATAGTGATTCTGTGGTTGTGGTTCGTACGGGTGGTATAGATTCCTTTTGCTAATATTTAGCAGTGGGGTAATATTTTCGTTAAAGACAACTTTGCGTAGCTGGAGTAGTGATATTTTTTCGTAAATTTTTGTAAGTGGGGGAACAGGGAATTCTTGGAATACGTTTGCTGATGGGTAGTAATACGGTTTTTTTAGGATAATTTTTATAAGAATTTTTTTGATTGTTTCGAATATTAAAAGAAATTTACCTCGCACTTGGGCACTCTGTACTACAATATGGAATCATAGCTTGGGGGTGCATATAAATCATCCCTTCTCGTGAGGATGATTTCCTTCTCGAAGGGAAAAAACATATTGTAGTACAGAGTGCGCAAGTGCAAAGTAAATTTCTTTTAATATGTTTAATGAGATAGTATTTCTAAGTCTGATAAATAAGTATTGCTCTTGAAAACTTAGAGTTTTTACGTTTCTAAAAGAAAACCTATGTTATTTTTGAAGATAATAAATGTGGCCTAAATGGTCCGGAATAATAATTAAATGAAATTCCCTCATAGAAAAAATTCCAAAGTATGCTCCGAAAATTATTAAAAACACAGATACGTTTTTAGATTTTCACGGTCAAAAGTATTTTCGTTGTTTGTTTTTGGGGTGTTATGTCGTGTTGCGCTACCCTCTTCTTTAGCCAACGTTTCGGACAGCGTAACAGTGTCCATCGTCAGGGCAGATGTGGAAAGCCTGTAACTAATACAATTATTTCGCATTTCAAAGGAACACTCGATGTTTGTAATTTTGAATCAAATTCGAGGTAGCTACACATCTGCCCTGATGATGGACACTGTAACGCTGTCCAAAAAGTTGGCTAAAGAAGGAGGTAGCGCAACACGGCATAACACCTCAAAAACAAAAAACAAAAATATTAAAAATACATTATGTTCTGTCATTTCACATGTTACGGGAGTGTCTTTCAATGCAACATAAGCATTTGTCGAGAGATTTTTGCTCTATTTTAAACGAGTGGTATTTTATTAAACGTTTTCACAATTTTCGCTGAATTATTATCGTTTTTAATATTAGCGTGCTCCCTTTAACCTTCGTATTCACATACCTCCCTTTCTTCTTTTTTAACGCTCAATACCGGGCCCCAGGACAACTTACAATCGGATACGTTTTAAAATTTTCACGGCCAAAAGCATTTTCGTTATTTGTTTTTGGGGTGTTATGCCGTGTTGCGCTACCTCCTTCTTTAGCCAACGTTTCGGACATCGTTGCAGTGTCCATCATCAGGGCAGATCCGACAGATCACATCTACCGGATCTGCCGAACGTTGGCTAAAGAAGGAGGTAGCGCAACACGGCATAACACCCCAAAAACAAATAACAAAAAACTTACAATCGATATATTTTTTTATGAAAATAGGTACTTTAGAAACACACTTGTCACATGCTATGCAATTCTACACTTCTCATGCAATGCCACTGTCCAAATCGGAGTGGGACATGTGAAAGAAAGATGGCGAGATGATTTGATGTCAAGGTTAAGTTTCTTTTGACGTTTGGTATTTGTTTCCATGTATTACTAGTTTTGGTGTTAAAATGGGAAATCAACAACAAACAGATTTAAGATGTTTATTTAAAACTTAAAATCCATTGAATATTTCGATACCATGGTTCATATTTACGTTGTGTGCGTAGAGTGTTTACAACGATTTGGAAACGTAGTATTGCATTTGTTGCATACATTAGCCCAGTGAGTCCATTATCTTAATTTGTTGAATATGAGAGTTGAAAAAAATATACCGTCTAGGGGCGACAATGGAAAATCTGATAGCTCGATGCTTATTGTATGCTAATGATGCAGTGAATATATCTAACAGTATGAAAGATCTGTAATCTCTCTTGTTTAGGACGAACAGAATACGTAACGTATGTAGAATGATTAAATTATGAATTTAAATAAGTTCATTAGAGGTAGATGAAACTTTGAAGTAGATTATCTCAAAATAAACATTTTGTTAAACGAAGACTTGTAGCAGTAAGTCAACGATAGTATTAATTAGTATGTAGATTAACATAAACATAATGGGCGTAATGAGTGAGATTAAGAAACGGATGTTTAGATGGTTTGGTTTGAAAAAAAAAAATAATCATTCAATGAATGAAGAAAAAAATGTTTGGAAAATATATGACGCAAATGTGAATGGCAGAATAAATCTGGGACGGCCGAGGAAGACATGGTACGATAAAGTGAACCAAATAATTGAGCCGGGCCATGTAGAGAATCAGAATAACAGAAAGTGTATTTGAGATGATGTATGAATGTTAATTAAGCAAATAGTGTGTGGCAAGATAGAGTTGTTTAGCGTTTCATCCTCTCTGGATGAAACTCTCTAGATTTCCGTGTCTTGTAGCTACTTCGAATTTGATACAAAATAGCATTGAAGTGTTTCTTTGAAATGCGAAATAATTATATTAGCTACAAGATTTCCCATAGAAACATTATTATAATGCAATTGCCTTCTCTTTAAACCTTTTTGTGTTAACAAAATAAAGTTATTCTTTTGAAAAGGCTGCGAGATATTTTATAAATGATATCATGTGGTTGCGCACGCTTTATTTCCTCCTCAATTTTTCGAAGAACTGTCTGCCTAAGCTCCACCTCTTCGAGTGTAAGCCTTTTCGGTGAAGTACCAAACCAAAACGCTAGTTCTATTATAACATTTTTTCTCTACCACTGCCACCCTGCGAAATATTTCAAAAGGGAGTGATTTCATTTACAACACACGCGGAATACTGAGAGGCCAAAAAAGCTCTGGTAAGCTAACCGTTTTAGAATTTGAAAGGAATTCCCGTTAGGTTTTCCTGGCACATCTTGTCGACTTAAGTTGGGTAACTCGTTATTATTCCGGTGAAATAGTGTGATAGTTTGAGTAGTAACTACGTACCGTGAAAAAACTGAGAGATAGAATAAAATCAAAGAAGACCTTCCCATTTTAAACACGTCTTAGGAGCATCACGAATGTAGAAATCTCCCAGGTTTTCATACGCCATGAAAAAATACATTAGTTCTTTTAGGTTAGAATAGTCATATCCAATACTTATAATTCCAGAAACCATTGAATCAGTAACATTCATACCATCTTTCACGTCTTCGCAGGTAAAAATACTAAATTTGTTCATGCACATATCTTAATATATAAAACAAAGTCGGGTTAGTTACACTATTTATAACTCGAGAACGGCTGGGCTGATTTTGATGATTTATTTAAGTATATAAAACAGGCATGGTGCCCAAATAATGATCTTTGATTTGGTGGATTTGTCTCCGCCCCGGATAACATAATAACTATTAAAACATCACAAAAGTTAACGAAATAAATATTTATAAAGAAAATTATTTTCCCCATACATTTTGTATGGAACGAATTTTCATCTTTTGAAAGAGCTGAAGGAATATTGTGGTAGGTAGGTATAATATTGCAGTTTGCTTGAATTCCAAAAATTTAAAACGTCAAATGTCAATGTGCTGATTATTATTAACAGGATTGTTTTTGTTTTGTTCTTCAACATATAATGCTGCCTCTCTTTCTTACACACTAAATGTCAACAGTTGTAAATGGGACAAATGGTAAACGTATGTCTGCACAACTCCAGGAAAACAGTCACTTCTTTTCAAAACATTCCATTCAAGGCGCATTGTGACGTGGGGTACAGAAGACATTTTACATCGAATTCGTGTCAGTTCAGGGAATCCTGATCTCGAGGTGAATGAGGATATACATAAATAGGCTTTGTTTTTGATCGAAGACATGTGTTACCTCATGTGCGGCAGTTTGTTAGTCAAGTTAGGAATAACAACGCCAGATCGACGCTTCATGAATGCAATGAAACTTGCAATGAATGATGCTTTCAATCAAGAATTGGTACGTGAACGTGAATATAATCAAGATGCATTGAACCAATGAGTTTGAACGTATGTACCACTGTTGTACCCGCAACAGAAGGAAGTGCACGATACGTTAATGAAGGCAGTTGATGATGGAAATGGTGGCTTATTTTTCCTCGATGCGCCCGGAGCCGGCGCCGGTGGAAATGGGAAGATATCTAACGACAACAAAACGAAAAATGTTGGATATCACAAGGTGCTTCAATGAAGGGATTCGACCCAAGTGCAACCCATCCAGTAAAGTCAACCCAAGTGCAACCCATCCAGAAAGTATTACAATAATGCCACGTGAATCATTTCGATTCGCTGTAATAAAGCAAATGTCTTGCTGCCACGTGAATTACATTTCTTAATCCATTTTGAGTATAAATTTTAACTTAAAAAAAATTAAATTAATTCAGCTAATAAGTTAACACAACAGTTATTGATTCTTAGGCGTTACGAAGTTCGCCGGGTCAGCTAGTTACAAATAAATGTCAATTCTGAATTAAATCCTAATTGCTACTCTTCAACTATCTCCAAGTTAGACAATTTACAATCGTAAAGAGAGTCGTGCTGCGATATTTTATTTAATTGATTTAAAAAAATATATATGTATATCTATGTCTACTATTCTCCTTCCTTCCAGAATAACGGGTTTCTTCTTTTCCCGTGTAAAAAAAATACTTTATTTACGCCAATTGAAAACAATATATATGGGAAATATGTATTTGAAAATCTTTTTACGACTTCAATATGTTTATAAGAAAATATATGTTTAAATCAGTTATTACGAATTTTTCTCAGGCGACATCGGTCCTTCCGACAAATTTTCAGTATTATCCTGATGAAATAAAAAACAAAATTAGAAAAATTATGTTAATTCATTTTTCCATAAAATTTTGGCATTGGACACGCGGGTTTATAAGTACATAAAGATGGGTATATAAATTACCTGCTGAAACCTAAAAGAACTAATGCAGACAATAGACAATATTATTTTGGAGACGATATAGTTTTGTCAATTCTGCGCTATGGAGAGCTGCGGATACCGATGTACTGGAGGCCAGTGATAGTTGATCACTCCCACGCATTGAGGATTTTTCTCTGCTTCTTCTGTCTTCCACTTTACTAGTGTCAATGAGTTTCTCCAGGAGGAGTTTCGTCAAACTGGAGGCTTCAGTTTGACGAGCAACGTGTCAAAAGTATCTTAAAATACGTTGTTGATAGTTGAAAGCCTATTGTGGATGAATAGCTCTTCCAGTACCCGGACAGCCAGAGTAAATGGACACATTTGTTACTCTGGCTGTCCGGGTACTAGGTACATACTATGCAAAACAAAATAAATAGACAATTGACATGAAAACAGTTTTCGCATTACCAAAATTTTCCGTTTTATTCTTAAGTTTTTAGGTACATTAACCCCTCAGACCAATTTGTTCGCTTTTCGGAACCACTCATATAGGTTTCACAGAAATCGTTGTGTCTTCTTTACTGTCATAGTGAGAAATATTATATAAACGGAAATAGAAAACACCACGCTTTATATTAAAATCCAAAAGTTAACCGCAAAAGAAGTAATATATAATTTATGAAATCAAAGTGTCGGATTGCAATTTCAAAAAAAAAAGAAATTTTGGTAATATTTAATTAAATATTTTTACTTCTTCTAACACAGCAAACTTATTTTGTGGCACCATTATGATTGAAATTAATGAATTACTTCGTTTTTACCACTTTTATTGTTTATAAAACCGACATGTTTCGTCAGCAAAGCTGACTTCTTCAGGGTTTTGACAGAACTAATTTTAAAAATAGACATATATATAGGTAATAGAGAAAAATAATCGACATAAACAATAATAAAATTAGAAAGAAAATGATGTTTAAGGGACGAGGGGCAATATAGAGGGGGAATATTTTTACATGGAACGACAAAAAAGAGAGGTTACAGTAACGTTTGTAATGTATTTGTCTAATAAAATATGTACCTATGTATTTTTTTGTTGTCAGTTATTTTAGTTATAAAAAACGTAAGGTGAACCATTTTTAAAACTTTTTCATGTTTGCATGCAAAACTTTTATACTCCAAAAATTATGCGTTTATTTCGATTTATAAAATTGAAAGCGTATTCAAAAACAGTTTTTAGTTTTCTGATATGTTCAGAAATGTTCCATTCATTGCTCAGCGGAAATATTTTGACCCTCAGACAAAATATGGTCGAGGGCTGAGAGATTAAATTTCATCCAATAGCTTCATTTCTCTTGACATGCTTTGCTGCGCTAGAATATCTATTCTTTGGTATACCATTAACAAATGCTGGTGACGACTGGCGACTAAGTTTTCTGATATGGATAGCTTGAAGTAATTAAAAATCTTACATGTTTTTTATATTTTTATTTATTTTATCATTTTTGGTTATTATCAAAATTCTATATTTTATTCATACGAAGAACCCATTTTCCATCAGTTAATTGTGATAGCGTGTAGAGTGTAGAGGGGTTAGTGCATTGCGCAAACATTGTATCCATTTATTTTGTATTAGTTGATATCACGGACATATGAATATATCGGATGTCTATGGTTGATATCTACTTAAATATCGTTCAGTGGAGTTTAATGGTTTCTTTGAAATCGTGTTCAAACCGTCATAAATAAATAATACGCCATTACATTTTATGTATTAACTGTCATATATGTATAGGGAAGAGCTGTTCAAAACCGTATACCTAAGGAAGAAGCTCTGTAATTTAATAAATTGAAATAAAATTCGGTTTACAATAATTATTTTTATTAATGAATATACTAAGGAACAACATACAAAAGAAATACGTCAGAGAATCTTAGTTATAAATGTATTTAAAAAATACAAGACCTCTAATATTTCCGATTTTGTGGGGTGGGTAAAACCATATACCGGGCTTCTATTGTGTAAAATGCAGGTTTAAAACGGCCTTGTCGTAGATATAGGCAAATCTTTATATTATAAAGTAATATTACAATAATTAATATTACTTAATATTACCGGGTTATGATTAACCTGTCATTTTTGATAAACTGCTACTACCATCATTATAAGCATTTTTTTTCAATAATTGAGGAATTTTCTAGCAAATTAATTGAAGCCTTGACGCTCGGGCGGGAACCGGATGCCTTTGGCAACTCATCTACTAAGCGGGGTTTAGTCCATTACTTATTTTGGCCAAAAAGTGCAGATAATATGTCTTGTCTTTGTCATAATGGAAATGACGCAAGGAGCAGAAAAATGGTTGCGTTGACCTAGAAAATGAGAAATAGAAAAAATGCAATTTTCAGGCCACAGAGCTCACCATTCGAGAGTTTTTCTGCCTTAACTCTCAGAATTTCTTCTGTAGATGGTGTCTCTTACTCCAGATGAGTTCCAAGTTAATATTATTTCCGATCGAAATCGCGCAATGGGTTAGCCGCAAAACCAATAAAAGTGTTTTGAACCCTTGCGGGCGGGTAATTGGCACCAAGTAAAGTAAATAAAAACACAGACAGAACAGCTGGAGGCAATAATATTTACTGTATTTCCACGGAAATGTCGTGGCAGGATGCTATCCAATCAATTAAGATAAATATTTTTGGCGTCATTGAATTTTTTTTGAAGTAAAACTTCTTTACGCACGCTCGACTTGGGGGGTAAGCTGGTGAATGCGTTACGAAAAATGGTGATGTGTTACGAAAAGTGGTGATGCGTTACGAAAAGTGTGGTCACCCCGTGGTTATATGTCACCCCAATGTCATATGTCATCCTAATGTCACCCCAATGTCAATGTCAATGTCAATGTCAATGTCAATGTCAATGTCAATGTCAATATCAATGTCAATGTCAATGTCAATGCCAATGCCAATGCCAATGTCAATGTCAACGTCAACGTCAATGTCAATGACAATGTCAATTTCAATGACAATATCAAAATCAAAATCAATGTCAATGTCAATGTGTCAATGTCAATGTCAATGCCAATGCCAATGTCAATGTCAATGTCAATTTCAATGTCAATGTCAATGTCATATGTTCTATATTATTCAAGAATCACGATCCGTACCTGCTTTAGGTTATCCAAATTGGGGAGCGGGTATGAGTACGGCCGCCCCAATTGATTGGATAACCAACAACAATATTAAGGTCACCCTGGTGATGGTGGTTCGCTACACTTGGTGGACTTAGCAGGGTTGCCTGCCTGTTTATGGGATGAAGTTTGCCTACCAACTAGGAGACACTGGTTGAGAGAGACTTGATGACACCGCAATGGGGGAATGTATTCGGACTAGTGGAGCTCTCATTTAAGAGGGCATTACCAGAGAAAGCCGGAAATACGTCATTTTCAAAAAAGTTTTTAGACGTATTGACTCTTTTCCACAAAAAATTATAAATGGATTTCGAAAGATTGTTCTTTTATCTAGCATAGTTATGTAATAAATATTTAGAATTTTTTTTAATTTTTAGTATAATAAGGTTATTCCATAGGTCGTTGGCAGATTTGTTACATTTTCAAAAAAGTTTTTGTATTATACCACACCCATTTCAAATAATGTAATCATGCAGTAAAATAAATCAATACATTATCTAGCAAAGTTATGTATTAGAATTTTAATTTTAGTTTCAATAAAATCATTAAAAAATATGTACGTACATGTGTTTCTTGACGAAAATTGGTCCATTTGTGTATTTATTTTCGCACTTACAAACTAATATATTTCAGATTTTTTTAACATTCTTATTAAATTTAGACATTATTGAAAAATGATAAATACTTATAATCAAAAAATAACTACAAAAAGTACACTACTTTAATAGTTTTATCATCACGCCTTTCAGCATTTTTGGATGAAGGTATAAATTAAAGCTAATTTGGATTGAAATAAATTCGATATTGAGTTATAATTTAAAAAAGCTGGTACGGAGAATAATCAATCTTTCTCATTGTAACCGCCCTGCACGATCGGAAGAACAACTTTCGACGAAATGTGGATTTTCGTCCGCTGGCTGGTTAAACGCTCTTAAGGGAATTAAACTAATTTTTTTGTAATATAAATTATAATATGGCTATTAACATTAATAACACTTACGAAGAACTAGGTGATCAAGACAATTTCTTTGTAACATCAGATGCGAAAATATGTAAATACCTAACAACCGATTCAAAAAATACTATTATTATGCACCAAAATATTAGGTCAATTAATAAAAACTTTAATGAACTCCAGATACAGCTTAACCACCTAAATATAGATTTTGATGTTATTATTCTCACGGAATGTTGGTTGACAAATATTTACACTCCTAAATTCATAAATAACTACTCTTCCTACAACTCGTCAAAACACGATAGTCAGAACGATGGAGTTGTGATATACACAAAAAATGACCTAAACTCTGTTGTAACTGAAATAAACATTATTGATGCTAGCTGTATGCAAATAATGTATAATAATGATACGTGCATTCTAGCAATATACCGCTCTCCATCTATTCGCAATATAACACCATTTCTTAACAGTCTAAATAGCATACTCTCTAGTCTTTCCTACACTAAAAACTTAATAATTATGGGAGATTTAAATATCAACATACTTCCAAACAACCCTCACCATCAATGTAACGACTACCTTAACATATTAGAGTTTCATGGATAAATTAGTACTATCAATACACCAACAAGAATAGCTAATGAATCAACATCGTGCATTGATCACGTAATGGTCAAAACTAATAAACAAAACAAAAGCATCGTTTACAAATCAACAATTACAGACCATTACACAACAATATTCACATTGCAATCCGACACCACAAAAAACAGAAGAGATCAGTCAATCGTATATAATAATATTAATTTTGATTATTTAAAAAGTATAATTAAAAATAAATCTTGGCAAGAGCTTTTACAAATAAAAAACTCAGAGGATGCATGGAATTATTTTTTTGACTTTTTGAAAAATGAATTAATTAATAATACTACAATTTTAACAAAAAAAAATCCTAACAAAATTAAACCCTTGAAATCATGGATAAACTACTCAATTATCAACTGCATTCGTAAAAGAAACGTACTACACAAAAAAGTGAAAGAAAATCCTTACGACATAATATCACTAAACATCTACAAAAGATATAGAAATACATGCGGCGAAGTCATTAGGAAGGCGAAAGAAATCTACTACAGAGACAAAATCCAAGAAAGTAACAACGATCCCAAAAAAATATGGCAAATTCTAAGAGAAGCCACAAATACACAAAACACCATAACAGGACAAACAGGACATAAGTAAACTTTGTATTGACGGACAAATTATTGACACCTCAAAAAACCCCAAGCTCGTTGCGGATTACATCAATAATTTTTTTATAAATATTGGTTCAAATCTTGCTTCTCGTCTACCAAATTGTGGAAATGATCTACCTGCTGAAACAGAACTTCAATTTCCTAAAAGAAGATTCAAATTTCAAACTGTTTCAGGGGAAGAGATTATAAAAATAATCAATTCTCTTAAAAACACTTCTTCTGCCGGGGTTGATGGAATCACAGCTAAGATTTTGAAAACACTGTCTACGGAAATTACATTGCCCCTAGAACACCTAATTAACCTTAGTATCAGTCAAGGACACTTCCCCTCAAACCTGAAACAAGGTATTGTTATTCCCATACATAAAACAGGTAACAAGACAGACATAAACAATTACAGACCAATAACTCTACTGACCAGTCTATCCAAAGTATTTGAAAAAATTATCAATGCTCAGTTAGTAAAATTTCTAGACAGCCATAAACTACTCTCAGCAAATCAATACGGGTTTCAAGAAAGCAAGAGTACCTCAGACGCTATGGCCGCCGTAACTGACTTTATTGTAAAAAACCTTGACAAAAGCAAAAAATGTATTTCAATTTTTTTAGACCTTTCTAAAGCCTTTGATACAATATCACACAGTAAATTAATAAACAAACTTCAAATAATCGGTATTACAGGCAACGAACTTAACTTTTTTAACAGCTACCTTGATGAACGCAAGCAACAAGTGAAAATAATGAACACACTTAGCAATCAGCGCTCAACTAACTATGGTATACCACAAGGTAGCATATTAGGACCGTCCTTGCTCCTTTTATATATCAACGACTTATGTAACATTAACATTCAGGGAAAAATAGTTAGTTTTGCCGATGATACTGTTTTACTGTTCGAAGCTGACACTTGGCTAGCTGTCTACAATAAAGCAGAAACGGAAATAAACATCGTAAAAAAGTGGTTAGATACAAATACACTCACATTGAACACCGAGAAAACTAAATATGTCACATCAAGCATAAATATAACAGGTCAACCTCATGATGATGCCTCTATTAGGATACACACATGTATGAATTCCGATGAATCTTGTCAGTGTCCGTACATTGAGCGCACTACACAGATGAAGTATCTCGGCCTCACAATTGATCCATATCTCAAATGGAATTTTCACACGCAAATAATTGCAAACAAAATAAGAAAAACCATGCACTTTTTCAGAACGATACGAAACTTTCTAGACTTGCAACACTTGAAAATGATTTATTTTGCAGTCTGTCAATCTGTTATTGAGTATGGTATCATAGCATGGGGAGGCGGTACTGCATCAGCACTAGATCCAATCATAAAAGCACAAAAAACGATTATAAAAATAATTCTTAGACTACCCCTAATTACGGACTCGAACTTTATCTTTAATATTATGAATGTGTTTGACGTTCGTCAGATATATGCAAAAACAATCCTCACTCATTTATACACAAACATACATAAATACTATGAAAAAAGTCTAAATTCTCGCTGTACTCGAAACAATAACAAAGATTTACTACAAATTCCCATAACTCGTACTACTTTTGGTCAACGAAGCTTCAGATACCTTGCAACAAGACTTTACAACATTCTTCCAATTAGTGTAAAAAAATGTGATTCACAAAAAAATTTTAAAAAAAACCTAAAAATTTGGATAAAAAATAATGATAGAGCATTTACCGGTGCACTCACCCAAATTCGAAATTAGTAATGAACCAATGCTGTTATTATTACCAATGTTATTGTTATTGTTAATGCAACCAATTTATTATGTGATTACATTCTAATATAAGTGTAGGTATGTCCACAGCATTATAAATTGATGTAAAATAACTGCCTCAACACAGGCTAGCCTAGTGAGGCAGGTTACGAGAAACCTAAATGTATAATTACAAATCTCTACTCTCTAAGTACCTACTGTTTATATGTATATTGTTTTTTGTTATTAACTTTTGTACTAATGTTACTTTTAAAATATTGTAAGATGTACTTTTTTCTTGTAGTTATAAATCTTCAAATTTTTGTTTAATAAAGATATATTATTATTATTATTCATACGTCCGTCACTCCTAGACGCACTGACCACAAAATTCCTTCGCACCTCTCCTTCCTTTCCTAAAACACCCACCACACAACGTAATCAAAGATGACATAGGCCCTAACGGAAATATTTTCCCTAGGGCCTCCTGGGTGGAGCTAATTTAAAATCTCTAACGAACATGGGCACTGCTAATCTTAACTGTAACGCAGATAAAGCGCCTTTGTAATTCAAAAAGTGTTCAAAACTCGCTAGCTTTAGGGTGATTTATTTTGCACTATTTTTCCTGTTTGGATTTCAAAGGTCTTCAACTTTTTTCAGCTCGCAATGTAATTTCCATTATGAGCTACGGAACTTTGAAATAATCACAATGGTCTGAAAAAAAATATTTAATGCATAAGACTATTTCGAAAATAGTTTACACAAATCAGGCTAAACCGTGTTCATAACTACCAGTAGGTAATTGACGTCCTGTTTTATCTCGACCGTTTTGCATTTTGAGGTGTCTGTAAATTTGTTTGTGCATTCCTTATTCCACTATCGGCAATCTGCTGCATCCACTTTACAATGTAAGCAAGCCTTACTTTGACTAGATGGCTTTTTTTAATTGGTGGCTAACTTTAACTAGACGGTTAACTTTGACTTGATGGCTTGCTTTGAATAGGTGGCTAATTATGAAAAGGTGGCTAACTTTGATTAGGTCGCTAATTTTGACTAGGTGGCTAATTTTGACTATGTGGCTAACTTTGAATAGGTGGCTAATTTTGAAAAGGTGGCTAACTTTGAGTAGGTGGCTAACTTTGAGTAGGTGGCTAACTTTAAATAGATGGCTAACTTTGAGTAGGTGGCTAACTTTGAGTAGGTGGCTAACTTTAAATAGATGGCTAACTTTGAGTAGGTGGCTAACTTTGACTATGGTTCGGTATAGTTTCTTTTGTCAATGTCAACGTATTTATTTGGAATTCGTTATTCGCATTAAAAAATATATATTGATTGAAAATGTAATTGTTATTGATATAGTGACGATTCTTTTGGCGTACCTATTACACCGGATTTGAAATAAATTTAAAAAAAATAGGTACATAAGATTGTAGAACTCGTTTATAATTAAATGGGTAGGTATTTAATAACTTACTCAAAAATCTTACATGAAATTTTATTTTTATTTGATTTATTACATAAGAGAACATCAGAAACATACTTATTTGGACGAGAGGTCTATTGCTGTTCACAGAAATATTAATATTTATAGTAATTCCAGCAAGCATTTGCGTCAGCATGCTCCCCAATCCATTATTTTTTTTAAAGCAGATAAAAACATTCACTAATCTCGTAAACAAACTAAGTTTATAATGCTTTTAGCATAAACTATCAAACCTTTACATTGTCATGTAGTCTAGTGAAATTTCTACCCGTTCGGATGCATTAAGTAATTGGGGTTGTTCGCATCAACGTATCCCCTAATGTAAAGTTCACTAACTAACCAATCTAAGCTTCTTTGAATGACTAATGAAAGCTTTGCATAGCAAGTAAGTTAGCCCTTATTTAGCATTTTGCTACATAATTGAATCTCATTGAAAATGGAGCGAAGTTGCGCCATCGATCCGCTCGCTCCAAAATACGTCTCCACAAAGACAGAACAGAAATTTATTTTAACAATAATAAAAAATACATCAATATATTATATATAACAACGCGCAACGACGGGTTAATATTTCCAAAATTTGTCAATAAGTACGGACAGAGAACTTTGAATACATCATACCGAAGATATTAAATTTATTACCTGACACTATAAAGCAATGTAATTCTATGAATAAGATAAAATATATGGTGAAAAATTGGCTGTCGGAAAAAAACATTTACCTATATTGATATTGATATGTATGAAAAACGTTGAAACTGTAGATATAAGATGTAAATTTTAAATTTTAAAAATGTATAAATATGTAACTAAAATATAAGCACCTGTTGACAAGCCGATTCAATTGGCTTAGCAGGACTTGTTTGTTGATTGTATTATGTATTTTCTATTCTTTCAATAAAAAAAAAAAATAAATATATATTATAATAAGCAGAAGAAGCCAGAAAATAAAAATAGTAATAACAACAGAATTATCTTTCTTATTTCATTTTCTTTGTTTTCTTCAGTTTCATATGTTCAAGATATGTTAAAATTTGTTTTAATTATTAATAATTATTGTGGTGAACGTATGTCTTGCGGTATAAAAGAGACATGCAAGTATGAGTGAGACAGCATGAGTAACGTATAAAAGGGTGTGATTGCTGTCTCTCGTCCTCTTTGCATTCAGGCTTCCTACGAAGCACACCTGTACACAATCTCGGAATAAACATCAATAGTCTACCTACGACTAATTATTGTCTACCTCACCCTGTACTGAGATCACCATCCCAAGAAGATGTGGATCCATACAACGGAGTCCAGAGGCAATGTTGATAACCGGCCACGGTCATCACAATTATATAGGTATATTTTGTTTTTTTTTTTTTTAATAAAATTTTCTTATATTTAATTTGTGTATGTTATCTTATCAGAGGTAATGTCACAAGGAGAAAATCCAAAATTGGTATTGACTATGTACTTTTAATTTATTTTGGCCATGTACTTGTACGACATGTTCAAACTGAAAATCTTTTTGATTTCCCGAAAATGAATAAATAAATATTAAAATTAGTCTTAAAAAAGCTTCAATAAGTTATTTCAAATTAAGTACCTATAATAGTTATTTATCTATGATCTGACCTGCCACGCAGTTGGTGGGCAGTTGCATCCGCCGCGAAGACCCAGACAAACCTCACCCTCACCCCACGGGCACCCCTGTTAAGTCACCACACACAACGAACCATTTGGGGTGACCTATGGCAGAGGTTAAATTCATTTAGGTTACTTAGAATGTGTTATTGTGATAAGATTTCAGTCTACAAATCTGTTTTAAATAGATTACACATCATTAGTAACCCTTTTGCTCATGTAACGTTTTTAATAAACCTCTATTAAAGTGTGAAGAAGTATTTATACACAGTGCATCTTTTTAGTGAGCTTTTCCTTTCTTTTGTTTACTCGTGTAAGGTCCTATTTTTTCATCTTTTTTTTCTATATTTAATATTTTGCGCAATGACTGTTCACAACTATCATGTATGTAAATGATATATAGCCTTTAATTCTAAACAAATTAAATACTTTTGGCCGGGAGCATCTTAAATAATATAATTATATCATCTGTGAATAAGGCGAAATTCCACCCTGAGAAGCATAATATAGCGTCGTGGTGATGACGTTGATTCGGTCTAAACTACAAATTTGTTGCAACTTGTCTGACTATAGTCTGTATGGTAGCGCCGCGCGCCGCCTTAATTATGTGAGCAATCATCTAGCTAGACCAGGGGTCGGCAACCTGCAGCTCGCGAGCCACATACGGCTCTTTGGATTTGAAGCTGCGGCTCTTTAGTTCCATACGCAAATATTATTGATTTAAAAAAAAACATTTAAAAATCGTTCTGAATCGATGAACGAGGATTGGGCACCATTTCTATCTCTCAGCCTTATTCGCTTTTCACCGCACCCCTCCCCCATGACACGCGTCATCACTGTCGTCAATCCGTCGTCTGTGAAATGAATTTGCTGACAGTATACCATTGTTTCTTAACCGTATCGTCCCCTTTACCACAGTGAAAATATCCAGTCCCCCCCCCTAAAAATGATTTATGCAAGTACTATTATTGTTAACTCATTCTTCATACATACTTCGTTCATCCTAGATACTAGAGACTGTAGATCTTCCATAGTGTTAGAAATCAGCACCGCGTCAACAGGCAACATACTTTCAGCCTATTCAATTTCGCGCCCAATCCCACATCTTTCAATTCTTGCATACAATTATCCATGTATAGATTGAATAACCATGGTGACATTACGCAGCCTTGCTTAACATCAGCTGGTAAAACCATGTATGATCGTGTTAGAAATGTGGATATCCGCAAAGAATGTAAGGCTGATGTGAGTATAATGAGCAAAATTAAGAAAGGGACCCTCAGATGGTTTGGCCACGTAGAGCGAATGAACGAAGAAAGTAGTGTTAAAAGAATATATGATGCAAATGTGAATGGTAGAAGAAGTCGGGGACGTCCGAGGAAGAGATGGCACGATCAAGTAAATCAGATACTTGAGACGGGCCATGTCAAAAGTCAGAATAATAGAAGAGTATGTATGAGACGATGTATGAATGTGAGTGAGGCAAAGAGTGTGTGCCAAGACCGAGTTGTTTGGCGGTCCGTCCTCTCTGCCTACCCCTGCGGGGAAACGGCGTGATGGTTAGTTAGTTTTTTTTACTATTATTGTTGGCAAGAAAAAAAATTGTGGCTCTTTAAAAACTTTGAAATTTTGTGAATTGTAATTTTTGACTCTTCAGACTCAAAAGGTTGCCGACCCCTGAGCTAGACCATATGTTCTCAACACCCCCTTGTGGACTTTCAGGGGGGCAGTAAAAGATCCAGAGAAAATTTGGGAGCGTTAGTGGGCAGGTAAAAAGACAAAAAAACACGCTAATCACGTACTAATAAAGCAAAATAATGTTTTATATTAGTTAATTTTCGGTTTTGTATGTATTATAATCATTTTTATTATATCCACTGGAGCGACTGAAACTTTTTTCTCTGATTGCTCGAAATTTTTTGATGACTGTTTTGAATGTTCTCCGCTCACCTTAAAAAAATCGTACCTCCGAATTTTAAGAGCGTTTAACCAGCCAGCGGACGAAAATCCACATTTCGTCGAAAGTTGTTCTTCCGATCGTGCAGGGCGGTTACAATGAGAAAGATTGATTTTTCTCCGTACCAGCTTTTTTAAATTATAACTCAATATCGAATTTATTTCAATCCAAATTAGCTTTAATTTATACCTTCATCCAAAAATGCTGAAAGGCGTGATGATAAAACTATTAAAATAGTGTACTTTTTGTAGTTATTTTTTGATTATAAGTATTTATCATTTTTCAATAATGTCTAAATTTAATAAGAATGTTAAAAAAATCTGAAATATATTAGTTTGTAAGTGCGCAAATAAATACACAAATGGACCAATTTTCGTCAAGAAACACATGTACGTACATATTTTTTAATGATTTTATTGAAACTAAAATTAAAATTCTAATACATAACTTTGCTAGATAATGTATTGATTTATTTTACTGCATGATTACATTATTTGAAATGGGTGTGGTATAATACAAAAACTTTTTTGAAAATTTAACAAATCTGCCAACGACCTATGGAATAACCTTATTATACTAAAAATTTAAAAAAATTCTAAAAATTTATTACATAACTATGCTAGATAAAAGAACAATCTTTCGAAATCCATTTATAATTTTTTGTGGAAAAGAGTCAATACGTCTAAAAACTTTTTTGAAAATGACGTATTTCCGGCATTCTCTGGTAATGCCCTCTTAATATGGAAACATACAAACTGATTTTAGTACTATATAGCTAATGAATTCACCTGACTTTTGACGATTATCACATATTCGTAGAAATTGTGAAAAAATATTATAAAAATGTAAACATTTGAAACAGAAATATTCTTAGGATTTTTTACCTATAAACTCTCGTAGGAAGTCAATTTTGCGTTCACGTTAAATGTTTTCTATGAAGTTTCTTTTAAATAGTCTAATTGATTATGATAATCTACAAATATATATAACAAAACCGAATTTTGATAAGTTGTGAAGTGTTTAATGTTCCCTTCGAGCAAACTTTTGACAGAAATTATGGTCGAAGAATGGCGACACTTTAAAATGGGCTAAAATGCAATTTATAAGGTACTTACCAAAAATAACTGCAGAAACTCAAACAGATTCATTAATTATTTTAAATCCACAATAAAATTAACTCGGTTATTGGTTTATTTATTGAAAATACTGCATCGTAAATCACTGTCCGATGAGCAAAAAAAATACGCAAACATAACCACAAAATTTTTGTTTTTCTCATATACACCGAATTTTAAGGATAGAAACACGCTAAAACACGTCGAATGCATTACTAATTCAATCATTACTATACTGGTATACATATGTGTGAGAAAAATCCACATAATTACGATAAAAAGCCGCATTTTACACAAACATTTTGACAGTTGAGCGTTTTAAACAAATCCATATAATACGATATAGAAAAATGAGATAATTCATAAATAACTAGAGTACACTGCCATCTCTTGAATACGAATGTAAGTAGTATTTTTCACCTTATAAAAAACGTCAAAATTAAACAACGGACTTGAAAATATTACAAAAAAATGTTTAATGTATCTAGGGAAAATTTATCAAAATTGGCAGCAAATAGTGCCATATTGTGGCAAAAAGCGCTCCAGTTGATACGTGCAAAAATTCACATATTTTGGTAGTTCGGGAAGTGGATGAACATTGAACTGAAAGATTCCATTATATTCAGATCAACATTTAGTTGGGAATTTAGTCATATGAAATTTTATATTTTTATCGTGTAATATTATCTTGTTTTTATTTTTAACTTTATGAGTAAAACCTCAAAATGTAATATTTAATTAAATGAAGTTTTAGTAAGTTGAATTAGTTTCAGAAATTTTTTTCTGTTTCCAGATTTCGCTGATATTGCCTTCATTTAATTAAATATTGTCATCTGACGTGTATTAAATTAAGAAAATTATTATGATTAAAAATTGACACTATATCATGAATACAAGAAGGAAAGAGTTAGCAACTCGGAACTTAAAATACAAAAGAATTGATTTTTTTTAACTTGTAAACAAATAGGTAAAACAATTAATATAATATATTTTTAACTGAATTATTGATTCCGTGAAAGTTGAGTAAATTCAATTCTCAAAAGTGAAAATTGGGGCCCTAGAAAAAAATATTCTCAAAGTGGCCGGTGGGCAAAATAAGGTTGAGAACCTATGAGCTAGACTGTTCAATTTTCAGAGGAAAACATAAAAAAGCCCCCAGCATAATTAAGAGCTCCATCGCTATTGAACATCAGTCCACTCCCGCTTTACAAAGTACCGATTCATAAGGTGGGCGACAAGACCACGTAATTAGTTTCAATTTGTCTTGGAATTGGATTGGAGCTAGTTTGTTAAACATTCAATGAACTTGTAGTTTCTGAATTTGTCGCATTGAAATTTGCAAATATGTTTGTGTCTGCAGATAAATGCAGATATTATTTATTATTCGTTAACTCATTTACATCCTCAACTAGAGAGCGGTAAATGCTCCACATATACGTCATTTTGTTTTGTTTTTTTTTTTTTTTTTTTTTTTTTTTAATTTGAAAGGTTCCCGTTAAATACCGATTGTAGGTGCGTTTTAGCTTTGTATCAAGTTGTAATAAGCTGACAAACTTAACAAGTTGATAGTTGTTCTTTTGATCTGAACACAATTTGTTCAAAAGCTGAAATGTACTTAGAAGCTTTTAAACCGTAAAAAAAAAACAAAATGGTGCTGAACGGAAACTTGATTACTTGAACGCGTGTTTTCTGAGAAACAACTGGGCCTTGGAATCGCCCTCCCACTCCCTTCATCCTCAACACTTCACGAGTTGGGGATGTAGTTCCGGAGGTGACCCTACAGTTGATCCGCCGACAATTGGCCCCCGGGAAAGGTTTTTATTATAAAATATAATTTTTTGTGCATTATTTCCCAATTTCAAATATAAAATCGACTTAAAAATACCCTTAATAATACTCGTAAGTTTGTATGAATATTAAAAGAATTTATATACAGTGTCGATTTTTTGTACATATATGTATACACAGTTTATAGAAAAGTAGATTTTTCGTTTATTCATTTTTCCTCGATTTGAATGAAAATATTCGTTGTTATCCGGTGGCACATCCTCTCTGCACATCCTTTCGAGGTCACTTAGTTATATAGTGTGTAATTAGGTATACCATATTTTCGTACTTGACGTGCTTGACTTACTTTAACCAGTGATTCCTGGCATTATTTGGAGTAAAAAATGTAAATGAAATTTTAGTCGCCGGTGACATTTTTGATGTTTTTTTTTTCTAAAAAAACATAAAAAAATTATAGACGCTGGACAGTTGGAGGCGGGTTAAGGGGTTGGTTGGATACTCGGCCGAGTGACCAGTGACCACATGGTCTATGTCATCTGGGATACTGTGTGGAGGGTCTTTTTGAGGAGAGGAAGGAATGAACATTGGTCTTGAAGAGACCCATGTTGTAGGAAGGAGGAAACACATAGGCCGGCAAATCATTCCACAGCCGAGCTGTTGAACACAAGAACGAGTCGAAGAAACGACCCGTTCTCATGTGACAAATGTCAACCGTGCACAAATGTTGGGCACGCATTTGGCGTGTTTCCCGACTATGCACCGGTGCCGAAGGGATCAATGACGCTAGTTCCTCGGAGCATCTTCCATTGTAATAGCCTCAGAACAGACTTTAGTCTAGTGAGGAGGGTAAGGAAAAAAATCATGTTGTACATAACTAATAATAAATAAACGCCCGGGTTGCCGGCACTGAATTGAAATTGAAAAATTGAAATACCGGTAGAACAAGGATAGCATTCCCACCCGACGCCTATGCTCTAAAGATTGCAATCCGTCTGTTAAGATGGGAGAATCTATTAAGCGGACCGCCCGTTTCTGCACAGAGTCGAGGGTATTTTTCAGGTATTTTGGAGCTCCAGACCAGAGGTGGCTGCCAAATTCAACTGTGGGGCACACTTGTGATTTGTAAAGGGTTAGCAGTTGTGTAGTATTAAAGTATCTGCGGGCCCTGCACAGTACGCCCAGTTTTTGGGAGGCTAACTTTACTCTGGCTTCGATGGAGCCCCCATACCTGAGCTGGTCACTTAGGGTTACACCAAGCATATCAATGGAGGGCCTGTTCGGAAGATTGCTACCGTTGAAAGATTTTCATTTCGATCCCTTTTAGACGTAATCAGACAAGATTGGACCTTTGAAACATTAAATTCAACGAAATTATTTTTACCCCAAGAGAAAACACTCTCGACGTAACCGTCCATTCTCTGCTTCTAAGCCCTCCGAGCCGTTGGAGTTTGTGTGCCCTTTGGGAGCTTGTCAAACAAAAAGCTATCATGGACTGTACTGTCATCCGCGTAACAATGAATTGGTGCACTGATGTGAGCATACTAATTTCACCCTAAAAAAACAAATGATACATTTTCAGTAACAAAATAACCATCGAATAAACGGTCGCACACGTGAATTTGTGAAATGACAGGTGATAATGACCTGCCATACAACCTTCGAAGATATTAATTTGTTACCAGGAAACCACATTTCAATGTCAATTGGCCCACTTAATGCTTACCCAAAAAGCTTGAATATTATTTTCAATGACATATTATACTGACCGACTTTTTTTAATTCTCATAATTATTTAAAGATTTCGTAGCTCGTCACTACTCGGCTTCACCCGGTATATGCATAACGTTCAATAACTAACGGAAAAAAAACTGACAATATGTAAAATTTTTTGTTCACTCTATGGATTGTTTTTAAGAAATATTTTTTTCATCAAGGAAATACCATTGCAGAATGATAACACTTGCATTCATCTAAAGTTATCCAAATAATAATGCCAGAACTGCCAGACGGCCGGCGTAGTCCAACTGTAAGGCGCTTGACTTGCATACCGAAGGTCGCGGGATCGAATCCCGGCGTGGCAAATAAATTTTATTTGATTAATTTGTGTTATTTCACAATTTATTCATTTAAAATAATATATATTATATTTGCGGCACGTTCCAGAGTGGAATATATACTCTCAGTATCACCCTGGTGTAAGACCACCATTCAGAATTGAAAGTTGCTTGAAATGGCATTAGCCGTGTTTGGTGACCAGATCTGAATAGCTAGGTACTTCCCCGCCTTCCTCTTCCCTATCTCCTTCCCCTCCCCGCTACCTTCAGCCTCAAAACATACCCTAAATGGGCATGCCATAGTCCCACTGGCTCCAGACGGAAGCAGTTGGGACTCTTGTGCGGTATTCATTTAAAAAAAAAACTCACTTTTTGAGAGTTTTTCGAGAGTTTTTGGTATTTTTAGACCGGCCTCCGTGGTTGAGGGGTAAGACTCACGACAACAGCAATTTGGAGGTCACGTATTCGTATCCCGGCATGATTATAAATTTTATTTGATTAGTTTGTATTATTTCACAATTTAATAATTAAATCCGCGGAAAAATTAAATTTAAGTAACAAATGTACATTTAATAAAACTCTTTAAAAAACAAAATGTCTAGAAATTGTTACATAGTTAATGCCCAAGAAATACAAAAAAAAAAATAATAATAATAATATAAGTTACATTCGCGGCACGTTCCAGAGCGTTAGATACTTTCAGAATCGCCCTGGTGTCCGACCACCATTTAGAATTGAAACGTATTGGTGACCAGATCTGAATAGCCAAATACTTTCCCACCTTCATCTTTTTCATCTCCTTCCCCTCCCCAATACCCTCGCAGACACATTAATCTAGGGATATTTATATTTGTATTCTAATTTATTATATATTACCCACAAAAATGTTGTATAAATATCCTGTTTGTGTCTCAAGAAAATAAATAAACGTACCCTAATTGGGGTTAATATAGTCTCACTGGCTCCAGACATATATTCATATTTTAAGATTAATCTTTCCGTCGTTAAACAACTTCAACAAATCTGAGTTACTCTTTTCAAAATTTACCGAAATGTTATTTCACTTGTCAAAGTCTTGCCTTTATAAGGTAAAATTTTATTACGACTTGAAAAAAAGATTTATTAGTCGCCCATTCTGCTCTTATTGGATCGGATATTCCCTTTTCAAAAATGCTAACTTCTGTCAAAATCCCATCGGAGAAGGGTCCCCCCTTTGGAAAATTGGCGCTCGAACGCGCCAACATTTCAGAGGAAATTCTACACGGAGGTTTATTTATCTTTCAAATGATTTCTTTCAGATGCATTGTGTATTTACGTACCTTCAGCGTGGAGTATATAAATATATTTATAAGGGTTTTTGATAAAGAATTCCTCCTGTTGACAAAATTTCTAGAGAAATCCAAATTAAACTGATGGATTCGTTGTAACCGCTCTTTCTCATAGGTGTATAAATGTAGATGTTAGAAAAATACAGATTACAATGAAATTCTTAGTGTTAGGTCTGGTTTTAAAATACTAAGCACCATAAAGTACAATAATTGGATGTTTTATTTACTGGGAAGGCTAAAAACTGGGAAAAGTAAAGAAAAAAAGGGAAACCTTTTTACACATTTTTTTTTAAATACGAGTTTCGCTGAAAACTAATTCTTTCACCAAACTTTTTTTTTGAGAAACCAATTTATTATTACAATAGTGAGAAAGCACTAGACCAGTGGTTCCCAAATTGTGAAAAAGCTCTAGACCAGTGGTTCCCAAAGTGGTCTATGCGGACCCCCAGGGGTGCCCAGGATCATTCAGGAGGTCCGTGGAAAATTAAAATTGATTTGGGGGTCCCTGAATGACGTCAGGGGGTCCGTGGAAAGATATATTGACACGCGTTTTATTCATAATATGGAAATTTCGTCGGGGGAGGGGCGTAATGGGGTGGGATGTTTCGCCCCACCTCATCCTATCCTACCCCGTTCCACCCCATATCCCATTCGGCCCCTCCTTTGTGGTAAATTTGCCGTCCCACCCTATCCCATTCCGCCGCCTACGTTGTGGTAAATGTGCCGTCACATCCTACCACATTCCGCCCTCTCCGTTGTGCTATCCGCCCCGGGGTCCATGGGCCACAACAGTTTGGGAAAGGTCCGTGGGCCAAAAGAGTTTGGGAACCACTGCTCTAGACAAACTAATGTGGGTTCGAACTGTTACTAAGAAAACATTTTCATTAAGGTGACGCACCACGTCGTGCAACAAGCCGCTAACAATAACACTCCTTACGTAGATGGCGATACGGTTTACATTCCCGTTTAACATTTATTCACTAAAAAAACATCACCAAAAAGCGTGTTTTATTTTATTTAGTGAAGCTTGGGCACAAATATTTAAACTTTTTGCGATCATTTTGTAAATAATTTAAGTTTCCACATTATACAATAAAACCATAACCGAAAAGATATTCATAAGTAGGAGATTTTAGAAACTTTAAAGCAATTTTTATAGCCCTGATACTTGTTTTTTTCTGGGCTTATAAAAAGATTAATCGATAAAATACTCGATTATTTCAAAGGCCAAATATGTGTTCTACTCGCAGTATTTAATTAAAGCATCTGAAATATTTTAAAGCGATCTAATTTTCAAACCAAAATCATTTGATGTTGCATTGCTTATCATAAAATCATGATTTTAAAAATAATCACTGATCTTTTTGCCTTTAAGAGTTTATTAACTGATCGGGTTTGCTTCATAGAAAAAAAACATAAAAAACATTCTCTGGAAAGCAAAAGATTAAATCTTAACAAAAAAGTAGATAGCCACAAAAACCTTATCCCTAACTTTTTTACTGTAACTAACTGCCAGTTGTAACTTTCAACCGACAGACTTCAGGAAATTAATTATCCACAAATTGTAAAGCCTCTTTGATAAAAGTTTTCAGTTTTTTTTTTCCAAATCCGTGATGAATAGGACGATACAAGGCTACACCTCGTTAGTGAATTCTCTGGAAGTTGAATACAAATGTATCAAGGAGGGAGATTATTCAGGAATAATTGGAAGCATATAACGACTGGGCTCATTAGAAAATGTTTGAAGTTTTTAAAAGCACACTCAATAAATATTATGTTATTTATTATTGTAAAATATTCAGGTCTTCACAAAGGAGTAAAATGGTAGACTGGTTTTTTGAATGAAGCACTTTTGACAACAAATTCTTCGTTTTTTTATTGTTATGATTTGATATTTATAAATTGAGGACAATAACTTTTTCCCCACCCAACGGACAAGGGTTCAATGGTATTTAAGATTTGTCAGTGCAAGTTTTAGTTAAGAAATGAGGTTTTTTATAAAGCTGCTGGACAAATGAGACAATTTGTTGATAGTAATATTTTCTTAATTTAAATTCATAATGGGTTTGAACCCTGGGTACAAATTAAAACAATTATGATAACCATTTTAAAAGTATATATCTGTTTTTTTTACATTTACTCTACACAGGAGGCAACGGGAAAAAATAATTTACCTCAGTGCTTATTTCGATGTTGTGTGGAGGGTCTTTTTGAAGAGAGGAAGATGAGATGAGAGAAGATCATTGTCTTGAAGAGACCCATGTTGTAGGATGAAGGAAACACAAAGGCCAGCAAATCGTTCCACAGCCGAGCTTTTGCATTCATGAATTAGGCGTATAAGTGACCCGTTCTCATGTGACAAATGTTGGGCGTTGTGTACATTTGTTGGGCGCGCTTTTGGCTTGTTTTACTACTATGCACCGTTGCCGAAGGAATCAATGACGCTAGTTCCTTTCGAGCATTTTCCATTCTTATACCGGTAGAACAAGGACAGCATACCTACCTGACGCCCGTGCTATAAATATTGCTATCCGTTTATTAAGATAGGGGAATCTATCAAACGGATCGCCCGTTTTTGCATAGAGTCATGGGTTTTTTCTGGTATTTTGGGGTTCCGCACCAGAGGTGGCTGCCAAATTTAAACGTGGGGTGCACTTTGTACGTGGTTTGTACGGGGTTAGAAGTTGTGTTTTTGAGAGGGTAACTTAACTCTGGCTTCAATGGAGCCCCGTGTCCGATCTGGTCACTTAGAGTTAGTTATACCAAGCATATCAAAGGAAGGCATGTTGGGAAGATTGCATGTGTTGAAGGAGACTACATTGTCATTTCGACCCCTTTTAGTCCTTAATTATATTGCGTCATACAAAATAAATTTTTCACGTTTTCCGATTAATCTACGCTGACAGGCATTCATGAAAATTGGTGGGGAAGAAATAATGTAGGAAGAGAGAATCATCGCGATTAATACATTGATGTGATAAAGTCATCTTTATTGGGGTTATAAGCAATCAGAAGCCGGAAAAAACGAGTTTTTCATTTTTCCTGGAGACATTTTATTTTATTAAAGTAAAAATGTAGAGGTATACATAATGTTGTAACTTTGAACTCGATTCTGTTTTTCTGTTGTTTTTGTTTTGGAATAATGAATTAAAAAGCTGCTGTAGCGTTCTTCTTAAAACACAGCTGAGGAATTTTTACACAAGCTTTCTAAATATATTGAACTAAGTTTTTTTCTTACTGAAGATTTTGCCTCTGTCAGGCAATGCCAACAAACTATAATTTAGTGTCTTAAATTTTTAATTATATTAGTTAATTCAATATATTCAAACCCAGTTCGTAATAAGCTAAAATTAGATATCCCATATTTTATGTGTTACGTAAATGGTCACGGTTTGTCTTATAAGGTGAAAAGCTATGACCGTTTTAGAATAACTTAATTAAACAAAAAAAACATAAACAAGATATAATATAAAACATTCAAAAATACTGCAGAGTTCTGCGTCCATAAAGTAACCACAAAAAAGCTTAATAATTTATAAAAAAATATCTTATGGATATAAACCCTTCCACATCGTTGCATAAAATTATAGCTTAAAACACTTCAAGTTATTACACTTTGATAATTAAATGTTTTATTCATTAAACTAGGGTAGGTACCAACTTGCAAGAATAACCTTTGAAAAAATCTTCGCATACAATGAACTCTATTTAGTTCTAACATGCGTAAATACGAGTATTACCTATAATATAAAAATGAATCGTTGAATGTGTTGCTAAGCGCATAACTTTCGAACGACTGCACCAAATTGGATAATTCTGTGTGTTCGTTATTGTCAGGACAAGGTTTTTATAAAACTTCAGGTGAGCTCTGGCATTATGAAAATTGTGTAAAAAATTGCTATTGGTGGCACGCGAGGAAGCGGCTATTGCTATGGAAAGCGGGAGGGAGGGATAGATGGGGGAGGGGAACCAGGGAGGGGGAGGGGAACCTGAGAGGGGGAAGGGGGGAGGGGAACGCGGGAGGGGGGTACGCGGGACGGGGAGAGTGAGGTGGGAGTGGAGTGGGGAAAGGGAAGGTGGAGGTGACGGAGTGGGAACGTGAGAGGGGAAGAGGACGCAGGAGAAGAAGGGGAGGCGGAAGGGGAACGGAACGAATGGGAAAGGACGCTCAGGGAGAAACAATTTCTTTATTAAATGGCATAGCAACGCATGCCGGGAACCAGCTAGTATTACATAAACATGCGTAGGCGGGAAATTTTGATATCGATCATTCCACCATATTTAACAATTAACAAATTACAAGTAGATTATTGGAATATTATATTTCGAAGCTTGAATTTCGATAGCAGGTACATCAATAAGTAAATTACTCTGGTATTTTGGTATACTGCCATTAACAAATACATTCACTGTGTATCAATCCAATTAATACTACATAAGCTGCCATAATTATAATTCGAGCGTAATTGGACGCTGTTGAAACGATAAAATAATTAATATAACAGTGTTGTGGTGATGACGAATTCAGAAAAAGTATATGGTTGTACTAATTATTGTAAATGTTTTCCGTATAGGAATGGACATTCTCAAAGTAGATATCATATTAAAGTTGAACGATATCGATATACGTTTAAGGTAGTACGATATAATTATAGTACATACATATTATATTTAATGTCAATTGCATTGACAAATGCCACTTTTTCAGGAAAGCGCTTGGGGATTTTTAGATGAGTGAATTTGATAGTGTTAGTGGCCTGTTTAATGTAGTCAGATAGAGGTGCATTTTTTGTTTATATGTATGTGTGAATATGTATGTGTATATGTATGTATATGTGTGCATGCACATGTGTACAAAAACTATGTATATGTATGTGTGGGCATGTATTTACACATGTATGCATGCATGCCAAAGATATTTAAATATAAGAGATGTGTTTTTACTGGGTGGGACTGTACTTCCTGGTGTCGCCGATATTAATAACCAGTTAATGACGATCTCTGAATTAGAGTGATAAGTTATTTCGCTCGAAATCCAGAGGTCGCTGGCTTAAAATCGGACGTAAATAAATAAAATTTATTAAATTTGCATTGGTTTGATCTGACGCTTAGAATTCTAAAATTAATTCCAAATTTCATAAAATATTTTTTCATAAAAATCTTTCGAATAGCTGTGATTCAAAATTGAGTTTTTTTGTATATGTTTGTATCTGCAATTATCAAATAGGCCATATAGATTCAGATATATAAAAGAATTCAAAGTAGACCGGAATAAATAGCTATCACGACCAGTGGCGGCCGCTGCCCTGAAAACGTGGAGGTTCACTCATAATCCGTAACTATGAGATAACGATTACTAAGCAACATTAGGTAAAAATGATCCCACTAATCTTATTTGGAGAGAAGATCTATTTTAAGCTGTTTTCGAAGTGCGAAAACTTCTACATATCGCTTTTTAATTAAAATTTTTATTTTTCGGTACTAAGAAAATAAAAACACAATACTATTTTTTCGTGAGTAAATCTTAAATTTCAACCCAAAAAATTCTTTTTTTACAATGTTTACAATGTAGTGTAAGAAGAATATACGACGCAAATGTGAATGGTAGAAGAAGTCGGGGACGCCCGAGGAAGACATGGCACGAGCAAATGAATCAGATACTTGAGTCGGGCCATGTCGAAAGTCGGAATAATAGAAGAGAATATATGAGACGATGTATGAATGTGAGTGAGGCAAAGAGTGTGTGCCAAGACCGAGTTATTTGGCGGTCCGTCCTCTCTGCCTACCCCTGTGGGGAAACGGCGTGATGGTTGGTTAGTTGGTTTTATATTTCATTTTAAACAGGATACAAACAGTATTTATAAACAATGTATAAACAACAGGAGGGCAAAATTGTCAAAGTTACCTATGAAAAAATTGTATTCCTTAATAATCTGCGTTTTATAATTTAAAACACCAATCAATAAAAAAGCAAATATATGTAAAATTTAGGTATTTGCTGTACCTTTTGATAAAAAAAAGAATTATTCAGTTTGGTTAAGTATTTTGGCCTTAAATCAGAATTTAAGTTTGTATGATAAAGGCCGCTGGGTGGCACACCAATTTTCATACATATGGCCGGTGTTGCGCGCTGGCGATGTTTGGGATATTCGATACAAAAACATAATTCGTTCCGCTTGCAATGGGCCTGCACACCGGACAGGGTAAATTCGCGCGGAACTTTAAGAATTTGCTCTCCCTGATTCATATTATATTATGCATTATATTGGTAGGTGATATTTTTAATGAAATTCATAGATTTTATATTTTTCGGTAAGATATTATAAACTGATTTTAGACGATATAATTTACGAGTGCTGCACACAAACACACCGTTCAACCAGCCGCCCTTGATCACGACATATATTCAAAGAGCTAATGCGCAGAATTCGCGTGTTTATAAATTTTACGATTTTTTAAACATTTAATTTATATTTTCTAAAAATTTACAAATCGAACGCTCACTTTTTTATATTATTGAACACGATTTTGTTATTATTGACGGGATTGCTCGAGTTTAGGGCATTTTGGTAATAAAAGAAGCAATTTGGTTTTCATTATTAGTAACTACTTTTTGTATGTAAATAAATACCTGGAGTCAATGGGACTATGGCATCCTTATTTTGGGTTTTTTTGGGAGACCGAAGGTAGTGGGGAGGGGAAGGATGTGGGGAAGAGGATCGTGGGGAATTAGGGGAATTACTTGAATTGCCCTTCAGATCAGGGTCACCAAAACGGCTAAAGCAGTTTCGATTCCGAATGGTGGTTTTACACCAGAGCGTTACCGAGATACCTTCCTAGGTAGAAGTATTTAAAAAAACTCATCTATATGTAATAGAAGTATTAAATAAAAGATCATCTGCTTATGGTTTTGCCACAGTTTGATAATGCCTTCATAAGGCAAAACAGCTGTCAAGAGAAATAATAATTGTTGGACCTTTTTATAACCTGAATAATAATCTCATGGTTATCTATTTATCTATCTTATCTATACATAAAAATGAATTGCCTAAATATGTGTACCCGCATAACTTCCGAACAACTTTACCTATTTCATTCAAACTTCGGGCATTTGATGTGTGCATGCCCGCGAAGCTGGGCTCTGGCATTGTGAAATTTGTATAAAAAAATTGCAATAGGTGGCACGCGAGCTGTTTGAAAACTGAATGTATCGCGACTGAATGAATAGAATGCGGGAGGGGGGAGGGGAACCCAAAAGGGAGGAAGGTAAGTCGGGAGGGAGGGGGGGTTCGCGGGAGGGGGGAAGGGAACCCAGGAGTGGGGGAGGGGGATTTGGGAGGGAGGTTCGCTGGATGGGGGAAGCGGACGAGGGGATTGGGGTGAGGGAAGGCGGAGTTGGAACGCGTCAGGGGAAGAGGATGCGGGAGAGGAAGGGGAACGGGAACGGGATGGGAAAGGAAAGGCAGGGAGAAACAATTTTTTTATTAAGGCTCTGCAACCGGGCCCGAAAAGAAGAAGATGAAGAGATACAAAATTACGAATGTTAGAGGAGAGCGCTAACATTTACAGCGACAAAATCGATGCGAAAATTGCGAAAATGTTTAATAAAACACTACTCGTTTAAAATAGAGCAAACATCTCGCGGGCATTATCTTAAACAGCATTTAAAGAAACACTGTGAATTTTTTCATACATATAACTTGTAAAATAACTGAAACAAACGTGTTAATAATAAATTTTGGAGCATAATTTGCGATTTTTTTCTATCGAGGGAATTTTATATAATTTGGGTTTCGGCGCGGGTAAAGTCTAGATATTATCTTCAAGAATAACATATATTTTTTTAAGAGCTTTAAAACATACCGTGTTTAAGGGAAATATGTAATAAATCGGTACAAATCCGGGTTGCGGGCCCTTAAGTGGCACGATCGACGTGATCTTTTGGACAGAGTTAATTGGAGGACTGGGAAATGGCATGGGCTACTTTTTATCCCGGAAAAAACATTTCATTCCCGTGGGAAAATTCTTTATACAGTAATAATGCCATGCGAACGAAGCTGCGGGTAAAATCTAGTAATGTATAAAGGGAAAAATAAAATGGAGTTGTACAAATTAAACTTGATAACAAAAAATCATAACAGAAGTGCTGAATTTTCGAAAATTATTAAAAAATATTCAGCGACTGAATAATATTTCCAAAGAAGGGGTGCGAGAGTTCCACCGATTGCACATACAAATATACATATTAAACCTATTCAGATGTGAAGTGGCAAGTATGAAAATGTTTACCGAAACATTATTGTACGACTTTTCGTTATTTATTCGAGCGTATTAAAAGAATGAAAAACGTCGAGCTTGAAAAGTAATAAATCTTTTTTTTTTACACAGAGTTTATTTAAAGACAATCGATCAGTAAAGCTCGTAAAAGTACTCCAATGGAAAGCTTCCATGAATGATAACTTTATTACACATTCATGTGCAGTCGTAAATCTACTCAAATTATGGAGAAAGGTTCGGTAAGGTACGCAGGGCCGGATCTTCCATACGTACCAAGGCCTCCCCCCTTGAGCTCTAACAATTTTTTTTTTTTTAATTTTTATCATTGAATTAAAATTGCATACAATTGGTATTTATTACTTGCTAAGCTACTGCAAGTAACTTGTCAGCAGGAGATTAGTTACAACAACAAATTAAATAATCATGAACGCATTAGCGTAGCAACAACATACACATGAGTAACAACATATAACATACGTACCAACATTGTGATATGTAAATGTTGAAAATAATTCAGATACTATATTTACTTAAGGTCCCCATAAGGACGTCAACAACAGAAATTTTTAAACAGTTTGATGTTCCAAGCATACAGAAAATCTACGCCAAAAACATTCTAGTACATCACCACAAAAATGATTCAGAGGCAGACACCTCACATGCTCATAAAACCAGAGCCAAACAAACAGACATACTTAATATACCAAAGTGTAACTCTTCATTTGGACAAAGAAGTTCTGAATTTTCAGCAGTAAAGTTATATAACAAACTTCCACTTAGTATCAAACAAATTAAAACAAAAAATTGGTATATTAGGGACATTAAATGTTGGCTGAATGAACTATCGGAAAATGAACTTACTAGTATACTTAAAACATCGTCATAGAAGTTTATGGAATACCTTATCCAACAATGAAGTTAAACCATAAAAATCGCTGAAAACTTATCCAAAGCATAGTCCCCCTCAGCACAGGCTCTCCTAGTGAGGAGGACTACGAATATATTTTCTATTTTATATATACACCTAAAATGTTTGAAAACATGTAAAAAATAATAAATATATAGTTTCTAAATTAAAAAAAAAAAAATAAAATAAAAACTTCAATACTACTGTACTACATAATGAACATACATTTACTTCAATACCATATTATGAACATACATACATTTAACGCTTGAAAGACAGTTATTGCTTTGACCGAGTAACTGTATCTCCCAACTGAAAACTTGGAAACATTTTAAAGTTTGTGTAAATTAACTCTCAATTCACTACAATTACAAACAATGTGGTCTGAGCACGGCGTCAGTTAATACTTAGTTATTAATTTAAAATGAAGTTAATTAAATTTAATAATGTTATTATTAAGTTCTGCAAGAATTTTATTTATTTTATATTATTGCGATTTTTAAACTGTGGTTAGATAACATTGAGACGACTTATTCATATGATTATAAATTTCAATTTTGAAGCTGCCTAAAATGATTTATTATCGGTTAAACTGATTTATTGAGAAAATAAATGTGACGGGGTATTGATTTCAAAGTACCCCGTCACAATTATTTTCTCAATAAATCGGGTTAACCGGTAATAAATCGTTTTAGGCACCTTCAAAATTGAAATTTAGTTTCCTATAAAAAAGTCGTTTCAAAGTGGTTCAAAAACTACCAACCACAGTTCAAAAAAGGCCTCATAAGCCGAAGCAGCTGTCACAATAATAACCAAAAAAAAATTCTTGCAGAACTTAATAACATTTTAAAGTCCTCATAACGGATTGCCGTGGATGGTTCTATACTTACGCTACGAGCAAGCTACGAGCAACCGAAAGCTTCTTACTTATACATTTGAGAATCGAGACGCGAACCTTACCACGAATTACGGTAAAATAGATACAAGCGGGGTATATCGAATAATATATGTCCAGTGGCTAAGACTCTTGACTCACATTCCGGAGGTCGCGGGTTCGAACCCGGCATGCGCAAATAAATTTTATTTGATTAATTGGTGTTATTTCACAATTAATTCATTTAAAATAATATATAGTATATTTGCGGCATGTTCCAGAGTGGAAGATACTATTAGTATCGCCCTGGTGTAAGACCACCATTCAGAATTGAAACGTTGCTTGAAAATGGCTTTAGCCGTGTTTAGTGACCAGATCTGAATAGCCAGGTACTTCCCAACCTTCCTCTTCCCCACCTCCTTCCCCTCCCCACTACCTTCAGCCTCACAACATACCCCAATTGGGGATGCCATAGTCTCACTGGCTCCAGACGGAAGCAGTTAAGATTCTTGTGCGGTATACACTGTAAAAAAAAAAAAAAAAAATGCAACCTTAGATGTGGTTCACTAAGATTCGAGGTTTCTTTAAGAGCGTTTAACCAGCCAGCGGACGAAAATCCACATTTCGTCCAAAGTTGTTCTTACGATCGTACAGGGCGGTTACAATGAGAAAGATTAATTATTCTCCGTACCAGCTTTTTTAAATTATAACTCAATATCGAATTTATTTCAATTCAAATTAGCTTTAATTTATACCTTCATCCAAAAATGCTGAAAGGCGTGATGATAAAACTATCAAAATAATGTACTTTTTGTAGTTATTTTTCGATTATAAGTATTTATCACTTTTCAATAATGTCTAAATTTAATAAGAATGTTAAAAAAATCTGAAATATATTAGTTTGTAAGTGCGCAAATAAATACACAAACGGACCAATTTTCGCCAAGAAACACATGTACGTACATATTTTTTAATGATTTTATTGAAACTAAAATTAAAATTCTAAAACATACGTTTGCTAGATAATGTATTGATTTATTTTACTGCATGATTTTATTATTTGAAATGGGTGTGGTATAATACAAAAACTTTTTTGAAAATTGAACAAATCTGCCAACGGCCTATGGAATAACCTTATTATACTAAAAATTAAAAAAAATTCTCAAAATTTATTACATAACTTCACTAGATAAAAGAACAATCTTTCGAAATCCATTTATAATTTTTTGTGGAAAAGAGTCAATACGTCTAAAAACTTTTTTGAAAATGACGTATTTCCGGCTTTCTCTGGTAATGCCCTCTTAATGATACATCGATTATGACGGATTGCTTCGACGGCTACCGGCTGCGCTAGTACAATTTAGTATTTTCTGGGAGATAGTTAGCATGGTCGTAGAACAGTTCATCAATTATAACACACTGAACACCGGCTAAAGGAATATTATTATTTTAGGCTAATGTCATAATTTCGGTGATGGTCTGGTGTAGAAAGAGGATGAGTAAGATTGCGCTACCCTGTAATGTGGAGGCTTACGTCGTTTCTCTCTACACTACATAAATCATGTTATCCTTAAGCTTATTTCTATCCCCACTGCAATCCGAAGGTCGCGGGATCGAATCCCGGCGTGGGCCATTAAATTTTATTTGATTAATTTGTGTTATTTCACAATTAATTCATTAAAAATAAAAAAGAGTCGTAAGAAAGCAATACTGCTGTTACAGCCAAAAAACAAATTGCCAAACCAGAGCCAAAGAACTATTCAGATTTTTCAAAAAAATTCGTAACTTTTATACCAGCGTTCACGGAAAAGCCATTTTTAAAATGGTTAGCCGCAAAAATATGGTCTCTCAGTATCGCACTGGTGTGAGACCACCATTCAGAATTTAAATGTTGCTTGAAATGGCTTTAGCCGAGTTTGGTGACTAAAACCCATTTAAAAATATTTTTGAAAAATCAACCCGCTAAAACCACAGTTATTTTACTGTAATACCCGTACATCTATTTTCAATATTTTTTGTTGGTTTGACTTAGGATTGAACCTTCCTCCACAATACATTTATATTTTTTAATGTTCATATGTTTATTTATTTAACGCTCGTAGGGTTTCGATGTCATGTCGATGTACTTGTGTAATCCTTTTTTAAAAGTGCATTACAGATTTTAAAAATTATAATACATATGAATTATTTTGTTTTTTTTTTATGTTGAAATATTTTAAAATTACTCGTCCATGGAATCATTAGCTTGTGGCTGGAAGGCCTAACTGTTCCAAGTTTTTAAATATAATTTCATCCAATTTCAGAGAAATGTGCATACGTGTTTTCGCAATATATGTCCCTATGTGTATTCGCGATCGCCCAAATGTGATAGAATGCATTGTCATCGACAAATCTATCTGGTGAGTTTCAGCTCAATCGGAACTCGGAAAGTGGGTTAATTTCCCCCTCGAAGATTCCGTTTAATTCATTAATGCAATCATTTATTCATTCAAGAAAAAAAAAATTAGATTTATTTAAAAATCGGACTCTTCGAGTATTTCTTCGACATGCGAATTTATTTTTTATAATATTTTTTTACGTTCTATTCGAAAATGTCGAAAGGCCGACTCTGAACGTTTTTTAGGTAATGCGGGGTTTTATTTCAGAGTACCAGCCATTCAAGATATATTGGTAATTCATTTGTTATTTTTACACAATCTAATAATAAATCCGTCATAGTTAATAATTCTAGGTATAGCGTACCAAATTCTATAAATAAAGCTCTGTTTGCTTTTAGAAAGGAAAGTTAAGTCAAGTCAAACAATTTAGAAGTATTGACTCTTTAAAGTGGGGCAGCATACGTTTACCTTGCGTTTATTGTGTTATTAAATAATAGAGTTGGAATAATGTATCGTCTTTCCAGTATGTAGGTATTTCATTTAACCCTTAGATTCCTCAATATTATTAAATTATGTACTGAATTATTATTTATTTAATATTAAGACATACTGATTTGGTAGAACCTACAGATTAGCTGTCTTGTGACAGATTTATTGGACTACCTGCTTATAACAAATAAGATTATCATTTTATAAATAAAAAAATAAAAAAGATTACATTTTGGTTCAATGAAATAAAACAATTACTTTGTTTATAACCATGATTTATTTATTTAAAATTTTTATAGCCGACAGATTTCGCTTAACACAAGCATTATAAAATTAAACTTATATTAATAACATATATAATAAATATTATGTATACTTATATAAGTAATTACCTTCTTATACCCCGATGATGCTTATTTTAAGCGAAACCGGTTGGTATTAAAATAATATTTTTTTTGAATCGTGGTTGTAAATAAAGTGATTGTTTTATTTCATTAAAAAAGATTATATGAATATTTTTTCAGTGACACAAATTTTGTTTCACATAAAACATACCAGTTTCTTTTAATTTTAGTTCATTTTAATTTTAATTATTATTTTTAATTTATAAACTAACGTTTAAGACAAGATTTTTATGCATAGCACAAAGAGTAACAATTATTATAAGCAATAATTGTCAACCTGAAACACTCATTTACATTGAAAAATCTTCCGAGAAAAGATACTTGCCGTCAACGGGACGCCATAGCTTAGTGGTCATAGCATCCGACCGGCAATCAGAAGGACACGGGTTCAAGTCCCGTTGGCGGCAAGTGTCTTTTCTCGGAAGATTTTTCAATGTAAATGAGTGTTTCAGGCTGACAATTATTGCTTATAATAATTGTTACATTTTAATTTTGTCTACTTTAAGCTTATCGCTATTCACAGCAAAGCCAAATAAAAGTTTTTCTACGGAACTGTGCCATTTATAAATATTTTTTAAAAAGGCTTCCAAATCCTTTACATAAATCAAAACCGTCCTTTGTCTATGTTTATTTTTAGCGAATGAAGCTATGAGCTCTACTATTTTTTTTGTTTATAGACCTACAGATTATACCTACAAACACATATTATATTTTCTAGTTCTTCTATACTATTCCGTGGACCTTTGAATACGGTCTACTAAAAGAATACCATTAGTATTTATTCGAAACGTGTTTTATTATCAATCAACGGTTGATGGCCAAATACTGTTTTATATTAGACTTATCAAAATGAGATGTCAATTTTACATTACTCGCAGCCCAATTAAATTTAAATCAAGAGTAGTGATGGGTAAATTCCCACGAATTTATTTTTGGGGAACATTCCTGGAACGAATAATATTATGGTAATATAAATGGCGAAATCCCCAGACTTACTTTAATGTAGGTTGGGTTATTATTATATTATCTCGTATGACGCCATGAGACTCGACGGTTTTACCCAAAAATGTTTTAATCCACTTGAAGCAAATTGGGAAGGTGAAAAAGCTTGAAAGGTGGGTACCTCACGAATTGAGTGAAGCAAATCAACAAACGCGCGTTGACCGCTAGACCACACACTGCACAACAGACGGCTACCAAATTAGAGGAACTTCAATTGGAATGTCTAAACACCCACCGTTCTCTCCGGACCTTGTCCCAACAGATTACCATTTTTTCGAAATTTGGATAACTTCTTGCAAGGGAAAAAATTCAACTCCGATGGGGCAGTCCAAACCGCCTTCAAAGATTTTATTGATTCCCGTCCGAATGGTATTTTTAGTAAAGGGATCGATGATAATGAGATGGCAAAAGTGCATAGATAGCAATGGTACATACTTTGATTAAATAAATATATTATATTAAAAAAAATCGACTTTATGTTCCTCCCATACAAAACGCCAATTTCAATGTAAGGACCTAATATAACCTATCTTATTTAACAGATCCTGATACATACACCCAACTGTCTGCATAATAAAAACATAGGACTGCATAACAGCTATCATTGTCTCTACCTACCTGCTTACCATTATCATTATATTCGTGTCAATGATCTTTTTTTCAATAAACCAACCAACTTACTTTTTGACGGTCAATGGTAAATTAAACAACCTGCATGAAACAAAGGTGGTGTTACGCGCCCCGACCTTGGAAAATTCTACCTCTTTGAATATTGACACACTTTTATTTGAATAAGGGTAAATTGGTCCCAAGGGAAAACGTACCCACATAATATCATTACGCTGTTGTAAAGGTCACGAAAATAATTGTTTAAGCCCTACCCACAATCTCTTACTGTCATCAGACTAAAACATGTCATCATTTTAATTAACAAATACTCGTTACATGTTTCCTTTACGGTCTATTTTTGCTGTTTACTTCTTTAGTAGAAATATGATATCGCTGAAAAATGCAATCTTCTGTAGCAATGACGTCAAAATAATTATAATGATAACTTAGGCTGGGGTGTTTCAAACTTGTTCATATTTCGTGCCCTACGGACAAGATGCTTCTATATGACAATTTGGAACAAAATTGACATTTTTTTGCATCGAGTGTCTTAGAATTTTTATCTCAAATTATGCAACAAAGATTTGTTCAAAAAACTCCACAGTTTGCAACTTATTTCTATTTTAGAACAACAACCTCTGTAGTCCAGTGGGTAAGACTCTTGACTCACAATCCGGAGGTCGCGGGTTCGAACCCGGCATACGCAAATAAATTTTATTTTGATTAATTTGTGTTATTTCACAATTAATTCATTTAAAATAATATATAGTATATTTGCGGCATGTTCCAGAGTGGAAGATACTATCAGTATCGCCCTGGTGTAAGACCACCATTCAGAATTGAAACGTTGCTCCAAGGTTCCATCTGCCTTTGCGTGAAACTGAAAATAAATGATAATTTACATTTTAAAGAAAAAGTGAATATGTGGAGCGTATTGAAATTGTATTATTTTAGGTTATATCATTTTTGCAAAAAAACTTTGAATTTGGCGAAAAACACTTCAAATCATCAGATAGGGCCCCATTGCTCTCATTGCATTGAGTTTAACTGATTTTCAAAACAATTCTCTATCTTTTATTTTTAAACGACTTCAAAAAGGAGGAGGTTCTCAATTCGACTGTATTTTATTTTTTTTTTTATGTTTGTTACCTCAGAACTTTTGACTGGGTGAACCGATATTGATGATTCTTTTTTTATTTGAAAGCTGGTACTTTCCATATGGTCCCATTTTAATTTGGTCCAGTTCCGATAATGGCATCCATGAGAAAACCATATAAGTCTTAAATTTGCATTAAGTATGTGCGCGACAAATGGACGAATAACTCAATGTCACGCCAACCAATTTCGATGATTCTTTTTTTATTGGAAAGAATGTACTTCAGGGGTAATTTGATGAGAGTTTGGTTAGGTTCTGATAATCGGATCCATGACAAATTAACGAAACTCGGCCGAATCTCTTAATTTGACCCTAACGTCGTTATGGTCAAATTATGTCTGTCTCATATGAGCAGCACGTTTATTAGGTTTACCCATATTCAGACAAATTAGTGTACTTCAGATTCACTAAAAATCAAAAAATAAACAAAAATTTTAACAAAACAAAAAAACGACTTCAAAAAATGCACTAAAAAGTAATAAAATAATTTCGTATTCTTCTACAACTTTATAATCAACTTACTTTTTCTAATCATCAATATGTAGGTACGATTGTTATTTTGGAGTCGGTGTCAGCAAGTCGCTTGTGCGACACAAGCACATCTCACTTATAACTATGTATGTAGTTACAAACCTACCTTGGCTGACACCGACTCCAAAAGTAACAATCGTACCTACATATTGATGATTAGAAAAAGTAAGTTGATTATAAAGTTGTAGAAGAATACGAAATTATTTTATTACTTTTTAGTGCATTTTTTGAAGTCGTTTTTTTGTTTTGTTAAAAAAAAAATATTTTAACTTTATGAGTAAAAATCTCAAATTGCAAATATTTAAATAAATGAAGACAGTGTAAGCGAAACTCAATCGAAAATCTGGAAACAGAAAAATCAGAAAAACATATTGACACCTCTGGGACTCGAACCCAGGACCTCTTGCTGGGTTCGAGTCCCAGAGGTGTCAATATGTTTTTCTGATTTTTCTGTTTCCAGATTTTCGATTGAGTTTCGCTTACATTGTCTTCATTTATTTAAATTTTCTATCTGTTTTTTTGCTTAGTTATTCGGCAAAATGCCCCGTCCGTTTTTTCAAAAAATTAATTCTTCAACATAATATAAATTCCATGCGATCTGCGTGTTCATATCTTCATAAATTAAGTGTGTAATTTTTTACAATGTATTCACACTTTAAACCTCAATATCAGTTCCATACAAATGGCTGGCAGAACCCTGTTGTTTCAAGGAATCGAAATATTGTTTAGATCTAATAATGTTCTTATTATTATATTGATTGCTCGTACATATCTCCTTTAATACACCCGGACGTAATATTTCTAATAATGTTCTTTTTCCCCCGTACAACATAGTTTAGCTTGGTTATAACAAGGTTATAACTTAGTTATGGCTTGGTTGTAACTGTTTATTACTCAGTTACATATATCTTAGTTACGACATGGTTATAGCAAGGTTACACCATGGTTAAAACCGTAATGTGACAAACTTTGCAGCACAAGTCAAGAATCTTCCAGCATCTCAATTTTAATAATAAAAATGACATATCATCCCGAAATTGCCTATTACTCGCCCCACAAGGTAAAAGTGATATTTGCACAGTGATAAATGTGAGGTTAGGTGCAATATGGCGAAGTTAATAGGAGGGTTGGAAGTGTTGGGCTGGAGATGAAGGGGAGGAAAGGAATGAAGCGGTTTTAAGGATTTATATCCCTCGATCTTCCGCTGAGTAAAATATAATGAGCCAGCTTTACCAAACGATGCTATCGACCTCTTAAGAACGACAGTTGTTTGCTTCATTATTTTTCATTTGGAAAACGTTTAAGGAGTTTACTCAGCATTAAGATATTCCACTGCAATATAATTTCCTGCGAGAATTCAAATGAAAATAAAGAAAGCAGAAAAAAATGGAACCGCAATAATGGTTTCAATGGAATTTTTTTATTAATTTGTAGGATAACAGAATTTTTTTTTAAATGATTTGTGTTTGTTTTGTTTAATCTACTTACTCGTAAATGTGGCTGATTTTAAATATTATTTTTAATAATTCAAGTACACACGCTGTATGATGGTATTACATATTGCTTTTTTCGAACCATGTTGTGTACTATATTTTTATTTAACTTTAAATAGTTCGTTATATTATATGTCATTTGTACAAATAATAAATATTTAGTAGTACTACTAGTGCTGTGAAAAGTATAAATCATGTCCAAAAAAATATGTTTTTATTTTTCTAGTATTTAATTTATCAAAACCAAAATTTTCTCTGTAATCAAAACCTTTTAAAGTAGGTACTTAAAAACTTACCCAAGCAATTATAAAACATATATTTTGAACAATATTTTTAAATAAGGAATTGTTCAACTTGTCCAAAGAAACGTCACTATCTCAATAACAATTCATTTATCAAACTTCCTTCAGTACACAAAATTAGAAAAATGCTAACAAGAAAGTCTAAATAATTCCGACGATTTCATATTTGAAAGATTTTTTATTGAACCATTAAAACGTGCACAATATTGAACCGGAAACGGAACGTACAATCGAATTTGCAGAAAGACGAAATACATATACAGGACTACATTAAGCTCAGTTAATAAAAGTTTATGATATAATATTAGTAAATAAAAAAAAACTTTGCAACAAATAAAATTAATTAGATAATTTCGCACTATTTCATCACTTCTCTCTTCATTTTAGTAATCTACTTAATAATTGATTAACCTAATGCTTATAATTTTTTAAATAATTTTCTAGGTACATGATTAACCGTAGATAATAGCGTTTAATTTATACACGTGATCACCTTTTTAAATTAAATTTTACATATTGAATTTCACATTAGAATATTATTATTTGTATATTAAGGCAAACACAAGTTACAAGGTACGTAAACTTAAATCATTACATGGAGTATTAGTAGGTAATTTCGCCTGACACGAGAACGGTTCTTAAAACTTGACTGTTAAATGTATGAGTAATAGTAACATACATCTTCTAAAACATTTCTTTTAAGAATAAAAGCGTAAATAACATGAGCAAACGTAAATAAATAATATGATTGTGTATATTTAAAAAGGCAGGTGCAGCTTTTACCAGTCCAAAGCAGCATTTTTCCACAAAAATACATGCTTTTAAGTATAAAAAAACATTATACAGATAAAACACTACATTAAAAAATAGTGTACGGACATGTTTGTAGGTTTACACAATAAAATATAGACTTCAGGATGCTACATTGCTCCATAGTAACAAGCGAGCTTTTACTTGAGCTTTTTTATCCCGTCTCGCACGGAAACATTTTCCAAGCGTTTTTTTTTGCTAGATTTATCAACAGAACATAACGCTGCACTTGTTCTGTTTTCTTCTCTATTTCCTGCAGCAAAAGTTTTAATACAAACACTGAAAGCTTCCGCGGTGGGATCTTTTTAATTTTCATAACAATGCCGGCTTAACTATCCGGCTTAAAATCCCCTACACGGTGTACAACAGCTTAGGTTAGGTAACCAATCCGCAGAAGTCGCAGATATTTTTAATAGCGTCGAAAGAACTTACAAAAAGCGTTTCGCAATTCTCTTGAAAACAGTTATTAGCTTACATTTGATTTTCTATGGCCTGATTGAAAATTTTAATTAAATTACATAATTTTTATTAGTGTACTTCATGATCCCTTTTTAAAAAAAAGTTTTTATCTGTAGTTTTTGAACCGTAAATAAATAAATATTCCTTTAAGTACCTGGTTTGTCCTACCTGATTTTATTTGAGTTTTAACTATCATTTTTATTTCTACACAATGAAACAACATTAACATACATACAATGGCATTTTGTGTCGCTTGAAAAGGGTTTCATTTTTTATTTTTAAATTTCACAGTTCCAAAGATCGAAAGCTGTTTTATGTTCATTGCACTAGAGTTATAACTCAAAAGTTTACAGTTCAGGTACAAATATTTTTTTTTGCTTTTTACATATTTTAATTTTTAACTTTATGAGGAAAACCTTAAATTGTAATCTTAATATTGCTAGCATTGGCGCTACTTGCGGCCAACGCTAAACCCAAAACCTGGAAAGGACATGCAATAAACAAGCCGGCGGCTAGCTCTGCACAGCCGGCGCGAGCAAGGTCCCTCTTAAACCCAGGGCGAGTGTCTGTGGTTCGCTTGTTAATTCCTACTCCCCTTCCTTTCCTCAAAATCTCCAGGTCTCTTTCCTCAATCAGAACACAGTTGTTATGCACGAAAAAGGGTTTTATTCAATTAAAGGTGAACAGGGTTCTACAAAAGGCCAGCATCGGCACTACACACATGAGTATTTGGCTATCTCTAATTAATTCTATCATAACGGGGGGAGCTTCTCTCAACTCTCTCTACACGTGTTTAGTGAATTTAAATGTCAGTTCTTAGCACACAGAGGGGTAGCAAGGTTCATTGGTACTCACAAGCAGGAGATAGGCGGTCGGCAGACAGGATTCTGGGTAGGCGTAAGCCTCTTTAAGCACAATACACAATTAAAGTAAAACATCGTGAGCGTTTACGGAGAGCGCCTAGCGCGAATCACGGGGAACACAGTTATTCTGCCGAAGGCCGGCGAAGGAATGGGGGCGGGGAGCCGCTCGGCGCTTGGCACGGGCGCCGCGCGGTGCGGGGAGAGGGGCGGAGGGCCTGTGCAAGGGGTCAATTCGCTATTAGCTCGCACGGGAAACAATTCCGTAACGTAACACTTCCCCCCTCGCCGCAAAAAAGGCGACGTGGTAATGGAGCAGTAGGGCTAAGAAATCCTCTTACCCTTCTAGCACTTGTGCCAAAAAAAAAAACATCCAAGAGAAAGGGGGGAGAGAGAGAGAGAGAGAAAAAGAAAAAGGTTGCTAGCTACAAAATAGTAGAAACAAAAACAAAAGAGAAAAAAAACATGGTGAACAAAGAATTATACATGAATGTACATGAAAGAGCAGTGGCATACATAAATATAAACAAGGACCTGCTGGAGAAAGGTACAAGGGTTATGCAGTGATAGAAAAAAAATGACTCTAAATTGTATCATTGGTCTGTGAGCTAAGTTTGCGTAGCGTGGTTTGCGTAGGATGTTTGGGGTGTTTGAACGTTGCACTGAAGTTATAAGGTTACTTTGGCCCGTTTGAGATTACGCTCAAGGAACACTAGGGCCTTAAAAAAAACACGAAGACGAGAACGCAGGATGAGGCTTCTTGGTGGTGGAGAGGGTTCTACCTGTCACAGAGGTCAAAAAGGTAGCTGCTTCCGGATCCTGTGGGTGGGCCAGTATGACATCATTGAGGTACTGGAGAGTGGAATTGTAATTGGTGGTTGGTCCTTTATAGAGGAGGTGGTTTGTGTGCATGACAGCCGTTGTTGTGATGGTGGTTGGTACACTGGTTTGTATACAGTGGGATTGTTGGATGAAAAATTGTTGGTATTGTTATTTGCGCAAGGGCACAGGAGCATTGGCATGATGGCAACAGAGCAATTTGCAAGGTGCAGCTGGAACATTTGCAAGATGCAGCAGGAACATTTGTACAATGGCAACAGGAACATTTGCGAGATGCCGCAGGAACATTTGTACAATGGCAACAGGAACATTTGCGAGATGCCGCAGGAACATTTGTACAATGGCAACAGGAACATTTGCGAGATGCCGCAGGAACATTTGCACGATGGCAACAGGAACATTTGCAAGGTGCCGCAGGAACATTTGCAAGATGCAGCAGGAACATTTGTACAATGGCAACAGGAACATTTGCGAGATGCCGCAGGAACATTTGTACAATGGCAACAGGAACATTTGCGAGATGCCGCAGGAACATTTGTACAATGGCAACAGGAACATTTGCGAGATGCCGCAGGAACATTTGCACGATGGCAACAGGAACATTTGCAAGGTGCCGCAGGAACATTTGTACAATGGCAACAGGAACATGAACCAACTTAGAGCTGACGTGCTCGGGTTTGTTTGAGTGATGGTTTTGTGATGATACAATTCGCAACTACACGCACGACTCACACTAGGTTATGTTAGGTGTGGTCGGGTGCTTTTGGTACGTAGGGTTTGAAGGCATGGGACCTCCGTGACGGTAGTGAAGGCAGCATGAAGAGAGGCGCAGGTGTAGATAGGGTGAAGAGCTGCTGGTCTTCTTATTAATCCGGCGAAAAATTATTATTAGAACAAAATTCTTGAAGTTTACCTGCCTGGTAGACCAATGATGAAAAGGTTTGGAGAGAAACAAGGTGTGCATATTGAGAAAGATTGGATTGGTTTGACGTGTAGAGAGAGAGAGAGACGGAGAGAGAGTTAACTAAGTGTAACTACAGACTTATACATATTACAAAGGTACGTATTCAAGGAAGGTTCTGTTTAACCCATTTAGTTTTTTTTTAAACTAAATATTTTTCCAAGAACACGTAGGTAAGGGTTTGTACGTATGACAAAATGCCCCCTTTCGAAAGAAGTTGGTCTTCCATGACCTATGCTCACGTCTATACGGTAGCATTTTTTCTACTTTCGAAGAACAAAAACATTGAGTACAAATAAGTTATAAAATTGGGAAAGGAGTAGGAAGTTGAAAGGATCCGTGTATGAAGGTTGTCCCATTTGACAAACGAAACGCCAAGTGCATAACGCATATATCCCCATTCACGGATAATTTCGAGGAAGGGAAAGGGTGACAATTGGGAACATTTGAACGAAGAAAACTGCTGAGGACTCGGCTATTTCCGAAATTCGACCTCTGAGTGGAAGGTGAAACAAGGTCTACAGCAGTTATCCTGGCACATTACAATACCATTTGGTAGTGTGGGACAAAAGGAATACACTGACATAAAAAATTTCTGATAACAGAAAATAAAAGGCGCGTGATCTACACTTGGTAGGTCACACAAACATGGGGGTAGATATTATTTCGTTCGCACGACTCATGGTGAGTATTGTAACGTCTTCACGTTTGGTGCAGGAATGAACGATTTACAACAAATTTTGCCCAGTATTGAAAGACAGTAGCCCAATTACGTTCGAAAATGTGGGTCCCCATTCAATACAGACGGCGGGTTAAGCGGTTCTCATGCCAAAGGACACACGACCAACTTAGTAACATTTAGTTATGAGTATAAAGTAATTATAACGAGCTTCTCGTATCATGGCGGATGTTTTGAGGATCTCTCCTATGATGGTAGATATTGTCACGTTTTCACGTCTCACGTGACAGGAATGAACGATTTACAACAAATTTGCCCAGTATTGAAAGACAGTAGCCCAATTACGTTCGAAAATGTGGGTCCCCATTCAATACAGACGGCGGTTTTGCAATGATGTAATTAATACGGCACTGCTGTAGCTTAATAATTTCATATTATAGCATACGTTACAAGACTTGCCAAAAGGCGATAAACACAAATTTTATTGAAGATCTGGCCAAGATTTTAAACTCCAAACAAGAATAATGGTACAATAAAGGACAAAAGAAACTGATGTCATGATAAAATATTGTACCTCATAATGAAGTTGTATATGTACAAAGAACAATGTTAATGAAGGGACGAAACGTATTGCCACTTTTATAACAAAAAAATTTTTCTCAGAATCCGACAAAATACGATTCTGGAAAAAAATAGAGCAATTGGGTTGAGCGCCATTCTAATTTTTGGAAAAAGAAGAAAAAACCACAAGTAGCAAAAAGGTTGCTCTTGAATTGTTTCGAATCCAGCGAATGTGACCTGATAGGTGTGTTCATTTGGTGTATTCGAAACGATCCCCAATATACAACATTACTATGAATGTGTTAGGATGGGGTGAAGAGGAAAAAGAAAAAGAAAAAATGGGAGGATTTCCTATTATAACGGAAATCGTCGCGACATTCTTACAATATGGTGCTGTGACCATAGTAGTGAGCTGCGGCAATGGTCTGAAACCAATGGTTATTATACAGACTTGCACTTATGATTTTATATTTACAACATTAGGGTAGGGACGTACTGGTACGGCAAAAACCCGACACAAAACAATTTAAAAAAGGTGATATGACAAGATGAGGCGATGAGGTGAGAAAAAAAAACGCGCGGATGCTGCAAGAATTGTGAAAAGGAAAGCGACGTCTTGGAGCAGGAGTTTTCCGGAACCGTTGATGGTAGGAGGAAAAGGAGGCCCTTTCCCGAAGTGATCAATTTCAGGAAGAGGATGCATACAAGTATGAAAACGGTGCCCCAAGAGGTGCTCTTGTGGTACAGCAGGCAAGGCACGCAGGATGTACAAGAACATATAAAATTATGCAAAAAGAAAAAGAATGTACAGGAGTTAGGCTACCGTTGACATTAATGTGCCTTCGGGTGTAAGGATTACCTTACGAATGCCCATATGGGTGATTATTTACATTTAATATTTACATGTAACTCACGTCACTTATGACAAGAGTTTTGCCAATTTGATAACGCCTGAGTACTTGATGTGATGGAATTTACTGATTCCGTCACAGTAAGGCATTTTGGATTTATTCCTAGGAGAAATCTTTCTATTTCTCAGGGCCTGTAGTAATTCTTCCTTTATTGAAGTAAAGACGTGCGGGATTATACCCAGCGTAACTTGAGGAACTTCCATGGTGTATAAGATCGTATCAGAGTGACCTTATGTTGGAAAAAGTGAGAACTAGACTCGCAATTGGAAAGAAATTGGGCAGAGATTGACCACTGGGGACGTATTTTTACAAAAAGTTTTTGAAAAAAAAACGCGTTTTTTATAAGTGTTTGGTTTATTTGAAAATTTGGGCAGGGGTTTCCCTTAAAAAACGTGATTTTGTGAAAAAATCCAGATGTTTTGAAAATTTGTTGAAAATTTTCAAAGTCCAAAAACGAGAAAAATTTGGGCAGCGGTTTCCCTTAAAAAACGTGATTTTGTGAAAAAATCCAGATGTTTTGGAAATTTGTTGAAAATTTTCAAAGTCCAAGAACGAGAAAAATTTGGGCAGCGGTTTCCCTTAAAAAACGTGATTTTGTGAAAAAATCCAGGTGTTTTGGAAATTTCTTGAAAAATTTTTTCAAAGTCCGAAAACGAGAAAAAATTGGGCAGCGGTTTCCCTTAAAAAACGTGATTTTGTGAAAAAATCCAGATGTTTTGGGAATTTGTTGAAAATTTTCAAAGTCCATAAACGAGAAAAAATTGGGCAGCGGTTTCCCTTAAAAAACGTGATTTTGTGAAAAAATCCAGATGTTTTGGAAATTTGTTGAAAATTTTCAAAGTCCGGATATGAAAATTTCACGGGCCGGGATTCACCTTAATGAAACACGTTTTTAGAATTTATTCCGATGTTTTTGAAAAATGTTTGCAAATTTGCAAAAGTCCGGAAATAAAAAACGGAAACGAGGTTCGCCTTAAACGAACATGTTTTTAGAATATTTCCATTTCCTTTCCAAAGGGGGGTTCTTCAGAAAAGGAAAGAAATATTTTTTCTTTTATACAAGTTTTCGTGGAAGTATTTGTTTGAAAATTCAACAATGTCTTGGGGAATCAGTTCTTTATTTACGTGGCTAGACTGTAGCCTGATTTGAGCATCACCAATTATTGGTATTTATCCGCCGACTTCCTTTTGTCATAACAAGTTATATGCAGAAATGTGCATACGTAATGTAATGCCTGACTCGAGGAATCGACGTCAACGCGAACCGAACGTCTTTCAAATTATGTCGTCTGTTTCTTACGAAAGAAAAAAAAGCTAAATGATGAAACAGGCGGCAAAATTAGAAAAATGCTCAATTGTCAAAAGGTAGAAAGAATTTAATCCACTTGTTTCCCTTAAGCTGCAAAATATGCCGTTATATATACAGGCCAGTATTTTGCGAAATAGTCCCCTATTCGCAGAATATGTCGATATCAAATACAGACCAGCACACTGCGGAATAAGTTTATTAATAAAAACTGGTTAATTAACTTTCGGGAAACGAAGCGGGTAATTGGTTTATCATATACAGGATTTTAATTGTTGAATAACTTTGTTTTAAATATTAGTGTACATTTCCACTATTAATCTTGTATTTGAAACTAGCAAATTTAGTCGGTCGACACTTGTAAACACTATATTATTCACGACGGCAACTTTCTTGGTTGAGCACTTTACGTAGGAATACCGGTGATAATGTTTTGTCGAGTGACGACTCGAAAATGAAGGAATCGTGCCCGTGATAATTTAAATTGCAATTCGAAGTTACAATCGCGCCGGGGTTCTTGATGGAAATGCTAGACAAATTGGGAGTAACAAGACAAAACATTATACATTATAAAGTTTAAACAATTGCTGATTGAAGAACGAGACTGTGGGACCGTGAAGAGGGAGGAAAAAAAATGCCACACGTCGGGCGACAGTGCTAGCATTAAAACGCAAAAAAAAAGCACCACGTTGGGCCCAGTGCTAGCATTGGCGCTACTTGCGGCCAACGCTAAACCCAAAACCTGGAAAGGACATGCAATAAACAAGCCGGCGGCTAGCTCTGCACAGCCGGCGCGAGCAAGGTCCCTCTTAAACCCAGGGCGAGTGTCTGTGGTTCGCTTGTTAATTCCTACTCCCCTTCCTTTCCTCAAAATCTCCAGGTCTCCTTCCTCAATCAGAACACAGTTGTTATGCACGAAAAAGGGTTTTATTCAATTAAAGGTGAACAGGGTTCTACAAAAGGCCAGCATCGGCACTACACACATGAGTATTTGGCTATCTCTAATTAATTCTATCATAACGGGGGGAGCTTCTCTCAACTCTCTCTACACGTGTTTAGTGAATTTAAATGTCAGTTCTTAGCACACAGAGGGGTAGCAAGGTTCATTGGTACTCACAAGCAGGAGATAGGCGGTCGGCAGACAGGATTCTGGGTAGGCGTAAGCCTCTTTAAGCACAATACACAATTAAAGTAAAACATCGTGAGCGTTTACGGAGAGCGCCTAGCGCGAATCACGGGGAACACAGTTATTCTGCCGAAGGCCGGCGAAGGAATGGGGGCGGGGAGCCACTCGGCGCTTGGCACGGGCGCCGCGAGGTGCGGGGAGAGGGGCGGAGGGCCTGTGCAAGGGGTCAATTCGCTATTAGCTCGCACGGGAAACAATTCCGTAACGTAACAATATATAAAACAAAGTCAGGTTAGTTACACTATTTATAACTCGAGATCGGCCGGACCGATTTTGATGATCTTTGATTTGTTGGATTACTCCATGTTGCAGATTGGAAGACGACGGCCGAGGACAGAGGGCGGTGGAGGCTTATTTTGAAGGAGGCCAAGGCTCGAAATGGGCTGTAGCGCCATTGAAGAAGAAGAAGATTTGTTGGATTTGTTTCCGCCCCGGATAACAGAATAACTATTAAAACATTGCCAAAATTCACGGAAAAGAAAGTTGTGAAGAAAAATATTTTTTTCATACATTTTGTATGGAACGAATTCTCATATTTTGAAAGAACGGCAGCAATATTGTGATAGGTATAATATTTAACTGTGCGTGAATTCCAAAAATTCAAAAACGTCAAATGTCAATGCGCTGATTGTTTTGCTTTTGTTCTTAATCTTATAATGCTGCCCCTCTATCTTACACACTAAATTTCAATAGTAGAAAATGAGACAAACGGTGAACGTATGTCTCTGCATCCCTCCAAAGGAAAAATACAATAGTAATAAATCTCTGAAATGAAACGCATTTTTTTTACGTAAGTTCCACTCCGGATCCATGTCATCTTAGGGGATGCTGTGTGGAGGGTCTTTTTAAGGAAGGGTAGGATAGGAAGTTCTGGGAAGGAAAAAGGCATGAGGGGTGGGTAGGAATCTGGAGATCAGTGTATCGGGGAGTGGATCCATCCCTCCAACTGCGGTGCAAGGCCATTGATTTGACCGGAATTGACCTTTTACCTTGACCTGTCCAGCCTGACTCTTTCGAACCATTGGTCGAGAGAATCCGGACGGAAAGGTCAAAAGGCCTCCCTCAACCAGTCTATCTCGATCCGGCCCGCCACGCAGCATGTGGCAGACGCATTCGCAGCCAAGACCAGCACAAAAGTCACCCCATGAACCAAAGCACCCCTAAATCACCAAACGTAGCAAACCACTTGGGGTGACCGATGGCAGAGGTGTTGGTTATCCAATAAATGGTTCCCGGGGCGGCGGCACCCGTACCCGCTTCCTTTCAAAAATTCCCGTAAGTAAGTGGAAAAGTAAGAAAGTCACAATAAATATAAATCCGTACACAACGCCATCTCTGATACTGGCAAAAACAAACACGGACAGTAGCGCATCGATAATTGCTTCATTGTGTAATTTTTAACTTAATATAAAAACATAATTTAATTCAACAGTTATTGATTCTGAGGCGGTATGAAGTTCGTCGGGTCAGCTAGTATTTAATTAAATGAAGACAATATTAGCGAAACTCAATCGAAAATCTGGAGACAGAAAAATCAGAAAAGGAAATTGGCTTCTCTGGGATTTGAACCAAAAGCAAAAGGTCCTGGGTTCGACTCCCAGAGGTGCCAATATCTTTTTCTGATTTTTCTGTCTCCAGATTTTCGATTGAGTTTTGCTAATATTGTCTTTATTTTTTTTGTGTTGCTTTTTGGCGTAAATAGAAAAAAATATTGAATTTGAATAAAACAGTACTTTAATAAAAACAACCATGTTCTTTCCTTCTTCGTGTGGTATGTCTTGTTATATTTACTCTTTATCTTGCAAAGAAGTAATAAACCGTAGAGATTGATCGTAGCCCAGGGAGTGGCGGGGTCAAGCCGTAGCACCGAGCACCATAGAGTCGTAGCACTGTAGAGTCGTAGAGGGAGAAGAAACGTACAGGCTGGCATGGTACATAACAGCCCCCAGCGGCACTAGAAATAGCAAGAGGAAGAATAACGAAGGGAATAAATCTCAGTCCGCGGAGGGAGGTTATTACATTATATACCCTACGACCCTTCCCGAGTTAATAGGGAACTTGATACGTAAGAGAAATGCAATTAATGTTAGGTCACCCGTAAAAAAATTTTATGTTTGTACCTACCTTTGAAAATCAGAAAAAGTTCTTGTTCATGGCGGAGTAACGATTTCATAGCACGGTCGCCACCATTTTTCAAACATATTTTCTCATAATCTTCTCTTTTTCCTATATCCATCGCTTCGACGAGGCCTTGTCCCAAGGCCGATTACAGTACAGACCTTGACGCGCAATGGATTTTAAAATTTTCAGATTAGTGTCATCGAGCAACGACAGTTTACAAGTTGGTGGAGGTTGTTGTTGATACTCGTTGTTACAGCTGATTTGTGGTTGTTTGAATGTTTGTTGCCATAAGCATATAAAATAAACAGAATGATTAGAATATTTTATTTAATTAAATGAAGACAATATTAGCGAAACTCAAACGAAAATATAAAGACAGAAAAATCAGAAAAAGATATTGGCACCTCTGGGACTCGAACCCAGGACCCTTTGCTTACATGGCAAGTGCTCTACGAACTGAACTAAGGTGTCCATATCAAAATCGGTCGCTTTTAACTCTATCATACTTTGACTTAGAACTACCAACATTATCTTCATTTTCTGAACGCACACTTTATTAAAAAGAATTTAAAATCGTTTTGCATTCGAAATTTGCAATTTGCGGTGGGTCTTTGAAATAAGTTAATATAATAAAACGTTAATTATAAACTTTAAAATACGTCATTTCTACAAAGAATTCTGGATAATTCGCGTGAGTACAGTAATTCCAAGTATGTGTTTTATATTTTAAAAAATGCCTTTTGGACTTAAAATTTTATGCAAATTTATCTTTTCTCATTATCTGGATTCCATTATTCATTAGAGGCACATTGCGGAGCGAGTTCTTAAAATCCTATTGTGTGCATTTGAGAATGAATCCCGCGGAACAAAGCCTTTTAAAATGACGTCTGCGTCAAAGCGCTCTCATAATAGAAATACGGTACGTAGGTACTAAAAGTTTCACAAGGATATATATTTATATATTGCGACATTTCTACGTTCGGAGATGCCTGTGTTATTAGCTCTTCCCGCGGGTGGGGAGTAGGTACTCTGAAAGAAATCCATGAACGCAACGGAGATAGTGATTGTAATGTATTGTTTCAGCTTCTTTCAATAGATGTCGATAGGTTACTGTGTCATACGAAGTTCTGCTATATCACAACAGATGGCAGCTGAGTTAGTTGTTAAAAGAGTACCATCTATCGCCGTTCGTGTCTTAGGTCCGAACGTTTACGATGATGGCCGAAGGCTCCAGTGAAGTTGAACGGGATTCCTCAGTCAGCCTGACGCAGCAACAGAAATACTTAGAGTCTAGCCTAGTAAGGGCGTCTGTGCAGTTTAATAATCATTGTAAATATTCACGATAACCAAATAAACAAATTAGTAATCCCACTTAGTATCAAACAAATTAAAACAAAAAAATAGCTTCATTAAGGACATTAAGAGCGTTTAACCAGCCAGCGGACGAAAATCCACATTTCGTCGAAAGTTGTTCTTCCGATCGTGCAGGGCGGTTACAATGAGAAAGATTAATTATTCTCCGTACCAGCTTTTTTAAATTATAACTCAATATCGAATTTATTTCAATCCAAATTAGCTTTAATTTATACCTTCATCCAAAAATGCTGAAAGGCGTGATGATAAACTATTAAAATAGTGTACTTTTTGTAGTTATTTTTTGATTATAAGGATTTATCATTTTTCAATAATGTCTAAATTTAATAAGAATGTTAAAAAAATCTGAAATATATTAGTTTGTAAGTGCGCAAATAAATACACAAATGGACCAATTTTCGTCAAGAAACACATGTACGTACATATTTTTTAATGATTTTATTGAAACTAAAATTAAAATTCTAAAACATACGTTTGCTAGATAATGTATTGATTTATTTTACTGCATGATTATATTATTTGAAATGGGTGTGGTATAATACAAAAACTTTTTTGAAAATTTAACAAATCTGCCAACGACCTATGGAATAACCTTATTATACTACAAATTCTAAAAATTTATTACATAACTATGCTAGATAAAAGAACAATCTTTCGAAATCCATTTATAATTTTTTGTGGAAAAGAGTCAATACGTCTAAAAACTTTTTTGAAAATGACGTATTTCGGGCTTTCTCTGGTAATGCCATCTTAAATGTTAACTTAAGAAACTATCGGAAAATGAACTTACTGTATACACTTAAAACATTGTCGTAGAAGTTTCTGGAAAAACTTATGTTAAACCATAGAAGCTGAAAATTAATCCCCATAATCCTCCTCAGCACAGGATCTCCTAGGAGGACAACGAATATAATTTCTATTTTATATATATATCACCGTAAAAGCCCGAATATTGGTAAATCCTAAGATTTTCCGGTAAATCCTAAGATTTACCAACTCTTAATGGTAAAAGTCCGAACCGTTCTATAATCATCGTTCACCAACCTAACCTAACCTAACCTAACCTAACCTAACATGTACCAAATTCTAATAATAAAAGCCCGAAAAAATCGTTTCTTATTTAAATATTATAAACGATTTTTTCGAGCTTTTACCATTAGAATTAAGTACATGTTAGGTTAGTTTAGGTTAGGTTAGGTTAGATTAGGTTAGGTTAGGTTAGGTTGGTGAACGATGATTATAGAATGGTTCGGACTTTTACCATTAAGAGTAAATCTTAGGATTTACCGGAAAATCTTAGGATTTACCGTAGTTCGGGCTTTTACAGTAACATATATATCCCTAACATGTTTCATATAAAAATGTAAAAAAATGAATAAATTATATAGTTACTAAATAAATAAAAAAAAAATTGCAGTGCAGTTTACAAGCGGTAGAAGCGAAACTTTACCAAAACAATCTCAATCAATACTTGAAAAGTGAGGTCATAATCAAAGCGACAAATGAGTGCAGACCTCGCGTAATTTCCGTTTCATAACCCAAACAATAGGAGCCTTTAAAAGTGACATCATTATCAAAGCGGCCGATGAGCGCAGTTGATGTGACACAGGTGCACTAATCGTCATTTCCGTTTCATCCGAAATCCAAATCACAGCGGGACTGTAGAAGTTTCACTTCAAAAAAAAAAGTAATCATTCAAACCTATATACTGAATGGAAGAAATAGGTTTAAATGATTCTTGGTTACTGGTTACATTTCAAGTTGTCTTACTAAACATTTAAGGTAAACATTTCAAGTTGGCTTTCACATTCAAGCAATACGTATATGATATCATAAGTATACAGTGGTACACATGACATAATAACAAAGTAAGATATATAATAAAGGTGATAAATCTCCACTGTGGACCGAATATTTTGCTTTTAAAAAATGGCAAAGTCTTGAACATAAACAAACATCACATTATCAAAAAATATCAGTCACAAAATATCAAAAAAATCTTTAAATTTATACGCGAAACTCTCAATACCGACCAGAAACACGCGTTCACAATCAGTAATAAACACAGTCGCCTGTAATATTTTTAGTAATATTTTAAATACATAGGTACCGTAACAAACACGCAACGTTTCTATATAATACGTCAACTAATAGTTACGTTAAACAATGAGAGGTGTCAAAAATATTCTTGGCTCGTAAATACCTGGACGTAAATTGGTTTAAAAATAGAAACTGTCGGGAGTAGTAGTAATTGCAGCCAGCGCAGATTTTTAAAATGAACCTTATACCATCGGCGTAAGAACCATGCCCTTGGCACATCCATTTTGTATCAGTTACGCCCCGCCTGCGACCGGGAATAGACGTACTAGACTCCGCGTCGCTTGGTTCCGTGAAATCAATTTTAAATTTCCTTTATTATTACGATAAACCACGCGTAAAAAGGAGTTCATGTTTTTTACAGGCCTTTACGAAATCAACCTGTAAAAAAAACTTTAAAATACCTTTTCAAAAGCTTTTTCTCAATTGTTTTTAAACTCCTCTCAAAAAGAGGCGTGGATTCCGATATCGATTTTTTCCTTGACTATTGGATCACCTTAAGCTTCGTAACGTAGATGGATCTAGAGCTAGTAGCACGTATAGTTTACAGTATTCTCAAAGAGATGTCTCTAGTATAGTTACATTTGGGAAGGGAGTATGGGTACCACCACCATGGAAACCATTTATGGCATAAGCAACATCTCTGCCACAAGTCACCCAATGACTAGGCAAGCAGGGGTGCCCGGGTTCATGGGTTGACGTTTTGAAGGTCTTGGCGGTGGACCCGTCTGCCCACCACCAGCAGCAGAAACTGGTTGAGGAAAACCCTTTTTGACCTCTCCAGTAGGACTCTCTCCACCCATCGCTTTCCACCACATTGGGAGAAATGGATTCACACGTCTGTCACTCCTGGTTACACTGAACCCCAGATTTCTACCCACCCCTACATTTTTCCTTCCCTGACTTCCTCTCCTTCCTTTCACTAAATAGATCCTCCATAAAGCATACTCAAAGATAACATAAGCCCCGAGGGAATGTTTTTTCCTCAGCGCTTACTGTGTGGAGCTACACTAAAAAAAAGTGAGCTAGCAGGTAGATTTCTAGCATTGCGATCGGAGAGATTTTGAGAGCATGATAGAGACTAAGTTAGCCTCCACGTCGTCCTGCACACTCGTTCCCGATTACGAGAGTTTCCAATCTAAATAAAAATAAAGTGTTTTTTTGGTTTTTTTGTGCATTACAGATTAATATAATCCACACTAATCTTATATATAAAAATGAATCGCTGAATGTGTTGCTAAGCGCAAATCTCGAGAGCAGCTAAAACCGATTTCGCTAATTCTTTTTTTAGAATATTCCTTGAAGTACGAGGATGGTTCTTACGGAGAGAAAAATCAAGATTGCACAGAAAATTTGATAATTTCAGAAAACCTAACGACTATCGCATGTTTGACAGTTCGCGTGTTTGAGAATGACATTTTGCAAAACAATGATTATTAAATCAGGATTCTATTTTTGAAAATCCTTAAGTTGATAAATTTATTTAAAGTAGGTACTACCCTAATAGTTTGAATCGAATCAAGAATTTTAGATATTTTAAATAGGTACCTACATATGTTAGGTACCAAATTTAATATACATGAAGAATGGAAATTTAAAAAAAAATTGTAAAAGGTGGCATGCGGGCAGTTTAAAAACTGAATGTACTGGGATTGAATATATGGAACGCGGGAGGAGGGTTGGCGAGACGGGGGAGCGGGAAAGGGAAGAGGAAAGGCAGGGAAGGTGGAAGGGGAACCTGGGAGGGGGGGGGGACCTGGGAGAGGGGAAGGGAACTCGGGAGGGGGGTTCGCGGGACGGGGGAAGAAGGGGGGGGGAGTGGAGTGGGGAGGGAAAGGACACTCAGGGAGAAACAATTTCTTTATCAAATGGCATAGCAACGCATGCCGGGACCGTAGTTTATAATTTTAAAAGTTGTTACCATAAGGGTCCTCATTCCTTCTACATTGGATTTTGTTGTGTAAAGGCGTTATTCATTTCAACAACCATTCACAACAATCTTCAAGTTCGGAGTAAGATTCAAGACTTGTATTTGCCTCCATCCAACGTATTAAAAATCCTTGTTCCGCCCTTCCTGACGATGCGCTCCATATTTAATGGGCGAAATTCTACCTTTTCGCCCATTGGAAAAGGTTGGATATGTCCACTTCGTATTTCAGAAACGACACTTCTGTTTAATGTTACGGAAATGGAATCGTACCATCACCGGAAGAAAATTTCTACTTGGTTCAACAATGAAAATTTATCCTTTAAAGAATTTATGACTATCGACTCAAAAGGTCAGCTTTTTTCCGTGTTTTGTTTTCCGGATGGCCGGGTCTTTTTTATTTTCGTTTTTAAGAAATAAAGAAAACAGGAAGATTTACTTATTATTTATTTTAATTTTATATTTAAGTAGGGTAAAAAATTTTGAGGCGCATCTTCGGACCGGTTCTAGAAAATGGATTTTGGCGCAGACGTTATAATAATGAGCTTTATACTTTGTTTAAGGAGCTAAACGTTGCAAAATTTATAAAATTGGGAAGACTTCGGTGGCTGGGTCATGTGGAGAGAATGACCGAGCATCAAGCACCAAAGTCCCTGCTGAACTCAAGACCGATAGGGCGAAGGAGCCTGGGAAGACCAAGACTAAGATGGAGCGACAACGTCCTCAAAGACATATCTATCTTGGAGCTTCAAAACTGGAGAGAGCTGGCTCAAAACCGAGATGAGTGGAGGAAGACTCTTGAGGAGGCCAAGACCCACCAGGGGTTGTAGAGCCAATAATGATGATGATGATGATTTAAGTAGGTAGTAGCTACCAATTGAATGAACATTATTTAGACAGAAAAAATCCTGCATCTGCAACTTATTCGGAATCTGCACAGCAAATGCGACGGTGACTGCTCATCTAATTCAGCGTGCCTGGAGAGAGGTTGACTATCGCTTAGATGTTTTCAATTTGAGAGGCGGTTATGGGTACCGATGCCCCGGTAACCATTTATTTGATAACTAACACCTCCGCTATAGGTCGCTATGGTGACTTAGCAGAGGTGCCCCGATTCATAGGGTAAGGTTTGTCCAGGTCTTGGCGGCGGATGCGTTTGATCGCCTACAGCGTGGCAGAACGCATCGAAAGGGACTAGTTGAGAGATAACTTTGGCCACTCCTGCCGGACTCTCTCCACCCATCGCCTTGCACCACAGTTTGAGGGATGGATTCATTCGTCAGTCACTTCTGGACACATTGACCCCATCTGGATACATTTTTCTTTTCTTAGAACTTCATCTACTTCCTTTCCATGAAAAGACGCTCAACACAGCATCCCCGAAGTTGACGCAGGCCCTAAGGGATATTTTTTCCCCAGGGCGTCCTGTGTGGAAAAAAGAAGGAAGTCATGTCGAAAATGTCTAAGTAATGTTAAAATTAAGATATTCGGCGTGTTTTGGCGTATAAATAAATAACAATGGAGTTAAGATGAAAAAAACATTGACACCTTTTTCGACGATCATTACATCAAAATGTTCGGAGCTTTGTTCGAAGGTACGTTTTGGCATATTTAGCTTTTCTATTTGCTTTGCTCTATTTTACAATTATGTGAAGTGTTTGCCTTTTTGTAATTTTTTGAGATGATGAACCACAAAATTTTCCACAGATTTTTGCATTTAAATAACAGGGGATAAAAGCGTGTCAAAGTTCAAGAAGTACGTACCTACACCATATCGAACACCTCTTTTTTATATAAGGGTACGGAGTATTTTAGGTTCGAAACATAGTAATGAGTTTTTCTAAAAACATCGTGTAAAAACAAAAAAAACAATCGTACATTTTAGATTGTTACTGAATAGCCGAGAAGAATGAAAAATCTACATGTTATAAATTTGTAAATTATCTTTTCAAAGATATACACTCCATCGATCAGAATGATCTAGAATCATTTACATACGCTACTCGGAATCGGCAGGTAAATTTTATAGGTGATAGTACAAACCTTTTAACTCGAGGCCGGTAGTAACAACGATAACGGTATTCCGGTATCGCGTAAAAATAAAGGTGAACTAAAATCGCTATTATAAAAACGTGCTAATGGCCTCTATTTTCTGTGAGACTTACAATATTATTTCGGGCATTTTTCATGGCACAGTTGGAATTATTTACTCATTTTCCTTTGGGATTAGGTTTGATAACTGTCGGGGGACAAAAAATATTGTATCCTAAAATTTTTAAGGGCATTAAATATTGCGTCTTTTTAAAATTCTTCGTTTTTTTAAATAATCGGGAAAAATAAGTAAATTTTAAAATTTATGATTTGCTGTTATCCGCCTCCGGTCCGAATAAGACAAAGACAAGTTTAAAAAAATATAATTCGCCTTGTTCAGTTAGTGAATACACATGAATTTACAGTCACAAACACAACAAGGAGTTATACATAATGATATAATGTCTACTGTTATCCAACCAATAATTATTGCTTGAATTGGTTGATTTTTACGAGGGAATAACCGGACAAAACCGGAAATATCATGACGTATTGACTCTTTTCCACAAAAAATTATAAATTGATTTCGAATGACCGTTCTTTTATCTAGTAAAGTAATGTTTTAAATTTTGAGAAAATATGTTTATTTTTAGTACAATAAGGTTTTACCGTAGGTCGTTGGCAAATTTGTTAAATTTTCAAATTTTGTATTATACAACATAAATTTCAAATCATACAATCGTGCAGTAAAATAAATCAAAAAATATTTGGGAAAGCTACATTTCAGAATTTTAATTTAAGTTCAAATAAAATCATTAAAAAAATATCAGAGCCCTTATTTTATGACAAAAATACTTCAGTTTTTCTATTTATTTCCGGTCTTACAAACTAAAATATTTTTAAACAATTTACATTCTTATTTTGTTTAGACAATATTGAAAAATTATAAATACTTATGACCAAAAAAAAATTCCAAAAAGTACATAATTTTAATTGTTTTGTCATCACGAGTTTGAGCATTTTTTAATGTAGGAAAAGGAAATTTTGGATGAAATAAAATCGATATTGAGGCATTATGTTAAAATGCTGGTACGGAGAATAGTTAATCTTTCTTACCGAAACCGCCATGTACAGTTGCAAGGGTACGATTGCAAGATCATCGTTCAACGAAATTTAAATTCTCGGCCGCTGGTTAATGGCTCTTAAGGAATCTTTTTACTCCTGATTTCAGTACCAACTTTTTTATTAAATTTAGTTTCTTTGGTAAGCATTAAATTATACCATAATTTTATTTGCCATTGTTCGCCATAGAATAATTGGCCTGGTGACTGGTGAGGCGACCACTAAAGTGAATGTTTGAAAGATTAAAAAAAAACGATGTAAGAAAAAACGGCCTTTATTTTCATTTCGTTAGGCTTTTGACCAACGCAATCTGATTTTTTACTGCATTAGTATTAACCTAACAAGAAAATACTTAGCCACTCAAAACAAAATTTCATAATACCCGATAATAATAAAAGTTTGGTAATTTGTGGAATTTTTTGTGAAAATCAGCTCAAGAGCTTCTAGAGCATTATATTATTATTTTAGACAAACTTAGTAACACTTATAATAATAATAATAATAATGGGGAGGTGAGTGCAATCTCACACATCCTATAAAGAGTGTATGTACATATGTTAAAAACATAGGTATTTATAAAATAGAGTAAAAAAAAAAAAAAAATAAGAATAATAGAAATAAAAAAGTAGTAGGCATCATTTAATAATGAGTTTTCATCAAAAAAGAAAAAATCTTTAATTATGCTCTTATTAGTCCATCGGGTCTGAGGTTATGGGAGCCAGTGTCTTTCTCCAATGTTCTTTTAAGCTCGATCCTAAAGTCAAACGGGATTGAATATTTCTGGAGTGGTTTATCCTTCACCCTAGTCCTGCAATTTTGGTTCTTAATAGAGCTTTCATTCAAAAAATCAATTAAAGCTCTTTATATATAACTTATCACAATCACTAGATCTTATAATATTTTATTTATAAACACAATTGTAATATCTGATATCCTTTTTCTTTCTTTAATTTTCAGCTTTCTTTTTTATATTCTCTTCATTCTGCTTATGTTTTATATATTATATAAAACTATGGATGATTATATTATATGATATATACGATTTTTTTTCTTTGTATACTGTTAATTATCCATCAATTGATCTATATGTATATAAAAAAAAAACTATATATTATTTAAACTTATATAAAAATTAATATCTACATTCGTTGTCACCGCCTTTTTAACACGAGCTTTGCTAAAAAAAAAGGTGTAAGACGTATTAAATAATGTATTTTTTTTTTTCAAAAAACTTTATTTATACACAAAAACATGAAATTTTTGTAAAATTTATTAAATAAAAAAAAAATAAAAAAAAGCTTTAAATCCTGTAACTCGCCCTTCTGTGAACATTGAGGAGGCACTGCAGTACCTGGGAAGTCCGAACATCAGACGGTAAGCATTATTATATTGCACCCGAAGTCTTTCCATGGTTATTTTTTTGAAGATTGCCCAAAGCTCGCATGTGTACAGGGTGGTGCAGAAGGCTAGGAAGAGTGTCCTTTTCACCCGTGGACTGTATGGCCGAAATCTTCTACTGAGCATGTTGCATTTTATGCTCAGTACGCGCCTCTGCCTGTCGATATCTTCGCCATCTGTTAATTTATTGTTAATGATGTGTCCTAGATATTTGGTGGATTCTACTGTTTTTAGAATAATGTAAAATTATTATTTGGTCAAGAAAGCAGCTTACTATATAAATGAACGAATGAATTATGATTATCGTTTTAGATTTTCACGGCCAAAAGTATTTTCGTTATTTAATTTTGAGGTGTTATGCCGTGTTGCTCTACCTCCTCCTTTAGCTGACATTTCGGACATCGTCACAGTGTCCATCATCAGGGCAGGGTTCACCATCTGTCCTGATGATGGGAACTGTAACGCTGTCCGAAACGTTGGCTAAAGGAGGAGGTAGCGCAACATGGCATAACACCCCAACAATAAAAAATCAAAAAATAATGAAGAATTCAAAGTTCCAACATTTAAAAACTTATTTATAAAAAATTCAATTGTACAAATTATAAAAGAAAAAGATAAATACGCATTCATAACTGAAAATCGTACTAGACTTAAACATGTATTTGTGTGCCCCAAATTAAACACTTCTTTTGCCCAACACCATTATACTCACCAAGGAAAATTCTTTTTCAATAACCTACCAATAGAAATCAGAAGCATTAGGAACAAAGTTCAATTGTTGAACTCCATCAAAAAGTATTTTAGAGAATGTCACACTAAAAATCATACTTGTTTTTCTTCTTACTGAATACATATATGTTTGCATATTTTAGTTAAAGGGTCTGATTGCTTTGTGTCTGTATTAACTGCACCTACATATATATTGAAATACATGACTACAGTAAATAGTAATTGTACTTATATGAAATGTATTAACTGTATTAACTGCATTGTATTAACTATACACGTGACTGTATTTGTACATAATATATGAAATGTCAACTCTTCTTCCATCCACAAGCTAAGGCTTTTAATGGAAGACCAGTAAAATTATAATATGTAGCAATTTTAAGATAAACAAATAAAAAAAATGAATTGTATTTCAAAACTGAAATAGAATTTTATGTCGCAATTAATTTAATTTGTATGTAGCCTTAAATAAATTATTGCTGGATTTAGCTTCATGCAGCATTTGCACGAAATAAATAGAACCTACTGTAAAAGGTTTAAATTAAAAGTTATAGTTTTAATAACCTTTCGTATGTCGTTTAAATGTCGGTGAAAATAATTAAGTGTCGTATTGTTAACAAAGCGTATAAATCGTGCCAGTTCGAATACATGTTTGGTTTTCAATGTAGATTTAATCACTAAAGCTTTCAATTTAATAAACACTAATTGCAAGTGTGAAATATATAATCATCATTGTACTTTGTAATGCCTAGAATTTTTATGGCAGTTGATTTCATACTTAAAAAAAATCGAGTGCAGATCACACGCGGTACAAGTGGAACCTTCACCATCACCTCCTTGAGTGCCTTAACTCATAGAATCTATACCAATATGAGCCTTGAAAAGTGTGCTCATAATCAAAGCGGCCAATGTCATAAGATTTCATTCTATCTCATTCTCTCGCAGGCTAAATCTTTAGTGTCGTTTCCGTATCAACATGTTTCAAATCACAACGGTGCTGAAAAAGTTTCACTTCAAATATCGAGTGCAGTGCAGAAGTGAAACCTTCAAGCACGTAATCTCAAAAGGAGTCTTTAAAAGTGAGCTCATAATCAAAGCGGCCAATGACGCTTCGTATGTAGGTAAGGTTTCATTTTATCTCACTCTCTCGTAGGCTAAATCGTATAGATGTACGTTTTTGTCTCTTTTGCACTTAAAAGTTCTATAACCGGAACCTGTCGTGCGGGAATGGGTACTGCCGCCCCGGGAACCTTTATTGGATAACCAACACCTCTGCCATTACGTTTGGTGATTTAGCAGGGGTGCCCGGGTTCATGGGGTGAGGTTTGTCTAGGTCTTGGAGGCGGATGACCAGGACACACTGAACCCCAGATTCTTACCAACCCCTTAAACCCTTTTCCTTCCCAGAACTCTCCTCTCCTTCCTTTCCTTAAAAAAAACCCTCCACACAGCATCCTCAAAGATGACCATACCCAAAGATGAGGGAAATTATTTTCCGCAGGGCCTCCTGTGTGGAGCTCATGTAAAAAAAATGCTTGTTATGCAAAAAGTTGCTCAAACAATGAAATTGTTGCTCTTGCTAACCATTTTCTTTGACGAGTTAATGAGGAAGGTATTACAAATATCTCGCATAAACGAGTTTTAAGTGTGTCAAAGCTTTTTATTTACATTGATGAATAATAAAAGCATGTCTAATACATTGAGGTTATGTCAATTCATCATTCCGGCTCCCTCGGTTTATTCGTTCGGTCATAAATATCTTTTGAACATTTGTCCCAGTTACACAGCAAATAGTGAGTTCTCACCCATTTAGTAGTGATATATTATGTTACGTAATACGGTTGTGGTAGGCCTCAATGGCCAACAGAAGTTTCCTGTTTGCTCAACCGAGGTTAGAAATACCAGGGAAAGCTATTGTTTTGATGCTAAAGTTCGAACTACTCGTAATACGAATACATGAGCTTTTTCAGTTCAGAATATTTATGCTTGATGTAATGGGCGGGCATTTACCACAAAACAAGGGAATTTAGGGTCTAGAATCCCGGTTTGCGAATAATGTGAGATTAATGTTGTTTTTTGGTAATTTCTACTTGAGTTATGATTTATAACTTTTTACCATAAATGGGGGTAATGTAAAAACTTGTAGAGGTGATCGATATCCTGGTTTTCTTTTGTGTGAATACCGCACAAGCGTCTCAACTGCTCCCAACCATTGAGACTATGGCATCCCCAATCGGGGTATGTTGTGAGGTTGAAGTTAGCGTGAGGAAAATAAGATGAGAAAGAGGAAGGTGGGGGGGAGTAACTGGCTGTTCAGAACTGGTCACAAAACATAGTATAACCTTCGACCCGCCAGCGTATTTCCAAAACCTACACCGATTAAGTCGCGGTGGCGACAATTCACATTTTAAATATACTTCTATATTGGTTATTTTTTATCACATTGCAAAACTAAAATTGTTCTAAAATCTTGATAAAATAATCTTTCCAATGTGTATATTGGAAATTAATAATTTTATTTCTAAATATTTAAATTTTGATATTGAAAATGTAAAGCAACTGAACCGGTATAGGTTTTGGAAATACGCGACACATCACGTGGGGTCTTTAAAAGCCCAAGTTTTACAGAAATGCTAATTATGTACATTTTAAATGTTCCCACTGATTCCTTTCTTTAGGTACCTTCCTAAAAGGGATTGCTACTTGATGCTAATGCCACCGACATTCAGTCTGCGCATATGCATTGTGCGTATATTTTGTTGATTTTTTTTGTACCTAATAATAATAAGTCTGTATCAATCTCAAATAGTTATAAGTCTGATAGAAATTGGTAAGATTTTTAAAAAAAATTTCTATCCAAAAAGTAAAAAAGATTGAAAATTTAAAAAAAGAGTCCCTTGTTGATTTTTAAGCTTTTACATTGAAAATAAATATTTTGAAAATAAATAATTTCTTTTTGCTTCAATGCAGCCATCATCACTTGACTATAATCAGTTAAAATAAAACATAAAATGTAGGCTACAACAACAATTTAATCATATTTATTTTTGGGGTCCTAGGCGACCCCGCGCGACACCCCGCGTTATAAAAAAGAAGCGATGGGCGGAGGGTTAAACCATTTCAAAATATCTTTCAATTCTGAACGTTGGTCTTACACCAGGGCGATACTGAGAGTATCTTTCACTCTGGAATGTGCGACAAATATACTACATAATTTTTAATGAATAAATAATGAAATAACACAAATTTATCACATAAAATTTAACATTGAGGTTTGAACCAGCGACCTCCGGTTTGCGAGTCGAGAGCTTTACCCCTCGACCACAGAGGCCGGTCTGTTAGGACCCTAGATTAGCAGCCACTCACCTCGAATTCTGTAACTGTAACGAATTCTGTATTCTGTAACACTTTTTACGCGAATTCTGTAACTGAAAGGGTAAAAGGTATTAGTAATATGCCAAGTTTCCAGGGATAAAATGCACTGACTATGGGAGGTAATTTTACATAGTAGTGAGTATTTACAAGTAAAAAAGACAAGTAACTTTTTTAGAAAATCTAACATGTTTAGATCGTTTTTTTTTAGGTTAAAAAGTTAATTTTTCGTGCAGTAAATTTGTTCTTTTTGGGGAATAAACAACGAATTTGAAAAAAGTTATTCACCTTTTTTATTTCTTTCATAATGTAACATAATAACAATAAAAATGTTCGAAATACATCTTTATAAGCGCTGTAATAATTTCTTCAGATAGATTAAATCAACAAACGGAATTAATATTTTATTGATATATTCGTGTAGGTATATATTTATACTGCAAATCCAGCATGTAATCATGCGACTCAAAACTAACGCGTCCACCATCACATAGCCTGATAAGAAAAAAATAGTTTCCCTAAATAATCTTTAGGTACGTTGAGTAGATTTTAGGTAATTTGGGCTTTGAAAATTAACAAGAATGACTAATTTGCTCAAGAAATTAGTTTTTTCCCTAATCCTGGCGGGGTACTAAAATATGTACAAGTGTGATGAGACATGACCGCAATTTGCCCAGACATTGCTTTAGGAAATTCCCTTGCCGCAAGATGTAAGGGCTGGGAAAATACTTGCGGGAAGTGTTGAAAATTCTGAACAAAGCAAAATAAATCTTAAAATCCTAAATTTTGGTAAAATTTTGTAGAAGCAATCTTCCGATTAACTATGTAAAATCTGGAACCCGAAAGGTCAACATTTTCAAAAATTTCCAAATCCTAGAATAAAATATTCAATCTCGTTAACGACCAACTTCAAAATAGTTTAGGTGCTTCAGAATTTCATACTACTCTTATGTAAAAAGTATCTTAGAATACATCTCCGTGATTTGGTCCTCACGCTTTGCAATTCGAAACAGTAAAGTGGAATCTGTTGAACAAAATACGTGAGATTACAACAATAAAAGGCTTTACCTAGATACAGATGACTAGGCTGAAATGCTGAATCACTTTTGAGAAGTCTCACTCAACAAGAGAAGATATAATTTCTCTGTTTAAAATCATAAACAACATGTATGATTCTGATTCATCTTTATCAAATTAATCTGAATATAATTTACGACAAACCCTGAAACCTTTGGTTCAATACTATATAACTGTATATATATATACTATACCTATATACATACAGTTATAGGTGATTAACATTTTTTTTCTTATTACTAAACTTAATATCTATGTAAACTGATGTAATAATCTGTATTTTGTATGTTCAAGAATAGAAATAAAATAAATAAATACTAATCGTAGTTATACAACCTTTTATAAAACTAATGTTAAAAAAAATTGTAGATTTAATTATTTAATTAAATCAACTAATTTTAATTAAAAACAATTTTATTTCAACTTAGATATATATTCAAATTTAATAACTATCTTCGGAATGAACTCATATCTATGTAAATATAACTGATGATCTCCTCACTAGGAACCAATTTATTATTATTATGTCATGTTCTTTAACCTTATGTATTTACTAATATTTAATTTTGGTCCTCTTTGTTTTATGCATTTACTTGTAATGTAAATTTGTGCACGAAAGATATAGTAAATGTGCGCTCACTTATAATTATTGGAATCATCACTATACCCATGTTGAAAATGCGTTTCATTACTGTTATAATTATGTGATGTATTCTGTAGGCGAGCCAAATAAATTAATAAACTTCCAAAATAATTTAATCTCGAAGGACTTACTGAAATTATATACATTTATATCATACCACTTTCTTAAATTTACTCTGGGAATTTGAAAATAGTGAGTCAAAATTAGGTGTAAATTTTGTATTTCATGAATTTTATATATTCAATGTGTGGTTATTTACGGATTTTCGGAATATCTGCTTCCAGGAGTTTAACTTTCTGTTGAAAACAATCTTAATTTTTTTATATTTCGCCCTTCGGAATTTTTGTAATAGTAGACCTACGTGACCTTCGATCGTGACGCAAATCTCTAGTTCATTTCTCTTCTACTTTTATTATACATAGCTTTTACCCGCGGCTTCGCTCGTATGGCTTTAGGGGGAAATCTATATATATATCAAAATATGCTAGCTTCTGTGTTTGTAGTTCGCGACATGTATGCCACTTAATAAAGATATTTCCCTTCGTCCCGTTCTTCTTTTGCCTTCTATTCCTCTTCCGCACCCTCTTCTCCTCATGCGTTCCCGCTCTGCCTTATTCGCTTTCCCTCTCCCCACTCGCCTCTCCCGCTTCCCTCGTCCCACGAACCCCCCTCCCGATTTTCCCTCTCGCTTCCCGCATTCCACACATTCTGTCCCTGTACATTTAGTTTTCAAACAGCTCGCGTGCCAAAATGCGAAGTGTATTAGTTATTGCTGCTTTGTACTACCTATCCCAAAAAATAAAAAAAATGATTCGCCATGATTGTACACGCTGACGACGGCGACGTCCGCTCCGCTCGACACTAGAACGCTCACTGAAAGCAGAGGCGCTCGTGCGATCGTCAGCGCCGACAGCTACGCGGCGCCGACGCGCGACGCGTACGGCCGCGTAGCCATCAGCGCTGACCACTTTGCGCCTTGATAGCTAAGCGTCATTCAAAAATGCTTCCTAGAAGTTCATATATCTCGACCATCAGCGCCGACGGTGCGCGTTCGGTCGGCGTAAGACTAAATTCAGCCTAAGTGTCCATGTTTTCATACTGTGTAGAAATGTGGGGAAAATCAACGCTCGGGCGAGCCTCATCTTGGTGTGTTTCGATATGTCTCTGTCATTCCACATCTTTAGCATTTAACTCATGGCGCCTTTTTTTGTTGCGAATTCTTCTTTTAACCTCTATTTTACAATCTCCTTCTTCACTTATAGAAGAGCCTAGGAGTATGAAGTCGTTCACCGTTTCCAAGTCTGTGAGAGCATTATTTTTTCTTGCAAAGGTGTTTTTTCAAACTTCACACAAATACGCTTGAATAAAATTATTAGGTATTGTTATAAAATGCAGGTAAATTTTAATCTTTATTCTGATCATAATGTTGTATTTTATTTTGTACCGTTGTAGCTTATAACATAATGGATTACATGTTTTTCACTATCCGTAATCAGTCATCAATATTTAATTTGACTTGTTTATTTTATATGGTTGACGGTTCAATAATATAATGCAAAGCTTTTTACTTTTTACGTTATCGTGTAACATTCAAATGAAAGAAAAGATACTTCAGGAGATTTCAGACTTAAGTAATCATTATTGCTGGTCCTTTGTGTTTTCCATTTTAAAAAAGATTTCAGTCCGTAGATAAAAAGTATACCAATTTGTGTTGTTTTTTATAGCATGTTGACATTAACAAGATGTACATTCGTATATTTTTTTGGCATTTTATATCACCCAGAAGATACGAGTACTAAGGATAAAAATTCGGTTGTTTAAGGAGGTTTTTTTATATCACAAACTTAACAATTACCTGCTTGGAAGGAGGATATTTAATAAGTAATATAACAAAATATTTTCACATATTTTATATGAAATATAGGTAAATACAACGAGTCTCAGCTCTCAATGACTGTTTCATAACGCTGATGGATTTCATTCGTTTTGTGCTCCGATTGTCATACGGGATTTTTGGAATTCCGCACAATAAGGGTGCGTAACTACACGGTAGATGGGTGTCAAGTATTGCTTTATCGTCAGTCGGTTGCTAACCACCATCGTATCGTGACATTTCGCTCTACGCCGAAGCGTTATTTATCCTATCGTTACATAAAGTGTAAATCATATCGTATGCTTTGTGTGAACTTCTTAGGGAACGTACCCATACTACGTGACACGTTTAGGGGGGGGGGGGGGGGTCTTCAAAATGTCACGCTCCATACAAATGAGCGGCGGGTTGCTTAGGATTTTGGTCACTGGGGGGGGGGGGGGGGGGGGGGGGGGGTTAAAAGTTGCAAAAAGTTGGTCACGTAGTATGGGTACGTTCCCTATACGTAAATCAACTCGTGACTCAAACTTTATCGTAGCTCTAATAATAGAATAGAACAATCTTATCAAGCGCTTATGGACACATCTGTGACTGTCACCAAACGGAAACCAAGCCAGAAGACACAACAGCAGTGAGTACCTCTTAATTGTGAATTACCTTTCTTGTTTGGTGGTCGGGCATAATTTCACATCGAAATCCATAAGCAAAGCAGTTAGCAAAGAGTAGCGGCAAGGTTATTTCTAAACCCCGTGCATAGTCATGATTCAATGACATTTTCATCATGATCTATGCACATTAAAATACCCAAAAATCCACAAAAATGTGACAAGACACCAAGAATGCTGTGAATGTTTTAACTGTACATATATACGAGTATATGAAATGTAAACTCTTCTTCCATCCACAAGTAAATGCTTTTAATGAAAAACCAGTAATATTATAATATGTACCATTTTTAAGATAAATAAAAAACGAAGTTTAAAAGTTTTTCTTCGAAACGCACGAAAAACGGTTTGGTAGGACGCTGTTTACAAAGAGACAAATGCGTTATTATTTTATTACTAAACGAGGACAGTTGTAGTTGTTTACGTCAACTAAACATGGAGCTACAGGAGCTACCTGAACTACCACGGAATCGCGTGACACAACGTGAATACTCAAACATTCATGGGTACCAACTTACACTAGCATTATCCTTAGAAAATACACGTTTAATTATTCACACACTATGGACAGGACAAGCAAGCTACAAAACCCTACTCAATGTTTTAGTTATTGTCATGGTTGATTATATTGTAAACGTTTATCAATTTTCCCGCGATTTAAATTTTCATGAATATTTGAGTCATTGTGACATTAAATATAAATTGGCAAATCAATACTTGAATGGGGGGGGGGGGGGCTTGAACTTTGCCATTTAATAAAACCTTACATTTGATGGCAGAGGTATTTAAATGGCAGAGGAAGAAGACATGCGTGTGAGTGTTAAAAATAGGCTCCTACAACCGGAATGCAAACAAGCTATTCGGAATAAAACAAAGGAACGCTTAGTTGATTTGAACACGAGAGGGCGCGAACAAGAAACAGACGGTATCTCTTCTCTACATCTCTTTTCCACATATCTCTATCTCTACATATTATAAATTAAAGTCCCCCGCGTCGTCTGTCTGTCTGTTCGCGATAAACTCGAAAACTACTAAACTGATTTTGATGCCGTTTTCACCAATAGATAGAGTATTTCGTGAGGAAGATTTAGGTATGTAATTTGTCAAGGATTTGTGTAAATTGGTTGAAACATAATGATAATTGTTAGAAGTGTCGGAAAAAGTCAAGCCGCCTGGTAGCATTCATAGAAAACGCTGCCTAATCCTTTTGGGATATATCAAAACAATGCATGGTGGGATATTCCTCTTTTATATATCTACAAAAAAGTCCGCGAAGGCATATATCTATCTTTTACGGATAGTTTACTATACCCATTCTATCTCCTAAAAAAATGATCACGTACATTGCGGTAATTGAAAAGTTATTTAGACGGATACAGTATTAATCCTTATTAACATAAATACGTTAGTTACCGCTATAATCTTTCACACCATCTCTACGTATTATAAATTAAAGTCCTCCGCGGCATCTGTCCGTCTCTTCGCGATAAACTCAAAGATGGCGGTGGTTATAAAGGTTGGATAACCATCCAGTAGATGACGTTGTGTTTTATTAGCCACAGCAACGCGTGGCCGGGTCAGCTAGTTTATAATAAAGGGATTGGATATTATCTCAGATCTGAGGATATTATACAATGGTCGTTAAACAAGGTGAAGTCAAAAAAGTGTCTTATGCTAATGTTGGTTAGAGATAACCGTTTTATCTTGTCCTTAAATTAATTAAATGGTAAAGGGCAGAGCTGGAGGATTATAGGATAAGGAAAGGTGAAGCTCTCGATACAGTCTATAGTCATGCATCGTATGCGTAATTTCCGTACAATGTTTCTGAAGGTGTGTCGATATTAAGAATTTATGCGATCTTCACAAATAGGGGAGTTAGAGAATTTACTCTAAGGTTAGTTCTGCGTAAAGGCAAATGAAAAAATCGGGGCGTGCAATTCACACGCGGTAGAAGTAAAACCTTCAGAAAACTGAAGTAGACAAGAGTGGGGAGACTACGAAGCACTTTTTGAAGTGAAAACTTCTTTAGCAACCGTTGTGATTTGAAACTCGATGAAACGATACATAGCGACACTAAAAAGAGACAAACACATACATCTTTAGGATTTAGACTGCGAGAGAATGATTTTTTTTTACATGAATACCGCACAAGAGTCCTAACTGCTTCCTTCTGGAGCCAGTGGGACTATGGCATCCCCAATTGGGGTATGTTGTGAGGTTGATGGTAGTGGGGAGGGGAAGGAGATAGGGAAGAGGAAGGTGAGGAAGTACCTGGCTATTCAGATCTGGTCACCAAACACGGCTAAAGCCATTTCAAGCAACGTTTCAATTCTGAATGGTGGTCTCACACCAGGGCGATACTGAGAGTATCTTCCGCTCTGGAACGTGCAGCAAATATTCTACATTATTTTTTAAATGAATAATTGTGAAATAACACAAATTGATCAAATAAAATTTATTTGCCACGTCGGGATTCGATCCCGCGACTTTCGGAGTGCCAGTCAAGAACCTTACCACTGGACTACGCTGGCCGTCAATTGTCGTGATTTGTGAAGTGCTTCGTAAATTATCGGTCTCCTCTTTGAGCCTCCCCACTATTGTCTACTTTCGTTTAATTAAGGTTTCACTTCTACCGCGTGTGAACTACACACTCTGATTTTAGTTTATCAATATTTTTGTCGTCGAATTTCAGTGTACCTTTTCCTATACATTGGTATAAGTATTTGTGTTTTCTTCTTCGGAGTCGCTAGATTTCGCTTGTTTTCATTGCCAGTTCATTTTGGAGTGGTTTGAAGATTAGATATTCATTTTACAAACTTTTTTATTTTTATTTTGTCAGACTTGCCCCTTTGTCCGCTGAATGTCTGACCGATAAGGTTTGTCAGGCGCTTTATACCATTATACCAAAGAAGACTTGCGTGGGACCGTGGATTTATTGTATTATATTGGAACCAAGTACCCGTGAAATAAATAAATATTTTATTGCTATTTCATTCTGTCGCAGGGTAAATCCTGTAGATGTGGTGTTTGTCTCTTTTTAGTGGCGCTCGCTTCCGTTTCATCGATTTTCAAATCACAACGATGCTGAAGAAGTTAGTCAAGTTTTCTCGAACGGTTAGGTTTATCAAATAATTTTACCGTATCGTGTGATGAATATGAATATATCGAGGGATGAAAAAACAGAATTTATCAATATTTTGATGAAGGATGGAGTGCGTGCAGAACAAATGTGTCTGGCGCTCGACTCTTTCTGCATATTTCTGCGTGTATGGCGTCATGTTTTGAGATTACAGTATTTTTTATTTTATTTATTAACAGAAACAAACAGTACATTACATACTTTGATTAAAAAAATAATAAGTATATTTCATGGTGAGTACCTATTATTAATTATTTATTTTATTCAGGTTCTCCATAAAACAGTTATACACTAAAAAAATATAGAGAAGATTACTTTTTTTTTTGCTTAAAGTGCATGTGGGCAGTTTAATTATGTTGTGACGTATGTCAAGAGATAATTACTGAATTTTTGTAGGTGACATTGAAGATGTCGATGCTCAATGCACAGTCGTTAAGCAGTTGAGTCGCCCTGCTAATGGTGCATTCTGATAGGCAGAAGTTCTCGCTTTCAGAGCATAAAAAAGTGCGTGGGATCTCCCATGAGTATACGCGTTAGGGAAATATAAGTTAATCTCTTTCAATATTGGCGGATTTAGTATGGTACCGGAGATTGACTTAAAAAAATGTTTGCCTAAAAATATTTTTCGGCGGGCTTCTAGGGTGTTAAAATTGAGCATTCCTGTTAAGAACAATGATGGATACAGGAATGGGTAGTACGTATATTCCCTCATATAAAGGTAATGCTTAAACCTTTTTTGCACTTTTTCTATTTCTAAGATATGGTTTTGTACAGAAGGGGCCCAAATAATGGACCCATATTCCAGACCTATATGCTGCGGAAAAGTGCTTCATTTGTTCTCCATATTGCAATTTTGTGTTTCATTGTAGTGTTTTATTTATGGGGTATGCAAATTAAGTAATTACGGCCTAATCTTTATAGTGGGAAGGTGTGTGTGTGTGTGTGTGTGTGTACCTAAGTAAATCCAAAGTCTAATTTCTCAGGTTAGTTAAGAAGCATTTATATTCAGTCTAAAACTATAGAATCAAAGTCAAATCTTATTATAAAACTTAGTGATACTAAAATTCATGGAAAATTTTAGTGTACACTTGAACTTGAAGGAAAGAATTAAGATAAATTTGAAAGTACTATGAAGGTTAGTAATTCCCATCTTCGTATTTCCGGAATAAATTATTATTTAAACTTCTTCACTGATTATTTTAATCATATTCAAATTATACTCTAAACTTTTTCACCGGCTGTATGACATTATATTTTACAAGTAAGTATCTACGTAAAAAAGGTGTTCTACAATTCATAAAATGAACTTCTTTATTAACTTTCAATTTGGGAGGCGGATATGGGTAACGCCGTCCCGGACCATTTATTGGATATAGTGTTGAGTACCTCATACAAGAGGCACCTCAAATGTCCCATACAAACACGTAAAATGTCCCCCCACCTCACAATATGTATTTGTACCAACTCTTTTTCTTTGTCCCCCAAAATATGAGGTGTGAGGTGGTTTGTTTTGTTGGACTACATTCATGTCATGTACGGGACAAATATGAGGTGAGGTTCGAGGTGGTTGGTGTATTGGACTACATGTCATGTCACGTTGTCACGTATGGGACAAATACGAGGTGAGGTGTGAAGTGGTTGATGTATTAAACTACATGTCATGTCACACATAGTTTGGGACAAATGTATGAGGTTGTGAGGCGTGAAGTGTTTGTATATTCTATGACATTTTTGTATTAGAACCGTGAGGTGGTGATGGGGTAAGCCAATTCATATATTGTGAATACTGCAGAAGCGTCCCAACCGTTCCGAAATTTTTATTTTTTATTTATTTATTCTAAATTATTGTTAAGTGAATACCGCACAAGAGTACCAACTGCTCCAAAATTTTTTTTTTTTTTTTAATATTTTTTTATTGTAAATTATTGTTATGTGAATACACATTACAATAATTTATGAGCACAAGAGTCCCAACTGCTCGAATTTTTTTTTTTTTTAATTTTTTTTTTTTATTGTAAATTATTGTTATGTGAATACACAAAACAATAATTTATGAGCACAAGAGTCCCAACCGCTCCAAAAAAATTTTTTTTTCGAAATTTTTTTTTATTGTAAATTATTGTTATGTGAATACACAAAACAATAATTTATGTGCACAAGAGTCCCAACTGCTCGAAAAATTTTTTTTTTTTAAATATTTTTTTTTGTAAATTATTGTTATGTGAATACACAAAACAATAATTTATGAGCACAACAGTCCCAACTGTTTAAATTTTTTTTTTATTCTAAATATTTTTTATTGTAAATTTATGTATTGATAAGTGAATACCGCACAACAGTACCAACTGATCCAAAAAAAAAAATATTTATTTACTTATTGTTATATGTTATGTAAATACCGCACAAGAGCCCCAACAGCTCCCAAGGGAGGGAGGATGAGGCAGTGTTGAGATGAGGTGGAGGGGGTTGCTGAGGAGGGGGAGGGATAAGAGGGGGGGATCAGAGGGGGGTGCAGGGAGGGGATCAGAGGTGGTGAAGGGGGGAGGGGGTAGGCCTTTTTTATATCCATTTTTCGTATTACAAAAATAACAGACACGGGAGGCGGGTATGGGTACCGCCACCCCAGTATTTATTAGAAAACCAACACCTCTGAACCAAGAAAATCAAGCTGAAGGAAAAAAAACCAGCCCCCCCCCCCCGTAAGCGAAAATATTTTGTAACACCTCACCTCAAATGAGGTGGGACACCTCAACACCTCATTTCAATATTTGAGTACCTCATACAAACTCATCCTGATATCGTGTCCTACCCAACACTAATTGGATAACTAACACCCCTGCCATAGGTCACCTCAAGTAGTTCATTACGTTTGTTAACTTAGCAGAGATACCCGGGTTCATAGGATGAGGTTTGTCTCGATCTTAGATCTTGGCGGCGAATACGTTTGCTTAACTACTCGTGGCAGGCCGGATCAGATTAGACTGGTTTAGGGAGACCTAACCTAAACCTTTCTAGCCGGACTTTCTCGTCTAATCGCCTTGCTCCGCAGTGGAAGGGATGGATGGATCCGTCACACCTGGACACATTCGTACAGATTCCTACCCACCCCTCACCTTAATTTATTTTACAATTTTTTAGAGAAAAATGTGTCCTTACTGGGGTAGCCCGTTCTAAGGTCACATTGAACAAGTTTTTGAGTTTGAAATATAAGTAAATACCTACGAGAGAGGAAATAAAGTTTTTTTTATTCACAAAAAGATGCATTAATTACAATAAAGTTTATACAATAATTAATTACATAATACTCGTACATGTATTTGATGAACCCCCATAAATAAGCAGGGCTTGTGTGCATGGGGGGGTGTTATTATATTGGTTCAATTTATTACTTTTTATTCAGTTCAAATTTTCAGTATAATTTTAAAGCTGAGTTTTAAATTTTTTTATGTTATTGTTCATGTTTCTGATTTTTTCAGGTAGCGAATTAAAAAAATTAACTCCGAGATATTTATGTTTTAACTGTCCTATTGTTTTTTACATTTTGGAATAGGAAGTATTGATGTTTGTCTAAAATTTCTGTTATTTTTGAAGGGTGCAACTTTATTTTGAATATTATCTTTATAAATTTGTAATGTTGCATGATAAAAGTATAACGCACTTAATTTTCTGGCCTTAAATTGTTTGAATAACAGTTCTGATGAATATGAGAAGGGTTTTTTTTTAAAGTTTTTATTATTAGTTTTTGTGATATGTAAATTGTTTGTGTTTGATTTGTATACGTACCGCCCCATCCTATAATGCCGTATTGTATAATTGATTGACAGAAAGCGAAGTATGTGGTTCTAAGTAATTTTTCATTTAAAATATCTCTTAAGCATCTAAATATATATGTTAGTTTCCTTATTCTGTTGTTCAGAATATTTATGTGTGGGGACCATTTTAAACGCTGGTCTATTATTATGCCCAGGTACTTAATATTGGTCTTGCTTTCTATGTTTGTACATAATATTTTGCATTTGCGGTTTTCTGTATTTGTCACAGAGTGAATTATTATGTTTAATTCTTTAGGTGTTTCTTGTTTTTTAATGGAAAATGGTAAATAATAGGTTTTATTAGAATTTAAAGTTAACAGGTTTTTATCAAACCATAATTTTAGTGCATTGATATCTGTGTTTGCCATAATATAAATTATATCTAAAAGAAAATACAATACAAGCATTAACCTTAGTTAGGTTGAAAGTTGTATCTATATTCTTTCTTCCCATGTCCATAATCCATATCTTAATATATATATGTTGTGTATTGAATACATACAATATGTAATTGTTTTAATCGTAAAATTCAAACAATGATAAATATTTTTTACCGATGAACTGAGTTTTCATAACAGGATTATTCTCTCATAAGTGAAAACATCTGTAGTAAACCCAGTACAATGAAATAAATAAAAAAACCTGGGCATTTTTCATGTCGTATTATTGATATCATAAATTGTCTGATAATTTAAGTTCATATTTATTATTATCGTTTTCTATCGACCACCACAACACGGGCACGTGCCTAGCATGGTGGTCGAAAAGTCCCCTATGTGTGTAATGAAAAATTTAATGAATAAAGGAAACTTAAAAAAAAAAAAAAAAAAATTGTAAACCACTGTACTGAAAGAAATTATTTTTCAACCTATTATTTATTATTTACTCCTACGTAAAAAATGTTAATATTATAGAACTAATCTAGAAACCTTATGGTCATATAAAATCTTAACACACCGTGCTCTAATTTTTTCGCTTTTCGGAACAACTCGTATTAGTTTCATACAAATCGTTGTCTCCATTCCTATCATTGTGAGAAATATGATCTAAACGGTGTTAGATAGAAAAAAACACCACGCTTTATTTCCACATCTAAAAATTAACCACAAAAGAAGTGTACACCTTTATGATACCAAAGTTTCGAATTGCAATTTGAAAAAAAAAAAACTTTGGGAATTTTTTATTTGTCAAAAACCATTCATCCGATTACTATGAAAGTTTGGTGAGTTGTTGTGCGCACGCCTGCGAAGGTTTCTATCTGTAATGGTGAGATCTAGGTAATGAAATCTGCATAAATTTTTTACAATAGGTGACATGTGAATTTTTCGAAAATTGTGTTTATTTCATATAGTTTAGAGACAGGGTGGGAAGAGGGGTGAGGGAGAGGAATATGTGAGGAGAAGAGTGGAACGAAGGAGGGATTTGTATCCTAAAGCAACTAAACAAAATTAAAACACGAAAACAAGTGTCATCGTAATTTTGAATTTTAAAACCTGCGTTTAAATGCGTTTATTGACGAACGTTGGTGCTGAAAATCGAACGTATGTAACGTAATATGAGCACATACAATATGAATGAGAATTAAAAATGATTCCTTTTATGATATTTTCATTAATTATTGGTTATTATTGGTTTATTGGTTTCATCGTAATAAATACAAAAGAATTCACAAACACCGTAATTATCAAACAACTATACTTTGCATATGTACGAAGCCATCTAGAGTTTGCGTCAACTGTATGGTCTCCATTTTTTGAAGTACATTTAAACAAAATTGAATCGATTCAGAAAAAAAATCATAAAGTACCTTTCTTACAAATCGCACAATCGATTTAATAATTATCTTGATGCAACAATTTTTTTCAAAATTGATGGATTGAGTGTACGCAGACAATTCTCTGATGCGATGTTGCTATATAAAATCGTAAATAACATAACTGACTGTCCTGAATTATTGAACAGAATAGATTTTAAAGTACCTACACGGCACACACGTTCGTGTAATATTTTTAAAGAGAAACACTGTAAAACAAATTCTAATCAAAATGCTTACCTTATAAGACTGTGTTCAACGTACAATAACATTTTCTCTGATATAGATATCTTCAATTGTGACGAAAGTAAATATAAAAATTCTATTAAAAGTATCTATATTAAAATTATTAAATAAGTACAAAAATGCATAAATGTAATGATATATAATTTGATGACATATATTATGTCCACCTACCTCCTGTTATATGTAATTTCTTTTAGTTGTAAGATTTCAGTTTGAGTAAATTATTAATTTCTAGATACACAACGTAATAGTATAATGAGGAAATCTATAATTGGTTTCTCGGTAACGTAAATTAAACATGTTTAAATTAATCAAATTATAAACTATTGATTTCCCTAAAACAAATAAATAAATTAATTCATTAAACATTTTTCAATACTTATGAAAAAAATAATGTTATTACGAAGACTTTTGGCAGCCCTGAAAGCTCATTTCATCTCAGAAACTCATCTTTGTACAGTATGAGTTATTAAATAGAAGAAGATGTCCCCTAGAGCAGCGTTTCCCAATTTTTTTTCGCCCCGGAACCCTTATCAAACATACTTTTCTAGGCGGAACCCTATTTTTATAAGAAAAAGATAAACTCGTAGTTTGAATAATTTCATGTTTACCTTGAAAAGAAAGATCTAAAGTTTTGTGTAAAACTTACATTAATGTGAAGAGTGATATCTTTTTAATTTTTTTGTTAAAATAGAATTGAAATCAGGCTTTGTGTCAGACAGCTGAATACGAAGATCTGGAGCTGCATTTAGTCTGTTTCTGTATTTGTTTTTTGTGTAAGCGTAAGCCGAAAAATCAGTTTCACACCGGTAAGTGGTAATAAACGGTAACAAAGCGATAGCCTTCTCGACGATTTCTGGATATTCGTTTTTAAGTCCAATCCAAAACTCATCCAGATTAGTTTTTTCTGAATTAAACTTTTGTTGTAAGGAAGAAGAACATTTGATATATATCAAAGTCTCGTACTCTGTTGCTTTACGTTTCCTGTGAACTAAGAATGGATTCTGTACACAGTCCTGCAGGTTTTTTTCAGGAAAATACTCTTCCAGAGATTTCTTGAGGGCCATCAAATGTTAGTAAATGCATTTTTCAATATCTGAGGTTACTTGCAACTCTTTTTTTCCAGAAACTCGTTTAAAAGAGAAAAAAATTGGTACTGTTTCTGTTCAACACATTCTATCCAGAAGACAAGTTTCTTTCTAAGAGAAGAGATTTGTGTTTCTTCCTTGTATTATCCTTGTAACAATCCGGACGGAACGCGGAACCCTTGTGATGCTTCTACGGAACCCCAGGGTTCCGCGGAACACCTTTTGGGAAACGCTGCCCTAGAGTAGGGAGGATGGGAGATTGTACTAATGATTAGTTACCCGAAGAAATTGTCCGCCAGTGAAGGTTTGGTGGAAAGACGAACTCGTCTTAACTTTGCGAAATTAATTAATAAGTTTATTTCATATATATGAAAATGTTTTAACAGCTGGCTTGAGTCCATCGTTAATTTAATTTAATTATATTTTGCAGTTCTGAATGTACACGGTGTACGGAAACTCGTAGTGTAAACGGGAACCTATCTACGTCACATTTAGAGTCGATTTTGTAAGATAATTTTTTTGAATTTGAATTTTAGTTTTAGAGTGAATTCGAGTCCGAACTTGGAATTTTTCATGTCAAATTTGAAAAAAAAATCGGTCGCTAGGTATTTAATATCAGCAATTTAACTAACTAACTAACGATCACTCCGTTTCTCTGCAGAGGTAGGCAGAGAGGACGGATCTCCAAACAACTCGGTCTTGGCACACACTCCTTGCCTCGTTCACATTCATACATCGTCTCATAGATGATCTTCTATTATTCTGACTCTTGACATGGCATGAGTCGAGTAACTGATTCATTTGGTCGTGCCATGGACAGTAATTTAATGTCTGTTAAGCTAATACCCAGCTTCAAATGATGCCTTCATGCCATGAGGAAAAAAAATCCTCAGGGCCTTTGCCATCTTTGGGAGCACTGTGTGGAGGGTCTTTTTAGAAAAAGGAAGAATAGGAAGTTCTGGGAAGTAAAAAAAAAATATTAGGGCTGAGTAGAATCTGGGGATCAATGTGTTATGAGTGACTGCCATATGAATCCATCCCTCCCACTGCGGTGCAAGGCGATGCATCGAAAGATTCCGCTGGAAAGGTGTAAGTTAGGTCTCTCTCAACCAGTCTCTTCTGATCCGGCCCGCCACGCAATAAGTGGGCTAACGCCTTGGCCGCCAAAACCTAGACAAATTTCACCCCATGAACCCGGGCATCCCTGCTAAGTCACCGGCGCACAGTGCTTCGAGGGTTTTTCAGGTATCTTGGGCTCCAGACCAGAGGTGACTGCCAACTTCAAAAGCGGGGCCCTTGCGATTAGTACAGGGTCAGCAGTTGTGTACTATCAACCTTTAACTGCTGACGTGGTGTCGCTCAGGCCCAGTAATAATAATAATATCGAAATACTCCCCTCCCCCGCGCGTGACGCATACGCCTCTCTCAGAAGCTTTGAATTTAGTGACGCCAGAGCCGTAAGTTTTAAATTTTAAATTTTAAGTTAAATTTCTGTAATCAAATTCATTTCAATTTTTTTTTTGCGGGCCTCTCTGATCCATCGTCAGTACTTACGTGATTTTTTTAAGTGGATTTACACTATATAAAAATAAACAAAAACAACTCTACTAAAGTTTTATATAAATACTTAGTTTCTCTGTTTCTGCGAGTAGTGTACATCACGCTCAGCTTCTGAGAGACTGACTTGACTCTGCTATTGATTGAAATTTCTAAAAGAGTAGATATATTACATTTAATTACTTTTTAAATAACTTTATAAATTTTTTGTATACCTAATTTTCCAAATGTTAAAAGTGATAAAATGAGAAATTTTGCACTGTTAATGGATAATTTATCAATCTGTCATCATATCACCAAATAATTGGAATGTTCAGATTGTTCGGGTCTACAACTACAAGGTCCATCCTTTTGTTCAATCATCGCTCTCATTTATATCAGACTTTAGAAATCATTGTTAACGAGGGAGAAATCGGATGTGGTCACTGATCACATAGAAATCAAACATATCGTGCAAACACGACAGGATCTGAATGTGATTTATATAACATTGAATGACCGATTGTTTAGTTTGAAAGTCTTCCAGCAATCTGCTGATAATTCGAAACTGAACAAGATTTCAAATTGAAACTTTGGTTATTTGGGTTCGGGAATAATAATACAGGGTGGCGCAAAATTAATCATCCAATTTTGTTTTTGAGTAACTTTTTACTAAATAAAAAAATGATTTTGAGTAATAGAAATCTTTATTTGGACTTTTAATTTTTTTCTGTTAAGTGAAATAGATGATATCCAACACTGGCGGCAGCCACCGCCAGTGTTGATACACATTTGTACCCGTTTTATCGCATTTTCCATGAGTTTCGCATTCTTGTCCAATATTCTCCTTAAGGGCTGCGATTGTCTGAGGCTTGTTGAAATAAACCTGCGACTTCAAATAGCCCCAAAGAAAGAAGTCTGGGATGGTTAAATCGGGCGATCTTGCTGGCCATACCAAATCGCCAAAGCGAGAGATTACGCGACCATGAAATGCTCCCGCGTTAACGCCGCACCACACAGTGGCTTTGAGTGGACCTAATGACTTTTCGTGCATCGCACGTAGATTTTCAGTGCCCCAGAATGAATATTTTGCTTATTGGCGTAACCGTTTAAGTGGAAATGCGCCTCGTCGCTCATGAAAGCTTAAATCGACACAATTATTCCACGCTCTTGCGGAGTATATCGCTCCATTGCTTGTCTGTTTGTATTCTGCAGCTGTCTAGTTCACAAATATCAAATACGATTGACGTACGACGCCATTTGCAAAAATTATAACATCTTCTGATAGGGTGATTAATTTTGCGCCACCTTGTATAACGGGCCACTAGACGATTGGTTATATCACTTATATCCTAGCTAAGTACTAAAGCTTTCAAAATAATGGTCATACTTTAGATAAAAGCAGGTAGCTTACGTAAATATGAGGCGTTTGTTTCAAGTAAATTCTAAATCGTGTTGTATTATTATTTATTAATTTATTTATATATAAATTACAAAATGATACTTTGTTTCTCCAACTGGGAAGGATTCCCGTTTCAGGACAGCCAAATTGTATATTTAGTTCATAATATTCTTAACAAAGGAATGGTTTCGCTCAAGAGATCACAGGAATAAGCTTCTGTTAAGACAAATTTTGAGAACATTAATAATTGTATTCTGAACGAAGGGATGGTTTCTTTATGTCCTTGAAAGAAAAATCAAAGATGAGATTTTTTTCAAGGTCATTTTGGAGAACATTAATAATTGCTTTCAGAGTGAATTAATGGTTTCTTTAGGGAGATCTCAAGTATGAGACTCTTTCCAAGTCATTTTAGAGAACATTTACAATTGCATAATTAGAATTTACACATTTATAAACCAATATACCACGTACGAATTCCCAATGTATTTATGACTATTTAATTTTAATAAAGTACAATAATTTTTAGAATTTCTTTAGTAGTATAAATTACACATTTACAAACTAGAGTATATGATGAATGAATTTTTTTAATGCTCGTTTTGGAGACATTAATAAGATTGCATTCAGAATAAATTAATGGTCTCTTTCGGGAGATCACAATTATGTATGTTGTATGTTTATATCTTATATAACCAATTTTTAACTTATTTATTTGATCTGGCAAATAAATTTGTACATACGGTAAGAAGCAACTACAAAAAATAACGAATGAAATATTTCAATTGTTAACAAAAGATTGATACAGCTTTTACGAAAACATTTTTTTTTTTTACATTAACTTCACACAGGAGGAAAATAATTCCCCTGGGGGCCTATGTCATCTTTGGGGATGCTGTGTGGAGGGTATTTTTAGGAAAGGAGGGAGGTGAAGTTCTAGTAAGGAAAGGGGTATTAGGGGTGGGTAGGAATCTGGGGGACAGTGTGTCCAGGAGTGACGGATGCATGAATGCAATGTTCCGGGAAAGTACGACTGGAGAAGTCAAAGTGACACCCTCAACCACTGTCTCCCGATCCGGCTTGCCATGCAGCTGGTGGGCAGATGCATCCGCCGCCAAGACCCGGACAAACCTCATCACAAGAACCCGGGCACCCCTGCTAAGTCACCGGCTGTAGCGAAATGGCAGAGATGTTTGTTATCCAATAAATGGTTCCCGGGGCGGCGGTACCCATACCCGCCTCCCAAACTGTAAAATAAAATATTTATTATTTTAAAAATTATGTGTAGGTTATTCTTAAATTGAAAAATAATGGAAAATAATAAGGTCCAATAACGTAATGTCCCGGGAAGATGGAAGACCTGGGTTCGATCCCCTGTCGCGATTATTAACCTTATGTATTTTTCAAAAATAATTTCTTAAATTTTTAAACATTACATTACCTTACATGTGTATTATTTATAATCTTAAAATAATATTTTAATAAATTGCGTATTACACCCGTTCTTCACTATAAACATAGAGAAACGAAAAGTTCTTGTATTTTGTGAGAGAGTTTCACTCAAATAGTATTTTTTTATTAAAATTTTTTTATTTAAAAAAAATATACATACATATTCAGATTTATAGTAAAACATATGGTTCTTAAAGTTAATAACAATATATAAATTTCTGTTTAACAAAACCACCCAATTCAAAAGAGAAAAAACATTTCTCGTGCTTGAATTTTGGAGAGTGCCATTGTAAAATGCGAATAGGTACAGAGAGTATGTTATTACAAGTACTTATATTAAAAAAAAATATGTATACATGAAGACAAGTCGACATAATGAACTTGAAGTAAAAGAGTTAAATTGGAATAGGATGCAATATAAGATAATACAGGCAGAGCATATCAGCAATAAAAATAATATTATTGTATTTACTCAATATGTAGATTGTAAGTAGGTAGTAGGTACATAGCATTGGTTTAGAAACATTGATATTTGAAATGGATGGGTTGACAGTATTGTAAAAGTCGGTACATATAATAAAGTTGTAACAATTTTGTGCCTACAAATAATGCGTATGTACTTTGCTTTCAATTATATTATTTCAATTCATAGACATCCAAATTCTCCTATGTCCGTGTTTCAATTATATTTTGTTGCGTATATATTCATATACGCAACAAAAACAATGTTTTTATATGTATGGCAGGGAAAAACACTACGAAATAGTTTTGGAAAATTTTAGTAAACACGAAAAATTAATATTGTTAGTAAGTACAGAAAAAAACAAAGTTTATGGGAAACGGCTAAAGATATCAAATCAAATTTTCACTCAGAACTTAGAAACACGAAATATTAAGTAGTGTTGGGAGGCATATTTTGTACCCGAAGCCTCAAAAGCAAGGTATTTGGATTCTTCAGGGTCCTTATGAAGAGAATTGGTGCTTTCCTAATAACTCTATCGGAGCCAAAATCGAGATGATTAAATAAATGACGAATACATTTTGATTGCTCTTTCAATCAGTATTTTAGTCAGGGTTATTGTGTTTCATTGTGAACAAGTAATAGAATATTGTTTAAAACACACAAAAACTTGAATCGTTTTACACAAACTGTATACATTAGTTCATACTCTGCCAACACATTACTAAATCTATAAAAATAAAACAAAATTTTTCCCTTGTTTCATCCAAAAAATTGAATATTTGAGGGAAGAAATTTATTCATCGAACGCGCATTCGATTACTAAACGAATTATCCTTTACGAAATGAACCAAAATCTCATTAAGGCAACCCTTTTTACGGCAGGGTAGATATTTAACTTTAAGGTTCTCCGCGTCCTGCTGTTTTCAATTAGTTTTTGTTTTATGCAAATTGCGATCTTAAAAGCCTTACGATGGTGGGGCGAATTTGAACGTTTACAGTCGATGATTAAGCTAATTTACATACGTAATTATTCTGCGAAGAGTTAGTCAACAAGAAAGGAAATTGGTGTTTTTTCTGGGTTGATTTTGTGAAAGTTTTACAGTAATGGGAAGAGACGTAGCCTTACCTTGTTGGATAAATACGACGTCATAAATCTCTGCTCTAACTAACGGTGGTAAAAACTTAAAATGAAAAAGGTTAAAAATTATGAGAATGGAAATTAGGAAAGAATATTTAAAAAAAATAAAATACTTTGGTTTTGTGGCCGAGTTGCACGAGGCGACTAGTTTATAACTTTCACATCTCACAACTTTGTCATAAGCTTTAGCACAAGCTAAGATTTTACAGCTCGTTAAGTTGGCTCTGTACTTATAAATTACAGAATCAAATCCAGGCAACGATTATATGTCCTCAGTATCGCCCTGACAGGGTGACAGACTGCCAGTGGAAGAAAGATTGATTCTAGGAAAATAATTAGTCAAATTGTTAATTTTAATGAGATTATATTAAATTGATTGGAACTCATTTCACTTTAGTTTGGTGTTTGGCCAGAAAACATATGTCGGCCGCTAACCACTCTTTTGGTGTGTTAAGTTGTTAATGTGTTCACTCTTAATTCACTTACGGGTAAAATTTTGCGGTGCTTTGTTCGTTTTTGGCAATTATTATTTGTTTCCACTATTTCTTTTTCAATCTTTTACTGCTCTATTCTTTGAAGACATCTCTTTCTAAAGTGACAAGTTCCTACCAAAAATCATGCGAAATTTAAAAAGTCAGAGTGTGAAATTCACACGCGATAGAAGTGAAACTAGAAAGTCGCTAGATATCGCTTTCTTTTCTTTTGCCTGTTTCTTTTAATAAAGTGGTTTGAAGATTGGATTTTATTTTACAAAAATAAAAATGTTTTTTTTTTTGGATTTCGTAGGATTCAAACCTCCGTTTTCTGGATTTCTCTGGCCGCTGAGATTGGCGATGCGTTATACCGTTGCGCTACCGGACGCTCGCGCGGAGTGATATTACCGCATTATATTAGAACCGAGGACCCGTCATACAATAAATTTTGGTGACGCATTTCCGTTACATCCAAATTTCAAATCACTAACGGGACTAAAGAAGTTTCACTTTTAAAACACAAACACAAAATGAGCCGATCATTTTAAGCATAGTTGAATCGTAATAATCGGCTCTTGCTGCTAAGGAAAGAAACTTGTCGGATACATGCGAATGTGAAGGTTTTCAAGTCTAACCGAAGTAAATCACTAATCAGAAAATACGATCCGTTTACAAAAAGAATTCCGGATGAAAAGAATACAAGAATATTAATACGTTAATAATATTTTACGTACCTTCAACTTAAATATTTACAGGAAGACTATTTTTATAACACTATTCTTTAAACACGATGCTTCCAGATAAATGTAGAAATTATAATGTAGATGGAGTTCAAACTGATAATACCAACTTACTTAATTATGTTGTTTGACGAGCTCTCAAAGATTACACAGCGCACTAATTAATTTTCTGTGAATTTTGAATATGGCTCAGTACTTATCCATTAGTATTTAGAGATAAGTTTTCAGAATTTGTAACGGTCATCGAAATGGACTTTCTAGAATTAGTGTTTTTAGAATTGGCGTTTCTCCCACAGTGCGTTATTTAGAAACGAATTGTTGCTTGCTACAACACTTATCTGAATAGCCAAACACTTTCAAACCATTTTCTCTGGTAAAAATTCAGTTTTTTATTGTTAAAAATTACACAGTAGAGCAATTGTCGATGCACATTCGTCCGTGTTTTGTTTTTGTCAGTATCAGAGATAGCGTTGTGTATGGAATCAATATATTTGTGGTTTACTTACTTTCCATTTACTTTATTATAATTATGAGGTTTATTATAATTATTGAATTTTTCCTTTGGAGGGGTGCAGACATACGTTTATCGTTTGTCTCATTTTCGATTGTTGACATTTACAAGTAGTTTAAGAAAGTGGGGCAGCATTATACGTTAAAGAACAAAGCAAAACAATCAGCTCATTGACATTTGACGTATTTGAATTTTTGGAATTCACTCACTATTCAATATTATACTTATCACAATATTGCAGCTCTTTCAAAAGATGAGAATTCGTTCCATACAAAATGCATGAAAAATTGAATTTTCTTAATGACTTCTTTTTCCGTGAATTTTTCCGATATTTTAATATTTATTCTGCTATTCGGGGCGAAGAAAAATCCAACAAATTAAAGATCATAAAAATCGGTCCAGCCGTTCTCGAGTTATAAATGGTGTAACTAACCCGACTTTCTTGGATATATTAAGATAAGAAAAATATGCATATTTCCTTTCATTTAATTAAAAATTCCGAAAATTCAGACTTTTAAATCAACAAAAAGAAATTAAAGTAAGCCACCGAAACGATTTTCAATTTTTAGCCGATCCAACATTGGGACTTCTTCAGGACTGTCGAAATGATTATTTTTTTTAAATTTTAATTATCGTTGTAATTTAAATTTAGTACTAGCCCCGAGGCTGCGAGATACGGTTTCGGAACATTTAAAATTTCATTTTATGGCTCGCAAATGATGAGAAATCGCGCATAGTAATTCATACAATCACACCTGTCTGATGTAACCATCCATTGAAAGACTGGATGATGAAATGATATTGCGGCGAATGTATTCAGCTTTTGAGGGTCTGCCGTAACGAAGCCCCAATGTGTCAATGAGAGGAATGAATAGGAAGTAATTTGCAAGGGACGTGAATATCTGGGATATACAAAGTTCAAAGCTCTCCGAAAGCTGTCGGTTTAATTGAATTGCAAATTGGTTGATTGTACATGTACACAAATATAATGAATAATGGTCGATTTTGTCAATCAGTTTCCTGTGAACACACAACATCGAAATGTGTCTCGTGCATTGGTACCTTCAATATTATTACTGTTTTCAGTTGGGTGATATTGACAACACTTGGTTAACTTGTATAGCACCTACATGTCGGATTTAGCACCGTTATTACAACATCGATTAAAGTAGCTATCTGATTTGAAAACATAATACTTGTTCATTTGTATAGTTTGTAGATTGGGTAGTATTCAGGTTTTTGTAGGCAATGTAATACGTTGTTTTATTGTCGTAATAGGTACTATTTTATACCTTGTCCATTTCAAGAGTGCCAAATACAGTATAGTTTTCACTGTGGTACCTGGTTTAATATAACATTACCCGAATTAATCAACTATTGTAGCAAATATAGACCGATCTATTGTTGAAATTTGTATTTTTCCGATGTTAGGATTCGAACTGTAGGCCTCTAGATTCACAGCTTAGAATCTTTTATGGGCCGAGTAATGTCGTACTTACTTTACGTTATTTAGTGTCAAGTTTCCTGTCTAATTTCAGTGGTTCACTTTTAAAGAGTGGGGATTGGAAACTGCTTCAAAACATCACGGTATTATGTTTTTCACAGGTCTTCAAATTTATTTTCATGATTTTTTCTCGAGTGTTATCTTTACCGCATTCAATCCGATATTTTCAGTCGCTTCCTTATTTTCCGCTTTGTTTCATGCAATACATAAGTTCGGAGACGTACATACAGCAATAGCTAAACTTCCCGTTAAGATGCTAATACTAAAACTTCAACGTTTGCATACATTATGCAAAGTCGTACCTCATTGCTTCAAATAAATTTAAATACGAATAAGCTAACCCCAAGCTCATGTAGGCAACTAGGTAAATATCTCTGTAGTACGTGGCTACGTCGCTACTTCCCTATTTGCTACGCCACCGTAGCATTCTCGTAGTTAACTCTCTGTGGAATCCGCTTCTCGTTACGATAACGCTTGTTGAAATTTATTCGTACGTTCTACGATGCTACGGTGCAGCAAAATGCTTTGGCGCGTTGCATACGTAATGTTTTGTTGTACTCATTCACCGAGAAATCATTTGAAAGACAACCGAATAAATTAAGCACTTTATTTAAAATATTGGTGACTTTAATAATACACTTTTTATACAATTACTTACGCATGAGATATGTGCAATTTATTCTTTTATGTTAGGTAATAGTATCGGTCAGTGGTTGAGTGGGCATCGCGTTTGGGTCCCACCCATGCGTTCCGTGTTAGATTCCTCGGCTGGCTAAGTCCTCCGTCACGACTCAAGCAACATTTTCGGCTTACTTGATGGTAATAGGAGATTTTTAAGTATTGTCGGGTTATTCGTAACCCGGGAATGTTTGTCTTTATTTTATCAAGAAAAAAGAAAAAGAAAGTATACTTTTATAATCGTGAAGCCGAGTCAAGTGATTATAATATTAATGAAGAAATAAAACAGGGAGCATACTAAAATTAAAAATCCTCCCCAAAGCAAATTATATTTAAAAAATGAATGAAACAATAGGACAAGGGGAAGAAAATGATGATAATGATGATGAAACACTATAAGCACTTATCACAAGAATAGTAGGAGCGCTCTCTGTGGCGACCTGTTGAAAATGAGTTAAAATGGCTTTAGTTTTATTTGGTGACAAGATCTGTATAGCAAAGCACTTCCCCATCTTCTTCTTCGCCGCATCTTTCCCGTCGTATGCCATAGTCCTTTTGACTGTCGGTAGTTGGGGTTCTTCTGCTATAATGGCATTTAAAAAAATATTATAATAAAGTTTTATATTTCAAAAAACAATTCCAGCAGGGTGTCGGAATGTACTCACTCACAACAATCAACGCAGCATGAGTATTTTATTTTTATTGTATAGAATATCGGTGGTTTGACTTACGGATACAAAATAGGACACAGTTAAAATAAATGGCAAAACTAAGATGCGCCTCGAGACAACTTAACCCTTAGAGTAATTTTGGGAGATATTTCTCCAAGCTGTCAAACTGCCAAACGCCGTAGAATCTTTAATGGAAAAATTTCTCTCAATCTATCGCGGAGTTAATAGTTATGCTATCACAATTTTTATTATACGATTTAAACAGTGTTATAAAGAGAAAACGCAACGCTTTGTATGTACATTTAAAAGTTTACAATAGATGCTCCAGAAAAAAATTAACTAATTCTATAAATTAAATTTAGTACTTAAATTTTTTTAAGAAATATTTTTATGTTAAACAAAAAAAAGTAAAGTGCCAATAACTTTCATAGGTAATATCTTAGTCTATTTACATAATATTTTCGTGTATAGTTGTTATTATAGTTTACACGATAAAAACCGTTGGAAAGCGACTTTAGAAACTGTATCCATTTTTGCGTTCAAAATTTTAATGCATTAAGCAGAATTTTATTTCGAAATACAAGTACGTTCAAAAACAGCAAATTGCGCATTGCGAAAATATTTGCTTCGCTAAAATGTTCGCTTGAGAAATATATTTCATAATGCAGAGGCTCTAGAGGTAAAATCTCTTTCGATATCCCTCTGGACTGGGTCCACATTTGAATCAGGTATCTATCACTGGCTTTGCCAGTGCTGCGCAGTGTGTTCGTGTGCAGCACTGGCAAATTTTATCATTTAAAATTACTTCATAATATCTTACCGAAAAATATAAAATCTATGAATCTCATTAAAAATATCACCTACCAATAATATAATATGAATCAGCGAGAGCAAATTCTCGAAGTTCCGCGCGAAGTTACCCTGTCCCCGTATGCAGGCCGATTGCAAGCGGAACGAATTATGTTTTTGTATCGAATATCCCAAACATCGCCAGCGCGCAACGCCAGCCGTATGTATAATGTGCCACACGGGCGGCCTTTATCATACAAACTTAAATTTGGATTTAAGGCAAAAATACTTAACCAAACTGAATATTTTTTTTTAATCAAAGGGTACAGCAAATACCTATTTTTTACTAATATTTACTTTTTTATTGATTGGTGTTTTAAAGTATAAAACGCAGATCATTAAGGAATTCAAATTTTTCTTACTATAGGTAACTGTGACAATTTTGCCCTCGTGCTGTTTATACATTGTTTATAAATTATGTTTGTATCCTGTTTATAATGAAATATAAAACTAACTAACCAACCATCAGGCCGTTTCCCCACAGGGGTAGGCAGAGAGGACGGACCGCCAAATAACTCAGTCTTGGCACACACTCTTCGCCCCACTCACATTCATATATCGTCTCATACATTCTCTTCTATTATTCCTACTTTCGACATGGCCCGACCAAGTATCTGATTCACTTGATCGTGCCATGTATTCCTCGGGCGTGTCCGACTTCTTCTACCATTCACATTTGCGTCGTATATTCTTCTTACACTACTTTCAAATTTAATTTATTTTATGAAATGTAAAATTATTGTTAAAAAAAAGAGTTTTTTGGGTTGAAATTTAAGATTTATTTACGAAAAAATTGTATTGTGTTTTTATTTTCATAGCACAGAAAAAAATTAAAATTATATTTAAAAAGCGATATGTCGAAGTTTTCACACTTCGAAAACAGCTTAAAATAGACCTTGGGGCCTAGTCACTAACTTTTATGTTTCACAGACAGTCACTTAGCGAAACTAGGTAGTTCTCTCCAAATAAGATTAGTGGAATCATTTTGATCTAATGTTGCTTAGTAATCGTTATCTCATAGTTACGGATTATCAGTGAACCACCACGTTTTCAGGGCAGCGGCCGCCACTGGTATCTATATATATATTCAATGCGCAGTTGAGAATTCTTAACTGCGTACCTTTTATGGAAGTCGATGTAGCTAGACATAACATGTAAAAAAATTATTTAAATACAAAAATATAATGAATCGACTTGTAAAGAGATAGCCTGTATGCCTGGTTATGTGGTATTTAACTCTGAGACGGAAGTTAGGGAACGTACCCATACTACGTGACACGTTTAGAGGGGGGAGGGGGTCTTCAAAATGTCACGCTTGGTACAAATGAGCGGCGGCGGGCTTAGGTTTTTGGTCACCGGGAGGGGGACGGGGGGGGGGGGGTTAAAAATTGCAAAAAGTTGGTCACGTAGTATGGGTACGTTCCCTTAACTGGTTCTAAGTGTGTGGGCGTTGGGATGTTCTAATTACACTTAATACAGTGTTATGTGCAACACATATAGCGTCGAAAAACGTTTGACATTCACAATGTTCCCCTAGATTGAGAAGCCTCGGCCAGCTTTCTCTTGACTCTGTCTCTTTTACCTTCCGTCAACCGAGTTTTTAACAGTTACATCATGTAGTTGGTCATTTCTTAGGGCCGGAGGCCCTGCCTTTTATACGGGTACTGTTGTGCTTGACAGTTAAATTCCCAGTGCACGTTGCCGTACGTACCGATTGCTGCTCCCGAGAACTTCCCATTGATGGTAGCAGAACCCAGGTCGCCTGTTGCCTAGCTTCCGTCTGATGACGTCGAAAGCTAGCCCCCCATCGCTGATGCAGTCAACCACGAAAAAGGTAGCTTCATAACTCACATTAGTAATTGAGCCTAACTTCCAGAATAGAATCGTATCAAGCCATCTCCGTATCGTAAACAGGCCTTAAAATGTATTCACTGATTATGTTCTAAAGTTTAGAATTGTTAATAAACTCTTGAATACTGTCTCTGAGTTTCCTTGTGTTTCGCAACCTGCCTACCCGAGGTGAGCCGAAGCCCTGACCCCTGAGATTAAAAGTCCATGCCAATGTTGATGCTGAGCTGCCCATTCTATCCGCTAATTGTATAATTGTACTTGTATGTTACGGTACTTAAACACAGGTAATATAGCAACTGGTCAGAAAAATTGTTACTTCTAACTTCATCCGGGTTTTCTCGAAAGAAAGGTATTTTTTTTAGGAGTTCTGTTATAAATGAAATTATTGTATTTGTATTATTCAAATCAATCCAATAAAACTTAACCTACTTTTCGGAAAGGTATAAAAAAGTATAAGCATAACACTGTACAACTCAGTGGCTTTCAAAATTTAACATTAATAAATCATGTCAACAAACTGAATAAATATATTTTTTCTATATGTTTCGTTATAATTTATGTTGCCATAAATTATTTGATGTATGGGGAAACGAAGGAAAAACGCGATCACGTACCTACACGTAATTAGGAACCGCTGTAATATTTATTCTAGAAACCCAACCCTGCAATTACGTATTAGGAAATTTATTGCTTTTTCATTAAAAAAATGTCTGGCCTCAATAAATCATTCTTGATTTAAATATATTTAAATGTATTTTCCTTAACCGGTCACCAACTTATGCAGATATATGCATTAGAAATACGACAGCGGTCAAGTACAATAAGCGTGTGTCTCCGTAGAAATCATTCTAACTCCGTTATTCTTTTAGTGACTCCCAAAAACAAAAAGTAAAAGGTCGATAGTGGAACAAGCTGTACATCCCTATTCAAGTTGTCCATAGAAATAAATAAACAAGAATATTCTGTCATTCGCGCAATCTGACACATAAGTTTTCCCGCCAAATTTTGGACCGGCGGCTCGACCCCGCTCGACATTGTTAATTTTTATTAAATATTTTTATATGAAATGATAAAAAAGTGAGGTGACAAAAGTGTTTATTATACACTAGCTGGTACCCGGCATGCGTTGCTATGCCATTTAATAAAGAAATTGTTTCTCCCTGCGTGTCCTCTCCCATTCGTCCCATTCCCCTTCCGCCTCCCCTTCTTCTCCTGCATCCCCTTCCCCTCTCGCGTTCCCACTCCGTCACCTCCACCTTCCCTCTCCCCACTCCGCTCCCCCCCTTCCCCCGTCCCGCGAACCCCCCTCCCGAGTTCCCCTCCCCCCTCCCAGGTCCCCCTCCCCCCTCCTAGGTTCCCCTCCCCATCGCTCCCTCCCTCCCGCTTTCCATACATTCAGTTTTCAAACAGCTCGCGTGCCACCAATAGCAATTTTTTTTATACAAATTTCATAATGCCAGAACTCATCAGAAGCTTTATACAAACCTTGTCCTGATAACAACGAACACACAAAAAAAAGAATTATCCAATTTGGTGCAGTCGTTCGGAAGTTATGCGCGTACATACATTTCGGCGATACATTTTTATTTATCATTCACGTGAGTCATTTTTACATTTTTTTAATGTTTGCATTCTTAATTTTAATATTTACAAATATTAATATTTATTTGTAATAACATATTCGAAAGCTTATTTTGTAACCTTTCTAAAACAGTTTTACTATTCGGCTACGTTTAGAAATGTTTCATTTATAAAGCTTTAATTGTGAAGCGGTAATAACACAAAGTTTTCGTAAAATGTCATTTTGTTTGAGACATCTCAAGCGAATATTCGCAAAAATTCGGAGGGGTTAAAATGGTTTTGTATCAGAATAAAACCTAAATAATAGTTGTGACGAATGATTTTTAATTATTTATTCAGCGGGTCAGTCGTGTTTGCAACTTTTATTTATTCTTATTGAAATTTGCTTTTTGTTCGTCGAATGATTCTCAAACTTTTTGGACCCCTTTGAATTTTAAATTGGTAAGCCGGAATTGTTAAGTTAATTATTTTGCCTAGAAAATATATTTTAGGCACCGAATAAGTAAACAGAAATAAGTATTTACACAAATATTTTTCGTTATGTCTGCGAAAATTGATCAAATAATAAATTTAATATATTATGTCTTGAGGAAGGAACGGTCGTTCTGAAACCGGTCGGCTTTAAACAAATATACAAGTGGTTCAAACAAAGTAACATCGTTTCATTAAAAAAAATAATAATAATTAACTGATTTAAAAAAATTTTATGAGTTTTTTTTTTAAATTCTGTAAAAGTTTACATTAGAACTTAGAGTAAATTGTTAGGTTAAGGATAGTTTATGAAATAAAAAGGAAAAATACAAGGGAAATTGCTGAGATAAGTCAAAAAAACTTGAATACTGTTAGAATAATAAATTCCTGTAAACCAAACAGTCCTTTGTATCAGACGATTGCCCATAGATGGCAACACTATCTATGCTTCGCGTCACCCTTTATGGTCGGCTGTACTTTGACAATGTCGTGTAACCAATTCATTATAATAAAACTCACATATAACATTTAATCCTGGTTTATTTTGCTCTCTATCCTTCAGGTTATGGGCCCAGGATACGCGGGAAGTAAAAGTACGTAAATAGTTTTCAGTGCGGAATGCCAGACGAGAGTGCAACTCAAAACTCGTTTTTATCCACAATGGCGTCGTCTGCAACAAGTGCAGGAATTTCAGTAAATTTTGAGAAACTCAGTGGAATTTCAAATTACGGAAATTGGAAATTCTTAATGCGTATGTACTTGGTGCATGAAGATTTATGGGACTGCATTGAAGAGTCTACAGCGGGTGTCTCAAAGGTCACCGATGAACGCAAACAACTGAAAGCGCTCGCAAAAATATGTTTAATGGTGCAGCCATCGTCTTTCTCTCATGTACGGAATGCAGCGACTGGATATGAAGCCTGGCGTAACTTGAAAACGGCGTATGAAGACAAAGGGTTGTGTAGAAGACTCGGACTTTTACGTACATTGTTTGGATTGAAATTGGAACAATTTAAAGATATGGAAGCGTATATCTTGAAGATCACAGACTTGGATCAACAACTACGAGACATAAATGCTCCATTAGACGATGATTTTCTGTCAGTGTTGATGTTAAGTGGTTTACCATCAAACTACGACCCACTTATCATGGCGTTGGAAAATTCGAACTTTAAATTGTGCAGTGAAACCGTTAAAAGTAAATTATTACAAGAAAATCTGCGTAGAGACTTTGACAAGGGCGAAGAAAGTGCAATGTTTACAAACCCGAAAACAAAAGGTGTCAACAACAAACAATCTACCAGGGTTATCAAGTGCTTTATTTGTAAAAAGCCTAATCATTATGCTAAAAACTGTCCAACAAAAATAAATAAAAGTGACAAACGGAGTGAAAAATATGAAAAAGCGTGGAACGTAACGTTATTGACGGCATTAGCTGTGGACATTAACTCGGATGTTTGGTATGTCGACTCCGGCGCTACTTGTCACATGACGAACAACAAAAATTTATTACAAAACTACGTTGTGGAAACTCCGCGTTCAGTAACAGTGGCAAATAAACAAAAGATGCACAAAGAAGGACACGGTGATGTGGAATTGTTGTTGAAAGCACACAAAGAAACGACGAAAATAAGTGAGGTTATTTACGTACCGGGATTGTCAACAAACCTTATTTCTGTTGGAAAAATGGCAGCCAAAGGACTTGATGTGCACTTTGACACAGAGAAGTGTAATATTTATTGTGGAAAAGATGTAGTCGCCAGTGCTACGAAGGTCAATGGTGTTTACCAATTGGACACAATGAGTCAGCCGTCAACAAACACGAGTGAGCTGAATGCAGCCTGTCAATCAATGGATTTGAAGGCTCCATTGCGTATGAAGCAGTCCATGGATCATGAAACGGAAGCTGTGAATTTGTGTGAAGCGAAGCCATCCCAAGATTTATGGCATCGCAGACTTGGGCATCTGAATAGGCGTAGTATGGATTTACTTAAAAAAGGTATGGCTAGTGGAATTGATTACACTGATAGCAAACATACTTCCTGTGTAGCATGTCTTGAGGGAAAACAAAGTAGATTGCCATTCCCAAAAAGGTCTTTCAACAGAGCTACTGAGAAGCTAGGCCTCATACATTCCGATTTGTGCGGTCCTATGTCAGTTTCCTCATTTAGTGGCAGTAAATATCTATTAACATTCATAGATGATTTCACAAGAATGACATTTGGTTATTTTCTTAAGAGTAAAGATGAAGTATTGCCGATATTTAGGATTTTCAAAAGTTTTGTAGAAAATCAGACCAATTTAAAAATCAAAGCTCTTCGAACAGACAATGGCCGTGAATATGTTAATAAGCAGTTCCAGATGTTTCTACAAGAACATGGCATCGAGCATCAATTGACCGTCCCATACTCTCCGCAGCAGAATGGAGTAGCAGAACGGGCCAACCGGACAATTGTGGAGGCTGGACGATGCATGCTGCAAGATGCTGGAATGGACCGGAGGTTCTGGGCAGAGGCATTGAATATGGCAATATTTATTAAGAATAAATCACCAAGCAAGGCGGTGAGAGGTACCACACCCGAAGAGAAATGGTCTGGTAAGAAAGTCAATTTATCTGAATTAAGAGTATTTGGCTGTGTTGCTTATGCAATGATCCCGTATGAAAAGCGCAAGAAATTGGATCCAAAGAGTAAAAAATATATCCATGTTGGATATTGTACTGAATCGAAGGGATATCGATTAATTGATCCAGAAAAACCTTCAAAAATTATCAAGTCTAGAGATGTACAGTTTTTTGAAGAGAAAATGTATAAAGATGCGGTAGCTAACGAGGAAAACTGCATTAATGATTTTCAGTTGGAACTTTCTAATAATAATGTAGATGTGAACACTATTGAAAACAATGTTGTTGAGTCTTCAGTTACAGAAGTTATGGAATTGTCTTCATCTAGTTCTACTGAACTTAACTATGTTGACCCTAAAGATATCACCTGGAATCCTGAAATGACTATGGATCAAGCGTCAAGTGATTATGAAGACTATGAAGAATCTTCAAATGCAGTGGTGGCTATGACAGCAGCAAGTCACGGTTACGAACCACAGACAATACATGAGGCGCTGTCGGCACCTGATAAAGAATACTGGAAGGAAGCTATAGCAGATGAGTATAAATCATTTGAAAAGAATAAAGCTTGGAACCTAACATTACTACCAGATGGAAAGAAAGCAGTCAAATGCAAATGGGTTTTCAAGAAGAAACTGGGATCTGAAGGACAACTTCTACGTTATAAAGCTCGTCTTGTTGCCAAAGGATTTACGCAGGAATATGGCATAGACTACTCAGATACTTACGCGCCTGTGATAAGATATTCTACAATACGCAGCTTGCTTGCTCTGGCAGTCAACTTAGATATGAATGTTGATCACATGGATGTGAAGACAGCCTTCTTAAATGGAGAATTAAAGGAGACGGTATACATGGAACAGCCAGATGGATATAAAATAAAGGGTAAGGAAACCCATGTATTTAAACTAAATAAAGCAATATATGGCCTTAAACAAGCATCAAAGGTCTGGTATGACAAGATTGATAATGTTTTGACAGACCTCCAGTTCAGAAAGTCACTTAAGGAGCCTTGTGTATACATAAAATCAGATACAAATGTTAATCTGATGATATTAGGGTTGTATGTGGACGATATTTTAATTTTTAGCAAGGATACACCAGAGAAAAAGAAGTTGAAGGAGGAACTGATGAGAATATTTGAAATGAAAGACCTTGGTCGGGCTACACATATATTGGGAATGCGATTAAAACAAGAGAAAAATAAAATTATTCTTGATCAAAGAAACTACATACAAACAGTGTTACAACAGTTTAATATGGCTGATTGTAAGCCTGTGAATACACCTTTAGAAAGCGGTATGAAGTTTGAAAAAGGGAATCAAGCCGATAATAACAGCAGGTACAGAAGCCTCATTGGATGCATTATGTACATAGCAGTATGCACAAGACCTGATATTGCTCACGCTGCAAGCATATTGAGTCAATTTAATAATTGTCACTCTGAAATTCACTGGAAAGCAGGAAAACGGGTTCTGCGATATTTAAAGGGAACTATGGATCACCACATAGTATATGAAAAATCCACATTGTCAATTACAGGATATGTGGATGCAGATTGGGCGTCAAACCAACTAGACCGACGTTCATACACGGGTTACGTGTTTAAAATAGGTAACTCTGCTGTATCGTGGGAAAGCCGCAAGCAGAGAACGGTCGCACTTTCAACTACTGAAAGTGAATACATGGCTTTATGTGAAGGAGCAAAGGAAGCTATATTTATCAGAAATTTCTTACATGAATGTCTAGGTAAATTGTTGCCAGTGACTCTGTTTAACGATAGTCAGTCAGCACAAAAATTATGTAACAGTCAGATTAATCACAGTCGAAGCAAGCATATAGATATTAGACATCATTATGTAAGACAAATTGTAAAGGATAAAATCATTGATTTAGAATATTTGCCTACTGAACATATGCCTGCAGATGTTTTAACCAAATCTTTGTGTAAAGATAAACATTTGAATTGTGTTTCTAATCTTGGTTTACAGACTGTTTAGTTTAAGGGCAGGTGTTAGAATAATAAATTCCTATAAACCAAACAGTCCTTTGTATCAGACGATTGCCCATAGATGGCAACACTATCTATGCTTCGCGTCACCCTTTATGGTCGGCTGTACTTTGACAATGTCGTGTAACCAATTCATTATAATAAAACTCACATATAACATTTAATCCTGGTTTATTTTGCTCTCTATCCTTCAAATACATCCTTAATACGGTTCACGACGAGTTCATCGAAAACGAATTCATTGAAAATCAATTCATCGAAAATCAATTCATCGAAAGCAAATTCATCGAAAACGAGTTCATCGAAAATCAATTCTCGAAAACCAATTCATCGAATGATCAATTCATCGAATCGCCAATTCACGAAAAAAATATATTTTGTTGATATTTGAGAGAAATGCCGAGCGGACCGAGAAGTTAAAAAAGCATGGGTCGACCTAAACTAACCTAACCTAACCAAACCTAACCTAACCTTAGGGAACGTACCCAAACTACGTGACCAACTTTTTGCAATTTTTAACCCCCCCCCCCCCCCCCGGTGACCAAAATCCTAAGGAACCCGCCGCTCATTTGTATGGAGCGTGACCTTTTGAAGACCCCCCCCCCCCTAAAAGTATCACGTAGTATGGGTACGTTCCCTTACCTATCCTAACCTAACTTAACCTAACTTAACCTAACTTAACCTAACTTAACCTAACTTAACCTATTTAACCAATTTTTAAATATTTTTTTATCATCACTCTTAATGACCTTTCTGAGTTGTTTGTGAGTTGTCTGGTCGCCGTTCCTTAGATATCCCTTTTTTGCAGTAACAGACAATCGGAAATCGAAGAGATAACCTATAAATTTTACATTGTCTCTACGAAACTGACAGTTGCTAAACACATTTCACTCAGTTAAATATTAGGGTATTTAATTTTGACAGCTCTAATATCTACAAAAAAAATGTTTTTCGATGAATTGGCGATTGGATGAATTGATCATTCGATGAATTGATTTTCGATGAACTCTTTTTCGATGAATTTGCTTTCGATGAATTGATTTTCGATTAACTCGTTTTCGATGAATTTGCTATCGATGAATTGATTTTCGATGAACTCGTCGGTTACCCCTTAATACTATTGTGTTACAGAAAACATTCCGAGCAAAGAGAAATTTGAATAATAGGTATTTTACCAAACTGTTGTGTCACTGTCGCTGTTACCCCTCCCCCCCCCCGAATACTGAGCGAAAGGTACAAAATACCTAAATAAAATCAAAATTGAAGTTAACTGTATTGGAAGACAATGTTCAATGTCTGTACTTCAATTACTAGTTTTTAAAATACACTTTTCGTCTTACGACAATACGTCTTTTTTATATACTGAACGACTCATGATGGCGTTCAAACCAGACAATTGTAACAATTTTTGGAGGGTCCTGCTCCTATAAAAAAATAACTTATCGAAAAAGCTAAACGTACCGGCACACTAATTGCACTAGTGTCAAAATCCAGAAAGAAAATTGGGGAATACGTTTCTACGGACAAAGCTCCGCATGCTTTCCTCTTGGGTTTACCGAGTATATATATGGGTCCGAGTCGACGCAACGTTTCGAATTGTTCAGAATCTTCAGAATTCGATATGTCGCAACAAATTCAATCGCCAATTTGGGAGGTTTTTGAAACTTTTTTTACTTATATTCGACATGCATGTTTTTTTAGATGAATGAAACAATCAATTTTGTTTATAATTTTTTTTTTAAAGAGCAGCAATAAGTCCATTTTAGCTTCACAATCGATATTTTGCTTCATTTGATATTTGGTGCTGTAGAACGGTGAAATCGATAACTTTACGATGTCTAATCGATAGGCACAACTTAAGATGATTTTATATTAATGTCCCGAGCACGGTTTCACCGTAGACAGCCAAAACGATATTGATAGGGATGAAAAAGAAATCGATATTATCTGACACTATGGATTCCGGGATAAAATTTATCAATCGTCGGTCGTAACTCTTACCAATTGTTGACCGCGATCGTAAATATTGATAACTGACCAAAGATGACGGATTTGGTCAATTTCGTATTGATGTAGGATTTTATCTATTGTCCATGCTAGACCTCCTGAAAAGCAAGGTACTTTTCGACCCTCACATTCCCAACAACTTTCAGCTTGCTTTTTCACCACATTTCACAAAATTGGATATGTCCTAGTCCCACTGGCTCCGTATTATTTAGGTTCTTGTGTTAAGTTACATAAAAAAATGGTAGAAAGCTTGTGAAAAACCATGCTTGGAAATCAAAACTTTTCCGCAAGTACAAAGTGCGAAAGTAAAGCTTATATTTGAAAACTTAATCGTTATTTGTGAGATTTCTTTGTTTTAGAAATAGAACAAACGAACTCATCTCCGGATGAAAAAAATGATTTGTTCAAATCTTTGAGATATTTTCTGAGATTTGCGATACAAAGTGATTGAAAATATGAAACCGTTTATTGTTTGGAAGGCTTAGAAGCTTTTCCGATAGCTTTGCGACTTTTGGGGAACATGTCAAGTTATACAAAGAAGATTGGGAAAGAAAAGAAATGGACGAGTATAATGAAAATGGGTCTCTGTCATGTTAAAAATATTGTTATTACTTTAGTTTCCTTTGTGACGGGGCTCTACTATCAATAATTAATTGTAATGGCGTTTCACCCAAGACGTATAAATATTATATCATTTATCAATAAAAGTAGTTACTTCTCGACTTTGCAAGAGATGCAATATTCTTTGGTGTAAAAATTGAAAAATATAAACAGTTGTGTCTATTTAATTATCATTAAGTTTAATTTGTAGAATTCCATTTTAATTTTAAGGTTTTTTTTATGTATTCAATATTCATATTACCTTTCAATTTAAAAAAAAAAGAAAAATGAAATAATTTAACTTTGTATAAACCACTTATTTGATGCGCAAATCCGACCGGTTTCGGAACAAACGTTCCTTCGTCAGGGAAAGCTTATACAAATAAAATATAATATATATATTTTTTATAAGCTTATAAAAAAAAAAAAAATAAAATAAAAAAAAAAAAAAAAAAAAAAAAAAAATAAAAAAAAAAAAATAAAAAAATAAAAAAAAAGTTTATTTATAAACAAGTAATGATGTGTAAGAGTGTGAGAGCTGTTTTGCCTTCTAAATGCATTATCAAACTGTGGTTGAAGGCGCTTCCAGATTTATTTATTTAACGTCCAAAGGGCTTTTACATGTTTGGTAGTACAATTAATTCATGACAGATGATTTTTAAACAGATACAGAAATAATAAAAATAAAATTAGATACATACAAAAATACAGAAATTTTATAGGTATACGAAAATATAGGAAGAGTTTTGAAGAAGTTTTTTACAAGATTAACAAAATTCGCTAAGTTTATGTTAAATGTGTCAATATTACCTAAGTACTGATTTCCCATAGTGTGAAATCGTTGTATCAGAGAGTGGGCAATGTAGTTCCGCTTATGAAAGCTACAGTAGTATAGTGTATTTTGTCGTGTAGTTACTGTCGGTATTCGTAAGTTTATGAGATGCAGGAGTTCGCAACAGTCAAATTTAGAGTTAAATATTTTGAATAAAAATGTTAAGTCGTTTATTTTACGGCTGTCTTTTAGTGTGTGTATTTTTGTGAGATGATCTATTTATTTTAATTCTGTCCGTCTGTTTGCGATAAACTAATGAACAGATTTTCATGCGGTTTTCACCAATAGATAGAATGATTCAAGGTATATCATTTGTCACGGTTTTGTGTAAATTTATTTATTTTATTTATTTATTTATTCAACGCCCAGAGGGCTTTTACATGTTTGGTAGTACAATGATGACAGATGATTTTTCAATAGATAATGAAATAACAAAAATAAAATTAGATAAAAAATGCACACAAGTCACAAAAATACAAAAAAAAAATACAGCGATTTGATAAGTTTACAAAAATACACATATGTTTAGTAATAGTTATGGAATATGTTTTTTACAACATCCACAAAATTCGCCAAGTTGATGTTAAATATGTCGACATCACCTAAGTACTGATTTCCCATAGTGTGAAATCGTTGTATCGGAGAGTGGGCAATGTAGTTCCGCTTATGAATGCTACAGTAGAAGAGTCTATTTTGTCGTGTAGTTACTGTCGGTATTCGTAAGTTTATGAGTTGCAGGAGTTCGCAACAGTCAAATTTAGAGTTAAATATTTTGAATAAAAATGTTAAGTCGTTTATTTTACGTCTGTCTTTTAGTGTGTGTATTTTTGTGAGATGATCTATTTATTTTAATTCTATATAGTTACTTGTTATGAAAATCAAATTGCCTTTTTTTTTTGATAATATTATTGCATGTGTAAACGAAAGTTATAGTTATTTTTTTTTTATTTTAGTTTCACAGCTCAACATAAACTGAACTAGATGAAATAAACTTGCGTACTGAAAATAGTCGACAAAGATATTCCGGGCGAAAAAATCTGTGCAATTTTCTGGACGCCAAATTCACCGTTGGAGAGATATTGTTCTGCTTCGTATACATTTACATACAACTGCCTCATTTTTTAGAGTGGTAGACAGCTTTAATATCACCCTGATGAATAATAACAATTTAGAATGATACGTTGCATTGTGTTGGTTGTTTATTCTGACCTGAACAGCAAGTACTTCCCGACCTTCCCGTTTCTCATCTCCTTCGATGAATAGACTTCAACAGTCTTACATACTTCAAATAATAATAATAATATTATAATAATAAGCCTTTTTATTCTGGACTTCTGTTAGGAATGTATTAGACATGATCTTATTTGTTATAGTATATCCCGAAGCTCAGTTTGCCTCTTGGCATAGGCCTCCTCTAACATTTTCCATTGGGACCTGTCACGCGCTACTCTTCTCCATTGATGTCCAGCAGTGAGTTTTAGGTCATCTTCCCATCTTGTGTGTTGACGTCCTCTACTTCTCTTGCCATCTCTGGGATACCAGTCAGTGACATTTTTGCACCATTTCTCTTGTGGATCGCGTATCATGTGTCCTGTCCATCTCCACTTTTGTTGGTCTATTCGGGTAACTACCCATAGTACCCATGTAGTTACCCATACTTCAAAAGAGTCATCCAAACGAAAGGTGTGTTTAAAATGCTTTATTTGATAGATCTACGAAGTAATTCAAAAGTATATTAGGTTAAAATAATCAAAAAACAGAGTGTGCAATTCGCACGCGGTAGAAGTGAAACCTTCGGAAAACTAAAGTAAACAAGAGTGGGGACGCTACGAAGCTCCGCATAAAGAGGAGACCGATTATACTATCTTATTATCTCACAGGGTAAATCCTAATTTTGTATGCGTTCGACTCTTTTTAGTGTCGCTAATTTTCGTTTCATCGAGTTTCACATCTCAACGGTGCTAAAGAAATTTTCACTTCAACAAGGGGGGCAGTCTTGTTACATTTTGATAATAAAACATAATTGAAATAAGTTTATAATTGACACATAAAGAAAGCCTTCAGCAAAATGTTTTGACAACTTGACAAAGAAGCCTTATTTTTATTATGAGAAATATTTAATAGAGTAAACGAGTGGCTCGAATTTTCTCAGTAACGTCTAATTTCAATTCGTTTTTTGTTCTTCGTTTTAATTGCTTTTTGATGGCTTGGAGCAATAAAGTCTAGCTTTTACGGGTAATTATTTTTTTCGGATATGTAAACGAGATATCATTTGATAAATTAATGTTTCTTAGTAAAGTTAAGTCTTTCTTTTCATTGTCAGGTTTTTCTAAGCAGAGCAGTTGTAACCTAGGTTTTATGTGGACAGATGTATAAACGTAACACCAGGGCGAAAAATCGAAGATATTTCACAATAATTCAATCATTTTCCAAAATAAGCGTAAGGGTTCGAGTCCCAGAGGTGTCAATATGTTTTTCTGATTTTTCTGTTTCCAGATTTTCGATTGAGTTTCTCTTATATTGTCTTCATTTATTTAAATAAATTGATATCGATATGTTTATTGATATGAATTTATACTGCAGTGTGGCACATCTAATCTTTATAAATATAAAACAACATATTTCTATTTTTGAGACTGGCAATTCATGGTGGAATTCCATTATAATATATTATAATAAAACGAATATAAAACTTTTTTCCACTTAATTTTATTTGACCGTAACCGGTTTCAGCCTGTCAAAGCCTTCTTCAGACTGGTACAATGACCATTAAAAGATTATTTTAACTCCAATGTAAAACATGGGTCCCTTCAAAATAAAATAAAAAATTCCGTAGATATCATAATAAATATAATAACGATTTGACAACAGTAAAAATTAGGTCATTAATAATGCATATTACTTGGTGTCGCGAAACTGCGACTCCACTGTTAATTGGCGGTAAATGCTGCAGAGCAAAGCCAACGCAGCCCTCGAAGGACCAGTCCCGAAACTACGTGAAATCGCTAAGTTATATGGGACGATTAAATAGCATACACTCGCAAAACCTGATGGATAGTCAGTCGATAGTTCAGATCTGTGCTTTTGGAAAATTAGATAAGCACAGATTGGAATAAGGAAAATAGGACTCACCGTTGCAGATGGGGCCTCACTGAACTCCAGTTTTAGTGTACACTTCTCACTGTTTAAAATTCGCAATATTCTTATAACAAGAGGTTACGATACATACTGTCTGAGATGATATTTTGTACTGAGATGATATTTTGTACTGAGCAGGAGAGCACGCTGTCACCTCTCCAAAGTTAGATATTTCTTGCAACAATTTTTATGGTGACATTTGGGAAGGAAAGATTAGGTAGGTGGAATAAATTCAGGATTTTGACATATCTACCCACCAAGTCTGCGAATGCAATACCCAATCAATCCCATATAAAGATGCGCAAACATTACTCGTAAGGTTTTTTCCCAAACAATATTGAAGTAAGGCTACAAGCTCGAGGTAATTAAGCCTACTGGAAAAAAACCAAAATAATTAGCAATTAGACTGTCATAGACCACTTTGTAACAATTGGAAGAAAACCCATTTATTCGAATAAAACCCTTGTAGACCATCCTCTCCCCCTCCCTCATATTTGTGTATATAAACCGTGAGTTATGAATAATTTGTACCAGTCCGAAGAGATGGCCTTGACAGGCTGAAACCGGTTACGGTCAAATAAAATTAAATGGAAAAAAGTTTTATATTAGTTTTATTATAATACTAGCAGACCCGGCCACACGTTGCTGTGGCTAACGAAACACAACGCCATTACCCAACCTTTATAAAATCCACACCACCCGCTTGCCAGCTGCCCGCTGCCCGCTGCCCGCTGCCTGAATTGAATATTTGAACTTCTCGACTTTTCTCTACTATAATAAGCATGTTTTTATACATATAAACCTTCCTCTTGAATCACTCTATCTATTGGTGAAAACCGCATGAATATCCGTTGCGTAGTTTAAAAATTCTATGCGCACATACATTTTGAGCGACTTCATCAAATAAAATAATTCAAATCAAATACCTGCTTACTCTAGGACATCTATTTTCCAATTTCTTCCGTAGAACGAATTTCAAAAAAGACTATACGGCCCGCCAGCCGTTTTAAATCGCACAAAAATATGTTTTCTTTGAATTTCTCGGCTTTTCTCTACTATAATTTACATCTATTATACATATAAACATTCCCCTTCAATCACTCTATCTATTGGGGAAAACCGTATGAAAATCCGTTGCGTAGTTTAAAAGATTAATGCGCACATACATTTTGAGCGACTTCATTTTATACTATGTGATGACGATGATGATAATAAAACAACATGTTCGTTAAGACAATAATACTGTCGAAACACTGTTTATAATAATTGACAAAACACGATTTGATGCTTTTTAATTTTTTATTTTATTTATTCAGTGCATTGTTTTCAACCACCATGCCCGTGTTTTTAATTTATTTTTATTTATTATTAAATAAAATATACAACGAAGTTGCACTCCCATGAGTTAATCGCACTCTCATTAAGGGATCGCCAATTGGTACTTTTGAAAAGTTAAACCCAACCCTACCCAATATGTAGACACAATATATGAAGAAAAAATTTACAAAACATTTCACAGAAGCAACATACAGACACAACATATGAAGAATCACTTTACAATCACAGAAACATGTCCTTTACGAATTATTATAACCACTCATTTGATTTATCTACTATTGGTGTCAAAAAATTTAAATAAAGTTCCTCCATGATGGACTATAGAAATGCATAAAAAACAAAATCAGGAAAATACAATAAAAGGTGCATAAAAGGTTGTGATGGTCGAGACATTAAATTATTGTTATTTAAGAATCACGTCTAAATGCCCTGGATCAGCGAAAAATATATTTCACATCAGGACCCTTCTATAAGAACATGCTATAAGAACATATTTTAGGTGCCTACTTACATTTAAATAAATAAAATAAAGATAAAACATAGATATCAAGGCAAAAGATACTCTATCCGCAAATTTGATCAAATTCACAAATCTGATCTCTCTCGGTGCAAACATCTTAATCATGAAAATGAATGACCCACAACACAAGGCACGATGACGTAGGCCCCCATTGTGTATGCATTAAGCACGCTACGCTCATGTAAGCTAAAACAGTATACTGCCTTAACTACACTTCGTTGAAGGCTGTACGTCCATATATTAAGGGAGATTAATGGATGCACGTAGCTACGTAAAGTTTCCTGTTTTGAATTACACATGTTTCGTGGGGCGTAGGTTTAATTAAAGTAAGTTTATCAGTTACCTTCTTATCGCCTGCTGTCTTGTCCTTTTCTACAGGGTCGTCCTGTTCTTAACAGACATATTTGAAACAGATCGCTCCTAGCGGCGAATTGCTGAGGTGCCGTATTATTTGTAAATTTATGTTACGACTAATTTAAGTACAACTAATTATTACCTGCCTCCGTCGAATTACCACCAAGTCAAATAGATAGTCAAATTCTTTGTACAACAACAATAATTGATTGGCAGTGAACGAGCATCTTTCAGACCTCTTCCTTTTAATGGCCATTAACCAGCTAGCGGCTGAGAATTCATATTTCGTCGAAAGATATTCTTACGATCGTACAGGGCGGTTCCAATGAGAAAGAATAATTATTCTCCATTCCAGCTTTTTTTAAATAATAACTCAATATCGATTTTATTTCATTCAAAATTTGCTTTAATTTATACCCGCATTCAAAAATGCTGAAAGGCGTGATAATAAAACTATTAAAATTGTGTAATTTTTGTAATTACGTTTTGATCATAAGTATTTATAATTTTTCAATAATGTCTAAGCAAAATAAGAATGTAAAAAAAAATCTTGAAGATATTAGTTTGTAAGACCGTAAATAAATAGATAAACTGAAGTATTTTCATCACAAAACACGTGTACGGATCTATTTTTAAATGATTTTATTTAAACTAAAATTAAAAATTCTGGAACATAACTTTCCCAGGTAATTTATTGATTTATTTTTAAACCTTATTGTTCTAAAAATAAACATATTTTTCTCAAAATTTAAAAAATAGCTGTAATAGATAAAAGAAAAGTTTTCCAAATCAATTTATAATTTATTGTGGAAAAGAGTCAATATTTCTAAAATGTGATTAAAAATGACATATTTCCGGTTTTGTCTGAATATGCCATCTTAATTATAATAATAATATTTTATTCCAGAATGTGGGGAGGATAGTGCAATTCCACATGTCCTATGTAGTTAAACATATTTAAACAATAGATTTTAAGTAAAGAAACAAGAACATAGAATAGAAAAAATGCATAAAAAGACAGAAAAATAAAATAAATAATCAATTATTATGTAGGGTGGTCTGGGGTGAGATCGGGTCCAGCGCTCACTCAGGACAGGAGTGGCGCTTGGTACTGGAAGGCTGCGGTCACCACTGTGTTGTCGGAGGCCATTAGCCGCATCCTGGTTCCAATGACCCGGTATCTCATCACACCGGGGAATCCATGCAGTCCTAACTCCGTTAACATTGTTGGATACGCGCCATAAATATATTTAAATCCATTTAGGCATTAATTTCTTTAAATTAATAATTTATGCTATGAGACCATGAGGGCGCCATCTATGGCTTTTGTATTATATTGAATTTAAATATGTGACATTGAAATTCAGTATATTCATGCATTTTCTTACCTCTGTGAAGCAGGCAATTACTTCCGACGGGAGTGTTAGTGAAAGCCAACAGATGTCACTCATAGTCAGTCATTATCAAATAATTCACCCAATAATTGAATTATTGTTGTACCTAAGATTTGGCACGTATTATTAATAGGCAGATTTATATTCATTGTTGAAACTTCCTTGCTGTGCAAAACATCTGTTGAGATTATGCAATACCGCCTTGGCAGAAATCGACATTTTAAATGAAAAGAAGTGTCTTTTTGTGTTGGACATCGTGCAAGAGCTGCATTCTCTGAGTGAGTATTGTTTTGTTTTCACTTAGGATTTTGGAATTGCTGGGTAAACTGTTTTGTGTCACATAGGGAAGAGTTCTATTTTCCTTAATTTACATAGGGTAGTCACTCCCTCGTGTCAGGGGCTATTTACACGCCCCTACAATTGTCGATGCGCTTATGTATCCACACATAATTCTGCAAGCGTTATTATATTGGATCCGGAGTCATTTCATCGAGCTGATTCGGCGGTGACACCATGTTTCACACTATCAGGCTAGTGCAAAATCAATTGAACAATTTTTTTTTTCATTCATACTGGATTGGAAAGATCTTTGGGCAATCATATTAGACAGCTACTGATACTTTTCCTCTGTCATTCAACATCATCCGAAAGATCTTCAGTAATGATGTGCCTCTAGTATTTAGGGTATTTTAATTATATATTTTTGAATGTAGTTATCACTTTGTGGTTATCCATTATAGAAAAATGAAACAATACAACCTTGTATAAACCACTTATATAATGCGTAAATCCTACCGGTTTCGGAACAAACGTTCCTTCTTCAGTAATATTACTAACTAACCCACTCTACATAAATGCCTACCCACCCAATCTACATTAATAACTAGCAACGGCTCCACCCCTACCATAATAAAACATTGTTTGAAACTGTCAAATTAATATAAGCTTTCCCTGAAGAAAGAACGTTTGTTCCGAAACCGGTAGGATTTACGCATTATATAAGTGGTTTATACAAAGTTGTATTGTTTCATTTTTCTATTTTAATTATTTTTTGTGCGAATATTATTGTTACTATGTTAACGTTGGAAAACGGCTCCTTGGCCTGATTGCATATTATATCTGATCTGACATTGGACATTGTAAATTGTACTATTGTCAGGAACTTTGGCTAAAAGTGGTGAAGGAATAGTGAACATAACATTACCTACCTCAGATGAAAAGTAACATGCCGCAATATATGTATGTTTCACACCACTACAGCAAAAATTATTGCACTGTTTATCTTTTCTACAAATTCTAGTAAAATAGTTAGTTCTTCAACGCCAATAGCGCAGCTACATTTTTATTTTATTTTATTTTATTTATTTTAGAGAAAGTTGACAGCAAATCAGAGATTACAAAATAATACAATAATAAGAGTTAATTATGCCAATTATGAACTTTCCACTGATGATATATAATGATAAAGTGTGACATTTATTTTTTAGTTACCATATATAAAAAAGGGGGAGGGGACTAGGATTAGGATTAGGAATAGGATTAAGAGTCAAAGGACGGGAATTAATAGTGATTGAACTTTCTAGTTTGAGTCATGTTGCTTGGTGAGTTTTCGTTTTATGTCACGAAAGTCGAGTTAAAAATGTCAATGTGGTGATAATTTAAGTTAAATGAGTGAGTGTGTGGATGAGTAGATAAATGAGTTAAAAAAATGTGTTGATAAATGAGTTAATAAAATTATAAACCACAGATTTAATAAAAATTGTACTAGTCCCGTATAATGAGACGCCCGTCAAAGTTAAAATCGATCGGAATTTAATAAAAAAGTTTTTTTTTTTTTAAATATATATTATCGAGGCTTCTGACTCACACAATGTTGTCATTTTTTGCCTCATCTGTTTTTAAATAGTGGAAAAAAGTTATAATGGTGTTTTAATCGATAAAAAGTCATATTAACTTGCTTATTTGATTCGGGAGTGTTTTACTTATTTCATTGTACAGCGTCAAATGGATCAACTGGTTTAAGTCCTTTAATATGTGAACTCTAACCCCATTGTAAGGGTAAATATGTCAGGAAGAGAGAAGCAATAGCATGACAGTAGGAGGGAAATAAAGGTAAAGAGGAACAGAAGGAGGGTGAGGGCGAGGTAAGAAGAAGAACCCGAGGGTTTATCGGCAACATGTTATACCTACGTTAAGTTAAATCGATTATTCATGATAATTATTATTAAGGGATTTCAAAATTTCCAGCGCTCCGCGAAATAAGCTGTCTTCCTTGTTACCCAAGTAAGCTTTTGATCTCTATGACTTTATTCAAAATCTTCAAGGTTTAACGATGTGACTTTGTTACTGCTGTATAATTTTACCTGATTCATTGTTATGGGTCTTCGTCTAAGTTGAAATAACCGTGAGTTTAGTTGCCTGAACTTCACCACATAAAGTAAAATACGCATTATGGCGATTTTTTTGTATAAATCTGCGGCAGGAATTTCAACCTTATCGCAATCTGCGTGAGGAGTGCGTGATTTTTCCAGATTCCAAATGGATTCGAGGTGGATCGCCTTTGAAAAAACATCGAAATTTTTTTAATCGCCTTAAGGCTTAAATTTGGATGCATGCGAACACTCCGATACTTATAATTAGTTAATTTTTTTTATTTATTATTATTTTTTTTTTATTATTATTTTTTTTTAACCGAAATCCTAAATAATCAGCTAAATGTGTCCAACAGCCCGGAATTAGGGATATTCCACATAAACTAGTAAAAACCCTTAGATCACTTTATCCCTTAATCACCTGTTCAAATGACGATTTGTCCCTGAATATATATGGTAATTCATTAAATATCACCCGTCTCTTTCACTGTTCCTTTATATTATGTTTTGTCTCTTTCTTTATCTATATAAGCTCACACTATGTGTATTTTTCATCAGTTTAATTTTATACCGTGAAGATGTTTGGGTAAAGCGAAACCGGTCGGTATTATAAAAATGAAATAAATCGTGGTTACAAACTAAGTTATTGTTTTATTTCATTCATATAATTAGTTATTTCTTTACATTATCTCCCCACAGGAAGCCCTCAGGAAAAAAATCCTCAGGGCCTGTTTCATCTTTGGGGATGCTGTGTGGAGGGTCTATTTAGAGAAAGGAAAGAAAGTTCTGGAAAAAAAAGGTATGAGGGGTGGGAAGAAATCTTGAGGTCAATGTGTCCAGGGCTGACGGAGGTACGAATCCATCCCTCTCACAGCGGCCCAAAGAGATACGTCGAGAGAGACCGGCCGGAGAGGTCTAGGTTAGGTCTCCCTCAACCAATATCTCCGATCCGGCTCGCCACGCAGTAAGTGGATAAACACATTGGCCGCCAAGACCTAGACAAATCTCATCCCATGAACCAGAGCACCCCTGCTAAGTCACCAAACGTAACGATCTTGGGCTGACCACTTGGGGTGACCTACGGCAAGGGTGCTGATTATCCAATAAATGGTTCCCGTTGCGGCGGTATTCGTTCCCGCCTTCCAAATTGTTAACTATTATCAAAATTATTACTAACTCTAGTGCGAGACGTCACCAATTTTCTTGTGGAGTTGCAAATCTACTATATGCTAAATCCCTTTTGGGAGGCGGGTATGGGTACCGCCGCCCTGGGAACCATTTATTGGACAACCAACACCCCTGCCACAGGTCATCCCAAGTGGTTTGCTACGTTTGGTGACTTAGCACGGGTGCCCGGGTTCATGGGATGAGGTTTGTCTAGCTCTCTAGGTGGCGGATACGTTTGCCCAACCACTGCGTGGCGGGCTGGATCGTAGGAGACTGATTGAGGGAGGCCTTTTCACCTCTCCAGCCGGATTCTCTCGACCCTTCGCCTTGCACCGCAGTGTGAGGATTAGGTTCATACGTCCGTCACTCCTGGCCACACTGACCCCCAGATTGACCTACACACCCCTCATACCTTTTTCCTACCCTTATCTTCTCCTTCCTTTCCCTTAAAAAAACCTCCACACAGCATCCTCAAAGATGATATAGGCCTCTAGGGAAATTGTGCCTCCTGTATGGAGCTAATGTAAAAAAATATATGTGGAGCTAATGTAAAAAAACTACATGTGGAGTTAATGTAAAAAAATATATATATGTGACAATTCTAGTCGGTATTGAAACACTTCGTAGCTGTCCAAGGTAGAGAAAAGCAAAGAGAACTTTTCATTCGAATTATTGGAGGTTTTGTATTGTGTCAAGGTTGTCAAGCACTCAACGGACATCTTTTGTTAGGTAGGATGCAATTTTGTGACTTCATTGCAAAATAAAGCTCACCGTATTTCGAAATGACACGGTATATTTTCAACGCGGGCTTTGTTAGACGGTTGAGATTGAAAGAGCTTTAAGGGTGTGACTTTTTTTCCTATTCTATAGTTACTGCAAAGTATACTTGAACATTTTTTGCAATGAGCATTTATGCAACTAGAAAACATAGTATTTAAATGTTATTGGCGCTGTAAGGGTTGAATGGAAGGTATCGAGCGTCGGGTAATTTATTTGGAGCAGCAAGGTTATGAAATATATAAACCTGGATCATTTATCTACATAGTTACTAAACATAACTGACGACGTCCGTGGCTTAGCGTAAGCTCCTTTGCTCTAGATTTATTCTAGAGTGGAAGATAATCTCAGTACTGCCATGGAGGATGATGCCATTAACATTAAAAAATCTTGAAAACGATTTCATAGTAGCTTTGCGGGACCAGATATAATTAGTCAATTAATTCCAAACCTTCCTCTTACCATAACCTTCCTCTCACCACTCACGTCAGCCAACATCTTTCCCTAATTAGGATTGTCATTGTCACACTGTCTTTGACTTTTGTGTATCTCAATTATCACAAAGAATATCCATTATCCATGTTTCAATCAACACAACGTTGAGGTTTGTAATAATAATTGTCTCTGACTAAGGAGCATTATTATTCGATACATTTTTTTAATTGCACCTACTCGTGAAGTTCAAACATTTTTATTTATTTATTTATTTATTTAACGCCCAATGGGCTTTTACATTTTGGTATTACAAATGATTCATGACAGATTATTTAACATATACAGAATAATAAAAATAAAATTTGATTAAAAAGCACATAAGTCATAAAAATACAAAAATACAGCGGATTTCATAGGTTTTCAGAAAAACAGATAGGTTTAGGAATAGTTTTGGAATAATAAGTTTTTTAAAAGATCAACAAATTTCGCCAAGTTTATGTCAAATATGTCAATATCACCTAAGTACTGATTTCCCATAGTGTGAAATCGTTGTATCGGAGAGTGGGCAATGTAGTTCCGCTTATGGATGCTACAGTAGAATAGTGTATTTTGTCGTGTAGTTACTGTCGGTATTCGTAAGTTTATGAGTTGCAGTAGTTCGCAACAGTCAAATTTAGAGTTAAGTATTTTGAATAAAAATGTTAAGTCGTTTATTTTACGTCTGTCTTCTAGTGTGTGTATTTTTAAAACATTTAATAATAAATAATATTTCAAATTTATAAAACGCAGAAATTTTTTTTGTATTCGCTCAATGTTATTAATGTGAATTTTGTAAGATGGAGACCAAACTACCCAGTTATATTCCATTAGACTTCTAACTAGAGATACATATAATAATTTAATGACTTGTATGGAATTAAAGTTTTTGGTTGTTCTTAGTACGAAGCCTAGTGTTTTCATACCTTTGTTTACAATTTGGTGGATATGATTGGCGAAACTTAGTTTTTCATCCAAAATAATTCCAAGATCTCTCATTTCCGTGACTCTTTCTAAAGCTGTGTTATTGATGGAATATTCGAATAAAACAGGATTTTTATTTCTGAAGAAAGTCAAGGTTTTGCACTTTTCTACATTTAAGAATAAATTATTTTGAATGCACCAATCTTTAAACATACTAATATTTGACTGAAGTATATGGCAATGATTTACATCAGTTATTTTCTTGTATAGCTTGATGTCATCAGCAAAGAGCAATACCTCGACATCGTTGAAGCAATTGGTTACATCATTGATGAAAATGAGGAACAAAACCGGGCCAAGGTGACTACCTTGTGGTAGGCCACTAGTAGCCCAGAAAGCTTTCGACATCCATGATTTTATTTTCACAAACAGTTTACGATTTAATAAATAGCTAGTTGCTGCTGTGTTAGAAGTACCTAGATGTTAAAATGTTTTCAGGTTTCTTAGATACCTTCAAATAAGTTGAGACAATATTTAAGTGATATCTGATACAAAACTTTATTGACTAATCTAAAACTATCGCTTCTTTCTAGCCGGAGAACATTTAAGGGACTTTAACCAGCCAGCACATTTCGTCGAAAGATTTTCTTACGATCGTACAGGGCGGTTCCAATGAGAATGATTAATTATTCTCCGTGCCAGCTTTTTAAAATTATAATTCAATATCGATTTTATTTCATTCCAAATTTGCTTTAATTTATATCCAAAAATGCTGAAAGGCGTGATGATAAAACTATTAAAATGATGTACTTTTTGTAATTATTTTTTGATCATACATAAGTATTTATCATTTTTCAATAATGTCTAAGCAAAATAAGAATGTAAAAAAAATCTTAAATATATTAATTTGTAAGACCGTAAATAGATAGACAAAAGAGAGAAATTTTCGTCATAAATAAGTGTTAGGATTTTTTTTTACGATTAAACTAAAATTATAATTTTCAAAATTTTAATTAAATCAATACGTTACGTTTACTAGATAACGCATTGATTTACAATAATGTATGATTACATGGTATGAAATATGTCTTATAAAATAAGATTTTTCGTTTGAAAATTTAACAAATCTGCCAACGACCTGTGGTATATATAACCTTATTATCCTAAAAATAAACATTTTTTTTTTAATTTAAAAGATGTCATTTTTGGATAAAAAAACAATCCTTCGAAATCAATTTATAATTTTTTGTGAAAAAGAGTCAATACGTCTAAAATTTGATTTAAAAATGACATATTTCCGAATTTCTCTGGTTATACCCTCTTCTTATATTCTTATTCTTTTTAAAATACTGTCTAAAATTGTAAGTCCCATAAATATCTACTCGACTCCACCAACTTTTCCGCTGATAGAAGTACCGGGTTACGATCACAGCTTGGCGTTTTTTGTCGACGTTTTTGGTTTTTTCAATCGGGCTAAATTTTAGTTCAATCGGGCTAAAAAATTGACAGAAACATACTTTAATTAACGGCTTCAGTTTTCAATCTTGACATTTTTTGTGTAGTTAATCTCTGAGAGGAATAGATAGCTATTTATATAAATAACAACTAACGCGTTTTCATCGAACTTCCAATATAAATGGTAGGCATATGCATATATTTAGACTACTCAAAACCCCCCCGTCCTGCACAAAAGCAAAAATATTTGATCCTGAATATATCTGAAATGTATTTCTATAATTTTAAGTTCCAACTATGTCTAATTAACTAATTATATATGATGTTTGTAAGATCCCCACGGGCGGTCAGTACATAGCTGTATTCAAATGGAAAATTATTAATTTGTCCACAGGGAACACTGTTTTGCCAGCACCATGTCAAAAAGTGAATTTATCTTCTATCTACACCGTTGTTCGGCAAAATACAAACGATGATTTTCCAGATAGTGTCAAACCTTGCCGCTTTTACGGGCTTACATTTCAAACTCATGTTGTTTGTCCCCGCGCCATGGGGGCGGTAGATATGCACCTTTACACCTGAATTAATTACATAATTATTCAAATAGGCTCTGTACAAAAAATATAGGTATTACAACGAGGCTGCGTGCGGGTTCTCATGGAATTTGATATGAAAGTTCGAGTTAGAAGGGGCTGTGGAGGTATAGTTAGGCAAGCTGACGTAATCATCCAGTTTTATGTATGCCAGTGCGAATTAATATATTTTTATGGGTACAAATTGGTAATAGTGTGGACGTCGCCACTGAATTTTGGAAAAATGTTCAATATTAGGTCCTTACATATGAAATTGGCGTTTTGTATGGGAGGAACATGAAGTCAATTTTTTTTAATATAATACCTATATTTATTTAATCAAAGTATGTACCATTGCTATCTATGCACTTTTGCCATCTCATAGGTAGTTCATCGATCGTTTTACTAAAAAAACCATTCGGACGGGAATCAATAAAATCTTTGAAGGCGGTTTGGACTGCCCCATCGGAGATGAATTTTTTCCCTTGCAAGAAGTTATCCAAATTTCGAAAAAAATGTTAATCTGTTGGGGCAAGGTCCGGAGAGTACGGTGGATGTCTTAGACATTCCAATTGAAGCTCCTCTAATTTGGTGGCCGTCTGTTGTGCAGTGTGTGGTCTAGCGTTCTAACGCGCGTTTGTTGATTTGCTTCACTCAATTCGTGAGGTACCCACCTGTCAAGCTTTTTCACCTTCCCAATTTGCTTCAAGTGGATTTAAACAGTTTTATCACTAACACCGCAGCCTGCAGCTAACTCGGACGTGGTTTGCAATGGATCCACTTCCACAATAGCCTTCAATTCTTCATTATCAACTTTGGTCTCCGGCCGTCCACGGGGCTTGTTCTGCAGGTCGATATTTCCAGAACGAAAACGTTGGAACCAAAAACGCACTGTGTTTTTTTTTGCGGCACCGTCGCCATACACATCATTAATCCTTTGAGCCGTTTCTGCAGCACACGCAAAGAAGAAAAACAATTAAGGAAAAAACAAATGAATTATAATTTTCTAAACACAAATATATGAGTAGCTGTACAAATTTGCATTTAGAATTCCTAACCAAAGAGAAGATAATTGAGATCAAAGTTGCCAGTACGGCAAAACGCCAATTTCATACGTAAGAACCTAATATTTTACAATATTTTTTACTTACGTTCAACCTGCAGCGACAAGCTGCTATAATAATGCGAGCCATTCGCAGCTCTTCCTAGAATCTTCGAGGTTTTGTGTACGCGCCGCGTGCAAACAGCCTGGAAGCTTCGAGATTTGCGGCGATGGCTCCCGCGCCGGTCTACCTCAACCGTCGCGCGTCGCGTTCACGCGGCTCCACCAAGGAGGCAGTTGGCATCGCGTTTGGGTTCCACCCAGGCATCGTGAGTTCAATTGCCCAGTATAATAAGCCCAGTTCCTCCAACACGACACAAGCAACATTTTCTGCTTTCTCTTTCTTAAAAAAAAGTTGTCTTTCCTAAAAAAAAAAATACATATACTCGTATATACATAAATATATATTTTTTTTTTCTATTGAAGCCATATTATAATTGCTTTATTTTAACTATAAATAAATAAAAATACATATGTTATATGTTTCAGGGGTTTTATTCCAAGAACATTACAAGCACCAAAATAATTTTAATAATCAACCAGTAATAAAAAGTTTTTTTTACCATAATACATATAAATCTTTAGTTTGAACTTTGACTGAGGTTTGAACCTTCGAATAATTATTATTATGGGATGAATTTTATAGCGCCATTTTTTTTAGAAAATCACCTCAAGGGCGTTTCCTTCCCAGTGGTCGGAATCAACCGCGCTGCAAACAGTGCCAAACTCGGAGTTGGTAAGGCCCACATCTATTTGAAATAGTGTCTTCATATCTTTGAATTTCAGAAAAATGCGTATAATATGTTCACGCGTCACCAAAATTTGATAAAATATATTGTCATCGATAGTGAGTTTACCTGCCGAGTTTCAGCTCGATCGGACGTCGTTAAGTGGGTTAATTTCTACTAATAAGAATCCGCTTCATTCATAAATTCAATCAAGAAAACAAAAGTGAAATTTAAATAGATGTAAGTATTTAAAAAAACAAATAACATAAAGTTTGTCCATTGTTTCAATGTCCGTGATTTGATCGGATCTATAGCAGAATGGGGTGTTAACAAGCGTGTCAAGCCGCCATAAGTCTTACAGTGCCTTTGGCGCAGAGTTGCCGACTCGTAATAATAATAATATTATGTATTCTGTTTTGTTTTTAAGTACGAATAAATTTGTAACACATGGCGAAACTTGCGGCGAATAAATCCGTTACCGTGCAAAACTTTTTTATGAATATTTTAGCTATCGCGCCGGTTATGCGGTAATTTTCACCTGCAAACAACGAACATAATAATCTAGAAAAACAATTTAGGGAAATTTATACAAGAAAACGAAATATCACAAAGTTTGGATCACTTGCGAGCTGTTTTCTGTTTTTTTTTTATTGAATGTGTATTGTGTTATTAATTTCGATTCCATCTCTCGGTATTTTCGAAATAACCCTTTCATCAGCAAACTTACCATTGAATTTTTTTTTCATTACTTAATTTTTTTCTTAAGTCCTGTTTTAACTCAACCTAAATAGTCAACCTAAATAGTTGTGCGTTCCATTTCCGTTTAAGGATTTTTGGTCGTTTTAATGGTTTAGTTTTGAGGGCGAACTCTTTCTTGAATACTTGGTGCCAGTGATTTTTAACAATTTGTAAATGAGCAAACTTTAGTCTGTCAAATAAGAGTAGAAAATATAAAAAAATGGAACGACAAAATTTGTAAGCTGGCAACACCAATTTACCTGTTAAAAATTCTTTGAAAGTGCAATGACACTGAAAGTACAAAAAAAAATTTAATCGAAGAAGCACTCTTGTTAGGTAACCTACTTAATGACATAAATTTGATTAAATTGTGTATTACAAAGTTATTGGCTTTCATTAATTTAAACATAAATTTGAATTTAACAGTAGGTAGAAAGGAAGAATCATTAATGGTGAGTTTAGTTACACTACTTTTAGATCAGAATGAGTTAAATATATTCAGATCTTAAATTAGAAACATGATCTAAAGCCCGGACAACGCTAGTAGGTGCTAAAGCTAATCTCTTCTTCTCTATAAATAAAAATGAATCTCCGAAATGTATGTACGCGCATTCCTTCCGAACGACTGCACCAAATTGTATAATTCTTTTATTTTTATGTTCGTTAATGTCAGGAAAAGGTTTGTATAAAACTACTGGTGAGCTCTGGCATTATGAAATTTGTATAAAAAATTGCAATAGGTGGCACGCGAGCTGTTTGAAAACTGAATGGGTGGAGGGGGAACTCGGGAGGGGGGGTTCACGGGAAAGGGGGAGTGGAGTAGGGAGAGAGAAGGTTGAGGAGGCGGAGTGGGAACACGTGAGGGGAAAAGGACGCGGGAGAGGAAGGGGAGGCGTAAAGGGAACGGGACAAATGGGAAAGGACACGCAGGGAGAAACAATTTCTTTATCAAATGGCATAGCAACGCATGCCGGGAACCAGCTAGTATTAAATAAATGTGAGCAATTTCTAAGGTGTGCTTTATATTTTATTACAATATTGTTATTCTTCATTATATTAACTCAAAATTGCAAAGATATAATCATAATATACCTATATGCAATTCTAATTTTGAGATCAGTAGGTACTATATTGCAATGAAAAAATATTTGTTTCACTTTTATGCCTTTTCAATTTTTAATAAAAACGTAGGTTACACAGCTTTAGATTACCACCATGATTATATTTTTAGTATTGCCATTTGAACAACAGTGGCGCCCTCCTATGTTTTCTACTCTTATTTGACAAACTTGTATGTATCTTTGAATATCTTAATACATCTACCTAAATTCTTTGTTTTTATGTAAGTTTATATTACCTACGTATTACACTTGCACTTAAAATTAAGCAAAACATACCAATCTCTAAAATTGAGATAAATAATGCATCTAAACTCTAAATGTACTTACTTAGAAATGTTATATATTATTCATGCTGTAAAGTTTTTGATTACCGACTTGCAATCTGCGCCCTTGAGATTATTTTTCAAGAAAACCAAATATTATTATTCATTATCAGGCATTAAGCAAAATATATCTATTTCTTCCATTAACATAACTATTATTAACATAACGTACACATAATTTCCAATGTACAATCCGAATCCCATAATGTCGAATCCATACTTAGATATGGAATTCGAACTTGGGGACACTCGAGCATAATTAATATTAAATACATTCAAAATTTACGAACTGCAATAATTAAAAAAATTGTTAAACCTAGCATTTACAAACAAAGAAACAACTTAAAATTACTGTATGGGTCTGAGGGCCTACTTCCAATTAAAGGGCTTCCTGGTACATTATTATTATGGATAATTCGGGAGAAAGCGCGTATAAAAAGTTATTGGTGCATAGCCACACAACAAGATTTACCGAAAACAAAGGCCTAAAAATACCACGAATATCAAATAAGTAGGTAGCAGAACGCTCGAATATACGATACCTTTGATTTATAACGAATTGAATCAAAACATTAATCCAAAAAATAATGAGAAACCCTGCCCTAAACTAACAAAAAAGTGGTTAATAAATGAACAGCACATTTATCTATCCTAAATCTTATATTAGGTATTAATATTGTAACTTAAGCTAATGTGTATTATGTAATAATATTAAATGGTAGAACCTACAGACAAGCTGATCTGTCACAGCTTTGTGGGACTACCCATATCTTTTATTGTATAAGATGTAATTATATTCAATTTAATAAATACTTACAGACAAGCTGCCTTGTGACATCTTTATTGGACTGTAAATAAATAAAACTGCTTGCAAATAAAAAAATAAAGGTTTTTATTTCAAATGTAAAATCGTCGTGTTTATTTGAGCTGTCGTATTTGCATTTTTTTCAACGTTATACCTGCCTAAGGAAAGTTTGAAAAATAATAGTACCTAATTAAGGTGACTTTTATTTGGACAGATTGTGTAATTTCTTATTTGATGTTAAAAAAATATTACCCAAAATTAATGGTTTATATTAATAAAGTAGATAGGTAATTAAAGCAAGTACTCACAAATGTCATGAGTTCAAAGATTTGGTTTTGTTTTATTACATAAAAGCAAATTGGAAACTTACTTTTTGGGAGCGAGGTCTACGCTTTTCACAGAACCACTTGTTTATTTTGTTATAAAAATATATTTGTCCCCTACTATTACTATTTTCGACCATCGGTAGATATATATGTTACAGTTAAAACCCTTTTTAGTTATATTATAATGCATTATAACTAAAAAAGGCAGTCAGTAAAAACTAGTTTTAACTAGAGAAAACGCGTTATAACTAAAAACGGGTTTTAACTGTATTATTTTTGTTGTAATATTTATCCGAATCACGATGGTACATTTTGCCAATAAAAAAAAAATTAATATATTGTTTAATAATAATTAGTAATATTGATAATATAATTAGTGATAGTGATAAAATCATTATTTATTTTTATTTTAGTACATAAAACAGGTATGTTGCCCAAAAATGATACACCCACATATATGATTTAAATGCAATGTACTCGTATAACGAAAATTATAACAAAAATAGAAAAAAAAATAGCTAAATATGCAAAAGTGAATCACAAACAAGAATGAGTAAAAGGTTTATATAAATATCTATAGAGGAAGGAGTTCCTAATGCCTGATAGGTACCTATTCTTTGGAAGTTAAAAAATTATGACAAAACATAGGTACAACATCGTTCATGCAATTTAACGGCATATAAAAAATTTAAAAAATCATTAATGTCGTAAGGTTTCACGTGCAACTGACAGAAATTAACTTACATTTACATTATTTTGAAAAATTAAATTCCCTGTAATTAAGGATCTTAAGTCATGAATTTCATGATGGCTGAAAATGGTTAACTAACAGGATTATATCATTAATTATACATTATCGCTGTAAAATATTCGATTACTAACTTGTTATTAAGTTAGGATTCCCGCGAACAGATTTCTACTAACTTCCGGATTTATTATTAGGTACTTACATATGAAATTGGCGTTTTGCCGTACTGGCAACTTCGATCTCAAATATCTTTTCTTTGGTTAGGAATTCCAAATTCAAATTTACACAGATATTTACTCGTGTTTTGTGTTTTGAAAATTAGAATTCATTTGTTTTTTTCCTTCTTTTTTTTTTTTTCTTTCCGTCACTTAGTTTACAAAATGGAAAACTTGAAATATCGCGTTATTTACGAGTACGAGTTCCACCGTGGCACCAGTGCTGCAGAAACGGCTCGAAGGATTAATGATGTGTATGGCGACGGTGCCGCAAAAGAAAACACAGTGCGTTTTTGGTTCGTTTTCGTTCTGGAAATTTCGCAGAACAAGCCCCGTGGACGTCCGGAGACCAAAGTTGATAATGAAGAATTGAAGGCTATTGTGGAAGCGGATCCATCGCAAACCACGTCCGAGTTAGCTGCAGGCTGCGGTGTTAGTGATAAAACTGTTTTAATCCACTTGAAGCAAATTGGGAAGGTGAAAAAGCTTGATAGGTGGGTACTTCACGAATTAAGTGAACGCTAGACCACACACTGCACAACAGACGGCTATCAAATTAGAGGAGCTTCAATTGGAATGTCTAAGACATCCACCGTACTCTCCGGACCTTGCCCCAACAGATTACCATTTTTTTCGAAATTTGGATAACTTCTTGCAAGGGAAAAAATTCAACTCCGATGGGGCAGTCGAAACCGCCTTCAAAGATTTTATTGATTCCCGTCCGAATGGTTTTTTTAGTAAAGGGATCGATGAACTACTTATGAGATGGCAAAAGTGCATAGATAGTAATGGTACATACTTTGATTAAATAAATATATTATATTCTTCAAATTTTGCAAATTCACTTTGTGGCACCATTTTATTAATGTAATAATTAAAACACTTTGTTTTTACCACAATAAACTTTATTAAAAAGTCACTTTTTGACTGTTTGAAGTGTTTTTAATTATTACATTAAATATATTATATTTAAAAAAAATCGACTTTATGTTCCTCCCATAAAAAACGCCAATTTCATATGTAAGGACCTAATATTAAGACTTCCACAGATGTTTTCGTGACGTTTAAAAACTATTTTACTAGAGTCTCGTTTTTTCATTGATACCATAATAAATAAAAAGACTTAATTAAAAAATTCATAACTGAAAAAATTTCGAAAGAATGCTTTCTTCTTTCCAAAGCCGCTAGTCAAAATTAATATGAATTTCGTAGATCAACAAAGTTTTCGTCATACTTAATACATTGGTATTTTGTTATCTTGATCTACTACCGCATTACATAAGTAAACAATTATGCCACAATTTCCGATAATCTTGTTGTAAGAACATCATTATTACGGTTAGTCAAACAGTTTCCCTTGTTTAATATAAAAGAAAGATCAACATTCCCGGGTTACGAAAAACTTGAAAATATTTGAAAATCTCCTGTTTTCACGTAAGCGGAAAATGTTGCTAGTTTAGTGATGGAGGACTTAGTCAGCTTCAGACAACACTCGACAACTGACCGGTTAAAATTGTATAATTCGTGACAATTTTCAGCCTCCTTCCTCGAAAAAATATTTTATTTGGTCGTAATAAATTTAAATATGTGCGTACACCTATTTAAACATGTCGTGTACTTTTTTACAGCACAGTTGACAGTGTAATAAATCATTGAAGAAGAAGATAATACTAATAAATCTAAATGAATCATAAAGCAGAACAAGACACAGAAAAATAAAAAAAGTGTCTGTCGTAAATGGGACTCGAACCCGGGATCTCTTGTCTTACTGCGCCTTAAGAGCGTTTAACCAGCCAGCGGACGAAAATCCACATTTTGTCGAAAGTTGTTCTTACGATCGTGCAGGGCGGTTACAATGAGAAAGATTAATTATTCTCCGTACCAGCTTTTTTAAATTATAACTCAATATCGAATTTATTTCAATTCAAATTAGCTTTAATTTATACCTTCATCCAAAAATGCTGAAAGGCGTGATGATAAAACTATTAAAATAATGTACTTTTTGTAGTTATTTTTTGATTATAAGTATTTATCATTTTTCAATAATGTCTAAATTTAATAAGAATGTTAAAAAAATCTGAAAAATATTAGTTTGTAAGTGCGCAAATAAATACACAAATGGACCAATTTTCGCCAAGAAACACATGTACGTACATATTTTTTAATGATTTTATTGAAACTAAAATTAAAATTCTAAAACATACGTTTGCTAAATAATGTATCGATTTATTTTACTGCATGATTTTATTATTTGAAATGGGTGTGGTATAATACAAAAACTTTTTTGAAAATTGAACAAATCTGCCAACGACCTATGGAATAACCTTATTATACTAAAAATTAAAAAAAATCTCCAATGCTAGATAAAATAACAATCTTTCGAAATCCATTTATAATTTTTTGTGGAAAAGAGTCAATACGTATAAAATCTTTTTTGAAAATGACGCATTTCCGGTTTTCTCTGGTAATGCCCTCTTAACCAATTTAGCCGTATGCTAAGCCTTATTTATGATATTATTTATGCATACATATATCTCAAAATCGATAAGGTTCGTCGTACATTTTATACGTAGCATGTACTTGCATACATGTATATTAGCTTCGCCATACACTTAATATTATATTCACGAATATCTACTTATGTACGTGAAAGGGGTTGACGTAGTATCACGTGAAATGTGTCGCTTATAGCGTGTGTCAAGTACGAGTATCTCATATATCCACATAGATAATACGGCCGGCGCTTCTACTATTACAACGTACGCGAATCGATCCGAGAGCAACAGACTGTGAAACGGTTCGTTGGCTACAACACGGAATAAAAAACATTCACCTATTTTGAAATCTCCTCTCCTGGTATGAAATATGAACGTGTAATGTTTTCAAAGTTGTTGAAAATCTGAGAGCGTTAGATTTAGACTGTTAATATCTGTGATAGAACATATAAGATCATATCTTTATAAATAAATAAAATGTTTTCTCTACGGTATTACACACAGGTCCACAGAAAAATAACTCAAGGATATAATACTAAAATTCATAGCCAAAATTATTATTGCAAATCTAACTGTACAATATTAAAAACAACAAATAAAATTAAATATCTCGGAGTAATTATCGATAAAAATCTGAAACGGAAGGAACAAATATGTCAGGTAGTAAACAAAATCAGAAAATTAATATATATATTTTTAAGAATTAGAAATTTTCTGTCGATAAAAATCTATATTTAATCTACTATGCCTTAGTTCAATCCACTTTACAATACGCTATTATTAGTTGAGGATCCGCGTATAAATAAATGTAACCTTCTTCCAATAAAAATTATACAAAGAACAATATTATTAAAATTATATTAAAAAATCCTTGGACTACCCAACAGAACGCCTGTTTGAAGAATTTCAAGTATCCACATTTAAAGATTTATATATTAAAAATTCATTAATTCAAATTATAAAAGAAAAAGTTAAATATCCATTTTTAAATGAAAACAGAACTCGACTTAATCATGTTTTTCTATGCCCAAAACTAAATACGTCTTTTGCACAGCATCATTACACTTACCAGGGAAGAACTTTTTTCAATCGTCTTCCAGAAGAAATCAGAAGCATTAATGATAAAACCCGAATACTGCTCTCTATCAAGAGACATTTTAAAAATATTCTTAAGAAAAAAACTACTGTCAATTATTCTTACAAATATCCTTAGTTTTCCATAACATTTTTTCTTATTTTTTAAATACACACCATTATCAAAATAAATACTGCAGCTCACATATATTTATGTACAATGAATTATTTAAGTACTAACTTATATCTAATAACTACTATCATTTATGTACACTCCCCTTCCATACACAAGCAAATGCTTTTAATGGAAGGGTAGTAAAAAAAACCTGAGATGTAAAATTATCATGTTAATACCATGTAAACCTTATTATAAAAATAAATAATATATATAAAAAAAACTATGTCATCTTTGATGATGCCGAATAATAATAATAATAATAGGATAATTTGTAGAGCGCAGTTTTTTGTGAAAAATCACCTCAAGGGTTATATTAAAATATTCCGCTAATTCACGATGAGATATAGTTTTTCACAGCTTTGTAAATGTTTACAGAAAACGAGCTAACGGTGAGCTTTTTTTGACAGTCAAACATTTCTCTATACGGATTTCGCGCATTCTTTGTGCATGATAGTTTGAGCACTGCAAAGCTTTTCATCAGCAGGTAGGTACACCGCTATCCAATAAACGAACAATCCATGTGGATACTGTAGAATATCTAAATTTACTTACCTAAATATTAATCAATATATTTTTGCTCTTATAGAAGTTAAATATGCCTATTTTACAATTAAGATAAATGTTTATTTGAAAAACTAGAAAATTATAATATATTATTAAAAAAAACATTGGTAGAACCTGCAGACAAGCTGTCATGTGAAAATTTTCGGGCTACGTCTTGTAAACACTACGTCATTTAGCGTTTGATTTCAAAATGTCTCTCTATCTCTCCAGATACTTTCTTGCTTTTCATTATTATTACTAATTCATTTATTAGTTACTAACAGACCCGGCCACACGTTGCTGTGGCTAACGAAACACAACGCCATTACCCAACCTTTATAAAATCCACTCCACTTGCTTGCCAGCTGCCCGCTGCCTGCTGCCTGAATTGAGTATTTGAATTTCTCGGCTTTTCTCTACTATAGTAAGCGTGTATTATACATATCAACCTTCTTCTTGAATCACTCTATCTATTGGTGAAAACCGCATGAAAATCCGTTGCGTAGTTTAAAAGATCTATGCGCACATACATTTTTAGCGACTTCATTTTATACTATATGTAATGTAATGTAATGTAATGTGATGTAATGTGATGAAGTTTTAAGAACCGTTCTCATCCTACCAGGCGAAAATTACTTTCTCATTACCAGAAATTACCTTCTGATTTCTGATCAGGTAATATTTGTCCTGACCAGGTAATTAAGTCCTCCATCACGACACAAGCAACATTTTCCGCTTAGTGTGAGGGTAGTAGGAGATTTTCAAACATTGTTGGGTTATTCGTTACCCGGGAATGTTTGTCTCTCTTTTTAATATTTTTTAAAAATTTTAAAAATATTCGACGTACTTACATAACAGATACTGTAACCGTGTAATAATTTAACGTAATATACCTTATCACTTGTTTCATAATGTATTGCATGTCTTAATCAACAAATAAACTAAATAAACGTCTGCTCCAAGAATTGATCGACCCCTAAACTAATAAGCGTGTTTTAAAATTTTCACAACTAATAAATAATCTTTTTCGATACACTGATGTTTGTTTATCATTTGTGAAAAATTTAAAATACGTTTCATTAGTAAGGCCTCTAAAGTTTTTTTGTGAAAGTAATCGGGATTTGTCATAATATTTACAGAAAAAAATTCTACTCAATATTGAAATATCTCCTTAGTTCTCTCCAGAGACATTCGTTATTTGTAAGTACTGGGATCAGTACCTATTCTCCAGTAGGTAGATACTATAAGATGCTTATTGAAAGACTTGGGTTCTTTGAATCACAGTGACTGTTTATTGGTGTATTGTAATTTATAATTATAATTCATAGGACAAGCGTCCTTCCAGGCTGGAAGCTAGATTTTGTCTGCGAAGCTCCTGAATTATAACGACTCCGCACATCTACCTTCGGCACAATTCGGTAACGAGATCATGTGACTAAATCGCGTGTGTGTAGTTTACTAAATCATAGACCAACATGATACATTACAATTATAGTTCCTAAATAAACCTTGGGGCTGTTTTTACAAACTGTGAAAAACATTGATGAGAACGTTTAAATAATTATTTTATCAAGAAAACATTTAAAAATAAAAAGTGTCCTTTGGACATTTATGCTACATAATAATTTATTGTGAGTATGGACTGATCAGTCAAGCAATTTTCATATTTAAGTAATGGTTCTCGTCTGGCGTCCATTCCTACCTGGGGAAGGCTTTTGTCATAACAATGTTCACTTTACATGGACGTTCGAAAACTAGCACTCTAACATAGTTGTCTATGAATAATTGAAGACATTACATGAATCGTCCTTCTATATTACGCCTTCCAATCTTCCCTGAATTATCAAATAGGTAATCTTATGTAATTTATTTATTTATTTGAGCCCTTAGAGATTTTTATGTGAACACCGCACAAGAGTCCTAACTGCTCCCGTCTGGAGCCAGTGAGACTAAGGCATCCCCAATTGGGGTATGTTGTGAGGCTTAAGGAAATGGAGAAGGGAAGGATGTGGGGAAGTACCTATTAAGCTATGCAAATTTGGTCACCAAACATGGCTAATGCATTTTTGAATGGTGGTCTTACAACCATGGTGATGAAAATAAATAAAGACAAAAACTGCACAGCAGGAAGAAAGTATTTCTTTCACAATTATTTTAATGTAATTTTGCAACTGGCTACCGGACTGAATGCGCTTTAAATTAATTTCGTCCTGTTTCCGTAGCCAGTTCTGGCTCCTTCCCGATTCAATTATAATTCTCTTTCAATGCTGACTTCAGTGGCTGTGACATTTATCATTGAATTTACGTCTCTCACTGAATCAACGTTTTATAGCACGCCAATAATATTCGTGACTTCTTCTTCTTTGTGTGCCGTATCATTACGTATTTTCACTTTTTGATGTTACCTATTTCAGAAGAATTATTCCACGGGCTGCTACATCTATTTATCTTTTGTACAATGTTAATGTAAGTACTTGCATACTGCTTACTAACCCCGTATGCATGGACATTGGAGGGTCTAGAGTCATTCAAATAAATGTAGCTTCGTTCAAAAAAAAAAGTAGAGTCTTGACGTGTGCGGTGAAGGAGGAAACCATATGTTTCCTTATAACACCGTTGGGAGAGTGGTGGGGTCCCCTCCAATGTGCTGTATCAGGTCCCTCCGACGTTGGCGATCATTCTTGAAAATGTCTCTCTGTCTTGCGATGCCCGGAATAGCTCCTACACACTTCTAATGCTGGTCCACTCTCGTATATTTCGCAGCTAAGACATTTGTCTCCTACGAGGCCCTCGGCGACCCTCTATCTTGCCTTTCAATATTAAATGGAACAAGTGATACTTCTCCCCTCGAAGTATATGATCCAGATATGAAATTTTCCTGATTTTTATTAATGTAAGAAGTTTTCTATCTGCTCTAGCCCGCCTGAGAATTTCTGTGTTGGTGATCATGTCGGTCCATGGGACCTTGAGCGTTCTCCGGTGAAGCCACATTTCAAAAGCCTCTAACCTGTTCATGGTATTTACTTTCAAGGTTCATGTTTCACATCCATTTTTTTACAGTGAATACCGCACAAGAATCTCAACTGCTCCCGTCTGGAGCCAGTGAGACTATGGCATCCCCAATTGGGGTATGTTGTGAGGCTGAAGGTAGTGGGAGGGGAAGGAGGAGGGGAAGAGGAAGGTTGGGAAGTACCTGGCTATTCAGATCTGGTCACTAAACACGGCTAAAGCCATTTTCAAGCAACGTTTCAATTCTGAATGGTGGTCTTACACCAGGATCTTCCACTCTGGAACATGCCGCAAATATACTATATATTATTTTAAATTAATTAATTGTGAAAAAACACAAATTAATCAAATAAAATTTATTTGCGCATGCCGGGTTCGAACCCGCGACCTCCGGAATGTGAGTCAAGAGTCTTAGCCACTGGACTACGGAGGTCGTCCATTGGTCCATGTTTCAGCAAAACCGACCACACATAACATTTTAGCATTCTCTGCCTTGGTTTTAAGCTGATGTTGTCATTGCAAAAAAGGCAATTCATTTCAATGAACGCAGTTCTTGCTGATTCAATTCTGCACCTAACCTCTACATCTGGGTCAAGAGTCTCCGTGAGAATACTGCCGAGGTATCTAAATCTTTCCACCTTTTCGACATTGCATTCGTGACTGAATCAGCAAAACATGCTATTTTGATTTTAATTTTGATTTCATTCAATAATTCTGTGACATTTCAAAGTTCAATCTCAGTTTTTGAATTTTCAAATGTATGTAATGTAGGATTTATTTGTTTTTAGCAAGTTTTGTTTTTAAGAAAAGCGATATGAGTTTAATAACAGCCCCCGAAAATCTAAAACAAGGCAGTGAAACCCAGATTGTCTCTCAGTGGGGTCAATCACAAGATAGGCATTTCCAATATTAAATAATAGCCACTCGAGTTTCTGCCTGTCTTTTGGAGTGAGAACTAACCGTAACTGTTCTCCATCTAGAAGGGTTAAAGTGATTTCAAGCAACATGTAGGTTGAGAATCATCACGTAAACATGATTTACAGCACTCGGCATCAGGTCAATAGTCCACAACCCATAAATAATTATAAACCCAGTCTTCCGATTTACAGGCAGGTTTTTAAAAATTCCATTGCCTGACGAAGGAAATGGTTAGAGTTCAGATGACGTTCACATGGCTTGAATCATTAAATAGTCAAAAAACAGATAATCAATACGTGAACCGCGAATTTGGCTTGTAGCGTCGGGAGGTAGTAGTATACTGTATACAGGTACAGTGTTGGGGTCATCTTTAAATGGAATAGATAGACACAAGTATGGGTTGTTCATGGTGGGTGTATGGTGAGTTGCTTTTCACCTTATTTTACTGACAGGGAGCACGTTATGTCTTACCCACACTTAAGCGATCACGATACCTATATTGATGTTTTAGTAGCTTTCACAGGGTAGGATTCTAGTGCTGGTTTATTTTACTGGGAAAAAAATTGGAAACTGTAGTACATGAGTGTAGTGGTGTAGAATGCCATACGAAAATACCGCGTTCATTCGGAGATGGTCGGGTGGTACCATGGTTTCCGAACGTGCGTACAAGTAGAGCAGTCGGCTGTTTGGCGAACCGTGGTCAGACCTAATTAGAGATCGCCTGTAAACAGACGCTACTCACAATATTTGTTCCTAATATAATTCGCAATAAACCAGTAAAAAATAACTTACGCTGTAATCATTACATTGTGGGCTAGTGAGCCACAACTCAAATCAAAGAACATTACAGAAACGATAATCTATTTATGTAAAAGAGAGTGTCTGTAATCTGTGGCGGGCGCGCGGCAGAACACCGGGGGAGCGGGTGGATTTGTTTCTTATACAAAACAAGAGAAAGGTAACTGTCTAAATCTGATTTCGAAACACATTGTGTACAGTTCGGGTAATGCCGGATAACTATAAAAGATGCTGCGTGCCGTCTAAATGATAATAGTAGGTAAATATAAATAAAAAGTGTAGATATTATTATGGCTTAAGTATAGTAAAGAACACATTGGATTCAACAAACTTGACCGATCGGTGGCTGAGTTGACTAATGTATCTGGTTCCCGGCTTCTTGGGGTTTTTAAATGTTATTCTATTAATTATTATTGTACGACAGATTAATCATCCATTTACAGTTCAAGATTTCTTATTTCAATATCCACTGATTTGGAAATTTCATTCAATAGCACCATTCATCTTGTCATTCTGTGCTGTGCTAAAACATCTGTTCTGCTGTGCGGCATCTGTTCAAGTCGTAGCGATGCCTACCGCTGAAGTTTTCAGGCATATAAGACAGCAATCATAATTGGGCTGGTCCAATTACTCGACTGGGTAAGTCCTCCATCATTCAAAGGCATTAAGCTTTTAACGATGGTAGTAGGAGATTTTTCAAATATTTCAAAAGGTTATTCGTATTTCGGGAATGCTAGACTTTCTTTAACAAAATAAGTAATAAGTATCTGGCGAACAGCCTATATTCCAGCAATCTAACATTCTGAAAAATCTGGACAAATCCAAATTATTCAGGTGAAATGAAACTCCCTACAATATATATATATATATTTTTTATTTTTTTTTTTATTTCATACAATTTTTGAAAGTACACTTTTATATTTTTTTCTTGATTACCATACTAGGCTAATGCCAGTGTTGAGGTAATCATACATGATATAAGTTATACAGTGTGAGAGCTAGAACAGAATATAGGTTTGATATAGAAATTATAAGATATTAGAAACAAGAGAAAGAAAAAAGATAAAAATATTTAATTTTTATAACAAGATTTATGTATACGTAAGCACATACACATACAAATGCATATACATACACAAATATATATAAATTCTTACAAACACACATATACATAAACATACATTATATAAAGGATTATAAAAAAGAAAATGTTTTAAAGAAGTAAAAAATAAAATACTATAAAATATAAATTACTAAGAAGTAAGATTTAAATATGTTAATCCAAAATATATTTTTTTTTTTATGAAAGCTAAAATTTGTTCATTCAGAGGTTTGTCAAGGTAGGTAAATAATCGTCTAGAAGAGTATACATATAGGTTAGATTAGAATTCAGTGAAGTCAGGTTGGAAAAATATGTTAAGTATGATATTTTATTTTGTTAATTTAATTTTTTTTTTCTTTTGTAATTTTTTTTTTTTTTTTTTACATTAACTCCACACAGGAGGCCCTGAGGAAAATAATTTCCCTCAGGGCCTATGTCATCTGGGATGCTGTGTGGAGGGTCTTTTTGAGGAGAGGAAGGAATGAACATTGGTCTTGAAGAGACCCATGTTGTAGGAAGGAGGAAACACAGAGGCCGGCAAATCACTCCACAGCCGAGCTGTTGAACACAAGAACGAGTCGAAGAAACGACCCGTTCTCATGTGACAAATGTCAACCGTGTACAAATGTTGGGCACGCGTTTGGCGTGTTTCCCGACTATGCACCGGTGCCGAAGGGATCAATGATGCTAGTTCCTCGGAGCATCTTCCATTGTAATACCGGTAGAACAAGGATAGCATTCCCACCCGACGCCTGTGCTCTAAAAATGCTTTGTATATATATATTTTTTTGTAAATACCGGACAAATAGTGTGAGACTTCGTCTTTATATGGCTGGTTAAGGGTTGCAATTAAAGTCTAAATTTCATTTGTGGGCACTATGGACTGTTTGGAATTCTTCCGTCGGGTTTTCCTGTCTGTGGGGTTTTTGAAATCGAGTCCACAAAAACTACGTTTAAATTTTCCCAAATTAGTTGATGTCCAGCCCTGCCCAAATAGCCCAATACAATCAGTGGGTACCGTGTGACCCATATTAAGTATTAACCCACCGACCTAATTCTGCCAACATCAATGTTTTAACTCACAGTGGTTCCTATTAGTCGCTTTTCAGTTAGATACGTACATACTTAAGCAAGGTTCTCCCATTCTTCTAAATATAACAATTCTAAGTGATAGTAATCAAATCATCGTGGTTACCGACCTGTTTCAAATAGAAACTAATTAGAAGTTCGTTTTCATTAGAATAACTTCATATCTATTTTTTTATGTTTTTTTATTTTTATTTTTTTTTAATTTTATTTTTTTTTAGATTGCTTGCCATGTAAGCAAATGTCCTGGGTTCGAGTCCCAGAGATGCCAATATATTTATCTGATTTTTCTGTCTTCACATTTTCGATTGAGTTTCGCTAATATTGTCTTCATTTAATTAAGTAATATATCTTTGAACAAGATCCTGATTAAATACTCTCTGTTTACTTTTAATTATTACTTTACTTTTCACCTTTCACTAATTCTTTACTGTTTCTTCTCGCAGTTCACCAATTTTTTAATCAATTCCATGGACAAAAACAAACAGATTGACTATGTGTGTACGGATTTTCTCAACACTTTCGACATGTTGTTTCATGAAAAATTCTTCAGTATTTAAAAAAATTTTACTTACGAGTTTCAACGACATGGTGAAATATCTTAGAATTTCGGAATGCTTCAGAGGTATTTTAAATGTGTTGTATAATTCTTGTTTTAGAAGTTGAAATACCATTTTAGAAACTAGATAAAAATATCTTTGAGATGTTTGTATATTAAATAATCAAGGACTCGAAACGTCAAAGTACTTGAATGAATTTGATATTTAGAAAACATGTAACTTCCATTTCATGCCGTTCATACGGAAATAAAATATGTTTATTTTTTCAAACTTTCAACTGCCAACGAAAAAACTACGCCAATTTGTAATCATATACATTAACGGAGAAAAATAATTATTTCTCTTTTCAACGACGAACAGATGACATATCTCCGCATTATATGAAAACGACAAAATTCACCAATGATGTTTTGATCTCTCTATTGTATTGTGATATTTGTGGCTATTAATGTTCTTCCGAGGCTCGAGGGGTTAAATAAACTCGATAAACTTGGTATAAGTGGAAATCTTCTCTAATTGTTCTCATCTTACATTAAAGACAAAAGTTGAGCTGTTGCCCTAAAAGGTTACATGTCACTGATAATAACCTTTCCCCGGGAGGTACTTCAAGGTTCCTATTTAGGGCCCCTGCTCTTTACTTTATATTCAATGACATCAAATATGTCATCAGTCATTCAGATTTCATTATTTACGTTGACGATATGAAAATATACAAGTGCATCAGCTCAGCAAATAATTGCAAAAAAATTTAAGAAGATATCAATAAAATTAATGAATGTTGCACGGAAAATCATTTATTTCAAAACATGAATAAATGTAACTCGATAATATTTTCAACTAAAAGTCATTCAATCATCCACACTTACCATCTGAACTACGTTCCTCTTCAACGAGTTTGAAAAAAATCAGAGACCTTGAAGTATTTCTTGAATCTAAATTCCGATTTAATTATCAGCCCTGAACACAACATCTTAGAAAAATCCCGCAAACAAGTGGGCTTCATTGTACGCATCATAAAACCGTTCGATACATCTTTTACAATTAAACTTTTATTCTGTATGTATATGGTATACGTAAGATCTCATCTCGAATTTGCATCGGTCATTTGGAATCCTCATACCAAACTTATATTAACTGAATTGAAAATATTCAAACACAAATTTTTGAAACACCTGTTGTATTGTTTTGAAAAACATCAGTGTGACCCTATTCCTCTTTACAAACGAAGAAAAAATTTACTGTTTCTGTATATGATTATGAACTTCCTTATTGACTCACCACCTTACCAGCCCTATTAGAAAGGATTGGAAATATCAACGAGAACTTTGTAATCATTTAAAAAAATAGCAGCCAAAAATATTGGAAAACAAGTTGCAGATTCCTCAGGCCCCCTGTGTGGAACTCATGTAAAAAAGGTGATATTGTTAATTCTGATTTTGAAATGTGAGATCGCCAGAAATTATTTAAAAGTAAATAAGCCCCAATGGCCGAGGTGGTTAAGACGTTTATCCCGGTAAGACAAGAGACCCTGGGTTCGATTACCAGATGCAACCGTTACCTATTATTTTTCTTCAGTGATGTATTAGAAATTGATATCCAAGCTTGCCAAGCGTCACTGAGAATCAGCCTTTTGTCTTGCTTACGCCCACTTATTTCTATTTGCGAAAAAGGGATACCAAGAGTAGATGATCATCGAATTGGAATATTCGAAATTTCTAACGGCTATTTCAAATCTCATCAGTGTGTTGGTAAAAATAAGCTTGTTTCTAATTTTCGCATGATATTTTTTTCTAGCTTAACAACTGGAAATTGCTTAACAACTTTGAAATTACATGTTTGAGTACTGTAGCGATACCTATATTTTAGGTATTTTATTGATGATTGAAAACTTTACTGCGTTGTTACTTATTACGGAATAAATTGAATCATTTCGAAACCGAATTGCAAGGATTCAGACGCAATTTCAGGATTCAAAGTGTAATTAGATTTAAACTAATGCAAGGGAAGGGTGCAATATTTGCATTGTTCACAGTTAATTACAGTTTTAATAACCACAACAGACCACGGCATCACATCATACTCAGGGCCGCACTTACTTTTGATTTTAAATAATATTTAATTTGTTAAAACAAAAACGATGCTTCATAAAAAAATATTTTTGAACGCTCACATGTTTTAATCTTAAAATTTTCGTTTTTTTTTACTGGCAATAAGACACAATTTATTAAGCTTTCAATTTTTTTTAAAGAATTTATGTACAGATAAGTTTTAAGATTTTCACGGCCAGAAGCATTTTCGTTATATGTTTTTGGGGTGTTGTGCCGTGTTGCGCTACCTCCTTCTTTAGCCAACGTTTCGGACATCGTTGCAGTGTCCATCATCAAGGTAGCGCAACACGGCACAACACCCCAAAAACATATAACGAAAATTTATGTACATTATATTAATAAAAGAATCAAAAATATTTTGTTTCAAAATGAAACTTGTTTCTTTACGAGCGTTACTAATGTTAGTTAAGTGCAAGCTTTACACGAAATGAGAGCAGTTTTACACATATCTACTGGGGTACATATTGAGTTCCGCAGATAATTAGGATTAAGCTCGCCTGTATTTACGACTCTGTAAAGGTTCCATAACCATACTAAAGTAGAACATTGAAGTAAAGTAAAAAAAAAATAGAAACACAAAATGTACCTACCCTTAACTTAAATTAACATATCTTCATCTCACCTAACCTAAACTAACACAACCGAACCCAAAATAAAGTTTAAAACGGTGGAAACACAAAATGTACCTAACCTAACCTAACCTCACCTAAGGTAACCTAACCTAACCTAACGGATTGTCCTTGTTTTGCCGGTACCTCAACGGAAGATTTTCCATAGAACTAGCTTTATTGATACCTTGGCCAACGATGCACAGTCGGGAAATACGACGTATGCACGTCAAAAATTAAAATTTGTACACGGTTGACATTTTTCACTTGAGAACGAGTTGTTTTTACGACTCGTTCTTGAGTAATCTTGAGTTTATGTACTACTTTTATTGTACTATTTTTTGTGACTGTTCTGTTTTTTACCCTCGGTAACAAATTTGGCGTGTACAAGATGTGTATGATAAGAATATAATAGCAATGGAATCTAACGTTTAATATTTATAGTTTGTATTGTTGTGTATGTTTCAGTCAGTGCGGGATGTGCCCCCCTATGCTCTTGCCCCCCCGCTGAGCCCGGGCCATGGGCGCGCCCTAGAGCTGTGGCGCGCGGCGCCCAATATGACCCTCCCGCTCCTCGCTGCGCTACTGGTTTTACAAACGAGTTTCGCTGGTAAGTTATTAAATATCACAAAATGCAGTTCGACAATCACAAACAAACGAGTTTTGCTTTTATGTTATTACACATCACAAAATATAGCTCGACAATTCTACCCAAACGAGTTTCGCATTTAAGTTATTAAATATTTCACAAATTACAGCTCGATAATCCTATGGGTGCAGGTTTTACAAACGAGTTTCGCTGATAAGTTATTACATATCACAAAATACACCTCTGCGATTCTATATAAACGAGTTTTGCTGGCAAGTTATTTCAAATCACAAAATGCAGTTAAAAAATGGATCACGGACGTGTTTCGCTTGTCAGTTATTATTAATGATCTATATAACCTCAAAATAAAGCGTGACAATCCTCTTTGTGCAGTTTACAAACGAGTGTCGTTGATGTCTTATTACATACATATCCCAAAATAAAGCTTGATAATCCTATCTATGAAGGTTTACAAACGAGTTTCGCTGTTAAGTTATTAGTTACCTATTACATATCACAAAATTCAGCTCGACAATCCTACACAAATGATGCTTGTCATTACAGGATGAGGAGGATCATGAAAACAACATAAATTCCGTAAAACTCCAATTTCAGTTGTTTTAAAAATATGTTAAGATTAAAAATCATGATTAATGGAAACCAATTTATATCACCTAATTTTAACACCACCCAAATGCAAAACCATTACATTTACCAAGCCGTCATACAATATTATAATGTCCCTGTTGAATTGGGCCGAATTTTTAACAAAGCAGTATAAATACCTAAAATAAAATAATAAAACTTTTTTAAATATGTTAATATTAAAAAAAATAAAAGCAAGAGAAATATTTTCGTTATTTGTTTTTGAGGTGTTATGCCGTGTTGCGCTACCTCCTTCTTTAGCCAAAGTTTCGGACAGCGTTGCAGTGTCCATTATCAGGGCCGAATCCGTCAGATCCAGTAGATGTGTAATTTTCAGTGGTGAAATGTGTGCTTATTTACTTGGAGCGATACCGTGTCGCCAGCTCCACTACAGTCACCGGTACAAAATAACCGTGACAAGTTGCCGCGGAGCGGAATAGAAAGTTCACTAAATCGTGGTATTTATACTAGCCTGGGGCACGTCCCTTTGCGAGTTGTCGACGGAAGTGGCTCCATCTTTTAACGAATTCTAAAATTAGAAATCACAAAGGAATATTAGAATTAGAATTACAATGGTTAAAGCGAATTTAGCCAATATAAAGGTATAAAACAAAATGGTTTAAGAGAAATTTTATTTACCAAACACATTAAGAATCGTTGATCCTTTATCAGGAAAAAGAGCTCCTCTTTTTTATTACATGTATACCTACATGTGTACATGACCAAGACTGCCATTATAATGTGTATTTCAGTTAAATAATGTAATTTATAAATTTTGAAATGTAGACTTATTTAGCACCGTTGTGCTTTGAAACTCGATAAAACGAAAAAACTACACCAAAAAGAGACAAACACATACTCGTACATCTATAAGGTTTATCCTGCGAGAGAATGAGATAATATAATAAGAATAATCGGTCTCCTCTTTGTGGCTTGCTTTGTAGTCTCCCCAAGCTTGTCCACTATAATTTTCGGTTTATCAATCTCTATCAGATATGCTCAGATTACTCGTAAACACCACCAAATCAGTAATAATACAGGAAAACTTGCAGTCAATTAAAAAAATTCGATGTTTTCTGGGTCACTAGTAAGATATTTCAAAATTTAATTTAATTTCTAATAGGATATTTCAACATTTAATGTACCGGACCGTTATGCCCCCGGTGTAAATAATCAACATTCGATTTATGGTGAGCTTTCGAATATTGCTTTCCTCTTCATCTCAAAACTTTTTATTTGGAGATGTCTGACAACCGAACGATCATATCCTACTAATATTACAAAGGCGAAAGTTTGTATGAATGTATGGATGTATGTATGTTTGATACTCTTTCACTCAAAAAATACTGAATGGACTTTAATAATTCTTTCACTAATGGAAAGCTACATTATTTGCGAGTAATAAAGGCTGTACATATTGGTAATCCCTGGCGTTATGAAATTATTTATTATTCGTTTATTGTCCAGACGAAAAGCAAAACAAATCGTTGCTTAGTAACTATAAGTAATTATTTGACGTGCACTGTCATTTTGTTATTTGTTTAGGTTCCTATAGAGATCCCTTTGATAGTTAAAATTTAAATACATATGAAATGCTAATCTATACTAATATTATAAATGCGAAACTGCGAGTGTTTGATTGTAACGCTTTAAAAAGTTTCTAAATTAAGATACCTTACGTACATATTTTACAGACTTAAAGAAGTACTGAATATTGACAAATTGAAAATGATTTATTTTTCTCTGGCGCAATCTTCACTCATGTACGGAATAATAGGATGGGGTGGTGCACTTGATGCTTTTATAAAACCTTTACAAACAACTCAAAATTATATTATCAAAGTTATGTACAATAGAAATAAAACATTTTCATTGACAGATGCTTTATACAAAGAATCTAAACTATTCAGTCTTCGTAAACTATTTATATTGCAAACTATGAAATATATCTATAAAAACATAAACAAATTCGAAAAAAAATAAAAACAGAATAAACATTAGAAATAATAATGTATTCTATACCCCTCAAACAAACACAAAACCAATGCAAACTCACAGTAGTTTTATTGAACCTCGCGCTTTTTACCTCGCACCTTTTACCAAGAAATATTCAAGTTGCAACTAAACTTCCGCATTACATAAAAGAGTTAAAAATATGGCTGAACCACACAGATGTAAAAACTCTATTTAATTAATTATATATCAGTTTACATTTCTCACAAACTTTACACTTATTATTACACTTATACCTATTATTACACTATACACTTATTATTACCCTGTACACTATTGTACACACTTTTTGTACAAACTGTTTAAACAATTTAATAATGTTTTTGCTTTATATAAAACAATGTTTGTTTTTTCCTAGGTACTAAAATAAAATATATTTAACTGTATTTCCCACTCACAGGCTGCGCCTTAGTGGGTTCCCATTATTTTTATTATTTCCAAAATATGTAACTATAAAATGTAAAATTGGAAAAAGTAACGGATTTAAAAATTTATATACCTGTACCTATACTATATATATACCTATATATACCTATACTATAATATTATAGCTGTTGATATAATCTTTCAATGATTAACTAATATTAGGAGGCTTGTTGGTCCTAAAGAGTTAATTCTAATACTTCAACAAGACAAGTTAAGAACTTTTCGTCCTTATTACAATAATATATTTATATTATGATGAATTTATATTATAATTTGATGTTCTGGATTCCTACATGGAATAATTCTCTCAGGAATTTTGAAAATACAAATAATATGCTAAAACAATCACATTGAAAGAAAATTTTGGCAATGGGGAATAACATAAACAGTGTAACAAGAGAAAATACTTTCACTTTATTATTCTGAGGTATCACGAAACTTAAAACTCTAAGCAAAGACGTATTATTGACATCTCTTTGGGGAAATAAATGTAAATTTTGCGTATATTCTTCGAAATCTACCCAAAACTTTTATCAAAAATCAACATCGTTCTGTATTTTTTGGATCTGTTTGAACAAATATTTGGGGCTTAGAGATACCCCCAGGGTAGGGCAAGGGTGGGTCCACGAAGACCTTATCGTGGTTATATTATTATATTCAGTTTTTTATTAAGAAATGGAAATTAATACAAAAATTTTAGTTTGATGGACAACCCTTTTAAGCCGTAAACCCATTAGGCTTATAGATTATTTCAAATATTTTGAACACTTTACAGATATTTCAAATAATGTAATTTTTGAAATCAGTGGACGTTTCCGCGGGTTTTAACCCGGTGCGCGAGCAAATGTAAATTTTACATATTTGTTAAAAGCATTAACTTTGTGGCTCACCATAATTTACAATAAAAAAACACATAAATTTGTTTAAGACCACTTTTATTTTAAACACTCTTCCGGTTTCGGAAGCACCCTTCCTTCGTCAGAAGAATATTATAACTGTCAATAAAAAAACACACATAAATGTGTTTAAGACCACTTTTATTTTAAACACTCTACCGGTTTCAGAAGCACCAAGCAGTTATAATATTCTCCTGACGAAGGAAGGTTGCTTCTGAAACCGGTAGAGTGTTTGAAATAAAAGTGGTCTTAAACAAATTTGTGTTTTTTAAATGTAAATGTTTTTTTTTCATGAGCTCCACACAGGAGGCCCTGAGGTAAATGATTTCCCTCAGGGCCTATGTCATCTTTGGGGATGCTGTGTGGAGGGTTTTTTTAAGGAAAGGAAGGAGAGGAGGGTTCTGGGAAGGAAAAGGGTTTAAGGGGTGGGTAGGAATCTGTGGTTCAGTATGTCCTGGTCATCCGCCTCCAAGACCTAGACAAACCTCACCGCATGAACCCTGGCACCCCTGCTAAATCACCAAATGTATCGAACCACTTGGGGTGACCTATGGCAGAGGTGTTGGTTATCCAATAAAGGTTCCCGGGGCGGCGGTACCCATTCCCGCCTCCCAAATGTAAATTTTGTTTAAATAAATTGTGTTATATCTCACTATGTTAATTCATATGAAGTGATAATAGTATTTAGCATGTTTGCGGCACGATCCGGAGTAGTAGAGAGGGACCACCATTTATAACTGAAACGTTATTTATTTTTACATTGAATCCATCTTTAGGGATACCAGCTGTATTCCAGGCGAAATCCTGAATGTATAGCTGAGCAGTGACCTTTTTGTCGATAGAATCAAGGATAAATTAATAAAATGTGTAAAATTGTAAAAATCTATTGATAATGTGGAGGAGCTATTCCGGGCAGCGCAAGACAGGGAGACATTTTCAAGAGTGATCACTGATCGCCAACGTCGCGGGGACCTGATACGGCACGCAAAGAAGAAGAAGATAATTAAATAATTTTCTCATTATTATTATTACCGTGTAAAAAGTCTTTTTAAGGAAGGAGTGACCATGGTACAAGTACAGAGAATCATGTTGTAAGAGGTAGGAAACATAGAGGCCCGCAAATTGTTACACCGCTGAGCTGTTCAACTCAAGAACGAGTCGTAGAAACGATCCATTCTCATTTGACAAATGTCAATGTATACAAATATGGCTCGGTCGTGTTTGGTGACCAGATCTGAATATCCAAGTAGTTCCCAACTTCTCATTTCCTTGTGTCTTCCCTTCCCCACTACCATCAGCCTCACAATATACCCCAATTGGGGATGGCAAAATCTCACCGGCTCCAGACGGTTGGGTGCAGTTGGGACTCTTGTGCGGTTCTTACATAAAGTAGGTGCATTCTGCAAGATGCTTAGATTGTCACGATGTTAAACAACCTTTGATGGAAGGTAATAGAATAACAACACATCCATCAATATTGATTTTTGTTTTCAAACTCGTAGTATTGGCAAATTGGTACACGTTCCTGCTCTGATTCTATAATAGTACATATTCTTCTTTTAAAATAGTATGCAGTTATATTTTGCATTTTATTTTCTCCAACGAGTACTGTTACTCCACTTGTATAAATGCATCGCGGCTCTTGTTTCTAATTTCCCCGGGGTTTCCGGGAAAAGAACCAATTAGCCCACATTATTTTGTTCCGCGATTTGAGATAGCATTGGAGGCTTTAATCACCCATCCGTAACTAATACACGATAACTAGGTAAAACAATTTGTAGCCTTTTAGGTGCAACTCACTTTTCTAGGAAAATGTCTAGATCAGGATTTTGAAAATAATGCTTTGCCATGAAACGCGAAAATGAAACAAACACCGCTTAGCATTTTTTTATTAACAGCAGTATGCAATAAAATTCTATTTATCACGGGTTTTGCTTGAACCAAAGCTTCATCTCACTTTAAATATAATTTTGTGTGGAACTGGTTTCGCTCAAAACTCATTATTTTTCCTGTCATTTGTGTTCCTGGTGAACTATTGAAAAATGAATAAAGCAGTATGGCGTTTTATAAAACTTATTGACCGTTAATTGCATTTTACATGCACTTTGTATACTCTGATTATGGTTTAAAATGTATCATTAATTAAATTCATATTAAAAATAATCATTCAAACAAACATTGACCTTTAAATTCCGCGGGTGAAAAGTTGTGGTGTAAATTGCGCAACATTTGAGAGTTTTGCTCCAGCAAACAGCTTTTCTTCGTTGTTTTCAAGTTTAATTTATGTAACTCCATTATAATATTTTTTTTAACATTAAAAAAGAGTTTAAAAATAAAAAAGTTCTGCTGTAGGTACAATAATTATTTTCATGACAGTTACAAAACAGTACCTACTGTGCACTACTTCAACAGGTCAGAAAGGAGCGGGATGTCCTATCTGCCTACATGAGAATACCTGTGGTTCCCAACGAATTGAATGCCACCTACACCAAATTAGAGTATGTCACAATAACGTACTTACGGTAGTGGGTGCTTTAGTGTTTATGCTTTTGGCTCATGCATTAAAATAGCTAGGGTTTTATTACAGGCACTTGTATAATTCGTTCACAACGGATTCGACGAACTGTATAGCCGTCATACAGGGCGATAGTTTTTATAACGTTATACAGCATTGGTTATTCACGGTGAATGTCACTATTTACTCTTTATGTATTATGTATTCTTTTATGTATTAAATATAAACATCTTTATACCATAATAATAATTTTCGGTTATTTATTTCAATGTGTCACAGTAAATCTGGCATAGCGGTGGGTTGAACTGAATATTACAGAATTGACTTGTTTATTTATCAATTCATGGATGTGATAGAGAGGTCCGCCTGAGAGGTCTCTACCCCATATTCTCTTGTCCTAAATCTACAGAATGATATTCTTCCACAACCGCTGTGCCCAAATATAATGCATAGGCAGGACACAAAATACTTGGTGATGCGATATTGCGGTGCGATATATAATATACCTAGCACGCAGTATATAAATTCCCGCATCACGAATTTTTCCACGGTGATGAGGTCCACAGAGAGATGCATAGAGCACTGTATTTTCAACAACAACAAAAACAGTGTACAAAAGCAATATTATCTGAGTGTGGTTGGTATTGTTGGTATCACTTATTATTTGTTTGTTAGATGCACGGCACGGTAGGTCTTCAAAGGTAAAATCATTTTTTATTGTTCATCTAGCTGTCAAATCATCGAATCGTTGTAGTTGTATAATCAACATGGCTACAAAAATCAACCTATTCTTCTGTATACAAGATAGTGCTTAATTATTATGAAATAATAATATTTTTACTTTTGAATGTAGCTATAACTTTGTGGTTATCCATTATAGATAAATGAAACAATTTAACTTTGTTTGAACCACTTTTATATTTGAGTAAATCTGACCGGTTTCAGAACGACCATTCCTTCTTCAGGGCAAATGTATAGTAATAGTAATATTTTTGTTTACAACGAACAGTAAAAAGATTTTCACCTCTTCTAACTTAGCATACCTACTTATTTTGTGGCATCATTTTAGTTAAAAATATAATAAACCTTTTTATTCTGGACTTCTGTTAGGTATGAATACTAGACATGTTCTTGTTTGTTATTATATATATCGAAGCTCAGTTTGCCTCTTGGCATAGGCGTCCACTAACATTTTCCCCTGGGACCTGTCATGCGCTACTCTTCTCCAATTCCACTACTCTGTCCAACCGTGAGTTTTTGGTCGTCTTCCCATCTTATTTGTTGATGTCCTCTACTTCTCTTTCCATCTCTGGGATACCAGTCAGTGACATTTTTGAACCATTTTTCTTATGGATCGCGGATCATTCACTTAGTTTTAATCAATTTTAATATATACGACGACATGCTTCGTGAGCAATGTTCACCTCATCAGAGTTTACTTAAAACCAAATTTAAAATATTATATAGTGGGAAAATGAATGTTTAGGAGACGGGGGAATTTACAATGAAAACAAATTTAACAGAGGATCAAATAATACTTTTCTGATTAAATAATATTTAAATTCTTTCTAACACTCTTTCTAACTTCCAAAATTAAAATATTAGTGTACATTTATATGCAGATATCGGTATAAAAACATTTTTTTGTATTTAAGGAAAGAAACGTTCCCGGGTTACGAATAAATAATTTGTACAGCATTACATTACATTAATGTAATGCTGTACAAATCAATGTAAAGCTTAAAAAATATAATTAAATTGGGCCACGGTGGACGCCAATGTAATGGTTGATAATTAACAGTGAGTAATACTACATAAAAGAATGAATAAAACAGAAAATTTATAGTTAATAAATAAAAGAGTTGAGACAACAATCAAATTATATTATTAATTAAATAAAATAGAACATGAGACTCTTAATAAAATAATATTATAATTCTTCAGGGGCGTGTTTAGTCCTTAGAAGAAGAAACTAAATAGTTAAAATCTAATAAATGAATCGATAGTTTGTTATGACTTTAAAAATGATCTTAAGATGTTAAAATTATTATATGGGCGCCAGTTCAAGTAGAACAAAATATTAAATGGTAAATCAATTGAAATTAAACTAACAGAAGTTATAAGCTCACAGTAATTAAGATTTCACCGAAGTATGTGCTTTCCCACGTTGAGACAGACTGCCGGATCCTCTGGCCGCTAGCTTGGAACTGCCGAAGGAAAATATTCTTGCTCCTAGTATGTTTTGGGCAACAAACGAAAATCTGGATTCATTTTGCTCGTAGAATCATTTCAATTAGGAATTCAAATTTTAATTTGAATTGATACGTAGCAACCTACTTATTGGGTGATTATTTATTAATGGGTGCTTACTTCGAGTGAATATTTGGCCAGTATAAATACAAACTGTTACAACGTAGTATGGGTACGTTCCCTAATTGAATGAATTCATAATATAATGTAATAAATAATGAAATAAAAAAGGTTAATATACACGTATAAATACATAGTCACAAATATGCTGCCACTGATCTGGGATTTCTTGACAATATGTTCTCATCCAACATACTGGTAGAAACCTTTAACGTTGTTTACAACTTCTGCAATTTCTCAAACTTCTGCAATTCCAAATACAAAATTATTGAATAATAACCAGATCTAAAGTAATAGTAGAATGTTCGCCACGGGAAATAGCGGATTGACATTAACCAAAACTTGGTTAGGCATTTGCCGGTGAGATATTTTTTAAAGAAATAAATTTACATTCATATTTCCATTTGAGTCAATCCTTGGCAAGATTAAAAACCCAAAGTAAACTGGATTAACACATTAATGTAAAGTTTTCTTAAATCTTTTTTCTGTCTTAAAGTACCTTTAATTTTATTTTAAAGGTGACCTAAAGTAGTTTTGTGTAGTATTCATTCCTTTGAACATTTTTACATAAATTTAAAGAATCTATTCACTCGTCTAATTTGAAATCGAATTACTTTTTTTATACTTAACCAATGTCATGTCAAGTCAATTTAAATAAACCGGAAATGGATTGTTCAGAAAGATGTTTGCACATGTTATTGTTATTGGTATTTCAAATATTTTTGTAATATTCTGATAACACTTCTGCACAAATTTAAATAATATGTATTAGCGACATACATTTTTTAGCGATAGCGAAAAAGATTTTCAGGGGCCAATGCTACAATAGAAAATGGCTTTTCTTAAATTAAAAACTTGCAAAAAGATCAAATTCTACGTACCTACATGCCTTGCAAAATTGATAAACTGAATCTGATTCTTTTAGAACCAAACCACGGTATTTTATGTTTTTTTTTACGTAAACCATGTGTTGTGAAGATTTTTATAAAAACTTGTACGCAATATAATAGCTGCGCCTAAGGATGTTTCAGATTACATTTTTTTATTTTCTAATAAGATGACGATCTCGGTTTGTGAAAAATCCTGATAACAAAAGTTCTTACTTATTAAAAGTTTGAACGTAATGACTTTTTTCATACGTGTGGTAACACCCATTCAAAGTGAAAATTAGTAGTGGGTGGGGGGTGTCGGTCGGGAATTTCATAGATAGAGAGGGAGCTCAAACTGTAAACAAGAGCCAAAGATTTTTTTTTATTGGAACGAAAGTTTCTCTTCTGCGAGTTTCGGCAAGATTATTCAATGTAACAAACAGACGACCCGTTTGGTATAAATTAGTTATAAAAAGCATTTAGCAGTAGACCTTACGTCTTAAAAAAATATGTTTCTCCTTCTTCAAACACATCAAACCTATTTTATGGCACCATATTAACCTCTCATCTGTGGATCTCCCGCCAGTGGGCATAAAAAATCTTTAAATGCGATTTTAACCCTTGTGTATAAAGAAATTGTACAAAGGACATGGTCAGGATCGCTTGCACCAATATCAATCTGGGTCCTATGTTTTCTTTGATTATTGTAGCTACTCTGAATGATTTTAAAATAATTTTCTATGAAATTTGCGGGTGGCTTTTGGCAGCTGTCAATGGCGAAGATATCGATGTTTTACGTTTTCAAACGAGGATAAAGGTCATTATATCTTTGAAAACACATTTGAATTGTGATTTTTCATGTTTTGTATGAATTCAGGTTTGTTTAGAAAAAAATCCGTATACATTTTTATGAAAATATTTTTTGACAATTATTTCCAAAATGGGAGATTTTTTTTATCTTTGTTTTGTTAGTTAGCTATTATTGAAAAACTTCTCTCGATATTATCATGTAGTTTACTTAAATGATAAGATATATTATCTGGTAAACAGAAACAACCGCAAAAAAACAATCGCTTTGTTTTTATATCGATATTTATCCAGAACACATCATGGTAATTTCCGCATGGTTTTCGAAATACGTTCAACGGGTTAATAAATTACGTACTTTTAACCACAATAAAGCAAAAATAAAATTTCCTTTGAAGTAATAATTAGATTTGTAAGTAGTTACTTAAATACTTACTTACTTAATAATAAACCATACGTTACCGGAGTAACAATGTACAAGGTAGATTATGATGAGCAAAAATGACTCGCATGGCAGATGCAAGGGAGAGGTTAATGATTTTCAAAGAAAAGAGGGTATTAGAAATACAAAAATATATATATATTAAACTAAAAAAGTGAAATCATGAAACTAAAGCTGTCTGGCTTGGGCTTGCTTAGGTTTAAATAGTTCATTTTGATACCGTGGTAAGTTGAAATGACGCATGATGAAATCTTCTTTTGTCAGTCAGCTCCCAAGATGACAAGTATGACGACCAAAGTTCACAATCACGATCATAGCTATCTTCAAAAAGGATCCGTTGTATTGTGGTCGAGAGGATCGAGGACCTGAGCTTTCGACTGCTTCACAAAGAATGGCGTGCTTTCTTTTCAAATCTGCTCCTTTGAATCTGTGCAGGATCAGTTGCATTCCAAAATATTGCAGGGCTCACAATATTACCAAAGCCCAAATATCAATTGGAAAGCACTAGAGGTTCCACACACCGAAAACATAAATAAAGTGTATAAGAGGGTGTACACACCTTGTTACAAATACTTTTATGTAACACATATATATATTTATGTAACATTTAAAAATATATTAAAATAAGGAATTATACAATTTGTCACTACCTCAACGACAATTATTTTTGCAAACTTTCTCAAATTTTGTAACAGTACAATCTGATGTACCATCGGATTATTTATTTTTCTGGTAGAGCGAAAGTATCTCCTCAGGATAGTGGGCAATAAGTTCCATCTTTGTATGTACAGAAATTGAAATAAAAGTATTGTGTCAGGTCAACAGAAACTAATGTATTCAAATTTTCAAACATAGAGTAGTAGTACATTAAATTTGGGACGGATTTCCAAATAATCCCTTACAACAAAACTCATAAGTTTAAACCAAAATCTGACCAAAAATGTGTATACATGCCTTGCTGGACCATGACATAAATCCTATCCAAATACTAACAACGCGGGAGCACTTTTGTTAACGCTTCTCCGTGCTACTGATGGGCTGCCAGCTGCCATCTCGTGTGAGAAATTCTAGGGTACGCATCCGAGGAAACATCACGCCAGGCATCAGGTTCCACGCGATGGTCCAGGATCCTTGCAGAGCACACCAAGGAATCCTGAGCAATTGCCAAATTCAAGGAAGGCGGTCCGACCAAGGATATCCACCAGGAATCCGTCATAAATAAGGGTAGCAAAACCCAAGCGGAGCCAAGAAGGTAATCTTCCGCGGTTCACGACGCTGAATGCCAGCGGATGAGATTGATTAATTCAAACACAAACTCTGAGAGGCCATGTGTAGCTCTTCGACCGCCGATTACGCCCGCGTTAGTACGACAGGTCGCGATTATAATTTCACCATACTTTATGATCCGGCCCGCGGATTAGAATCGTTAATACAATTCATAACAAGGGGATTATCCCATTTAAATATCCAAAACTATCACCAAAGTAAGCCGTCAAATACACACCAGCTTCCCGTACGGTGCGAATTTAAGAAGTGAAAAGGAAACGGAAATCGTTTTTACATAAGTTTGCCAGTCTCAGAAAAAAAAGAACAAAGCGGTTCTACAAATTAAATATGCAGCCAGATGGAGATTAACTAAGTCAGGATAGCAGTTATGGAGTAATAACTATTATCGTGATAATTTGTATTATTTTATTTATTTTTCAATTAAATTGCATATTTTTTGTATTTATAATATAGGGCATTCTAAAGCTACTTGTAGTAAAGATTTAAAGCAGAATTTCAGCCAAAACTACATTTATTTAATTTATGTCCAGAAGGCTTTTGCATAAATAAAGGCAGTACAACTTAACAAGAGAAATAATTTAAACATGAAGAAATAGAAAAAATACTTACATGAAATAAAAATACAAACAACAAAATTTAAAAATACATGGAATGAAAATATAAGCAACAAAATTTTAAAAGTGCGGTGATCTGATAGATTTGCAAAATGATAACATTAAACATATCAATATCACCTAAGTATTAGTTTTTATTTTAATTTGTGCGGAACCACCGTATCGGGGAATAGGCAAAATAATAGCGCTTATGTATAAGTAGTACTTATACATAAGCGCTATTATTATTAAGTACTACAGTAGAAAAGAGTATTTTCACAAAGCTATCTTTTTAGGGTGAATTGCCTATTTAAAAAAAAAGAGTATTGTATCGTGTTGTTCTTGTGGGTATGAGTATGAATGGGTAAATTTGTTAAGTTGCAGGAGTACGGAACTGTCCAATTTGTAATTTGATATTTTAGATAAGAAAGTTAAATAATTTATGTTAGGTCTGTTATCCACTTTTGTGGGTTATTACCGTTATTCGTCCAAATTTGAAATGAAAAAAAAAAGTTTTTAAAATAATTAAATAATATTACATGTTGTAATGGTTTATAATATCTCTATGAATCATACATCTAATTACTAACAAAATATCTGAACTACTAATTAATTACTAATTAATTACCAATTAATTACTAGGTGCTAATTAATACTAACAATACTAATCAATTACTACTAATTAAAGCTAACTGCTAATTAATTTCTAGCAATATATCTGAACTACAAAGCAGAAATCTTTTTGTCTTAAAGAACGATGAGCTCAGGTGAAGTGTTTTTTACTGAAGCTTTTTTTGACTGGAATTTGAAGACAAACATCTTGTGTGCTATTATTTGTTTGCTTACGACAAGCATCTAGATTTCAGTTGCACATAGGTATCATCAATGAATATGTAGCTATCGGATGCTATGTAAACTTGTAAAAGAAAACACTAGAATTAACCTTTCATAGTTTTTACTAAGAATTAAAATTTACAATGTTATCGGAATACGGAGCGTGACAGTAGTAAAATAACGGTATCTACCATTTGTTTTGACTTGTTGTTCTAAAGACTAATGTACAGGGAATTTGAACGCTCCGTAAGGTGCGACGATATGCCAAATATTTCAGCGCAGGTAGGTAAGTACTTCTCCGTGTTCAGCGTTGTTGTTGCTCAACGTTTTGTTGAGCGTTGGCTCGCCACAAATATTTTTTCTGTTTAATAAAGTAATCGATTTCGAAATGTAGTCTTGAAAAGATAGAAACAAATTTAATTAAATAACTAAATTACGTACTTTCTTTCAACAGTTTAATTTCAATATTATTTTTATTTATGTGAATACCTCAACCTTTTGAAGTAAAACTTCTTTACGCACGCCTGACTTGGGGAGTGAGCTGGTGAATGTGTGACGAGAGCGTTACGAAAAGCGAGGCGAACGGTAGTTGAGAGGGAGATATAAGTTAGTGAAGATAGAAAGAGAGAGAGTTACGTTTCGTATATTACTGTAGGGGCAAGAGAGAGAGGTGCAAGCACACATTTTCTTTCTCTCTTTCTCTCATAGCCAGTTACGTTTCGTTTATCGACACAGTGCAGGCCTTATTATCTGTAGGAGATCACACTGTAGGAGCAAGAGTGATTGCACTGCGCGCGCACATTTTCTTTCTCTCTTCCAATCATATAGGAGCTAAAAAAGTTTTTCTTCAGTCGTGTGGTCTAAAGCACACTTTTTTATGTAGATACCAACTTATCCCGACCGTCCGGAACCAATGGGACTACAGCATTCCCAACTGTAGTGTATTGTGAGGTTGAAGTGAGTGGAGAAGGGAAAGATATGGGGTAGAGGAAGAAATTCATATCTGGCCGCAAAACACAGTTAAAGCCATTTCAAGCATTATTTCGATTCCAAATGATTGAATATCACCAGGGCATTACTAATTGTATCTACTTTTACGCCTATACGAGTATTATATTTACCCATGAATGTCTGTCACAAGTCTGCATCAATAAATCTTAATCGTGACCGGACGACCGATGAGAATCTGATTGATTAAATTCCCCGGAAATTCTGTTTCTTTATTGAGTAGGTAATTTGGGCTAAAGCCAATATTTATACGAACTATTGATGAACGACATAATAGTACCTTCGTAAATAGGTTTTTCAAACAAATTAATACAAATGACAATAACGCTCTACATTTAAATGTGGCACGAGGACGCAATCTGAATTACATTTCACAATGCCAAGGCTACCTGGATGAAGCCTCCCTTTAAAGCACATTTTAAAGCAGAATATCAAATTAGCGTAATACGTACAGGTATTTACAGAACATCTGTTCATATATTTTTAAAACTTTTTTTTCTCCGTTTCTTTTTTCTTTTTAAATTTTTTCTTTTTTTTCCTTCTCTTTCTCTCTCTTCCTTTTTTTCTTTTTCTTTTTCTTTTTGTTTCTTTTCTGTTTCATTTTTCTTTGTATCCTACCCATTGGATATATTCAATTTGGGAGGCGGATACGGATACCGCCGCCCCGGGAACCATTTATTGGATAACCAACACCTCTACCATAGGTGACCCCAAATGGTGCGCTACGTTTGGTGACTTACGGAGGGGTGCCGGGTTCATGGGGTCAGGTTTGTTCGGATCTTGGCGGCGGAAGCGTCTGCCCACCAACTGCGTGGCGGGCCGGATCTGGTTGAGAGAGATCTTTTGACCTCGCCAGCAGAACTCTCTTGGAACATTGTCTTGCACCGCAGTGGGAGGGATAGATTCATACGTCCGTCACTATTGGATCCACTGACCCCAGATTCCTACCCACCACTCATACCTTTATCCTTCCCAGAACTTCTTTTGCTTCCTTTCCCTGAAAAGTCGACACAGCATCCTTTTGGATTCTAGTATTCATTCAAAAAAAGAAAAATCGTTCCCGTGAGTACTTTGTGAAATTATAATTTTTGTTATTAGACCTCGGACTCTCGATGGGTGTTTTAATTTATTGCTTTAAAAGTGCCATACCGCAGACCGCAGAGGGAATTTATTTTTGACCCAGACGAAATATGTCTATTCAAATTTTTGATTAAACGTTTCGAAGCATTGAATGAGTTTGTTATTTTCTTCACGCCGCAAAAAGTATCAAGCCAGGAAATTAAAAAAGTATCACCCTTGATAGGAGATGCTACTTCAGTCTTCAAAAACATTTTAAATCGAAACTCCTCTCGAGAAGGACAAAATTCAATCTCTGTAAAACACTTTTCAGATTGGTGCCATCTTCGAGATTTAGGTTAGAGCTTTCGTAAAATAGCGAGAGGATATTAGATTCTGATATTTTTCCGAGGAAGAAGGAAATAGACTATGTGGAATCATTATCTAAAATGTTGAATCGGCGACATGGTACGTGTAATATTAATTTACAGTTTATGAAGCCGTCAATAACAAGTGTGTATAAGAGTCACAAATAAATACATATTGACTATGGCAGGAATTTTTATCCTGTAATACATGCCTATCCTCACAACTCATTCCTCTTTCCCCATTAAGATGAAGCCATACTAAATAATACAAAATCGTATGTTTTTGTTATAAAAATTTGATCGCTTAGAAGTATTATAGATGCTTCAATTACATACTGCACGTAGAACATATCTTAACCCTTAAAAATATCGGTCATTTTTTTATAAGTCTTAATAAGCCTAGAAAAAAATAAAGCATTAGGTCTATAAAAAACACCCTTCAGGTCCAAACTCTTCTATTTATAAAACGCTTTTCGAATATGGTTTTTTGTTTACCTAATGTGGCAAATTCAGTTTCTTTTATAATAATCGCAAAAAAATATATTTAAGCCCGAACTTAACAAAATAAAAAAAATATGCATTTTCGCGTTGTTATTTTACGATACGGCCGGCAGTCGACGAATTTCGATTTTCAAAGTGAACCCTATGCCGTCCACCCAAGGGCTATATTCTTGTCACACCCATTTTTTTACAGACGTTAGGTTCCGCTTCACTTGGTTCCGTGAAATCAATTTTAAATTACAATAAACAATGCGTAAAAAAGCAGTTAATTTGTTTTTACAGGCCTTTACGAAATCAACCTGTAAAAAAATCTCAAATACCTTTTCCAACCTTTCCAAAAGCTTTTTCTTAAGTATTTTTAAACTCCTCCCATAAAGGGGTGTGTATTCCGATTTAGATTTTTTACCGGACGCCTTAAGTACGGTCATATAAATATTATTCTGAACATTTTCAATTTGCTTAAGTAATTGCAAATGTATTTTTATTCTTACCGCTCCCAAGGCTTTTAAATTATTGAATAATATGAAAAACGAACTTATTCAATATAAAGTACAAAAAAGATGTAGGTATGCTAAACAATCACTTAAGTTGTGAAAAAAACATCTCTGAAAAGGCGGAAAGAATCTAAAGTAATCTAAATTAAAGTAGAAAAAACGTTGAAGTTTTTTATAAAAATTCCAAATTAAACTATTTATATCTTCAACAAAATTTCAAATGAAATCTCTGGTTTTACAATTGTATTTCTAATTCATATAAATGATTATTTATTTTTAAGATAACGCATTTCACGACAAAAATATTTCGATAAAACCACCCATACTATCTTTTCTCAATGCATTCCTCGTTTGTGTTAGTCTGCCTCGGCACAAACTCATATAATCAAATCCTTACATTTTTCGTGGTGATATTTTATTTGTACTCTTTTATTAAGTTAGATTTGAGTATAAATCGAGTTCACTTTTTTTATATTTTGGAAATTTATAGGTAACTAGCTTTTGCCCCCGGCTTCGCTCGCACTGTATTAGGGGGGTACCCACAGCGCCTCCTCCACCTTCCCTATCCCCAGTCCCCTCCCCCCACCTTCTCCCCTCCCCAACCCACTCCCCCTCCCTCAAATCCCCCCTCCCCCTTACGCACTACCCCTCCCATAATCTCCTCTCCCCCCCCTAACCACCCCTTCACCCCCTCCATACCCGTTACATTCGTTTTTCAAACAGTTTGCGTGCCACCTATTGCAAGTTTTGTATTAAAATTTCATAATGCCAGAGCTCTAAGCTATTGCCTATAGCCCATTCTGATGTGTGAGCTATATTATTGTTAAGTTTCATTAAAATCCAATAAGTAGTTTTTGCGTGAAAGAGTAACAAAAATACATCGTACATCCATACAAACATTCGACTTTTAGTAGGATATATAAATATTCGAAATTTTAGTAGGATATATAAACACCTTAGCAGAAATAAATCATATTTTTTCCATATTTTATTGAATTTGGTGATCAAATAGTATTTTTGCTTGCAATATTATGGGCGCATTCATTTGAAGATCAGATAAGCTCAAATCATACAAGGTAAACATAAATAATTGAAGTCCCCAAGTTCGTTGTAGGTACCTCGATCACAAATTAAGTCCACAGTACTGGAGCAGTGTCCCGTGTGATTGAAAAAATGATGACCATACGTGTCCGATGTCCGTACTCGTCTAGTTGTCCGCCCTAGTCGTTGCCGAACTAGGTTCCATTCAACCACTCTACTGAAATCAATAGTCTGTGAATCAATACTATAACCCTCTCTGGGGCCATACAATAATAATTATTGATTGGTGTCTGCCGTCAGTGTCCAGACTAGATAGTTGTTTCAAAACTTAGTATCATACGGCCAACTGCAAATAATAAATACATTTTAAGGGACAGCTGGACAGATCTGACAAAGGTATATTTTATGGCTTGTAGAACATGGAGTCTTTGTAGAATGATCATGAAAAGTGTTTTTACAGCAAAACTACCTAAATAATCTTAAATTTCAATAAAGAGATAAATTCACAAAAAGAAAACTTGAAATATTTTAAATATATATCACGTCGGGGTCACATTTATACGAATAAATAATTATTTATATTTACGAGGTTAGTTCTTAGGCGATTGGTGCATTCATAAATTTGTGAATTATATATTAAAGGTGTGTGTATAGTTTGAATTGTGAAATGAAAGGACTCTCCGAAGATTATTATCGGCAGTGCTTTATTAATTATCAACAATGTTAATATAACTTTGTGAATAGTAAAGGTGATTTTGATGTGAGTATAAATATTGGTCAAATTAAAATAATGGAATATATGAAACTTGAAGTGAGGACAAATACATTAAGTGTCTCTGATCCGGGCACGAGAAAATGAATGAATTTTGTTGGAGCAATCGGCCTATAACCAGAGATGTTGATTTTCTTTTATTTTGAATTAATTGTTAGCGGTTGCGGGTAGGTAGTCAGTACTGGGTAGTAGGCAGCTACAATATGATTTAAAAGCGGAAATCCGTTATTTGTCTGAAGCAGGATAATTGAGCACTCTTGTTACATAATATTTAATTTTTGAACTCAATTTTTACTGCTCCTAACATCATTTCCAGTATGAGCTGTGCTGCTTTGAAATATATAATTTGCCTTCATAAATATAACTGACAAAAATGAATATAATATGACAATAGGTGGGAAACAGAAAATTATTTAAGTCTTTCCATTTGTCTTTAGATTATATTGAAGACTTGTATTGAATACGGTTCAATGCATTTTTCACATCTCTCTAGATCTCTTTACGTACAGATGCAAACTATACAGAATCCGATGGCATCCCTATGTAACGTAATGTCTGCATTTCCTACGTCAGCTCTTATGGCTCAAGCGTACTACAGTGTTAGGGAATAATATGTTCCTGGAAGGACCTGTGAACTATTTCAGAGCATGGTTCCGCTATCGCATAGAAATCCAATTGTAGAGAGACCATTCCAAGACTCGTCACCCCAACAATATTATTATCAAAACCATGTCTGCTTATCTAGAGACCCACGATGGCTCTCTGGAGGCAGAAAGGGGTCTAATACTCTTCATAAATGCAGTTATTGATTTAATTATTACTTACTTATTTTTATACTGATTTTTCTTTGCACCTTTTCTTATAAAGGTGTTGCATTGCTCTATCCATTCTTCCTACTGTCTTCTGCAATATGTTTCAAATATTTCATAAAGTTCAAAGTTGCTTGCTGCGTTTATCTATTTTCACGCATGACAGTCGTTTTACACGTTTTGACTGTGCCTTTAACCAAATTTTATTCTAATTACTTATAATAACAATTGCCAAAAAATTATCATGAAAACAAATCATTATCATTCGAGTTGTTCTTGGCGTGTGCTAAACAATCACCCATACATTTATTTTGATCAAATATGGGTAGATTGGTCATAGTGTCTGAATTACTTTGAATAATGGCTTTCATTCATTATAGTTTGGTTCCAGGTGCCATACCCGATGGACTGGGCGTGCCGGAGAACATCACGGTGACCTTCCTAAAACCCACCTCGGTCAAGATGTCCGAATAATACTTATATTTGTACTAAATGAAAAAATACACTCGATAATACACCACTGTTTTATTATTAACATTTAACAGCCGACCGGGTTTTCGGTTAAATGTTAATAATAAAAAAGTGTTTTATTACAAAGTGTATTTTTAGTTTAATATATATAATGTCACACTCCAAAGTCTTTGCTTCCTTCGATAACACTATTGATTCTCATTGTTTAGTTCCAAATGCCATCCCCGGTGGCCTTTGACTTCCAGAAATCATCATGGAGAACTTATCCCCTAGTTGTGTTAGGTTCGTACTTATGGTTTTAAAAACCAGAAACCTACCTAACATTATCAAAACGTCAAGGGGTTCGAATAATGGCCTTATTATAATATTATATATGTCATGTTTGGTTCCTCGGAGTTCTTAGGTTCCTGGGCGGGCCGGAGAACATCACGTTGACCTTCCTGAAACCCATCTTGGTCAAGGTGTTCAATCAATGCTTATATTTGTCACTGTTTGTTTTCAGGTTCCATCCTCGGTGAGCGGGGCGTGCCGGAGAACATCACGTTGACCTTTAACCCATCTTGGTCAAGGTGTCCAACTAATTTGTCACTGTTTGTTTTCAGGTTCCATCCTCGGTGGACTGGGCGTGCCGGAGAACATTACGTTGACCTTTCTTAAACCCATCTTGGTCATGGTGTCCAACTAATGCTTATATTTGTCACTGTTTGTTTCCAGGTTCCATCCCCGGTGGGCTGGGCGTGCCGGAGAACATCACGGTGACCTTCCTGAACCCCACCTCGGTCAAGGTGTCCTGGGCCACCGCGGTGGATAACGTGGACAAGTACGATGTCACCTACAAACCCACTGACGCTAGGTGAGTACTATTAGAGACACACTGACTTTGCAGCACAAATGAACGATGTTTTAATGTGACAGCTACTTGAAGCAGAAAGTAGATATAAATATTATACTCGTAACTTCAGAATGGAATCCAGAGAATCAATACTTGATTGAAGCGAAATTTTTTTAAATGTTTCTTTATTCATCTATGTAAAAGTCGCAGTCGTTTAGTTTCGCGTTAGATTGATGGATGTATATTTAGATGGCCAATAAATGTTAGGCACTTATGATCATGACATAATCACACTGAGCGTACGCTTAGTTTAAAATTGACTCAATTGTACAGAAAACAACAATCAAAACCGAACGTAATTTTCAAGGTATAGAGTATAATGCGTACCTGTGTAAGTAAATCTTCTGATTATAGTGATGAACCACATCGTGTAAAATTCGAAATTAGGCCACTATCTAAAACACTCCATAAGTATGTCGCGATAAGGTTTAAATTCCCGTTTAAAACTAGCCGCCTATTCATGATAAAAACATCGTCAAAAAGCGGGTTTTATTTTATTTCTCGAAGCTCAGGCACAAATGTTTAAATGTTTTACGAAATTTTCTAAAAAAAATCATTTTTCACATTGAACAACAAAATCATAACCGAAAACGGATTCGTAAGAAAGAGATTTTGAACATTAAAGCAGTTCTTATAGCCCTTTCCGTTCATTTTTTCTAGGCTTATAAAAATACTATTCAGAACCATATGGTAAGTTTTCGTTATTTGTTTTTAGGGTGTTATGCCGTATTGCGCTACATCCTTCTTTAGCCAACGATGTCCGAAACGTTGGCTAAAGAATGAGGAAGCGCAACACGGCATAACACCCCAAAAACAAATAACGAAAATGCTTTTGGCCGAGAAAATCTTAAAAAAAATGTGGTAAGTGTTCTACTCGCAGTATTTAATAGCATCTAACATATTTCTAAGCGATCTAATTTTCAAACCAAAATCACATGATTTTGTATTGCTTGGAAGTCACATCAGGTTAACTCATGTTTTGAATTGATCTTCCAAAACAACGTTCGTGTAGCATTTTTATGAAGCTCAAATCATATTTATTTACACACGTGATAAAAGAATAAACGATATTCTTGTTTCACTCGTGTAAAAAAGTAGTTTTTAGTACATCGACCATACGTTGCTTTTCCGATAAATATTTTCACACGAGGTATCACATGATGTTTTATGCGTCCATGAGCCCGAACATTCTCACATATGAATAATTAAGGTGATAAAATGAAACTGCACATGACTTACATAGATATTATACCTACTCGTATTTTCACAATGTAAACATGTTAATGATCATGTCTTGGCATACATTCAATAGAAAGCATAAAATAAAACACGATATTCTATCGAAGTGTTGATTGTTTTTTTATTTCTCATTCAATTTTTGCATATCACATTATCACAATGTTTAGTGTATATATATAAATATGTTTATGGTTAATATGCTGTTAAGAGCGTTTAACCAGCCAGCGGACGAAAATCCACATTTCGTCGAAAGTTGTTCTAACGATTGTGCAGGGCGGTTACAATGAGAAAGATTAATTATTCTCCGTACCAGCTTTTTTAAAATTATAACTAAATATCGAATTTATTTCAATCCAAAATAGCTTTAATTTATACCTTCATCCAAAAATGCTGAAAGGCGTGATGATAAAACTATTAAAATTATGTACTTTTTGTAAATATTTTTTGATTGTAGGTATTTATCATTTTTCAATAATGTCTAAATTTAATAAGAATGTTAAAAAAATCTGAAATATATTAGTTAATAAATACACAAATGGACCAATTTTCATCAAGAAACACATGTACGTACATATTTTTTAATGATTTTATTGAAACTAAAATTAAAATTCTAAAACATGCGTTTGCTAGATAATGTATTGATTTATTTTACTGCATGATTATATTATTTGAAATGGGTGTAGAATAATACAAAATCTTTTTTGAAAATTTAACAAATCTGCCAACGACCTATGGAATAACCTTATTATACTAAAAATTAAAAAAATTTCTCAAAATTTATTACATGCAAATGCTAGATAAAAGGACAATCTTTCGAAATCCATTTATATTTTTTTGTGGAAAAGAGTCAATACGTCTAAAATCTGATTTGAAAATGACATATTTCTGGTTTTCTCTGGTAATGCCCTCTTAAATGTGTATGTTGTTGCCACGCTGACGCGTTTAGGATTATTTCATGTATTGTTTTAACTAATCTGCGAAACTAATCTCCTGCTGACAAGCTACTTGCAGTAGCTTAGCGGGTATAAATTCCCATCGTATGTAACTTTTATACAATAATAAAAAAATTTAAAAAATGATCATAGTTGTACTTTTCTACAATTTGTTAGGTACTACCATTACGTTATTTTGTATTACGTCCTCTGCATTTAAAATTGTTTTTAAATATTACCGTGTTAAACACTGTTGTGACTTGCCAGGCGTTACGATTCTGTATATTTTCTACTTGCTCATAATGTACGAGTATGTTTTTAAATGCCTTAATTGACCAAATGCATTGCAGATGCTTATTTTACGCATTGATTGACAGGTTGGTAGATGAAATCCGTTATTTTTCATTTATAGTTTCATTTTGTTAAAATAGATTACCGATGGTTGTAATAAGATATAGCTTAGGAATTAATATTTATACTGCGCCCTTTGGGTAATAAATAATTCACAAAAAATATCCAAATTGTCATCATACATGATAATTTCGATTGTTAGTTAGTTTTTTTTTAAATAATCGGAGACGGTTTACATATATATAGTTCCCGAGAGCACTTAGGCCATAGACCCATTGTACTATCTCCCATTTTACCTCATTCCTTTGACAGTAACCCAGTCCGTTTTATAAAGTTCACCAGGATTGTCATTCGAAATGAAGCTATATCTTCTGGTCCGACAATGTGTCTTCCCAGGTCTCATTTCCCCTCTCCACTCCAACTTGGTTCCCTGAAGGCCCCACGACGGAAGAGGGCTTCATCTCTCCTCTCCACTCCTTAGTTCCCCGAAGGCTCCACGACGGAGAGTCCACCTCCCCTTGGTTTCCTAAAGGCCCCACAAGTGAAGAGTCCACTCCACCTTGGCTCCCCGAGGGCCCCAGGAGGGAAGAGAACTTCATCTCTCTTCCTTGGTTCCTCTAAGGCCCCACAGAGGAAGAGTTCACCAAGATGGCCTCATTTCTCCTCTTCACTCCTACATGGTTCCTCGAAGGCCCCACATGGGAAGAGGACATTATCTCTCCACTTCACTCCTCCTTGGTTCCACAAAGGCCCCGCGCTGGAAGGGTGCCCTTCCCCTTGGTTCCTTGAAGGCCCCACAAGGGAAGAGTTCATGGAGGTGGCCTCAGCTCACTTCTCCACGGTTTCTCCTCTTGGTTCCTCTTACGGCCCCAGGAAGGAAATCCACAGAGGTGGCCTCAGCATTCCTAGGTTCCCAAAAGGCCCCTAGTTTTCGAATGGTCCAATTTTTTTTGTCCCACGAGTTACCAGGGAAATAGAAGGTCCACTTCAGCAGAGCCCTGAGTGCTGGAGTGAGGTCTAAATACTCCGAGATGCGTTAGTTCTTTAGTTATTCCTCTATGAAAATTGGATCAATGAACTCAAATTTTTTTTTTTTTTTTACATTAACTCCACACAGGAGGCCCTGAGGGCCTATGTCATCTGGGATGCTGTGTGGAGGGTCTTTTTGAGGAGAGGAAGGAATGAACATTGGTCTTGAAGAGACCCATGTTGTAGGAAGGAGGAAACACAGAGGCCGGCAAATCATTCCACAGCCGAGCTGTTGAACACAAGGACGAGTCGAAGAAACGACCCGTTCTCATGTGACAAATGTCTACCGTGTACAAATGTTGGGCACGCGTTAGGCGTGTTTCCCAACTATGCACCGGTGCCGAAGGGATCAATGATGCTAGTAATACCGGTAGAACAAGGATAGCATTCCCACCCGACGCCTGTGCTCTAAAGATTGCAATCCGTCTGTCTGTTTCTGCACAGAGTCGAGGGTATTTTTCAGGTATTTTGGAGCTCCAGACCAGAGATGGCTGCCAAATTCAACTGTGGGGCGTACTTGTGATTTGTACAAGGTTAGCAGTTGTGTACTATTAAAGTATCTGCGGGCCCTGTACAGTACGCCCAGTTTTTGGGAGGCTAGCTTTACTCTGGCTTCGATGGAGCCCCCATACCTGAGCTGGTCACTTAGGGTTACACCAAGCATATCAATGGAGGGCCTGTTCGGAAGATTGCTTCCGTTGAAAGAGACTAGATTTTCATTTCGATCCCATATGGACGTAATCAGACAAGATTGGGTCTTTGAAACATTAAATTCAACGAGATTATTTTTACCCCAAGAGAAAACACTCTCGAGGTAGCCGTCCATTCTTTGCTTCAAAGCCCTACGAGCTGTTGGAGTTTGTGAGCCCTTTGGGGGCTTGTCAAACAAAAAGCTATCATGAACTGTACTGTCATCCGCATAACAGTGAATTGGTGCACATGACAAAAGGTCGTTGATGTGCAACAAAAACAAAGTTGGAGACAGAACCGATCTCTGCGGGACGCCAGCATTTATCGAGTGTGAGGAAGAGGTGAAACCATCGACTACCGTCTGAATCGACCTCCCCCTCAAGAAGTCGGCAATCCACGTACACAAGGATGCGGGAAGTCCGTAAGAATGCAGTTTGTTGACAAGTCCTCGGTGCCAAACCCGGTCAAAGGCCTTGGAGATGTCCAGTGCAACCGTTTGGGTCTCACCGAAACGTTCCAGGCATCGCCCCCAAACATGCGTCACATACGCGAGAAGATCACCGTACGAGCGGTTCCGACGGAATCCGTATTGACGGTCGTTAATAATTTTGTTCTTCTCGAGGTATGTGAGCAGTTTGTCGTTGATCACACGTTCCATCACCTTAGACAGAACTGATGTGATTCCTATGGGGCGGTAGTTGGCCGGGTTGGAGCGGTCACCCTTCTTTGGAGTAGGATGGATAACCGTTTTTTTCCAACCAGAGGGCACAGAGCCAGTCTTCAGGGACATTTTAAAAAGCTTCGTCAAAATTGGAGCTAATTCTGCAGCGCACCTCTGCAGTACCAGGGCAGGTATTCCGTCGGGCCCACTAGCCTTATTAACATCAAGCCCTCGTAAAACATGGAGTACTTCCCGATGCCGGATCCTCAGCTTTTTCATATGAAAACCGCAGTGAGGAACCGACGTCGGGACAGAACCTTGGTCATCGAGGGTTGAGTTATCCGCAAACATTTTACCTAGTAAGTTAGCCTTTTCGGTGGCGGTGTTTGCTAGTGAGCCGTCAGGTCTGGTAAAAGGTGGCAGACTGGATTTGCAGAAATTGCGACCTATTGAGCCCGCAAGCGACCAGAATTGCCTGCTGCCATGCGGGAATGCAGGCAGCTTTCTGCTGATCTGCTGGTCGTGCTCGAATTTTGACCTATTTATGATTCTCTTGGTTTCCTTTGCCATTTTTTTGTAAGCTGTTCTGTCTTCGGATGTTCTAGATGTGTTGTAGGCTCGGTAAGCCGCGTTTTTTCGTCGCACTGCTTCAGCGCATTGTCGACTGAACCACGGCTTTGAGCCTACACCAGTTTCCTTAACAGTAGATTGAATGAAGCCATCCATCGCGTTAAATTAGATTCGAATTAAAGTTTAATTTTCAAAATTGGAACGGATTTGTCGAGAATTCACTCTATCCCGTGATTTTTTTACTAGTCTGCGGTCCGCGCAAGTATAATACATGAGCGCTTTTATTATTACCGTGACAATCCATGGTCACGGTACCGTGACGGCACAAAAAAAACATACTTACGTTCTGTATTCTAATAATGCTGCAGTTCTTTCTTACACATTAAATAATTGCGAGACAAAAGATATGTGTATATGCATACACAATATATATCTTATTAAGGCTTAGCTACGGCGACGGGAATTGCGTTTCATTTTCTTACGTGTGAGAGAGATGTATGATAATGGTTGCAGTTTTCCTTTGGAGGAATGCAGACTTACGTTCACCGTTTGTCTCATTTTGAATGTTGTTATTTTGTGTGTAAGAAAGAGCTGTAGCATTATAAGTTTGAAAACAAAACCAAAACTACTTTAACATTATCCTTGTAACTATATTCCATACTTTCAAGATTATCATCACGGCTGGTAGGGGTCTACGGAGACGTCGCGGTGCCGTCTGTGTAAGAGATGCAAGAAAAAGATGACTTTTTTTCCTTTGGAGGAAACAGACCTACGTACATTGTGTATCTCATCTTTTGAAAGAGTTGCAGCTTTATTGTGATAAGTGATAAGGAACGTATGTTTATTGCCCTTTTTCTGCCGGCAAGGTACCGTAATCGTGGATCGTCACGGCAATAATAAAAATGCTATTACTTTATTGCATTTTTGTTCGAATCATTTTAACAAATTGATAAATGCCGCATTCCACGATTTATATAACTATACAATATCAACTTACTAAGATTTTTGTACATCGATCTGACAGTGAAGGTCACATTACACTAAATGCCGTTTCGAAATGGGAAAGCTTAATTCGATTAGACGATGGAATAAGCCTCCAAAAGCCACAGATAGACAAAGCCTATTCTATCAGTGAACGTTCAGTCGGCGAGTCAGCGAGTAGCTTATTTCGGGATTCTTGAGTATTGAGAATTGCGTAATACTTAAGTGTGATTTAAATATTTTAAAAGTTGTTACATCTTACTTATCAGACACTGCTTGACTCTTACACTTACATTTAACCTTTTACATTTGACTTCACAGATAGTTTAAATGAAGTAATAATGTATAAATATTACGTTCAAATACAGTTAATTTCGTAGAAGAGATTTCTCAGTTCCGCTAAATGATTTTTGTACATTTTACAAGAGTTTTAAATTACATTACAAGGGAAAAACGGCTTCAATTGATTGTCGGGATTTTGACGTTTGCGGATTATCAAAATTAAGTCGATAATCTCTCGTGTTGTAATTTCAATGGGGTGTGGTAAATATAAAAAAAAATAATGTTTTAAAGCTTTAGGGTAATGGTGTGTAAAATCTGAATAACTAATGACTGATTATTTCGGAGGCTAATTGAGTGGATTAAATACAGTGCAAACATGTAGCTAATTGGAGTGGTAATTAATAATTCTGTTTGGTAAGTAAATTATAAAAATATGTTCAGTTCACTAACCATCACGCAATAACCCAGAGATAAGGGACGAAGTCAATATTTTGGTGTACTTATATATTATATATATTACTATTATATATTATCTGATCAAAGAAATCGATTCACTTGATCGTGCCATGGCTTTCTAGGGAGTACCGATTTTTTTCATCGGGCGACACTCCTTCCTCCGTCCATTCGCTAAATTTCAAAATCGTATCGTTCACACCCGCCAACAATTTGAGAGGGAACCCTTTATTGCTTATCCAACACCTCTGCCATAGGTCAAATCAAGTGGTTGGCTACGTTTAGTGAATTAGCAGGAGTGATCTTATTCATCAGGTGAGGTGTGTTCTAGTCTTGGCGGCAGATGCGCCTGCCTATCAGCTGCGTGGCGTGCGAGATCGGGAGAGGCCGGTTTGGGAGACCCTTTATTCTCTCCAGCTGGTTTCTCTCGACCCATCGTCTTGCACCGCATGGACACTTCTTCTTCTTCTTCAATGGCGCTACAGCCCATTTCGAGCCTTGGCCTCCTTCAAAATAAGCCTCCACCGCCCTCTGTCCTCGGCCGTCGTCTTCCAATCTGCAACATGGAGTAATCCTCTTGCATCCACCGCATGGACACACTGACCCCTAAATTCCTACCCAGCCTTCGTGCCTTTTTCTTCACAGCACTTCCTTTCCTTTATTTTTTTTTAAAGATCCTATGCACCCTTCTGTTCTGTTAACTTGAACTTTTTATGTTTACTAATGCGTTTTACTTCTGACAGTTACCTTATTTCAGTTGTGTTGCATTCAGATTTGGAATTCATTAATTAATTAAGAATTGACGATTATTTTTATTTTTTTATTATTTATTGAGATGGTTTATATTACATTCGTAATACGTACAAGGTTAAATTTCATTTTATAAAATTATTTTTTTTACGATGCGCATAATCCCTTTTTAAATACATTCATTTGTCCCTAATTCTTTAGACTTTCAGGCATTTCATCACACATCATTGGTCATAAATACAGTGCGACTGCGATTTTGATTTACTCGTATGCGGCAATCTATGTATCTCTATTTATATTTGGTTAAATGTATTTATATTTTGGTTTCATAATTTTGCATATATCTATTAAAAAACAATTTCATCCTTAAAAAGTATTTTGGCATTTGATTTTCATAACTTTATGCACAAAAATTAACAAATTAAAAATAGCAGTCTCTTTTTTTATTCGAATCTAATTTAGCTCTTCTCTCATTTGATTAACCCTTGCATACATCTCATAGCTCTGTTCCTGTATTACGTCTAGTTTGTTCAAGTTTCCTTCATTGACCAAATATAACATTTTAGAGCAGTACTCTAAATCTGCACCAACTATAGTTTTAAAAATGAGCTCTGCGGTGTTTATAATGAGTTTATTTTTGGTATTCTAAGAAAGTTCACTTTTAGATGGTCTGGACATTTAGAGCGAATGGACGAAGAAAGGTGTGCAAGGACACAATGCGAAGCTAACGTGAATGGTCGAAGAAGTGGTAGACGCCCGAGGACATGGTACGGTGTTGGACACGCACATGTCAAGCGAACCAATACTTGAGTCGGGCCACGTCAAGAGTCAAATAACTGAAACGTATGCATGAAACGATGTGTGATTGTGACTGAAGCGAGCAATATGTGCCAAGACCGAGATATTTGGAGGGGAAACGGCGTGGTGGTTATTTTGTGAGTTATGTATACATGGATTGTTCAGATTAACTATTCGGAGATTCTGATGTGCGAAGACACATGTAATATTATATTAGGAATTCCTGATCGTTCTCCATTCTGTACCTAGGATAAACCACACCTAGCTGTAGACTAAGCTATAGACTTACGTGGTTTATCCTTTAGGGTACAGCATTATTTATTTCGATAAACTGCTAAGATATTTTTTTTCTACCAACTCTTTCTTTTCATTTTTTTTTTTTTTTTTTAATTAAATGAAGACAATATTAGCGAAACTCAATCGAAATCTGGAGACAGAAAAATCAGAAAAGATATTGGTTCCGCTGGGACTCGAACCCAGAACCCTTTTCTTACATGGAAACAGCTCTACCGATTAAGCTACGTAACCCAAATTAATTCGGTCACTTTTAACTGTATCATACTTCGACTAAGAACTACCAACATTATCTTCATTTACTTAACGCACATATTATTGGCTGCTATCTTTATATATGATTACAAGATTCAACTCGAACTAAATGCAATCTAGATAGTGTTTGGATAAATTTTTATCCATTTTATTTGTAATACGCGACATCTATTGACTTTTTCTGCAAGTCTAGGATGAATATTTATTATTAATTTTTTAAACTTTATGAGTAAAATCTCAAATTATAATATTTAATTAAATGAAGACAATATTAGCGAAACTCAATCGAAATCTGGAGACAGAAAAATCAGAAAAGATATTGGCTCCGCTGGGACTCGAACCCAGAACCCTTTTCTTACATGGAAACAGCTCTACCGATTAAGCTACGGAACCCATATTAATTCCACTTTCTTTTCAGTTGTAACATTACAATAGGATTGGAAGGATTGGTGTGTGCTTTGCGGAGTTTATAAGAATACAAATAACCTATGAACGAGAGTTGACGTTTACACAAAAATGATTGATTAATTCGAGTTTTGAACAAAGTGAGTTGTTTGGGGGAGCCGCCGTCATATAAAACATGTAAGAAGTAAAAACAAACCAACTTTCTCACTATTTAGTTTGCCTTTTCCGGGACTCTTTTATTCGTGTGCAAACAATCGTAAGTTTTTAATCCGAAACCTTCGTTTTGAAGAAAATCGAACGGAAACGTGAAAGTATTGACTGCTCACTCTATACCCTAAGAGAAAAGTGTTGCAACATTTGGGATATTATTTTGATAGCTTTTATTAATACTAATAATAAGAAAAATCACATCAAGGGCGCTCGCTGAACGTACAATTTATTATGATTTCTTCGGCTCTATCTAATTTTATTATTTACAAATGGATAAATGGATACAGAAAACATACTTACCTGGCAGGTCACTTCCGATAAACACACTTTAATTAGAAATTTTATGCTTGGAGAAGATACGACGTTGCACGCGGAGGGCACCATATTTAAAACGCTAAACCATTTCATGATTTTAGATTTACCCCCATTACATAATATTACATTTATGGAAAGTTTAGCGACAAAAGAAGATATTTATATTGAAATACTGGAAAATTTAGAATTCTTTAGGACTGGATAATTTTTATGAAATGACCTTAAAAAGCTTACAAGTTCTTATTTGTTACATTTTTACCCAATTGGTTATTTACCGTTTCACGGGCTGTGAATATGAGATTTTTTTATTTTCTGGATACCACTGTCTGAAAAGGTGAGTTTTAAGTTTAACTCCAAATTCGGCCGAGTCTGTAATCATTCTTAAATCATGTGGCAGTCCTTTCCAGGCTTTAAGTCCTGACACTCCGAAAGCACGCTCACCAAACTTATGTAGTATCTGGTGTGCGCTTTGGTTACTGATATCAGTATGTTAGGGCCGACTGTCATCAGTTTGAATTTTCTGGAATACACATTTCCGATAAGTAAGCCGGAGCCATTCCGTCAAGGGAATTAAACTGGATTCTTTCAGGACATTTGAACCAGTGAAGATTTTTGAGATGCTCCAAAATATGGAAATGTTTTTATACGCCAGTGACAAGTCTTCCCGCAGCGTTGAAAATGGATTGTAATATGTTTTACCAGGAATAAATACTTTCCACCATGACCTTTGTATCTTAATAAACGATATTTTTTGCAAAATATTTTGAGTTGGGCGGTGGAGAGTTCGATTCCCTTCACATATTAAAAACATTAAAAATACAAAATGTGAAACCCTTACAAAATTAATCAACTTCTATAATATGTCGAAGCAAGACAAGTCATCCTGAAAAACACGGTAGCTATTATTGTCATTATCGTCAAATAAATAAATAAAATAATTTCGCATGTTCTGATCCTCGTCTTCAATAACGAGTTAACTATTTGCTGACAAATTTGTTCTTTTTAATGTTTAAATTCTAAAATATCGCCAGGTTATCCCCAGAATCTCGTTGTTCAACGACCCAAAACGTTCATGTAATATAATCAGAGCTGGAACTAAACCTCTTCCTGCCAATCGGAAAAATTTTCAGTCATTCTCAGACTTTCAAATTATCCAAAATGATCTTCTTCCCTTGTGCAAAGTGAAATTTCATCATTATTTGAAATGATGGCCTAGAAAACCCTTGAAGGGCCAGAAACATTTCGGAATAAATTATATTAAAAAAATATATTGGGGCAACAATAAAGTTAGTTTATTATATTAATTTAATGACGTTGGCTTTCAAAGTTTACTTGTATCCCGTAACACGATAAAGAATTCGTGTAAGTTTATTATTTGGCTTAAGGCTATTTTCCTTCAAGAGCCTTCGTGCGGGGACGCATTTTCATTGATCGAATATTATTTTATGAACTACGTTGTCAAATTTTCTCTTGTGTTTTACTTTATGTCCGTGAGGCGTTTGACACGAACACCATAATCGAATTGTTATGAAATGGATTACATATTATATTAAATTATTGTTTTATTGGAAATGTGTATATGTATTTTGACGTCAATATTTTATTTAATACGATGGATTGGCCATTATGAGAAGTTGTAAAAAACTAACTTATCATCACCCAATTTTACTGCATGCAAGAATTGGATGAAACTTAATAATAAACATCTTGAATTTCAAACAATAATAAAATTTTAAAAATAATAAATTTAAAACCTAACTTCCCTTTAGAGCACATAAATTAATAATAATAATAATAAGCCTTTTTAAGCTGAACTTCTGTTAGGTATGAATACTAGACATGTTCTTGTTTGTTATAGTATATCCCGAAGCTCAGTTTGCCTCTTGGCATAGGCCTCCTCTAACATTTTCCACTGGGACCTGTCACGCGCTACTCTTCTCCAATGATGACCAGCCGTGAGTTTTAGGTCGTCTTCCCATCTTACTTGTTGACGTCCTCTACTTCTCTTGCCATCTCTGGGATACCATTCCGTGACATTCTTGCACCATTTTTCTTGTGGATCGCGGATCATGTGACCTGACCATCTCCACTTCTGTTGGTCTATTCGGGTGACTATATTGGTGATTTTAGTTTTTTTTCTTATTATGCTACATCTCACTCTGTCCTGTTTCCTTATTCCTATCAAACTTCTCTCCATGGCTCTCTGGCAGCGTTCCAACTTTTCTCTGTGGCGTTTGGTGAGTGCCCAAGTTTCACATCCATAGGTGATAACTGGAAGTATTCATGTGTTGAAGACTTTTCTTTTTATTTGCATACTTAGCTCCTTGGATTTCAAGACTTCTTTCAAAGACCAGTATTTCTTCCATCCATTTGCTATTCTTCGCTCTATTTCTTTAGTGGTTTGATCTTTGTGAGATATTATCTGTCCTAAGTAGATGTAATCTGACACATATTCGAGTGGTTGGTTGTCAATTTTTATAATTACTGGTTCAGAGTTTGTAAGCAATTTTGTTTTGTCTTTGTTCATGCATAGGCCGACTTTCACGCTTTCGTAATTTAGTGATTCTATCATTTTCTTTAGATGCGTTGGGTTTTCCTCGAATAGTACTATATCGTCTGCAAATCTTAGGTGGTTCAGTTTTACACCTTGCACGTTGATACCATATTTTTTCCATTCGAGTTTGCGGAAGATACTTTCTAGAGCAGCCGAGAACAATTTTGGTGATAGAGGGTCTCGATTTTGAACTTTTTTCCCAAGGTTTCTAGTTGGATCCTCGCTTCGCAATTCGAGTATATGTTCTTTATAATATTGATGTAGTTTAAAGGTATCCCCTGCTGTTTGAGGCTATCCCATATAGCTGTATATCTTATGCTGTCGAAAGCTTTAGAGTAATCGATGAATGCCATGTATAGTTTCTTATTATACTCTTTATATTTTTCTACTATTTGTTTCACTGTGTGTATGTGGTCCAGGGTAGAGTATTTTTGTCTAAAGCCGGCTTGCTCCCGTGGCTGGTTTTCGTCTAACTTTTTACTTATTCTTTCCAGGATAACTTTGGAAAATACTTTGTAGATATTTGACATCAAACTTATAGGTCTGTAGTTTCCTATATCTTCCTTTTGTCCTTTCTTAAATATAAGAATAATGTTTGATATTTTCCACTGTGTAGGGATAAGACCAGTTATTAGTATTTCATTGAAAATTGAAGTGAGTATTGGTAGTAGTTCTTCCAAGGTGCCTTTAAGAAGTTTGTTTGTCACTTTGTCTGGACCTGGAGCTTTTTCCAACTTCTGACTATATATGGCTTTTTCTACTTCTCTGGAAAGTATTTTTGGTTCAGTCACAACATTTTGCAGCTCTTTATTGACGTCTGTCCTCGGATCGTGTTTTTGTTTGTCGTCTGGGCTCGAGTAGAGGTCCTGGTAAAATGTTGTGGCTATTTCATTTATGTTTTTTCTATTTGAAGAAGTAGTCCCCTTTTTGTTTAGTTTTGGTATCCATTCTTTATTTGATTCTCTCAGTTCTTTGAGTGCTTTTTTCACTCCACCTGTTTTCACTATATACTTTTCTAATGTTTGCAGCCTTTTGGTCTTCCTATCTTTCCTGATGTTCTCTCTGATTTCCTTACTTAATTTTGTTATCGTTTTTATGTTTTCTTTTTTAGGATGTTTTGAAAGTAGATTTTTTCTTTCTTCTATAAGTTTTAGCGTTGTATCACTTAGTATGTACTTGTTTCTTCTACTATTGTCAGCTTTAACTTTAGTTAGTAGATTTTCTAGCTTTCCATATTTTGTATGAATATTACACGTAGTCAATTCTTCAGCTGATTCAATTAGAGATTGTCCTATTTTCTTTAAGGTTTCTTCGCTGTGGTGTTTTGTAGTGTTTGAAGCAAAATATTTTCTGGATTTCTTTTGTGGTTCTATTCTTATGTTGCTTCTTACCATACGATGACTTGTATTGAAATTGAATTTAGTTAGGACCAACGTATCCGTGAAGGCTTTTGGATGGTTTGTTGTTATGTAGTCAATTTCGTTTTTGGTGTTGCCGTCGGGGGAGATCCAGGTCCACTTATTCTTTTGGTTTTTCATATATAAACTGTTCAATAGTGTTAGGTTGTTTTGTAATAAAAATTCAACCAGGAATTCACCATGTGGACTTCTTTTACCGTGGCCAAACTTTCCTAAGACATATTCTTCTTTGAATTGCTTCGCCCCGACTTGAGCATTAAAATCACCCATTAGGATTACATGATTGTTTAGATACCTTGTTAATGTCTGCGTTAATTCTTTATAGAAAAGTTTGATTTCTGTTTTTGTAGCTTGTTCTGTTGGAGCATAAATTTGTGTAACTGACCATAATTTTTGGTATCCCGGTATTTTAATGTTAAGAATGGCTATTCGATCGGAGATTCCAATTAGGTCTTGTATGTATTGTTTCATTGACCGTTTGATTATGAATCCTACTCCTCTTTGGCCGGCTGTTTCGCCTTTGTGGAATAGTATGTAGTCAGTGCGTTCCTCAATACTTTCTCCTAGTCTTTGCATCTCACTAATGCCCAGGATGTCCCATTTTATTTCTTCGAGAGCTTTTTCTAGCTCGTGTAGGCTTTCTTCGGTTCTAAGAGTTCTCGTATTTAAAGTTGCAATATTGAGTGTTTTGTTTCTTTTTGTTGTTAGAGGGTAGTGGTCTATAACTCCCGCGGGGACCAGCCGTATTGGGAGACTTTTTGTTGATTGATTTTGATTATTACTTCTATTTGGTATTAATGTTGTTTGTTTCCGATTAAATTTCCGACAAATGGTTAGTTTTTTGTAGCATTTAGTTGTGAGTCAGAACATGCTCGGTTGAAATAGTTTAGAATGTTAGGTCTGGTGATCACTTTTGTGCCAGTTTTGGGTAGTGATTGTGAAGGATTGCTCAATGTTTTGTTTGTATTTACTTTCTTCTGTGATGGTGATTTAGGAGAATCCGATAGTACTCTTTTTCTCTTTTCGCTAATGTCGTCCTTCGATTTTAACACTATCAGTTTGTCATATTTTATGTAAGCAATGTTTCCCTTCTTTTTTTCATCTTCTAGTTGAGGTTGTAGCTGTTTTCGTTTTTCTAGAATTTCTTTCGAGTAATCTTCTTTCACATTAATACCTGACGGGAGGTTTGGCTTGTTCTTGAGTATTAGGTGTTTTTTCCATTGGGTCGTGATAGAGGCTACAACCGGACGAGTCTTGTTTTCGCTTTGTTTCCCTATTATATACACATTGCTAATTTCTCGTCGGTCCAAGTGTACTCCCATGTCTACTATGATATCTTTAATGTAGCCTACTAGATCTCCTTCAGATTTTCCCTTCTCTTCTATTCCAAATAACACCAGGTTATTTTTGCGTTTTTCTCTATCTACTGCTTTAAGTTTTTGTTCTAGTTCTGATACTTTATTTTTGAGGATATTGTTTTCCTCAATAATTGTTTTCATCTTCTCATCTAGCGCTTCCATCACATTTCTAGTTACCGAATGAGTTATTATTTCGGCTTGTTTCTCTAATTTCTCGTCAAGTTTAATTAAAAATAATTCCATGTTTTTGTCCATTTTTTGTTCTGTATAATTGTTCAGATAGGGTGATTCGATTTATTTTAATTTATTTTATTATTTTTTTTAATTTTTTTGTTGTTTAATGTACAATTTTGTTAAATTTTTTTTTTTTTTTTAGCGCCTGTTGGTTGGCAAAATTTTCGCACACCTATAAGATCTTCTCGTATTTACGCCTGTTTGCAGTTTTATTTATTTAATTTTCAGATTCTGCATTTACTGCCATCTATTTTGTATTTAGCGTATCTCGTTAAGTGATTTTTGGTTTAGTGTGTGTACATATTTACCGCCATCTATGGATAGGTATTTTATAAGTACAATAATAAAATAAAAAGATTATGGTTTGTTCGAGGATTGAACCCTTCTCCGAAGATACTGGAGCCAAACACTTTGCACCTACGCCAATGCATTATTGAGTGTCACCGAGATTAAAGTCAATATTAAACAACTGACACCGAAGTGTACTAGATTGTATTTTAGATGTTTTTGACACAAAACACTACTTTTATTATTTAATTCACAATTCAAATTAGTTAAGGATTCTCTTATTGCCATATATTTTTTCCGGATGTTTATTGTTTAATTTAGTTCACTTATTAAAGTTTAGGCTTTCTTTTAGTTCACTTGTACACAATTAAAGTTTAGATTTTCAGTTTTGGTTTCACTTTTGAGGCACTCCCCGTTCGAGTATCGATAGAACAAACACACGAGGATATAAATTCTGCACCGTATTTTATTTTGCACAAAAAATTTCAGTTTGTTATACACTTTTAGTACGAATTCTCAAAATATTTCCAGGTGATAAAATCTTAGGAAGGTTGTGTCAATTTTTTTTTTAAAAGTCACTTTATAAGCACATCTCAGTAGAATACCGGGAGACAAATACACCGGGTGATAGCCCGAGAAAAACACTGCACTTCAGTAGCAAATTTGATTTGCACATAAATTACCCGACTTTAATGTATATTCTAAATTTAACGAAATATAAAAAAACTCAACCTTTTTATTAAAATGACTAAACTCTAAATTCAATTATTGTGAACTCCTGCATTTAATAAATTTACATATAGCCGAACAACTAGACAAACATTTTATATACATACAGCTCATTCCAACAATACTTTGCATTCCCCAATACAACTTTTACATATTCTTGGTAGATATGGTCATGGATATATTTGACAATAATTTGTACTTGCTAAAGTTCAACCGCCATATGTGCGAACAATTTTTTTATTTATTTCATTGTGAACACCAATTTCAATTTTTTTTTATTAATATTAATGTTGATTTGGAGGATATTGGCAGATTATCCACTTTTAATTCATTTTTATTCTATTGTCAACTCTTAAATAAAATTATACATAATTTAAAAAAAAACCGACATCTCTTCCCGATAATTTCTTCACTTTCATGGAATATTTTCTCCTGGCACACATTTTTCCAAACATTCGCCACGCACATAAAAATCATCATCGGTTGTGCATTATTGCACGACCGCGAAGAGTTTTTTCAAGAGTATGTTTCACAAATCCCAATTAATATGTCGTATAATTGTTATTATTTTTTGGGTAATTATGTACCTACGTCATGTTGCGCTTCCTCCTTCTTTAGCTTATATTTCGAACAGCCTTACAGTATCCATCATCAGGGCAGATGTCATGATGTACACTATAATACTGTTTGAAACGTAGGCGTAAGAAAAAAGTAGGTGCAAAACGGTACATTAATATTTAAAAAATAATCATGCTAATGCTTTTAAGAAAATCTCAAAACACCTAACATGTCATTCACATATCACCTTGAAAATGATTTTTTTTTGCAAAAATCTAATTTGTACATCTAATTCCTTTGCTTTATACTCAAAAGTTAATCTAAAACACTAGTTTTCGTTATATTATTAGTATTTTTCTGATTACAAATCAGTTTTCAATGCAAAGCATCAAATAACGGGAAGCTGGAAGCGAGAAGCAACAACAACAAAAAAAATACGCAGGAAGCTGGACGCGGAAAGCAGGAAGCTGGAAGCGAGAAGAAACGGGAAGCAAAATAAGCGAAATGCGAGAAACGAAAACCAAAGCTCACAACCAATTCCTTTATTCCTGCCAATCCTACATTCCAATATTGGCTTATTAGGTTGCCATGTATACCGGTCGATTAAAGTCCAACCTCCTTCCCATCCTCAAAGCAGGTATTCCAAGTCCTAACATAACAGTACTACCTGTCTCACCAGGATAGCAGTGCTCCTGCTTGGGGTGGTACAATCGTATCATATCGTATGGACTACAAATATAAATACAATGCTGCAGAAAAGCTTTTTTTATATAAATACCGCACAAGAGTCCCAACTGCTCCCGTCTGAAGCTAGTGAGACGATGGCATCCTCAATTGGGGTATGTTGTGAGGCTGAAGGTAGTGGGGAGGGGAAGGAGATAGGAAAGAGGAAGGAAGGGAAGTACCAGCTATTCAGATCTGGTCATCAAACACGGCTAATGCCATTTCAAGCAACGTTTCAATTCTGAATGGTGGTCTTACACCAGGGCGATACTGAGAGTATCTTCCACTCTGGAAGGTGCCGCAAATATACTGCATATTATTTTTAATGAATAAATTGTGAAATAACACAATTAATCAAATAAAATTTATTTGTCACGCCGGGATTTGATCCCGCGACCTTCGGTGTGCCAGTCAAGAGCCTTACCGCTGGACTACGCCGGCCGTCGACCGTCCGGCTTATAACCTGCTTTTCAAAATATTCCCACATAGCTATCACATCATCTGCCGAAATAGCTTAGATGTATTTTAAGTTATTAGTCTAAGCAGTAAGTTAAATAAAATAAGTTTTTTGGGAGATTTTCCGACGAAATCGGCGCTTCATAAATAATTCAATCATTATACTACTCTCATAAATTTACAACAAAAAGTCACTTTACTTTTTACGAAAATAAAATCCACCAACCCGCCTGGTTCTTCAAGCCGACAAGCTTGTCTGGCACCTTTATTAGGCCTAGGCCACATTATTGGGTCCTCATCATTCTCAGCATGTGAACTTGGTACTCAAGTTTTCGTGGTGTTGAAGAAAATATTTGTTTGTTTTGATAAATTTTCGTTTTTCATAAATTTCGGGCACCCTATATTTAGTAATTCGTCTGGACATAAAACGAGGTAGTCTTTTCGTTCATTTCGATTTATTATCAAGTGAATTTTACCAGAGTTTAATTTTTTACTTCGCTTTTTCTCTTTTGGTATAATATCGTATTGTTTGGCTTAATGCAAATTTATGGCTTTTTAACGGCCATTATAAAAATTTCTCGCTTCTTGTATTGCGAAACCAAGAGATTTTATTTTTTACTGAAGAAACCAGTAAAATAGCTTATTTTTTCTACTTTTTTTCTGGTTGGTTTGCTTGCCTGTGCTGTAAGATTGTTTTGATAGAAAAAGGCATGGTTTATTCGTAGTATTTTAGAATTTACATAAAATTTAAATAATTTGTGGCCGGTACTTGCTCTGCCGTGAAAAAATATTATTTCTTTGGTTGTTTTGATTCAGCCTGTTCCGCAAAAAATAACTTATTTTACATTAGCTCCATACAGGAGGCTCTGTGGAAAATAATTTCCTTCGGAGCCTATGTCTTCGTTGAGAAATGTTGTGTGGAGGATCGTTTTAAGGAAAGGATGAGAGGAAATTCTGGAAAGGAATCTGTGGTTCAGTGTATCCAGGTCGTCCGCCGCCAAGACGTAGACAAACCTCACCCTGCCAAGTCACCAAACGTTGCGAACCACTTGGGGTGACATATGGTGATGTTGGTTTATCCAATAAATGGTTCCCGGGACGACGGTATCCATTCCCGCCTCCCAAATTTCGTTATGAATGAAGAACTATACATGTAGTAGATATAACTATACATATATACGCCTGGGTCCCACCCAGGCGTTTCGTGTTCGATTCCTCGGCTGGCTAAGTCGTCCATCATGACTCAAGCAACATTTTCGGCTTACTGTGGTGGTAGTAGATTTTCAAATATTGTCGTAACTTTTGAGATTTTTAATTGAGATCTTTAGGTAACATATATTTTTGTTTTTCTCTCTATAAACAAATATCCTCTCCTTTATCAAGCCATATCTTAAATTGAACTCGACTCCAATCTTCTATATAATTGTAAAATTTGAACACATAAAATGAATGTTTAAATTCGTATTCCCTCGCTCCATAATTTAAAATGATGGCCTAGAACAGTCTTGAAGGGTGAATGCCAGAAATGCTGAGAAAAAAAAACTCTCTTTTTTAACAACTTTGTTGAATTTGAATTCGAATGAGACATTCTAATGCAGTTGAGCAATGAAGAAAAATTTCAAAGATTCAGTTAATATTCTTTTATATCTCCGTCTTTCGGTGCTATATTATTTGAAGTTGTTGAAAAACATCTTTTCTAACATCTACCGTCCTTAGTCGGGTGGAACGGTTCGAAAGCTGGTCTTACGATGGATATTTCTCCGTTGTCATAAAAAAAACGAGTGTGCTTTAGACCACACGACTAAAGTAAAACTCCAAGACAAACCTCGTCCAATGAATCCAGGTATCCCTGCTAAGTTACCAAACGCAGCGAACGGGGTGACCTATGACCTAGGGGTGACATATGACATTCGGGTGAAATATGACCATGAGGTGACCTACGACCTTCGGCTGACCTACGACCTTGGGGTGACCTACGACCTAGGGATGACTAACGACTTTGGGGTGACCTACGACCTTGGGGTGACTACGACCTTGGGGTGACCTACGACCTTGGGGTGACCTACGTCCTTGGGATTACATATGATCTTGGGGTGATCTACGACCTTGAATAATAATAATAATAATATGTTCTAATACAAATTTAGTTTTAATACATATAAGAAATTACGTTATAGGTACATATAAATTGTATACAAAAAAATATATATATTTATACATAAAAAAGAAACATCAAGAAATAAATCAATTTCAAAAAAATTTCAGGCAGTGGTGAAAGATCTCGTCAATGAGGAGAGACTCTTTCAAGAATCAAAAGAATTTCACTTTTGAACCTCTCCTCACTGACGCCAAACATATCAATCTCGGAGGATATTTGGTTCAGGAGCAATATACTCCTTCCTACCGGGAGAACCTTTGGCAGTGACCAACCTTACCCTTAAAGTGACCATCCTTGGCCTTACTCCTACCCTTACCCTCACCCTCACCCTCACCCTCACCCTCACCCTCACCCTCACCCTCACCCTCGCCCTCGCCCTCGCCCTCGCCCTCGCCCTCGCCCTCGCCCTCGCCCTCGCCCTCGCCCTCGCCCTCGCCCTCGCCCTCGCCCTCGCCCTCACCCTCACCCTCACCCTCACCCTCACCCTCACCCTCACCCTCACCCACACCCTCACCGTCACCGTCACCGTTATCCTTATCCTTATCCTTATCCTTATCCTTATCCTTATCCTTATCCTTATCCTTATCCTTATCCTTATCCTTATCCTTATCCTTATCCTTATCCTTATCCTTATCCTTATCCTTATCCTTATCCTTATCCTTATCCTTATCCTTATCCTTATCCTTATCCTTATCCTTATCCTTATCCTTATCCTTATCCTTATCCTTATCCTTATCCTTATCCTTATCCTTATCCTTATCCTTATCCTTATCCTTATCCTTATCCTTATCCTTATCCTTATCCTTATCCTTATCCTTATCCTTATCCTTATCCTTATCCTTATCCTTATCCTTATCCTTATCCTTATCCTTATCCTTATCCTTATCCTTATCCTTATCCTTATCCTTATCCTTATCCTTATCCTTATCCTTATCCTTATCCTTATCCTTATCCTTATCCTTATCCTTATCCTTATCCTTATCCTTATCCTTATCCTTATCCTTATCCTTATCCTTATCCACCACTTTTCGTAACGCATTCACCAGCTTACCCCCCAAGTCGAGCGTGCGTTAAGAAGTTTTACTTAAAAAATCGCTTAGGTCCTACAACCATTGTCTTCCACTCCTCCTTTTATGGCCAATTTCAGTATGTGACACTTGTTGCTCCGTGGCAAGTGTCCAAGGAATGCAGATTTTTCACTCTTTAAACATTGTAGACATTTTCTCTTTGTTGACTTCACTTTGATATTTGGTAACCAATTTTGCCCAATGCGTCTGCAATAATATGCTTTACCACCACGTTGATTGTCTACTTTGGACATTTTCAATGTTCAAGTATGGCATGTGTAGGTATAGCAACATTGCCAAGTTCAACTCTCGGTCCAAAAAAACAGGAATTCAAGTTATTTTACTTTGTACATATATTAAGATATTTGACTTAGGTCTTGTATGTCTGTAGATTTTCAAAGCACTGAAACAGTAAAAACTGAGCTCTTGTGTCAACACAACTACTTTCGGCTTGCAATGTCATTTCAACCAAAAGCTTGTAATCCACTTACTCTAAAAATGAGGAAAATACTCCGTTTTGGGTATTCCATATTTGTAATACATATATCAGGATTAGGCTGGTAGGACAGCTTCAACATAATATATAGTCTCGCTGGAAATAACATTCAATTTGGCTACATACACTATGATTTCAACCTCCCTAAAGCCCAAAGCCCTTCCATGGTAATATTATTATTTTATTAATATCGTGTTGTAGAATTAATATTGTAATCTCTGTGGACCGGTCCGGATTATACCATGCCATATAACATACGGTTGAATAACCCCGCTAGAGTCTAAGGGTTGAACTGGGTGGCAATCCTAAGCTTTGCCTAATCGAGGGATTAATCCAAGGTTGAAAGGGTTTGCCGATTACAACAAGTACTATTTGGAGAAACAAACATGTGTAACTTATGATAAAGGTTGTATTTTTTCATCAGAATCATATCACACAACTTTTAATAGAAAACAAAACACCTTGAAAACATTCACAATGTTTAGATTTTTGATCATACTGACTAGGTATGAATATCTAAAATGCCTAATGCTGAATACCTTCATCTATATATATAAAATCAATTTATGTTTCTATGTAAGTTGTCTATGCGCCATATTAAGCATGGAAAACCTTTGCAACTTTCAAAATACCTTCTTTTCACCCTCGCGAAGTTTTCTGGATTATTACAACCACATAACAGTACATCCGAAAAGTTTTTTTAATCGTCACTAAAACTCTTACGAAACTTTCAAAAATGTCACCATTAGAGAATGACATTTTGTTAAACATCGGTTGTTAAATCAAAATTCAATTTTCGAATGAACTTTTTAAATTATTGAATTTAATCGAAGTACTCAATTACGGTAGGTACTAACCAAAATCGAATACTTTGAATCTAATAAAAAAATATATTTATTTTATATAGGTACCTTCTCGTATGTCAAGTACCAAATTTGATTGATTCTTATTATAATAAATTTGTAAAAAAAATTTCATATGAAAAATGAAAATTTGTAAAAAAATAGCAATAGGTGGCACGCGAGCTGTTTGAAAATCTGAATATACCGGGACTGAATATATTGAACATGCCACGTGGGAGAGGGGACGGGATCGCGGGAGGGGAAGGGGATATAGGAGGGAAAGGGTAGGCTGAAAGGGAACGGGACGAATGGGAAAAGACACGCATTGAGAAACAATTTCTCTATTGCATTGCGACGCATGCCGGGAACACGCTAGTGTGTTATAAAAGTTAGAGATCTGTAGTTTAAAAATTGTACCTGTTTTTTCATATTTCAAGGAAGATATTCAAAAACAACTAAGCACGGATTTGTTTCTGAAAAGAGTTGAATGTTGAAATGAAATATTTCTATTTTTGATACTGACAATAAATAGTTCATGGTGAAATTCATTACAATTATTTATTAAAACAACTTAAAACTTATATCCAAATTTAAGAAAGCAATAAAAAAAGTGAATAACATCGTTTCGTAAAATCCTCGTGATGAAAGCTTGGCATTTACCCACATAAGTTACGAGGGGAGGTCAATAAATTTGCGGAACTCCGGCAGAAGGAAGCGGTCAGGGTTGCTGTATAAGAACATATTGCCTTTCGCTCCATTCCAAGACCGCATTTAATGTTTCAGCTTCTGTATTCCGTGCAATATTGCATCAACGATTTAATTGTTTTTATCGGGGAAGCATACAATTCAGATTGATCAAACAAAAATAAACATAAACAAACATGATTGAAAATGTGTTCAATTTTTAAAAATATATCTGCCACAATCATTAATAACTTTCGAATAAGTTGCATCACCGTGCTATCCTTGTTGCAAAACTTTAAAGATGAACCGGAGAACCACGCGTGTGTTTTAAAGGTTCCATGACAGTTGATCCGGCGACATTTGGTCCGGCGATAGTTGGTCCGGCGACATTTGATCCGGCCGACATTTGATCCGACCGACACTTGATCCGGCGGACAGTTGATCCGGCGAAAATTGGTCCGGCCTGATCCTTTAGAAGATTTTTTCTTCAAGTAAGTATGTAAAGAAATGTTGCACATATAAGAATGTCGTATTTTGTTATTCGTCAGTATTCATTCAGAATTGAAACGTTACTTGAAAGGCGTGTTTGGTGACTAGATCTGAATAGCCAGGAAATTTTTTCACATATCCTTCTCCTCCTCACTATCTTCAGCCTCACAACATATCAAAATTAGGAATGCCATAGTCTCACTGGCTCCAGACGTTTGGGAGTAGTTTGGACTAGTTGGGAAAAATAAAAATATTTAAAAAATTATATCATATGATATGAGTATGTAGGTTTAGTCGGATAACTTGAAAAGAGGTGACTAGATCTGAATAGCCAGTTACGTTTTCCACATCTCCCTCCCCTCCCCACTACCCTCAGTATCACACCATACCAAAATTGGGGATGCCATTGGCACTCACTGGCTCGAGACGGTTGAGAGCAGTTGGGACTCTAGTGTAATTTTCAGATAAAAAAAGTTATACGCAAGTAGGAATCTTTTACGTTTTTTTTGTTAAACTGACTGCACGTATAAGTATGTCGTATTTTGTATTGCCGCATGCTTCTTCGGAGAGTCGAAATTATTGTTAGTAAAAATATTTTTACAGCCGATTTTCACTCAAGATGCCTTCAGATATAAGTACATCGACTTTGGTTGTACGACCGTATATCCTCTTTACATACTTACTTGAAGAAAAAATCTTCTAAAGGATCAGGCCGGACCAATTGTCGCCGGATCAACTGTCCGCCGGATCAACTGTCCGCCGGATCAAGTGTCGGCTGGATCAAATGTCGGCCGGATTAAATGTCGCCGGACCAACTGTCGCCGGACCAAATGTCACCAGATCGAATGTCGGGTCACCGTTTTAACACTAGAAAGACCGGAGCCTTCATTTTGACGGCAGCACGAAGTAAAGTGACGATATAATTCTTAATAATTATTGTATTGATGTGATTTTTTTTTTACATTTCATGATTTATGGTTTAACAACTATGGTGAAAAAATCATGTACTTGTCTTAATTACTTTTTGAGATATATTGACTTATACCTACAAAGACCGCCGCCGTCAATGTGACGGCTTGGGCCATAATGTTGAGCTTGTTTACAACCTTTTTTTCCCAAGTTAACAACATACCCATTCCTTCTCGTTTATGATAGTACTATTATGTCTGTCTCTTTCTTTCGGTATGGCGCATCATTCGAACTCGATCTGTAAGTTGATTGGTCACTGTCACATAATTTACAAAAATACCAAAAAAATATATCTCTCCCAAATTTATTTTATGGCTTGTTGAAGAAGGACATAGTATACAAATACCAGAGTTGATCCAGCTGCGTTTGCTTCTGAAGAACTGACAGAATCATTTATTGGATAACTAACACATCTGCCATAGGTCACCCCAAGAGGTTTGCCATGTTTTGTGACTTAGCAGGGGTGCCCGGTTTCATGGGATTAGGTTTGTCCGGATTTTGGCGGCGGATGCGTTTGCCAAAACCCTGCGTCGCAGGCCAGTTTGGCAGAGAACGGTTGAGGGTGATCTTTTGACCTCACCAGCAAGACTCTCAGAACATAGCCTGCACCGCAATGGTGAGGACAGATTCATACATCCGCCACTTTTAAACACACTGAACCTCTGTTTCCTACCCAACCCTCATACCTCATTTCCTTCCCAGAACCAATTTTTCTTCCTTTCCCTATAGATACCCTCCATACATAATCCCAAAAGATGACAAATGCGCTGAGGGGAATTATTTTCCTTAGTGCTTTGTTGTGAAGCTAATGTAAACGAAAAAGAAAAGAAACCGGAAAATAAAACTTCTGAAAGATGACATTGTCAAATTAATAAAAACCAAATAAATGTCACGTGTGATAATTTTAAGAAACCCGTTTTCGGAGAGCGCATACGATTTTATAAAAAAACGTAACAATTCGATATTGTACAAACATAACGCAGGCTTGTACTAAGATTACAGCATTTTGCACTCACATATCCAGGAAGCCCCGAGGAAATAAGCCCTTAGGGCCTATGTCATCTTTGAGGATGCTTTGTGTATTTTTGTGTGTATTGGTGTTTTTAGGGAAAGGAAGGAGAGGAAGTTCTGCGAAGGAAAAAAGTGTGAGAGATAAATACGAAAAATTCGTAAATGTATCCAGGAGTGACGGACGAATAAATCCATCCCTCCCACTGCTGTGCAAGGTGACGGGAAGAGTAAAGTCCTACTGGAGAGGACAAGATAAGGTCTTCTTCAACAAGTGTCTCCCGACACGGTCCGCTACGCAGTAGGTGGGCAAACGAATTCACCACCTAGACCTAGACAAACCTCACCCAATCAACCCGGACACCACTGCTAAGTCACTAAACGTAGCGAACCACTTGGAATGTCCTATGGCAGACGTGTTGGATATCCAATAAATGGTTCCCGGGGCAGCGGTACCCATATCCGCCTCCCAATTTGAAAAAGTGATCAGCCGTCAAAATGACGGTCGTGGTCTTTATAGGTATGGAGCAGTACTCGGTCTTTCTAGTGTTAAAAAGCATTTTGAGGTTTTTGACGATTTTAGAGCTAGATTTTGGCTCCATATGGCAATTTTTCAGCATTTTGAGGATTTTCACCCTAGTATGCTGTTTAAAACTATTTTGGACGTTTTTGGCTATAAATGGAAATTTTTCAGCATTTTGAGGTTTATTGACGATTTAAGCGCTAGATGGCAGTAAAAACCATTTTGGACGTTTTTGGCGCTTACTGGCATTTTTTCAATACTCTGAGGTTTTTTGACGATTTTAGCGCTGGAGGGCATTTTAAAACTTTTTTGGACGTTTTTGGCGCTCAATGGCATTTTTTCAGCATTTTGAGGTTTTTTGACGATTTTAGCGTGATAGATGGCAGTTTGAAACCATTTTGGACGTTTTTGGCTCTAAATGGCAACTTTTGTGATATATCTGCTTAGTCGAAAGTGAACTAGAAATGTTTTTGCGCCATCTCGTTTTCTTTTCCTCCAAATCCAGAAATTATTTCTAACATATCTCATTCATTAAGTTAGTAATTTAAAATCCATAAATTTTAAATTATTGAATTTAAATTATTTACTAAATGTCAATGTCTGTGGTATATTAATGTTTCTTAATTGTTAGAACACGCAATGAAGTGAGTTAACTCAAGATTAAAAAAAAAAATTAAAAGTTTTTTATTTTCCGTGGGTCGATTAGGATGCGCGCGACCCCTTTTGTTATTACCCAGCGCGCCTGCTTATAGGTTAAGTGGTGAAATTCTCGCGGAGCCGTGTAGTAAAACTAATAAAATATGAATTTAATCTTATGCTCTTAAATATAAACAGAATGAGAATGTAACCCAGTTACCAATTATTCGTATAACTCTTTCGTACTGCACATTAAAACTAACCCATAAACTTGTACATTCAGTCGCTAGATGTCGTTTCATCAGATAGGGCGCAGCTGCCGTAGCGAGATTTAAAAGCTTTTTCATTTCCGTTAATCTTACTTGCGAGTTTCATCTTTTAAAGTACTCCTTCGTGATAGTTTTCACGGAGTTGCAAGTTTTGATACATAGTTGCCTGGAAGAAAACTCAACGAATAAGTTAAAAATAACAATCCTTCTGCATATTATTTATATTTAAATTACTAGAATAACTTCATTGAAGGTTTTATACATCAAAGTAAAATTTAATCATTGAAGAATAAGATCATTTTGTTAAATCTAATAGATAGATGCAAGAGAAAAATACGCAGAAAATAAAAGGGTAACGGTAGGGGATCTAACCCAAGGTCTCTATCTCACCGGGATAGCACTCTATCACCTAGCTACCGAGACCTATATTTTGGTGCACATTAGTGTTGCAACAGTTCTCTGCTTCCGCTTCTGCAGAAATTCTGAAAGTTTTTTCACTTCCGTTTCCGTTTCTGGTTCCGCAAACTTTATAACAGAACTCTGAACGAAGAATAATTTGCGAATGAAGATATCGAAGTGCAGCCTTCTACTTCAAAATCATCATCATCATTACAAATGTTGGAATCGATGTTAAGTGTAAATGAAGAATACAACTGATGATGGTGACAATTTATTTTTAGAGATACAGTTACACGTTCGGGAGTACGAGAAAGGGAAGAGACTATGAGTCACTCCATGAGGATCATCTTAAGTGGTGGAAAGTAAATGCGCACAAATACCCCCATCTGTTGCCAATAGTTAAAAGCACTAAATAACAACTTTTTCACTAATTCACGTCAATCAATTAGGTAATAATTCACTTCGCAATGTTCATGTCAATCACAATGGATGAGAATGACGTAGGTGAAAAATAAGGAATATTTCAGGGGAATCCCCAACCGAGCAATAGTTAGAGCTTAATTTTTGGGGAATCCCAGACCGACTGAGACACAGATATAAAATATACATAACAGTAGATAGTGGTCACGTGTAATATATTTTTGTGGTAATATTCTACCTTCATAAGTTTTTTTCATGGCCGGGTGTCACCCTCCCTCGGATGGCATCCGGTGCGGGTCGCCTCCGCCGCCACCTTTAATAACACTACTCTACTGGGTACACAAACAATTAAAATCACTCACAGGCATATTTATACATAAGATTAAATGCACCTAAAAGATGGATCCTAATGTTTCTAATGTAGGTGTGTAAAGTCCACTCATCTCTAAAAAATACTGAAAAATGGTGAATAAATCAAATTTTTTTATAATGACTCAATTTCAATACAAAAAATTTAGATTTATTCAACATTTTTTCAGTATTTTTTAAAGATCAGTGGCTTTACACACTGACCCCAAGATTCCCACCCACCTAGCTTCATCTCCTTAATTTCCTTGAAATACTTTCCACACAGCATTACCGAAGATTACATTGATCCTTAGGGAAATTATTTCCGCGGAGTTACATGAAAAATATTATTCCGCTGATCTTCGTGAAGTAAACAAGAGTTTTAAGAGCGTTTAACCAGCCAGCGGACGAAAATCCACATTTCGTCGAAAGTTGTCCTTACGATCGTGCAGGGCGGTTACAACGAGAAAGATTAATTATTCTCCGTACCAGCTTTTTAAAATTATAACTCAATATCGAATTTATTTCAATTCAAATTAGCTATAATTTATACCTTCATCCAAAAATGCTGAAAGGCGTGATGATAAAACTATTAAAATAATGTACTTTTTGTAGTTATTTTTTGAGTAGCCAAATACTTATCAGCTCCCCCAGCAGTGTAGCCAGTGAGCAATTATTTAGTGGAGCTGGTTTAATGTATGAAGAACGCCGAAACAGACCCAAAGATGTAAAAGCAGCTAAATTACTTTTTATTAAACATAATTTGCCTCTATTTAATTTCGAGTACTAAAAGTACAAAATACAAATTTAATTAAACAAATCTTAAAAAATAAAATTGTGCTTTTTCTTCATAGTATTAACACTTCCGCTTCCGGTTCCGCTTCTGCTTCCGCTTCCGCTAATATTACTTTTGATATCTGTTTCCGCTTCTGCTTCCGTTAAGACACTTCCGTTGCATCACTAGTGTACATACACTTCGCTAAGCTTTCTGTACTGCCTCGGCCTTCACGTTCAAGGGGTAAGACCAGGGTAAGACCCTCGACTAGCGATCCGGAGGTAGCGCGTACGCAAGTACATATTTTTTATTTCACAATTTAATAATTTCAAATAATATAAGGTATATTTTATGTTTCAAAGTAGAAGACAATGTCAGTATCGCCCTGGACCCCTAGCACAGTTGATCGAAAAGGATTGATAGGATAACTTTTCATCTTTCGCAAGGACAACTGCAGATCTCTAACGTACAAACAACAGTGGACGTCAAATGTATTCAAAATACTTCTTAGTCATTGTGAATTGTTACTTATTTATTGGCGATCTGCAGTCATGCTAGGGAACGATGAGAAATTACCGAAAGTTATCCCATTAATCATTATTATCGGTTGACTGTGCTAGGGGCCTGATGTAAGACCACCATTCACAATTGAAACGCTGCTTTAAATGACCTTAGCCGTGTTTGGTGACCAGATCTAAAAAGCCAGGTACTTCCCCACCCTTCTCTCCCACATCTCCTTCCTCTCCCCACTGCCTTCAGCCTCACAATACCCCAATTGGGGACGCCATAGTCTCAGTGGCTCCAGGCAGTTGGGAGCAGTTTGCACTCTTGTCAGATACAAAAAATTAAAAACCTGCACTTTTTTCTTTACTACAATGTTTAAAATAATTTAAAAACTAACTTCAAAATATAAAAAAAAACTCTTGGTATTATTAGTATCACTTATTACGATTATAAAAGCGTGACAGTTTTTCCTGTCCAATTAAATTTTTTTTACTTGAATATCGCACTAGATTCCCAAAGGTTATCTTCAAGTACCTACCTATTGGTGTATAGTGAGACTGAATGAAGCGAGAAGGTAAGGAAATTGGGAAGAAGAAAGAGGAAAAAATACTGCTGAATCTATTTCGAGCGTATTTCAACCAGGGTGATACTTAGAGTACGTATAACTCTTGCGTCAAATAACACAAACTGATAGTTAATAAATTTATTTAGGTATTCCGGGATGGAAACTGTGACTTCTGAAATAGTAGTTGAGAGTTGATTATCGCGTAGGTTATCTTAATATTAATCACATTATATCAATATTGTGATTAATATTAAAATAGCCTATCATTCAAGATAATATCAATAAATTATTAATTTGGTGTAATGAAAATAGACTTTACCTAAATATCTCAAAATGTCAAATAGTTAGATTTTTTCGAATAAAAAATCCAGTGATTTTTAATTACAACATTGATAACAATGCCCTTCAGACATTAACACAAATAAAGACTTAGGTATCACTTTTCAATCAAATCTTTCATTTGTTAACCACATAACAGAAATCTATAATACAGGCTTAAAAATGTTGGCATTTATAACTAGGCTAACTAATTTTAACAATATGTGTATTAAACTGTTATATTTTGCCAATGTTAGAAGTCAACTTGAGTACAATTCTCCCGTCTCGAATCCACATTATAGTATACATGTACAAGCTGTTGCAAGAATACAAAACCAATACTTACGTTTTCTAAATTTTAAAATGGGTATTTTAGCAATTATGTTGAACTACAACACTATTTTAAATGATATGAATATGCTCAAATTGTCCGACAGAAGAATTTTCACTGACTTGGTATTTCTATATAAAATTCTAAATGATTTAGTTGATAGTCCGATATTGCTAGAATTGATAAGCTTCCGGATTCCACTACGTAATACTAGAAGTCAGGATTTATTTCAGTGCAGAAATTCTGGAACTAACTACCATATGTATTCTTCTTTGCCCAGAATACTTATGGAGGGAAACAATTATACCAAGTCAGTGGACATCTTCAATTAATGTTTAAACAAATATAAAATATTGTTACAGAGACAGTTCAGTTGTGTGCATTGAATGCTTTGTATTTCTTATTATTCATATGTGATGTAAAAGTCCCGAAAAACGTTAATCAAAAAATAAATAAATTAATAATAACGCTAAATATTAATATGGTGTAAACAAGTTGCTAAGCCTTATTGTAAAAGTTCTCATTCGGTGTTTGTTACTCAACTTATAAATTATAATGTAAAAGCCCATCAGCGCGTGTAATAATAAATAAATAAATAAATATAACATCATATTACATATTTTTATAAAAAAATATACTAAAAATATGTACGTACATATTTCAATCTATAATTTTTGTAAAGCTTGTCATTTGTTTCGTATTCTGAATTCAATGCAAAAATAATTAAGTATGTGTATAATTTTTTTCACTTCTAAAAATGTAAGAATTTTAAACAAACCTACTTTTTTTGACCGCGATTATATTAACACACCGAAATATTATTATAAATAACATGTCTCGAAATAGACGAACGTATTTAAGTAATCTATCGTTAATTGTATTAATGAATAAAGGTTAAAATGAATGGCAGGTCGGATCGATATTACTAAGGCTGGTGGCATGACCAATAAAAATCAACATTTATAGCCAACGATTTGAGGTGAACCGATAAAACTCTGATCAATACCCACTGAATTAAAAAAATCCAAATGGGGCAATCTATACTGATTTAAAATAAAATTGATGTCGCTTAAAAACATCCAACGGAAACTGCCTTTTATGTGATTAAATTATTCAAAACAAAATGCTTGCCTTTTAAGACTGCGTTCAACATATAATAACATTCTCTCTGATGTAGATACTCGTATCTTTGCCGGTTGCCAAAATAAATTTATAAACTCCACATATTGGGTCCTTACATATGAAATTGGCGTTTTGTGTGGGAGGAACATAAAGTCGATTTTTTTTTAATATAATATATTTAGTTAATCAAAATATGTACCATTGCTATCTCTGCACTTTTGCCATCTCATAGGTAGTTCATCGATCCCTTTGCTAAAAAAACCATTCGGACGGGAATCAATAAAATCTTTGAAGGCGGTTTGGACTGTTCCATCGGAGTAAAATTTTTTCCCTTGCAAGAAGTTATTCAAATTTCGAAAAAAATGGTAATCTGTTGGGGCAAGGTCCGGAGAGTACGGTGGATGTCTTAGACATTCTAATTGAAGCTCCTCTAATTTGGTAGCCGTCTGTTGTGCAGTGTGTGGTCTAGCGTTCTAACGCGCGTTTGTTGATTTGCTTCACTCAATTCGTGAGGTACCCACCTTTCAAGCCTTTTCACCTTCCCAATTTGCTTCAAGTGGATTAAGTTTTATCACTAACACCGCAGCCTGCAGCTAACTCGAACGTGGTTTGTGATGGATCCGCTTCCACAATAGCCTTCAATTCTTCATTATCAACTTTGGTCTCCGGCCGTCCACGGGGCTTGTTCTGCAGGTCGAAATTTCCAGAACGAAAACGTTGGAACCAAAAACGCACTGTGTTTTCTTTTGCGGCACCGTCGCCATACACATTATTAATTCTTCGAGCCGTTTCTGCAGCACTGGTGCCACGGTGGAACTCGTACTCGTAAATAACGTGATATTTTAAATTTTCCATTTTGTAAACTAAGTGACGCAAAGAAAAAAAAACAATTAAGGAAAAAACAAATGAATTATAATTTTCGAAACACAAACACATGAGTAAATAGCTGTATAAATTTGAATTTGGAATTCCTAACCAAAGAGAAGATATTTGAGATCAAAGTTGACAGTACGGCAAAACGCCAATTTCATACGTAAGGACCTAATATTAAGAGCCATTAACCAACGGCCAAGAATTTAAATTTCATTGAACGATGATGTTGCGATCGTACCCTTGCGACTGTACAGGGCGGTTCCGATGAGAAAGATTAATTATTCTCCATAACAGCATTTTAAAAAAATAACTCAATATCGATTTTATATCATTCAAAATTTCTTTGATAAATACCTAAATTAAAAAAATGCTCAAACTATTAAAATTATGTATTTTTGTAATTGTTTTTTGATCTTAAGTATTTATAATAAACATATCGACCATATAGTCACTAACATCTTCTATGCTTGGTTTCATGATCCGCTCCTGTAAACAATTTTAAGACCTTATTACTTTCAAAACACTGTATTTCTCATATGTTCGTAGTATCCTTAAATACGCATATCAAGGGTGGAACCCAGGTTATGCAGTCCACAAAAATAGAATTGAAAGCGCTCAAAATAGATTTTTAAGGTCTCCACACAGCATCTTCAAAGATGACATAGGCCCTGAGGGAAGTTATTTTCCTCAGGGCCTCCTGTGTGGAGTTAATGTAAAAAAAAAAAAAACTCAAACTAGAAAGTTCAATCCCTATATATTCCCGTCCTTTGCCTCTTAATCCTATTCCTATGTTCCCCCCCCCCTCCCTTTTTTCATATATTTTAACCAACAAATAAATTAATTATGAAAACACCCTTACAACGTCACACTTTATCATTCACAATCATCAGTGGAAAGTTCATATTTGGCATAATTAACATTTTATTATTGTATTATTTTGTAATCTGTGATTTGATGTCAACTTTCTCTAAAATAAATTTAAAAAAAAATACAAAATGAAAAAAAGATTTTTTTTTTCAATAATGTATAAGCTAAATAAGTTTTTTTTTAAATATACCAGTTTGTAAGACCGTAAATAAATAGACAAACCGAAGTGTTTTCTTCACAAAACAAGGGCGCTGATATTTTTTTAATGATTTTATTTGAACTAAAATTAAAATTTTGAAAAGTAGCTTACCTAAATAATTTATTGATTATTTTACTGCATAATTATATGATTTGAAATGTATGTTGTATAATACAAAATTTTGTTTGAAAATTTAATAAATCTGCCAACGACCTAAGGTAAAACCTGCTGGGTGCGCTGCTGCAGCGGCCTACCCCAGGCCCTATTCCTGTAAAACACACACAATAACAGCCGTCGGTTAGCTCAAACCGGCTCGAACATGATTCCTCCTAAAAAACAGGGCGAGTGCCAGTGGTTCGCTTGGTCAATTCTTCCTTCCCCTCCTCTCCTCAAAATCCCCGGGACTCCCTCTTCAATCAGTACACAGTATTTGCATTTAAAGGGTTTATTCAATAAACAGAACAGGGTGATACACATACGGCCAGTGTCGGCACAAAACACAAGTTAAACTACCCTACTGACCTAACGAGGATTTCTCCCTCTCTCTATGCGTTTAAATGAAGTTACAAACGGTTCAAAGCACACGGTGGGGGGGAGGAAGCGAGTTGGTACTCACATAGCTAGATGCGTGGTCTGCCATCTTTTCTGGATTCCGTTCACAACACAATTGCAAACAATACATCGCGGAGTTAATATCGTAGAGCACAAACAGCGCAAATCGCGCGTAGCCAGTTGCTTGGCCGAGAGCTAGCGAAGGAATGGCGGCCGGCGGGCCGCCCGGCGCTTCGCGCCTGACGCGGGGTGGTCGCGCGGTGCGGGGAGAGGAAACGGTCGGCACGTGTAGTGGGGACGATTCACTTAACCTTCCGCTCGGGAGCCGATTCTGTTACGTAACACTTCCCCCCTCGCCGCAAAAAAAGCGACGTGGTAATGGAGCAGTAGGGCTAAGAAATCCTCTTACCCTTCTAGCACTTGTGCCAAAACAAAACAAAAAAAAAAAAAATTTAAGAGAAAAAAGGAGAGAGAGAGAGAAAAAGGTTGCTAGCTACAAAATAGTAGAAACAAAAACAAAAGAGAAAAAAGCATGGTGAACAAGGAATTATACATGAATGAACAAGAAAGAGCAGTGACATACATAAATATAAACAAGGACCTGTTGGAGAAAGGTACAAGGGTTATGCAGTGATAGAAAAAAAATGACTCTAATTGTATCATTGGTCTGTGAGCTATGTTTGCGTAGCGTGGTTTGCGTAGGATGTTTGGGGTGTTGGGACGTTGCACTGAAGTTACACGGTTACTTTGTCACAGTAACCTGGCCCGTTTGAGATTACACTCAAGGAACACTAGGGCCTTAAAGAAAACACGAAGAAGAGAACGCAGGATGAGGCTTCTTGGTGGTGGAGAGGGTTCTACCTGTCACAGAGGTCAAAAAGGTAGCTGCTTCCGGATCCTGTGGGTGGGCCAGTATGACGTCATTGAGGTACTGGAGAGTGGAATTGTAATTGGTGGTTGGTCCTTTATAGAGGAGGTGGTTTGTGTGCATGACAGCCGTTGTTGTGATGGTGGTTGGTACACTGGTTTGTATACAGTGGGATTGTTGTGTGAACAATCGTTGGTATTGTTATTTGCGCAAAGGCACAGGAGCATTGGCATGGTGGCAACAGAGCAATTTGCAAGGTGCAGCTGGAACATTTGCAAGATGCAGCAGGAACATTTGTACAATGGCAACAGGAACATTTGCGAGATGCCGCAGGAACATTTGTACAATGGCAACAGGAATATTTGCGAGATGCCGCAGGAACATTTGTACAATGGCAACAGGAACATTTGCAAGGTGCCGCAGGAACATTTGTACAATGGCAACAGGAACATTTGCGAGATGCCGCAGGAACATTTGTACAATGGCAACAGGAACATGAACCAACTTAGAGCTGACGTGCTCGGGTTTGTTTGAGTGATGGTTTTGTGATGATACAATTCGCAACTACACGCACGACTCACACTAGGTTATGTTAGGTGTGGTCGGGTGCTTTTGGTACGCAGGGTTTGAAGGCATGGGACCTCCGTGACGGTAGTGAAGGCAGCATGAAGAGAGGCGCAGGTGTAGATAGGGTGAAGAGCTGCTGGTCTTCTTATTAATCCGGCGAAAAAATTATTATTAGAGCAAAATTCTTGAAGTTTACCTGCCTGGTAGACCAATGATGAAAAGGTTTGGAGAGAAACAAGGTGTGCATGTTGAGAAAAATTGGATTTGTTTGACGCGTAGAGAGAGAGAGAGACGGAGAGAGAGTTAACTAAATGCAACTACAGACTTATACATATTACAAAGGTACGTATTCAAGGAAGGTTCTGTTTAACCCATTTAGTTTTTTTTTAAACTAAATACATTTCCAAGAACACGTAGGTAAGGGTTTGTACGTATGACAAAATGCCCCTTTTCGAAAGAAGTTGGTCTTCCATGACCTATGCTCACGTCTATACGGTAGCATTTTTTCTACTTTCGAAGAACAAAACATTGAGTACAAATAAGTTATGAAAAGTGGGAAAGGAGTAGGAAGTTGAAAGGATCCGTGAATGAAGGTTGTCCCATTTGACAAACGAAACGCCAAGTGCGTAACGCATATATCCCCATTCACGGATAATTTCGAGGAAAGGAAAGAGTGACAATTGGGAACATTTGAACGAAGAAAACTGCTGAGGACTCGGCTATTTCCGAAATTCGACCTCTGAGTGAAAGGTGAAACAAGGTCTACAGCAACTTTCCTGGCACATTACAATACAATTTGGTAGAGTGGGACAAAAGGGATACACTGACAAAAAGAGTCTAATCCACTACGTGTATTGGGCAGAAGATTAGAAGGTCGTTTTATTCTCCTACTTGTTTGCGAGAAATGACAGACCCTTGCTCAAATCTCACAAACCTGGGGGTTTTCTTGTTCGTCCCCCAGACAACGAGTTAGGTGTTTTTGTGTCCATCAACTTAACTCCTACGACACGATGCCCCATAATCATGAGTGAAGCGTATGATTAGTCCTTTTGAGATAGTGGATAGTTCCTGGGTTCTTGTGACAGGAAGTCCACGGGCATGTTAATGAGTACTCTGCTGCAAAAGCAATAATTTTCTGATAACAGAAAATAAAAGGCGTGTGATCTACGCTTGGTAGGTCACACAAACATGGGGTAGATATTATTTCGTTCGCACGATTCATGGTGAGTATTGTAACGTCTTCACGTCTCATGTACAGGAATGAACGATTTACAACAAATTTTGCCCAGTATTGAAAGACAGTAGCCCAATTACGTTCGAAAATGTGGGTCCCCATTCAATACAGACGGCGGGTTAAGCGGTTCTCATGCCAAAGGACACACGACCAACTTAGTAACATTTAGTTATGAGTATAAAGTAATTATAACGAGCTTCTCGTATCATGGCGGATGTTTTGAGGATCTCTCCTATGATGGTAGATATTGTCACGTTTTCACGTCTCACGTGACAGGAATGAACGATTTACAACAAATTTGCCCAGTATTGAAAGACAGTAGCCCAATTATGTTCGAAAAAGTGGGTCCCCATTCAATACAGACGGCGGGTTGAATGAACGATTTACAACAAATTTGCCCAGTATTGAAAGACAGTAGCCCACTTACGTTCGAAAAAGTGGGTCCCCATTCAATACAGACGGCGGGTGGAATGAACGATTTACAACAAATTTGCCCAGTATTGAAAGACAGTAGCCCAATTACGTTCGAAAAAGTGGGTCCCCATTCAATACAGACGGCGGATTAAGCGGTTCTCATGCCAAAAGACACACGACCAACTCAATAACATTTAGTTAAGAGTATAAAGTAATTATAACGAACTTCTCGTATCATGGCGGATGTTTTGAGGATCTCTCCTATGATGGTAGATATTGTCACGTTTTCACGTCTCACGTGACAGGAATGAACGATTTACAACAAATTTGCCCAGTATTGAAAGACAGTAGCCCAATTACGTTCGAAAATGTGGGTCCCCATTCAATACAGACGGCGGGTGGAATGAACGATTTACAACAAATTTGCCCAGTATTGAAAGACAGTAGCCCACTTACGTTCGAAAAAGTGGGTCCCCATTCAATACAGACGGCGGGTTACAATGATGTAATTAATACGGCACTGCTGTAGCTTAATAATTTCATATTAGCATACGTTACAAGACTTGCCAAAAGGCGATAAACACAAATTTTATTGAAGATCTGGCCAAGATTTTAAACTTCAAACTAGAATAATGGTACAATAAAGGACAAAAGAAACTGATGTCATGATAAAATATGTACCTCATAATGAAGTTGTATATGTACAAGGAACAAAGTTAATGAAGGGACAAAACATATTGTCACTTTTATAACAACAAAAAAAAAAATTTTCCGAATCCGACAAAATATGATTCTAGAAAAATAAGAGCAATTGGGTTGAGCGCCATTCTAATTTTTTGGAAAAAGAAGAAAAAACCACAAATAGCAACAAGGTTGCTCTTGAATTGTCTCGAATCCAGCGGATGTGACCTGATAGGTGAGTACATTGGGTGTATTCGAAACGATTCCCAATATACAACATTACTATGAATGTGTAGGATGGGGTGAAGAGGGAAAAGAAAGAAAGAAAAAACGGGAGGATTTCCTATTATAACAGAAATCGTCGCGACATTCTTACAATATGGTGCTGTGACCATAGTAGCGAGCCCGCGGCAAAGGTCTGAAACCAATGGTTATTATACAGACTTGTGCTTATGATTTTATATTTACAACATTAGGGTAGGGACGTACTGGTACGACAAAACCCGACACAAAACAAAAAATTAAAAAAAGGGGTGATATGACAAGATGAGGCGATGAGGTGAGAAAAAAAACGCGCGGATGCTGCAAGAATTGTGAAAGGAAAAACGACGTCTCGGAGCAAGAGTTTTCTGGAACCGTTGATGGTAGGAGGAAAAAGGAGTCCCTTTCCCGAAGTGATCAATTTCAGGAAGAGGATGCATACAAGCATGAAAACAGTGCCCCAAGAGGTGCTCTTGTGGTACAGCAGGCAAGGCGCGCAGGATGTAAAAGAACATATAAAATTATGCACAAAAAAAAAAATGTACAGGAGTTAGGCTACCGTTGACATTAATGTGCCTTCGGGTGTAAGGATTTCCTTACGAATGCCCATGTGGGTGATTATTTACATTTAAATATTTACACATGACTCACGTCACTTATGACAGGAGTTTTGCCAATTTGATAACGCCTGAGAACTTGATGTGATGGAATTTACTGATTCCGTCACAGTAAGGCATTTTGGAATTATTCCTAGGAGAAATCTTTCTATTTCTCAGGGCCTGTAGTAGTTCCTCCTTTTTTGAAGTAAAAATGTGTGGGATTATACCCAGCGTGACTTGAGGAACTTCCATGGTGTATAAGGTCGTATCAGAGTGACCTTATGTTGGAAAAAGTGAGAACTAGACTCGCAATTGGAAAGAAATTGGGCAGAGATTGACCACTGGGGACGTATTTTTACAAAAAGTTTTTGAAAAAAAACGCGTTTTTTATAAGTGTTTGGTTTATTTGAAAATTTGGGCAGCGGTTCCCCTCAAAAAACGTGATTTTGAGAAAAAATCCAGATGTTTTGAAAATTTGTTGAAAATTTTCGAAGTCCAAAAACGAGAAAAATTTGCGCAGAGGTTCCCCTCAAAAAACGTGATTTTGGGAAAAAATCCAGATGTTTTGGGAATTTCTTGAAAATTTTTCAAAGTCCAAAAACGAGAAAAATTTGCGCAGAGGTTCCCCTCAAAAAACGTGATTTTGAGAAAAAATCCAGATGTTTTGAAAATTTGTTGAAAATTTTCAAAGTCCATAGACGAGAAAAAAAATTGGGCAGCGGTTTCCCTTACAAAAACGTGATTTTGAGAAAAAATCCTGATGTTTTGAAAATTTGTTGAAAATTTTCAAAGTCCATAGACGGGAAAAAAAATTGGGCAGCGGTTTCCCTTACAAAAACGTGATTTTGAGAAAAAATCCTGATGTTTTGAAAATTTGTTGAAAATTTTCAAAGTCCATAGACGAGAAAAAAAATTGGGCAGCGGTTTCCCTTACAAAAACGTGATTTTGAGAAAAAATCCTGATGTTTTGAAAATTTGTTGAAAATTTTCAAAGTCCATAGACGAGAAAAAAAATTGGGCAGCGGTTTCCCTTACAAAAACGTGATTTTGAGAAAAAATCCTGATGTTTTGAAAATTTGTAGAAAATTTTCTAAGTCCGGAACGAGAGAAAATTGGGCAGCGGTTTCCCTCAAAAAACGTAATTTTGAGAAAAAATCCCGATGTTTTGAAAATTTGTTGAAAATTTTCTAAGTCCGGAACGAGAGAAAATTGGGCAGCGGTTTCCCTCAAAAAACGTAATTTTGAGAAAAAATCCCGATGTTTTTGAAAAAGGTTTGCAAATAAGCAAAAGTCCGGAAAAGAAAAAATAAAAAAAACGGAAACGAGGTTCGCCTTAAATGAACATGTTTTTTGGAATATTTCGATTAGCCTTCCAAAGGGGGGGGTTCTTTAGAAAGGAAAGGAAATATTTTTTCTTTTATACAAGTTTTCGTGGAAGTATGTTTGAAAATTCAACAATGTCTTGGGGAATTGTTCTTTATTTAACGTGGCTATACTGCAGCCTGATTTGAGCATACACCATTACTGATATTTATCCGCCGACTTCCTCTTGTCATAACAAGTTATATGCAGATGTGCATACGTAATGTAATGCCTGACTCGAGGAAACGACGTCAACGCGAACCGAACGTCTTTCAAATTATGTCGTCTGTTTCTTACGAAAGAAAAAAAGCTAAATGATGAAACAGGCGGCAAAATTAGAAAAATGCTCAATTGTCAAAAGGTAGAAAGAATTTAATCCACTTGTTTCCCTTAAGCTGCAAAATATGCCGTTATATATACAGGCCAGTATTTTGCGAAATAGACCCCTATTCGCAGTATATGTCGATATCAAATACAGACCAGCACACTGCGGAATAAGTTTATTAATGAAAACTGGTTAATTAACTTTCGGGAAACGAAGCGGGTAATTGGTTTATCATATACAGGATTTTAATTGTTGAATAACTTGTTTTAAATATTTGTGTACATTTCCACTATTAATCTTGTATTTGAAACTAGCAAATTTAGTCGGTCGACACTTGTAAACACTATATTATTCACGACGGCAACTTTCTTGGTTGAGCACTTTACGTAGGAATACCGGTGATAATGTTTTGTCGAGTGACGACTCGAAAATGAAGGAATGTGCCCGCGATAGTTTAAATTTGCAATTCGAAGTTACACTCGCGTCGATGTTTTTGATGGTAATGCTAGACAAATTGGGAAAAAAAACAAGACAAAACATTATAGATTATACAGTTTAAACAATGGCTGATTGAAGAACGAGGCGAGCGACTGTGAAGAGGGAGGAAAAAAAAATTGCCCCTAAGTTGGGAACGCCAGTGCTGGGGGCGCTGCTGCAGCGGCCTACCCCAGGCCCTATTCCTGTAAAACACACACAATAACAGCCGTCGGTTAGCTCAAACCGGCTCGAACATGATTCCTCCTAAAAAACAGGGCGAGTGCCAGTGGTTCGCTTGGTCAATTCTTCCTTCCCCTCCTCTCCTCAAAATCCCCGGGACTCCCTCTTCAATCAGTACACAGTATTTGCATTTAAAGGGTTTATTCAATAAACAGAACAGGGTGATACACATACGGCCAGTGTCGGCACAAAACACAAGTTAAACTACCCTACTGACCTAACGAGGATTTCTCCCTCTCTCTATGCGTTTAAATGAAGTTACAAACGGTTCAAAGCACACGGTGGGGGGGAGGAAGCGAGTTGGTACTCACATAGCTAGATGCGTGGTCTGCCATCTTTTCTGGATTCCGTTCACAACACAATTGCAAACAATACATCGCGGAGTTAATATCGTAGAGCACAAACAGCGCAAATCGCGCGTAGCCAGTTGCTTGGCCGAGAGCTAGCGAAGGAATGGCGGCCGGCGGGCCGCCCGGCGCTTCGCGCCTGACGCGGGGTGGTCGCGCGGTGCGGGGAGAGGAAACGGTCGGCACGTGTAGTGGGGACGATTCACTTAACCTTCCGCTCGGGAGCCGATTCTGTTACGTAACAAACCTTATTGTACTAAAAATAAACATATTTCTCATAATTTAAAACATAGCTTTACTAGATAAGAGAACAGTCTTACGAGATCAATTTATAATTTTTTGTGAAAAGAGTCAATACGTCTAACATTTGATTTAAAAATTACGTATTTCCGGTTTGTTCTTAAAAATGTATTGAATGTGTACTAATCCGCATAAACTGATAAAATGCAATGATTTATTATATTTTTTTTATTTTTTATTTATTTTTTATTTTTTATTAGTAATAGAAGGTACATAAATTACAAATAATTTTTTTACAGTAATTAATTACATAGTAGAATATTTGATGTACCCCCATAATTAAGCAAGGCTTGTGTGTATGGGGGGGTGTTATTGTATTGCTTTTTTTATATCATTCAGTTTAAGTTTTCAGTATAATTTTTGAGGTGAGTTTTAAAATTTTTTATATTGGTATTTATGTTTCTAATTTTTTCTGGTAATGAATTAAAAAATTTTGCTCCCAGATATTTATGACTCAATTGTCCAATTTTTTTTTTACATTTTGGAGTGGGAAGTATTGATGTTTGTCTAAGACTTCTGTTATTTTTAAAGGGTGCAACTTGATTTTTAATATTATCTTTATCAATTTGTAATGTTGCATGATAAAAGTATAATGCACTTAATTTTCTGACCTTAAATTGTTTGAATAAAAGTTCTGACGAATATGAGTAGGGTTTTTTTTAAATTGTTTTTATTATTAGTTTTTGTGATATGTAAATTGTTTGTGTTTGATTTTTATATGTACCGCCCCATCCTATAATGCCGTATTGTATAATTGATTGACAGAAAGCGAAGTATGTGGTTCTAAGTAATTTTTCGTTTAAAATATCTCTTAAACATCTAAATATATATGTTAGTTTCCTTATTCTGTTGTTCAGAATATTAATATATAAAGAAAAATATAAATATATAAAGACGTATATAATTTAGTATCTCCTGTAATATAATAATGTAATATCTTTTAGTTGTTTTAAGTATACTGTTTAATTTTTTGATAGGTACATAATTCATTAGCAGGTATAATGGAAAATCTATGATTGGTTTCTCAGTTAGGTAAATTACACAAGCATAAAATAACTACATTTGCAAACTTTCGATTTGCCTAAAATAAAAAATAAATATATTTATATCTTAAATAAATATTTCCCTAGAATAAATAAAACGGCACTGCTCTGCCTTTTACATACAAAACTTAATTTTAGATTTGATGCCAAAATACCAAACCAAACTGAATAATTTTGCTAATATCTAGAGGTGCCCATAGCAAATATCTAGTACCCACCTACGGCTCAATTTGCGTACTCATTGAAATGATACTCTTTGATAAATGACAAGAAATCTACGTTTGCCAGTGTTTTAATTATTCAGCATGGATGGATTCTGAATAACTGAGTGGATGTTACGTACTAGTATTATTAGGTAGTTAGGAAGGTACTTTTATTCGTTGAAGTCTAGTTATGCCAGTTAGGAAGAAATTCCAGCGGGACCATGAATTATTTAGAATAAGCCATCAGAATGATGATATTAACCAGTTATAAGAAAGCACGCACGTATATCGATCGTCCATTGAATTAGAAATGGGGATTCTTTCTAGTAAGGGTGTTCTTTTAACGTAGTTTTATGGACGATATTATGGTCAAATAAATTTTATTTTGGAGATTTGAACAAATTATCTCGATTTCTGTAATTTTTTTCTTAAATCTGTGACTATTTCTCACCTGCCAACATATAAAAATACTCTAAGCATATTTTTTTGAACGAAGATCATTGTACTGTTATAGAGACCTGAAAAAGGCGCGTTGGCAATAACGTGAATTTTTACGCGAAAACGCGAATTCGGCCATTTTCACGAGAAGAATGAGAAATTTTCAATTTTCGGGCAAATAGCGTGAATATTTTTTTCCTTTATGGCATGCAAAAAAAATTATATTTAACGCAGCTAACTTCACCTCGTCACATTTGTTGCAAAATGCCACCGCTTTTGACTAAAAATAAAGCGGTTTTCCGAAAAATTCTACTAAAAATAACACGAATTTCGCCCAAAAATAACGCGGTTTTCTTTTCTTTTTGTCACATGAGATCCACAAATACAAATAGAAAAATAATTTCCCTCAGGGCCTATGTCATCTTTGGGGATGCTGAATGGAGGGTTTTTTTAAGGAAAGGAAGGAGAGGAGTGTTCTAGGAAGGAAAAAGGTCTAGGGGGTGGGTAGGAATCTGGGGTTCAGTATGTCCTGGTCATCCGCCTACAAGACCTAGACAAACCTCACCTCATGAACCCGGTCACCCCTGCTAAATCACATAACATTCCCGCCTCCCAAATTATTTTCGCCAAAAAGAACGTGAATTTCGCCGAAAATTTGCGCATAATTTTCAGATTCCTACTCATTTATCATTATTACTTATCTGTGGTTACTACGCGGCCATTCCCGAGCATAAAAAATAATTATAATATAGAAAACAATAAAATCCTACCTCGTGACAGTTAAACAGATTAATCTCCACAGCTCACAACAGAAAATAATATTATTTTTTATAATTTTCGGCTTTATGAGTAAAACCTGAAATTGTAATATTTAATTAAATGAAGACAATATAAGAGAAACTCATTCGGAAATCTGGGGATAGAAAAATCAGAAAAAGATATTGGGTTCGAGTCCCAGAGCTGCCAATATCTTTTTCTGATTTTTCTATCTACAGATTTTCGATCGAGTTTCGCTAATATTGTCTTCATTTAAATAAGAAAATAATAAGCTTGCGTTGTCTTATTAATTTTTCACAGGAAAGTTTTGTAAATTTCGTGTTGCTAGAACTCACCATTCGATATTAATATATTACTCCTTATAATTGTATTCATTTAAATTATTATATAAATTTTACTCCTTCGATTAAACGTTGAATTATTCGTTTTTCATTTAATTCCAAATCTTGCTGGTTTCATCACAAGGTACCGTAAGTAAGCCAATAATGAAAAAAATATGTGGAGATATATTAATTTATCGGTGATAAAGACCAATGCATTTAAATCGACATTCGCAGCAATGAAAATAATTAAAGATTTATAGATTGAGAATATTTGAATTGCAGAAATGCATTTTAGAGTTGAAATAAACCAATAGTGTTTTTGAGCTTTCCTGTTCAGTAAATGATGTTTTGTTGTTTGCACTTGTATTCTGTAAAAAATTAAATTTCGAATAGAGGCAGCCTTGGAATGCTTTCAGCCCTTTCAATACCACTGAAAGCAATTTCAAAGCACACTCTATGAAAAATCATTCCTGAACAGATCGTGGAAAACAACACAATTGTAATTCGAAATTGTTTCAATTCTATGAGAATAATGATACGCCTTTGACTTCCATGATTGTGGGTTTACTTCCAACGAACGGAAAAATATTTTATTATTTTTCTTCGGGTAGAATTCCATTTTAAAATGAACTTACAATTAATAGTATATTAAAATATAAGTGGATAAACAGGTCTTTAAAACACGCGCGATTTTTCGAGCACGACGGCGTAGCCGAGTGCTCGAAATAAAGCAAGTGTTTTAAAGACCAGTTATCCACGAATACTTTACGCTATTTTTTTTTATTGGTACACTTTGAAAACATAAATATTGATATTATTATTAAAAATTTGGAAATAAGAACTATTAATGAATTCGTGATGTGATATCACAATATCTTGTTGTCATGGAAATGAAAAACACAAACATTAATTTGCAATCTGTCACATAAGATTAATAGTTGACATCACAGTTTTTACTAGTTATTGTATGTTGTAAAATGAGTTTTAAAATTGATAATTTAAATACCAAAGCAGAATCGCGGTTAATACCTGAAAAATCCAAAGACGTTTATAAAAAAGAATATGAAAGGTTCATAACATGGATGGAGGAGCAAAACGTAGTAGATGTAGATGAACGAGTTGTGCTTGCTTACCTTCAGAAAATGTCGGAACAGTATAAAGCATCGACTATGTGGGCCATACATTCGAAATTGCAAGGTTTGTTGAGGATAAATAAAGGGGTTGATTTAAAATCACTTGTGAAAGTGCATGCATTCATGAAGGCAATTAGCAAGGATGACGTTGCTAAGAAGGCGTATGTATTCAAAGAAGATGATTTGCGGAAGTTTTTCACGGAAGCACCGGACATTACGTACTTATTTTTGAAGGTGGTAGCCATTTGCGGAATCTTTGGCTCTTGCAGAAGATGTGAATTGTGCGATTTACGCTTATATGATATCAAAGAAGAAGGAAGTGTATTGCTTATTACCATCCGACCATCTAAAACAGTGAGGGCTCGACGTTTTACTGTTGCCGACAGTGGTGCAATTAATTATGTGCGTTTTATGAAGCAATATTTATCATTGCGACCCCAAAATGTAAGTACAGACAGGGTTTTCTTAAGGTATGATAAGGGTAAGTGCACCAATCAAGTGGTTGGTATTAACACATTTGGATCATGCCCCTTACAAATCGCACGCTATCTTAAATTAAACGATCCTGAGAAATATACAGGAAATGCGTTTCGACGTACATCCGCTACCATTATGGCAAATAGTGGCATGACAATTGATCAAATCCAACGACAAGTAGGATGGAAATCGGCAGCTGTGGCGACTGGTTACGTGGAAGAGAGCATTAGCAATAAGAAGAATGTTTCAAACATTATTGGAACTGCCATTAATGGAAGTGCAGCCTCATTGACTTCCGAGAATACTATTAATTTAAATTTAGCATTTCCTCCGATTTAAAAAACGGAGGTATTAATATTTCAAATAATACGAACTGCTCTTTTCACATCCATTTAAATAATTAGAATGTAAACGATGTAAAAAAGAATGTAAACTTTGAATAATATTTTTGAAACATTTGTAATGTTTTATTTGACGTTTAAAATATTCCTGTCAGATTTATAGTTAAAAGTTGACATTTAGACTTCACATTTTGTTGATTTGTTGATGTTGCCATGGTAACTTTAAAAAACGCGCGTTCCATAAAGTGCGATTTAAACACGCTAGAGCGTACTTTAAATGAGTAAAAAAGGGCACCAATAAAAAAAAAAACCTTTTTTGTTACCGGCACTGAAGTAAATCATTTCCCTTAGGCCTTTGTCGTCTTTGTGAGTTTTTGAAGTAAAACGGTAAGGTGGTAAGGGGGTAAGCTGGTGAATGCGTTACGAAAAGTGGTGATGTGTTACAAAAAGTGGTGATGTGTTACGAAAAGTGTGATGTTAGCAAAAGTGTGATGCGAACAGTAATCGATGCGAACGGTGATCGATGGCGAGGTGAACGGTCGGGCCTTTACGCACGCTTGACTTGGGAAGTGATAAGGATAAGGATGGTCACCCCAAGGTCGTAGGTCACTCCAAGGTCGTAGGTCACCCCAAGGTCGTAGGTCCCCCACGGTCGTAGGTCACCCCAGGGTCATAGGTCACCCCATTGTCGTACGTCACCCCAATGTCAACGTTAATGTCAATGTCAATGTCAATGTCAATGTCAATGTCAATGTCAATGTCAATGTCAATGTCAATGTAAATGTCAATGTCAATGTCAATGTCAATGTCAATGTCAATGTCAATGTCAACGTCAATGTCAATGTCAAATGTTTTTTAAAGTTAGTTAAGTCTTACTTCAGTCGTGTGGTCTAAAGCACACTTTTTTTTATTGATATTCCCGAACAGGGGAATAATGCGGGAATTTTCATCTAAATGGTGAAATTACCAGATTAGCAAATGAGATTGTTGCCTACATTGAAATTTTTGGTTATTTACAAATGTACGTATTAATTAACAAACAGAGAATTCTGAGGATGGAATGTTTAATTTTATTAGAAATACCAAACAGTACCAGCGATAAGCCAGCTGCAGGTCGATAAGCGTATGATGTCATGGTGCATACAACAAATGGTGCGGCAGTAGGAATTGTACCGTTTATATTCGAATATTATGAATTGTACTGAATTGTGTCACGATTGTACAGTTTTACCATGTGAATTTCCTCCTCCGACTCACCGTCTCCTGTGAGCCACATAAGTGATGTGATTCTTGGATTATTATTAGATTCAAATTAGTTGCAAAAGACCTAGCGTCTCTTACAAGAAACATACGATTCTGGAAAAACCGAGCAAAAATGTTTTTTTTTTAAATGAAATTAATTCGTATGATTTTTATTTCTTTGGTGTATTCAATAATATTGTTATTTAATCTATAAAAACAGTTTATTATAAACATGTTCCGATATGTAATTATTATAACGCGTGACAGCTTTTTCGCCCTCTGAAGGCATTATCACGAGGAAATATAAAAGAAATTAAAATTAAAATAATAATGATAATAAGAATTATCATAGCATAAATTAATTAATTATTAATTGCATAGCGTGGATTCACTAGATGATCATTTGGGAAGTGTGTGAAAGGTTTTAGTTTTTCCTGTGGGGAAAATTTAACCCGGACATTTAAATCTGAGGTGGTAATAAAAAAATAGAATTTTTATATACCCCCCCCCCCCCCTCCACGGCGCTTGAAAATCTGTGGTTGAAGTACCCAAATATGGGGGCGGCGAAATTTTTCGCTTAGGGTTTTGTCAGTAAACGGTAGATCTTGTGTCTAATCAAGTTGGCCACCCCTGCTATAGATGAAAAGCATTGACAAAATACATATAATATAAAAGTACACATCCAGTACAGTACAACTCCATCACTTTTGGTGATCATTCAATTGAGGCTTGAATTTTGTGTCCTTGTTAAATGCCAATTCTCGTTCCGTCTCAGCTTTTGTTCAAATTATGATCAGCTGACAAGCATAATAACATGACCGCTAAGCTTGACAGCTGATTATAATTTGTTAAAATGCTGAATCGAGCTGATAATTGGCTTTTAACGGGGAGCATTCAAATGTCTATAATCTAATAAATATGGAAATAAGGAACTCCAGTGAAAAATATTCTGACTTAAAAAAAATATGTGCATATAGACCAATAAACGCTGATTCTGAATATATAAGTTTTATTTAATAATATTAAACGCAGAGTTTTTAAAAAATTATTAAAAAGTCCATTTTTAATTGGGTCGTAAAAACACGCCGTCAAGGTGACGTCACTGTTCGACATGTCGTGACGTCAGCGTAAAGTCATTGTATGGGAATCTATGACATGACACAAGTCATCGTATTAATTTATTCGTTTATTTACACACTGTTTATAGAGATTTAGTTATTGTGTTTATTGAAACATTATGTAGGCCTAAACAATGTTTTAAAAATAAAGGTATCTCTTATTAGTTTATCTCTATTATTGAAAACATTAAAAAACTACTGCACAAAAAATAGTAATGCTATTTCTAGGGAGAATACTTCGAACAACGGAATTCAAAATGGCGGCAGTAGATCAGCTGATTGCCCGATCCTATACTAATTTTTTAGGAGTGATGACGTCACACGATTCACCATACGTATGGTGGTTTTCGGGGGTCTTGAAAAATTAAAACCTTGACAATTATTGTAACTATTAAAACTAACTCTAAAAATAAAATTAAAAATGCAGTTATTTAAGTTAGAAGGTTATTCATTAAAAACAACGGACTGGAGTTATCTATTGTCGAATTGACGATCATTAAATTTATTGTGGTCTTAATTCTAATGGATACCAAATGATAGCAGGAGTTGTATAAATAGTTTGGATTAAAAAGCTATATTTTATGTCGTTTAAAAGGAAAAGTTCACATAACCACAAAATAGAAAATAAATCAGAGTAATTGGCAGATTTTAGCGCACATCAAAGTTTCAACATTACTTTGAAGCGTCTGCACTAAAATTTATGTGGAATGGTTTTGTAACTTATTCTCATTACCGGTCCATTAACGGCGGTATTAGTAGGTCATAGAGGATTAAGTGTTCCACGAAGTACTACTTTAGAATGGTAATAATCTTAACTATCAATATGCAAATTTGTTTGATGTTCGAAGCAGCTACATACATCACCAACGGTAAAACCCCGAAGTTCTCCGTAATATTCCTGTCAAAAAAGTTACGAGGACTGTCCGTAAAATAAGGTCTCCAGGGTGATGTGGTCACGAGGAACGATTTTACGCGCGATCCGGCAACACTGGCATGTAGCCTGGTTCCCTCACGCCAAATGCCCACCATGCTGCACTCTCTGTGACGCTTAGTCTCGGAGTGGCAGTCGTTCGCGATCGAGCTTCCGCTCGCCGCACCCGCCAGGTTTGAATTACGCCCTGTAATTCGTTTTTTTCGGAGCTGTGTGATATGTTGTATCAGTAAGAACACTATTGACGAGATTTTGACAAAGTGTTGACTATATAACATCCACTATAGTGGCAAGATTCCGGACATATTTAGGGATAGTACCCAGAACTAAAAACTAAATTTCTTAAATATCTCGTTTTCAAATCAAACTTTACTGTGTCTTGTTTTCTGTTGTTGTTTTTTTGTTTGTTTTCACCGTCTTAGTACGGTTGGTATGTATTCTTTTATTTTATTTTCTATGTTTTATGTTAACCTTTTGTGTGTAATGTACATTATATATATTCTGTCCGTCTAGTATGATTTAAATGTAACTTCTTTATGATTTCAGTTTGGGTAGTAAAACTCGTTGTAAACATACCGTTATAGTTATTTCCATTGTTTGGCCCTCGAATGTGCAATAAGGTCTGGTCAGACCTTATTGATTTGAATAAAATCTTTAACTTTTTTCTGCCTTATAAGAATGAGACGGTTTTACGACTTCCTCAAAGTCGGTGCGGCGAACGTAGCGGGCGCAGAAACAGCCCGATTTTGTATATTTTGTGGTGGAATTTTTTTCTAAACCGATGTAATGTAGAAACACTAAAAGGTCTGGGCAGACCTAACAAATATTTTGCACGTAGTTGGTATATGTTCTCATGATTAGATGCTTTCTAGAAAGTTTTTTCATGTAATTGTTTTTGTCGCGTATAAAATTGAAATAAATTTAGTTTGGCAGTTCTAAGCAGAACAATGAAAGGAGACGTTAGATCATGTGGAAGAACGGGCTAGAAACCAAAGGTACGCGCATACCCGTTTATCTTACAGGCTATGGCTGTTTTCAATATACTCATATATCTCACAAATACTAAATACTAATCATATTTCTATACTAATGAAATATATATCTAAGGTCTGCACAGTTGCTTGTTGTATCACTCGCTGCCTAACAGATCTCGCTCAGCTCTCGGAAAGTGGTGGGGTCCCCTCCAAAGACCTTGTTGTATCACTCGCTGCCTAACAGATCTCGCTCAGCTCTCGGAAAGTGGTGGGGTCCCCTCCAAAGACCTTGTTGTATCACTCGCTTCCTAACAGATCTCGCTCAGCTCTCGGAAAGTGGTGGGGTCCCCTCCAAAGACCTTGTTGTATCACTCGCTGCCTAACAGATCTCGCTCAGCTCTCGGAAAGTGGTGGGGTCCCCTCCAAAGACCTTGTTGTATCACTCGCTGCCTAACAGATCTCGCTCATCGGAGGGATAAACTTGTTTCGTCTAACAGTAGGTACCATTTCACAACTTGTTACGTCTTGTAACTCTTGTAGGTATTAAATTTCGGGAAGCTCGACATAATATTACAGTATTACACGCATAAGTTGGCGGTGGCGTAAACATGAACTGACGCTTTATCTTTATATTTTAATCTGCTAACCATCCCACTATCGTTACGTCATGGACGACAGCACTCTCCTTTTTCGCCGACTTATACGTGTAGCACTGTAACTACATAACATTATTTCCCAAAGGAAAAGATTTGAGAGTGTAAAGAAACTAACACCCGTTTCTGTTTCGCTGAAAATGTTTGCACGTCGTTATCATTTTATATTTTTGAAATGTAACTGGAGTGTTTGCCTTCCACTCTGAAATAAGCAAATATATGATTTGTAATCCTTGGAACCTTTAACGACATTGTTTATCTAATTATTCGATAAATTTTCAGGAAATATATTTCCGCAAATTTTTCATGTGCAATGCTAATAATCTTACATTTTTATTTAATTACTAGCTGGTCCCGGCATGCGTTGCTATTCCATTTAATAAAGAAATTGTTTCTCCCTGAGTGTCCTTTCCCATTCGTCCCGTTCCCCTTCTGCCTCCCCTTCTTCCCACTCCGTCACCTCCACCTTCCCTCTCCCCACTCCACTCCTCCCCTTCCCCCGTCCCGCGAACCCCCCTCCCGAGTTGCCCTCCCCCCTCACAGGTTCCCCTCCCGCCTACCCGTTCCCCTTCCATCTTCCCCGCCTTCGCTCTTCCCTTTCCCGCTCCCTCGTCCCGCCAACCTTCCTCCCGCGTTCCATATATTCAATCCCAGTACCTACATTCAGTTTTTAAACAGCCCGCGTACCACCTTTTGCAATTTTTATAGGTACCTATTTAAAATATCTAAAATTCTTGATTCGATTCAAACTATTAGGGGAGTACCTACTTTAAATAAATTTATCGACTTAAAGATTTTCAAAAATAGAATCCTGATTTAAGATGCCATTCTCAAACACGCAAACTGTCAAACGTGCGATAGTCGTTTAGGTTAGTAATAGGTTTTCTGAAATTATCCAAGTTTCTGCGCAATTTTCTTAATTTTTCTCTCCGTAAGAACCATCCTCGTACTTCAAGGAATATTCTAAAAAAAGAATTAGCGAAATCGGTTCAGCTGATCTCGAGATTTGCGCTTACCAACACATTTAGCGATTCATTTTTATATTATAGATTGCCCAAAGGGCTTTTTATAAATATAGGTAAGTAATATATATATATATAATGCCAACTTATATTTCCATTATGAACAAAAAATGCCAACTAATATTTTCTATATGTATGAAAATTCACAATATGTTTCAATATGTACAAAAAAAATGCCAACTTATATTTTCATTATGTATAAAAATTTTCCATCATGTACAAAAATGCCAACTTATTATTCATTATGTATAAAAAAAATTGATCTACATACATTCAATTTGTAACAACTGTTAAGTATATATACCAAGTACTGTCAATATGATAGTGCTCCCTCTCTAAACACGAGAACTTCTCAATTAGGGAGGTATTGTTACCACTAATATTATATATTATATATATTTTGGTTAATTGTAGGTATATTATATGTATTGGTTAATAAAAAAAAAATATATATATATAACTTTAACTTGAGACATAATTTTGGACATGAGAAAGAAATTATAAAATTGAAATTATAATGGATACATTATGTAAACATGAAATAAAAAAATACAATAAACCTTTTTTAGCGATCAGATAGCATTACAAAGAGACAGCAAAAGGTTTAAGAATAGAGTTGGAATAAGTTTTGGATAAAAATATATTTATCGCAATTACTAATAGGAATTACCTATTTACAATTTGAGAGGCGGGTATGGGTACCGCCGCCTTGGGGACCATTTATTGGATAACCAACACATCTGCCATAGGTCACCCCAAGTGGTTCGATCTTCGATCAAGGATATCCTTGGTCGAAGGGTTCGATACGTTTTGTGTGGGTATAAGTTTGTCTGGGTCTTGGCGGCGGATGTATTTGCCCACCTAAAGCATAGCGGACTGGACCGGGAGAGGGTTGAGGGAGGTTTTTTGAACTCTCCAGCCGGACTCTCTCATCTATCACCTTGGATGGATTCATATGTCCGTCACTCCTGGACACACTGACCCCTAGATTCCTACCCATCCCTTATACCTTTTTCTTTCCCAGAACTTCTTCTCCTTCCTTTCCTTAAAAACCCTCCACACAGCATCTTCAAAGATGACATTGGCGCGGAGGGAAATAATTTACTCAGGGTCACCTGTGTGTGATTTATTACACCATATAAGTATGTATAATATATCAGTAGAGATCTGATGACCACCATTCTGAATTTTAAAGTTAATTTTGTTTACATTAACTCCACACAGGAGGCCCTGGGGAAAATAATTTCCCTCAGGACTATGTCATCTTTGAAGATGCTTTGTGGAGGGTCTTTTTGAGGAAAGGAAGGAGTGAACGTGGGTCTTGAAGAGACCCATGTTGTAGGAGGGAGGAAACACAGAGGCCGGCAAACCGTTCCACAGGCGAGCCGTTGAACTCAAGAACGAGTCATAGAAACGACCCGTTCTCATGTGACTAATGTCAACCGTGTACAAATGTTGGGCGCGTGTTTGGCGTGTTTCCCGACTGTGCACCGGTGCCGAGGGGATTAATGACGCTATTTCCTCAGAGCATCTTCCATTGTAATACCGGTAGAACAAGGACAGCATTCCCACCTGACGCCTACGCTCTAAAGATTGCAGTCCGTCTGTTAAGATGGGAGAATCTATCAAACGGACCGCCCGTTTCTGCACAGAGTCAAGGGTTTTTTTTTAAAGGTATTTTGGAGCTCCAGACCAGAGATGGCTGCCAAATTCAACCGTGGGGCGCACTTGCGATTCGTACAGGGTTAGCAGTTGTGTACTATTAAAGTATCTGCGGGCCCTTTACAGTACGCCCAGTTTCTGAGAGGCTAACTTAACTTACTTTATTTAATTAAAAATGATTCATTTAGACACCTATTGATTGGGCTCTTAAATACGTAAATACAAAATATATTCACGAATGATAGTCGTACATAATAAGGATTATTATTGCATATTAATCGAAACAATGTTATTAAAGGAAACAATGTTATCAAAATAATAAATGTTGGCAGAGCAAAAAAAATAAAAATGTCAGCCATACGATGTAATCTCTGTGAACAGGATTTTCTTTAGGAATTATTTGCTTAGCCGTGTTTGCTGACCAGATCTAATTAGCCGGGTATTTTCCAACCTTCTATTTCCCATCTCATTTCCTTCATTCATTCTCACAATATTTTGTTGGTTGGGGATGCTGTAATCCCAGTCTCCGGCGCTGTTGGTTCTATTGTGCGGTAATCACGTTTTTTTAAATATCATTACTTTGAAGTCGTTTAAATCATCCCTTAAAGTACGTCGAACTCAAAGAGGAGAAATTGCCTTTAAAAATAAATTGCACTTAGATGTTCCTGAAACCACGTCATATAAATGCTAATGCAAGTTTTAAAACCAAAAATGCATTAGAAAGATCACAAGCCGTTTCACCATGTTACAAGCTGCGCGCTTGTTCAATTTAACTTCGCTATATCCCTTGCCCCAAGAGCATCTAAGCTTTTTTAATCCATTTTATGCATAAGAGATTTTGCCGTAACGACAACATAAAGTTCTATCCAGGAACTGGGGGATTGAGCTGTCTTTTGTACGTGAGGCATTACGATCTTAGACATCTCTGGATAAGGGTACGAGCTTTAGAGCTTTTTCATTGCGCAGTAAAGCCTATTCTAACAGAAGCCTTCAGGAATTAATTCATTATTCAGACGTTAGAAGTTAGTTAATAGCAAGTAACTATGAGAAGTTACGTGGGAAATGATAATGGCATTCAAATATTGTACTCGTTGATTCGTAGTTTAAGTAAATATCTTCTCGGTTGGGGTGAGTTCGCCAACACCGAAACAAAGTTTAAGGAATTGATATTTGAATGTTCGAGATAAAACTGAGTACCTACAAGTTCGACATTGTTTTAAAATCATTCATACAGGAGGTAGATATAGGAATATATTTATTAATAAACAAAAATTTTAACCAAACAAAAAAACGACTTCAAAAAATGCACTAAAAATTAAAAAAATAATTTCGTATTCTTCTACAACTTCATAATCAACTTACTTTTTCTAATCATCAATATGTAGGTACGATTGTTACTTTTGGAGTCGGTGTCAGTCAAGGTAGGTTTGTAACTACATACTCGTACATAGTTATAGGTGAGATGTGCTTGTATCGCACAAGCGACTTGATGAGGCGAGAGGCAAGAGCGGGGCCGCGGCCGGCGCGGGGAGCTGTCAAGTGAACACACCAGGCCGGGTACCTTTGCTGACACCGACTCCAAAAATAACAATCGTACTTACATATTGATGATTAGAAAAAGTAAGTTGATTATGAAGTTGTAGAAGAATACGAAATTATTTTTTTACTTTTTAGTGCATTTTTTGAAGTCGTTTTTTTGTTTTGTTAAAAATTTTGTTTATTTTTTGATTTTTAGTGAATCTGAAGTACACTAACTAATTTGTCTGGATATGGGTATACCTACTAAACGTGCTGCTCATATGAGACAGACATAATTTGACCATAGCGACGTTAAGGTCATATTAAGATATTCGGCCGAGTTTCGTTAATTTGTCATGGATTCGATAATCAGAATCTAACCAAACTCTCATCAAATTACCCTTGAAGTACATCCTTTCCAATAAAAAAAGAATCATCGAAATCGGTTGGCGTGATATTGAGTTATTCGTCCATTTGTCGCGCACATACTTAATGCAAATTTAAGACTTTTATGGTTTTCTCATAGATGCTGTTGTCGGAACTGGACCAAATTAAAATGGGACCACACGGGAAGCACTAGCTTTCAAATAAAAAAAGAATCATCAATATCGGTTAACCCAGTCAAAAGTTCTGAGCTAACAAACATAAAAAAAAAAAAAATAAAAAAAAAAATACAGTCGAATTGAGAACCTCCTCCTTTTTGAAGTCGTTTAAAAACTGGGCATTTAACAATTTACAATTTAAACAAATAAACGTAACGCAAAGTAGATTGAAAATACTTGAGATGCCACGAATAGTGATTTTGCCGAATACCGAATATTCGGCTAGACTCTCGGCTGAAGCGATTCGGCGGCCGAATATTCGGTGACACTTTCGTGGGTGACAGGTTCCGACCTGCATCATTGGATTGTGTGCGGTAACCACACCGTGAGCGTATTTGTTTCATTTGCGAGTAGGTCGTGCCACAACACGCATTATTTGTTGATTATTACATCAAATTGTGTTACTTATGTATATTGTGTACACATTAAAAAATACGTTGAAACTTGCAGTGTGTATATCTTAAAAATACATGAAAACTGTTCGCCTAGATCGGATAGCAGACCCTTACAAGTGGTGGTCAGCAAACGCAAAACGGTATACCAGCCCAGCAGAATTTGCTAAGATTTATTTATCATATCCCGGGAGCAATGTAACAGTGTAGTGAGCGACTTTTTTCGGAAGCAGGTATAATTTATGAAGAAAAGCGCAATATTTTGCCATCAACAAATGCTGAAAAATTGTTTTCATTTGTCACTTAACACTAATATTTTTTAAGGATTAAATATGCTGATTTTTTGTTAAAATATTTTTTTTTTGTAATATTGGGCGTTTTTTCATGATTTGGTTTTACATTGGAGGACCCACCACTTACCCGTCCTGGTATAGGTAACAGATGGTTACCCCTTCAAGGCTCTTGCAAGGACTCTAATTTTTTGGGTAAAAACGACTCTACATTTGATAACGAAACTAGCCCTCCAATGTCCCTGCATACGTTGTTAGTAAGCAGTATGCAAGTGCTTAGCGGGAAATACAGATACAATATGTGTTAGTGTGACAAAATATAGACAAGACAATGGGACAGGTTAGTGAAAGTCCACGAGGTGGCAAGCGCTGGGTGATTGTATACAGCGTATCCTACAAGCACCTGTTTGGGAAGAAGACACAATAGATAAGTAATAAGGGAATGGCAAACGGTTGGGAGTCCTCTTCAATCGATTGGCAGTCCCAGCAAGAATGCGCATGACATTCGGTCTAGTCGTGAACCACACTCAGCTTCCGCGCCCCTTGGCCGGTCCCTCGGTGATGCCTCAAAGAAAAGTAAATGGGAGATTGGGGGGAAATACCCGAAGACCCTAAGGAATTCAGCGTCGAGTAGCCGGAGGCAAGGCGAAGGAGAGCCGAGGTCGCCCCCCCAAACCTAAAGCCTGCACATGATTTGGTTGGTATTCGGTCGAATAGTTCGCAATATTCGGTCGAATACCGAATATTTAAAAAAGTAGTCGAATAGGCCGAATATCGAATAGCAGCCGAATATTCGTTGCATCTCTAGAAAATACGCTTGTTATCTAATAAAACAATTATGCGAATGCATGACCATTTGATAGAAGTTTCAAAATTTGATCGAGTTTTACTGGTGTGCCTCGTAATTCTATTATTCCCATAATTCTCCGTAGAGAGGAGATACCACATTTATCATGAATACGATTGTATTTAAAACAAGCGATTACAAACCACAAATTGCAATGTTGATTAACAATATTAATGTATCGTTCATTTCAGCGACCATAATCATTATTATTAATTGAGAGGATCAATAACCCATATATGCCCAGAACTATTTTTGGTTTCCGATCATTTTCAATCTAGGATATGTGGGTCCCTGAAGGATTGTTTTAAAGACTCTCACTGAAATTTTGAGGTGCGAGTGGTGAAGGTGTTGTTTTTTTAATGGGTCGAAAACGACCCCAGGGTCAAATGCATTACCTCAAATTCTTGTTGAATAAAAATGCCATTATTTTTATTAATTCTTTATTTATCGACATCATTCGTAATTTAAACAGAAAAAAAAACAGGTGAGGTTACTCAAGAAGAACTAAAAAAAAAAAAAAAGTTACTCAGAAAAAAAAACATTTTGATTGGCTGTATACCGTGTTCAATCGATAATAGAGTCACAATGCCACTATCATTCCATCTAACAGCACATATCCCATTTGTTTCATCTAATTGGTAAGTAATCGTTGTATCCTCTCGCTTCTTTTTGGCATTCTTTTACATCCTAGTGGGCAGTTTTCAATACGATTATTACTCACCGTACCCTTGAAAAACATATTTTTATTATTTTTGGATAGAGTTGTAGGTAGTGACCTAGGTAGGGGCTTAATCCACTCACAATTGTTCCTAGTTCCTTCACCCAAGTGCACTCCCCATCCGCTTAATGTCTCCTTCCACGCCTCCTTCAGTGCTCTTCCCCGTGCTTGTCCACGTGCCCTACCACGCCTGTCTTATTTCGGTGATAATGGTGATGTATTGTCAGATTTTCCTCAGCAAATGGATGCCTCAAAGAAAGACTGGCAGGTGCGATTAACTGTTGACGGGATAAATGATGGAAAATGTACCTTCTTCATCGCCGGAATCACCTTCCGAGACCCTGCTATTGCCATGTGGGTCAATAAAAACATCCCCACCTTGAATCTCATCGTCAACGTCCAAATTTTCCAACACCTCTATAATGTCGTTCGTAGAAATGGGTCTTCTATTCCTAGAAATAAAAAATAGCAATTGAGTATACTTTTGCCCGAGGGGTATTTAGCGACCCATTAAAGTTTTGACAACTATATCTGTGGAATAAAATATTTATTTCGAATTCATCCATTTGCAATAGATAAGTTAACTATCTAATTTTTTAATAACATCAAAATAATTAGTATGTTTACAAAGAAAAATATATAACTTACATTATTCTCAGCAAAACCGGATTTTTTCACCAACTTCAACTGAGTCATGAATTGAACTGTCACCAGAAATAACAACTTTGACCGTTTTTAAGCAAAACTGTATATTTGTTTTAGTAGATAGTACTTTCACCCATCCACAGAAAGTACTAAGTGTCGTAAACGAGCGGTTGTGTTCAACAATTTGCTACTTTCCTACAGCCTGTTTTTAGGACAAAAATGACCCACTGGGCATATATGGGTTAATAGAAATGATTAGAAAAGCAATCTCAATTCATTCTCATCTTCTATTGTGTCAGACTACCTCAGAACTTACCTTAATTTAATTTTACTAACTACAAGGACTTGCCAACACACATAATAATCCTCGTATGGGTATAGTATTAATACGCCTTATTTTGGAATTTATGTAAACCCATAATATCCACTTGCTTACGTATAATTAAAACGAGTATGTAAGTGAAGTACCTAGTTTTAGCGTTCCTTCCTGAGCCTTATTAGCAGAACGATGTCACAGGTTTTCTCAAACATACAAGACTCTTAGGACTTGGTGTAAATTTCACCCATAACAAGAAGCTTTTGTTACTTACATATGTACGTTGTCACGATTTCCACCTACGTTTCTCCAATAATATGCTACATTTATACGAGAAGGAGTTACAAGGTTTTCATAATTATTAAAAAACAAACTGGTTCTAGATTTTTAAAATACTTAATTCGATACGTTACAGCATGCATCAGCGATTACTTTCTACAAATAATGACATAATTATATATATTGAATTGCCTGGTACGCAGGGTAAGGATTTTTTTTACATCAGCTCCACGTAGTAGGTCCTGCCGCGTGGAGGAGTTTATTGAAAGGAAGAAGAGAAAGCTCTGGGAAGGAAAAATGAATAAGGTGGATAGGATCTGTGTTCAATGTGTCCAAGAGTGACGGAAGTATAAATCTATCCCTCCCACTGCGGTATTAGGCTATAGGTCAAGAGAGTCCGGCTGGAGAGGTCAAAAGGACTACGTCAACCAGTCCCTCCCGATAAGGCCTGCCACGTAGTAGGTGGGCAAACGTATCAAACGCCAAGGCCTAGACAAACCTCATCCCACGAACCCGGGCACCTCTGCTAAGTCACCAAACGTAGCGAACCACTGAGGACGACTTGGTGCAGAGGTGTTGGTTATCCAATAAATGATTCCATACCAGCCTCCCAAATTGTATATATAGGAAAGAGTGTGAAAACCATACACTTACCCTTGTCCGCTTGTTGTTTCTCAAGGCTTCTCTCAAACATATGGAGCAGTTATCTCTTAAAACCAGTGTTATAATTCACAGTTCAATGAATGCTGAGGTTTTGTTTGGGGTTCGGTCAAAGGAATGCTTTTTTTACGTAATTCCATTACAATTATTCAAAACCATTTAATTTATCTGTCGGTACCAACTGGCGCAACTAATATATACTTTTCAGCTATATGCCATGCTTGTTTTACTTTATTTCCTGAAGCCTTGCTCTAAAAGTAAACGCGAGAGTCCCCCGGTAGTTGTTTACTTTAAATTCAATGACAAAGGAGACACTAACGGGCAATACAAGGCATCTCGTACCTTAATCACTGAACGCAAGGGGACCCACCTACACGCTGAACAGACAATACTTAGAACTTTGATCTGTACCGATAAAATTCTATTTAATATTATAAAGGCGAAAGTTTGTTACTCTTTCACGCAAAAACTACTGAATGGACTTTAAAAATTCTTTCACCAATAAAAAGTTACATTATTTGCGAGTATTAAAGACTGTATATATCGGTAGGCTCTGGCGTTATGAAATTATTTATCATACGTTTTCTGTCCCTAACAAAATCGAGTTATTGCGAACGTCGCAAAGAAAACAAAACAAACGGTTGCCGTGGAAACGATGTTGGCGTCGTAGTTAATATCTATCTTTAAAAATGAATCTCCGAAATGTGTGTGGGCGCATAAATTCCGAACGATTGCACGAAATTGGATAAGTAATTCTTTTTTTTTGTAAAACTAGTGGTGAGCTCTGGCATTATGAAATTTGTATAAAAATTGCAATAGGTGGCAGAGGGGGGAGAGGGGGGGGAGGAGGCGGAGTGGAAACACCCCTAATACCATGCGAGGTAGCCGCGGAAAAAGGTAGTATATATATATATATATATATAAAAAGGCTTATGTAACGAATTCTGTTCAAGAAAGATTTTCTACATTTGAAATTTTTTAATCAATTTCATAAGAAGTAAGTTTAACATGACCTTACTTCGGATACGTCGACACACCCACAACGTACTTTTATCGTAGTGTCTCTTCAGTACATCTACTCTTCCTTGTCCCGGGAAGCCTGCTAATTAAGCATTTATGGCTAATGAAACGTGACTAACAGAGTGTTTTATGGTGGTGTCCATAAGCTACTAACATTTTATTTCATTATTGTATATTTGAATTCTAACCAGCCTTTTTTAATCTGTTTGATTTCTGAAATTTTATGAATCGGTTTTACTTTCCTATTTTTAAACAAAAGAAAAAATCAGATTGGCGCTGTAAGAACATTGAAAAAAATACTGTGAAAAAAATCTTTGAATATCTTTTATTTTTCTATTTCATGTTGTAGCGCGCTGTATTTGGTCCGACGCACGGATCCGAATACTTTCTCCCTCACATAGCGCCGTCTCGCTTGGCGACTTTCGGCTCACCACCCGGACAAGAAGACACCCCATTGGCCGAGCTACCCCACCCCTCCGTCATCGGCCGGCACGACCCTGCCCCAAAGGGTATAAATATAACACCGTGCAGGCCTATATGGAGCCAGAGTATCCAGTCTCCTGATTAACTAAGCAACAGAATCCTAGTGGTCATTGCCCAAGTTAAACCCTCCCCAGTACCAAGTCGAGGGAGCCCTCTGGGTCCTCCTTGGGAATTCAAGTAAGGGAACGTACCCATACTACGTGACACTTTTAGGGGGGGGGGGGGTCTTCAAAAGGTCACGCTCCATACAAATGAGCGGCGGGTTCCTTAGGATTTTGGTCACCGGGGGGGGGGGGGGGGGGGGGGGGGGGTTAAAAATTGCAAAAAGTTGGTCACGTAGTTTGGGTACGTTCCCTAACAGCGCCCTCGGGGACATTACTTGTAGGGAAACCTTAACCTTCCCCCAATCCTCCCCAGTACCAAGTCGAGAGAACCCTCTAGGTCCTCCTTGGGAATTCAAGTAACAGCGCCCTCGGGGACATTACTTGTCGGGAAAACCTTAACCCAACTAAGAGACCACGGGTCCTCTGTTGAGGTTATTACGCTAAGTGTTTAGCGAGAACGTTAGTGAACATTGTTTAAACTTGATTTAAAAAAGTGATTTTACTTTGTGCTACAACTTTCCTGTACTCTGTTTTTTACTATAAGCTGTGAACCCAGTATATAAGAGAAATTAACTGACCAACGCTGAAAGACTATTTTCTTATAAATACCCTGCCACAATGTTTCATTGAGAGTTGTACTTCTCCATTAATCGTCTCTTGAATTTTTAATAAGAATTATTTTTTATTTGTCGCTCCTTTTAATGTACCTTACTATGATACAGCAGTATCACCATATTCAAGTCTACTAAAACATTTTTAGACAGTCGATGATGAAAATCTAAAATTTGAGACCCTATCTGTTCAGGGTGAATCTCTCAAAAGGTTACGCCTGCAGATCTACATTTCAAAAGCTTTTCATTTCATCGCTTTGTTTAGCATTGTAATTGGTCCGACACTCCTGGCTTTTGACACCAATTGTGATGAACCCTACCTAGCTGATTTACTTTTCTAAGCTTCTACCTCGTAGTTTAAATCTCGTAGCTCCTGTCTCGTAGCCACGCTCATAATTCTACCCTTATGTCCTACTGATCACACCACTAGGTATGATGGCCTGACTCAACCCTCCTTTCGGTTTATTTCTACCTCAGGCTCGTGATTTCTAAACCCCTATACCTTATAATCTAGCTAAACCTACCCTATCTTCTTAAATCCCTGCGATTTTCTCACAGTAATCAAGATTCAAGATTTTAGTTCACATTATTTCTATAATCTGCGTTGTGTAATTTTTTTGTTTAGATTTTACATCTGTTTGCATACTTAATATGCACACATATGTAGAGAAGATAATGTATTACGTGTGGTAACCCCTAGATTCTTTTAGAGAAAGGGTGAGAATTTTCCGATCAATTTATTTTTATTATTTTAGAATATTTAACCGAGTTTGATAAACTAACCCCGCCTTAACTTTGTATCTATTTGATTTCCGTAGGAATTTAGTGTGTTTATTTAATTCTTCCTATCACCGCGGATACATCGATAACATAAACAACAGTTAATAAATTACATCATTTCAAGAAAGCAAACCTTACCTTACCGGTGTAGGATGATCGAACTCGAAGGTCCAGTTTTCTCAATTGAAGTCCTTGTCTGCAACTTCTCCTAACATAATGTGTTTGTAGTCATAGTTAGTGTTATTGGTTAGTATTCGCAAAACTGTTGAAATAGTAAGGATGGATGGATATGGGGAGGGGGATAATATGTTTGCTGAAAAGTCGGCTCCTCCGCTAACCAAGTGAAAACCGATGAACAACAATTACAAACTCGAATTCTCCCAGTACGTTTGCTAGGCTTGTCCTTAGATCCGAGTTTTACTCTCTTCGACGAGCGTCTCATGCTATGAAAGGGGCCCTTCACGCCAGCAGGGGGAATACCAAGTCTTCATGCCGTTTTTCTGTCCCACTCCGACTTCCGACGCCTCCGGGTTGAATTTAACTCTACTGAGTCTAGAAGGGGTATTTCATGTCTTCCCTTATCATGTCTCTATCCGTTAAATGTGGCGTAAGCTTGTGACGGGCAGATCCTTCCTCCCACGTGACCGACCCAGCGTTACACTCCACCTCTGACTAGCTGACATAAAACTCACCTCGTGAGCCTTATGTTTGCTTTCAGGTTCGACAAGACTCACGGTATGCGAATAACCTGTGGCTTTAATGCCGCGTCAGCGTACTGTCCGCATACGTCCTTCCTCTTCCCCGCATGCCCCACCTCGACAATACCGCCACAAGATCAAAGCCCTCCATTCGAGAAAGGTTGACACTTACATTTCCAGATGGCTCATACCCACATACAGGAGCCTTGAAGCTTACGTTCGTGAAAAGTTAGGATACAGGACTGTATGAGTATTTGAACACCAGTGTTTTTTAAATGAGGTCACTAGCTCCTCGTGTATTAGGTATTTAGGATTTTTGGGTATTTATGGGTTCTTGGATACCTACTTGCTATAAGAAAGATTTAAAATGAGATAAGTCAAGTTGTCATTGAATCAATGACCTCCTGAATAATCTTTGAGTTTGAAGCTAGTCGCAGTACTTTACTTTGCGAAATTTTGCGCGCGGAATCAATGCTACCTATTAGCGATCGCTCTAGTATAATCAGTTGTTTAGAATTGAGTGAATTTAACGTCGATTTTTCTTTCACATATTGGGCGAAGTTTCCGTTCATGCTATGATTGATAAACCCGCCCCTTGACTTTTGTGCTTTTGTTTTGTTTATTCGTTGATGGAATTTAGGTGACCGTGTCATTGAACTCTAATCGAAATTTTAGATACACAATCGAAGGTCATATAACATACCCTAATCTCGTCGGTGAAAGGATTCGGTAGGTACTAGTTATACCTATCAATTTGCTATTTCTATTGATTTTAGCGTTACGTATTTCATTTCTCATGGTTATTTGTTTGTTTAATTTATGTGTTGTCGTTAATTATTTTCCCTCGTCTTATTATTATTATTATTATTCAAGTACGCCAATGTAATTACCTAGAATGATTAAGAGGCACACTCCTATCACATCTTGTAATACCTAATTAAACTGTGCCAATAGTTAATTAACTCCGATGAACGAAAGACCGATATTAAATAGGTACATCATTTTTATGGTTTGTTTGTTTACTCTTCACACAGACGACCTTCGGTATACTGACCTACTTTGGAGATTGTTTATTTCTACGGTCATTGTCCTTTTGAAACACAATTCATTGGTTAACTAATTCTTTTATATTTTACTTGTGCTAGCTTTGCCCAAACATTGGTCGTTTAAGTAGGTACTTTGCTAACCTAAGAGGTATCTGGATGACCTAGCTTCAACTAAGGTATAGTTTGCTTGACCTACATAGTTCTGAGAAATATAGGTATTTCGGTTACGAATCAAACTGATATCGTATGTCGCCTATCCTTATACGCGCTTATGTAAACAATAGACCTACCTAACTAAAACAAGTACTTGTATAACCTAATTTATAAGTAGGTATTGTTTGTTTGACCTAATTTTGAGATGCATGTATACTCCCGCACACGAAATATAGAATAAAGAGCTTCCACGATAGTCATTTATTACGATAGTCATTTATTACGCCTCGATTCGTTTTATATGAGTTATAATAAATTAGCGTATTTACCTAACTGAAGAGAATATCTACATATGTAGACTAATTCTAGAATAGATATTTCCTGGTTGACTTGCTTTCGAGCTGGTGGGCATTGCTATCCTGCGTGGAAAAATAACATAATCTTTTAATTAGTATCAGCGTGTTAGTGACAAAACTCCAAAGCTCCGATTGATTTATTGGTGATGCACGCTCGTCCCTTTCTTCTTTGTCTCTGAAAATAATTAATAATTGGTTTTATCTTACCGCCCTCGATCGATTACAAATTTTTCCAGTCGGGACTTTCATAAATTCGACATTGTGATCGAGGTTTTCCCTTTTTTCGATTCCTAGCTAATGGATTCCCATCGGCCCTTTTTGAGAAAAGACTGATGGAAAAAAACTCTTCAAATATCTGTCTATTTAAGATTCACTTCGGTATTTCGCTTAGTTCCTCAACCTCGTATTAACTAATGGTTTATTTCTTTCGCCTTCGAGAGGTGATTCATCAAATAACAAGTCAGATGTTTAATTTTATTGTCCGGAATTAGGTAAATTATTATTTATTCTCAATATTTTAATATCATTTTAGAATTAATAACCGTAGATACGCACGTTTTCCAAGTGTACGAATTATTATCACTACTGTTTATTACAATTTCGTTATTCAATTCACAAAGAATTTTTAACCGCCTTATTATTGAACCACTGTAGTTTAAACGTGACTCGAACAATTCGTTATTGTTATTTATTTTACCTATGTCATGTTATTTAAAGTAAAGTTAAAGTTTTAATTATTATATCACCTATAGTTAATTTTAAAATCGCGTGTTATATTTTCTTTTATCCGGTAATTTGATTTATTTTAAGACACTGGATTTTTGTTAAATGTTATAAAACCACTAAATATAAGTTGTAAGAAAGAACCCCGAATGTCATTTAATTCTTATTTACTGACTTTAAACACTTTCATTATAAAACACCCGAACTTTCACGAAGTATTATTTAGGCACTTTTCCGGACTCTCCGTTGATCGTCTTTGAAAATTTTATTCCTCAATTTTAAAGGGAAAATAAAACACTGAATTTACTATTTTTTTGCAAACACTTGTAGACATTTTTCAACTCTACTAGAAGCACTAGTTTACTAGTCTTCTTCGCGCACTTTTACATTTTTCTTGATCGCGCACTTCCCGTTATTTCATCCGAACTCTCCCCCAATCTCCAAACGAATCCCCTTCTTTATCAAACCATGGTGTCTTAAAGACTTCTTAGAGCTCTCCTTTCATAGAAAAATGACTCCTCATCGCCCAGACTTTCATAGGAAAAGGCCCAAATTCGGTTCCTCCGTATATGACCTTTTGTCAAATCTCTGTTAATCTCCTATCTCATGTCTTAGAACCAAATTAGTTTAGTGTCTCTCTCTCGTAAAAAATCACATAAATTTTCTCATTGACAGGTATTTATATTTAAAAATTTCATGTACTTGCTCGTAATTCATTATTAATGTCCACACTATAAAAGTAATTGTTTTTTCTCTAAAGTAAATACTGTATCTCGCTTGTGTAATTTTGTTTACATCGTTTCGCTTTAATGATGCCCTTAATTGCTCGAAATCATGTTCTATAAAATTATTTGGATAAAGTCATATCAACAAAGTGATAGCCAACCTTTTTTTCCCTAGTCAAACGGTTAGCGATTCCTTCGACGGTTTACGCGTATTTCCCAGTGTCAGGCTATGTTTGACGGCCTCCGTAGTCCAGTGGCTAAGACTCTTGACTCACATTCCGGAGGTCGCGGGTTCGAACCCGGCATGCGCAAATAAATTTTATTTGATTAATTTGTGTTATTTCACAATTAATTCATTTAAAATAATATATAGTATATTTGCGGCATGTTCCAGAGTGGAAGATACTATCAGTATCGCCCTGGTATAAGACCACCATTCAGAATTGAAACGTTGCTTGAAAATGGCTTTAGCCGTGTTTAGTGACCAGATCTGAATAGCCAGGTACTTCCCAACCTTCCTCTTCCCCACCTCCTTCCCCTCCCCGCTACCTTCAGCCTCACAACATACCCCAATTGGGGATACCATAGTCTCACTGGCTCCAGACGGGAGCAGTTGAGATTCTTGTGCGGTATTCTCTGTAAAAAAAAAAAAAAAAGCATCCTTTCCTGTGATTTGATTTAATTGTAGAGTGACCAAAATGTACCGTGGCCTTTGACATGCCATATTTTCAATATCCTGTTTATCGTGAATAGTGTTGTCAGATCAGAGTAATCCTTATACCGGTAACTATTAAAGTCAATTTAAGTAGTTCCAATTAGTTTTCTTTTGAGATATTTGGCTCTAATAACTTCGTTTCACCATTCCATTCCCATATCAATAGGTTTTCCCACTTTTCCAGGTTATTATATTCAGTTTGTGAAATTTTCCGAGATTCTACCCGTTTTTTGTGATCATTCCAGATCGGTTTTAATTAAATCGACCCCTGGGACCATTCATGTTACGTTTCCGTGCCCTTATCGATGATTTTTCATTTATTTATTTTCAACATTTCCGCCTAAGATTTTCTTGTTTCCATTTAAAACGTTAGGTGCCCAAAACCTCCAGTTCTCGATCGCGCCTTAAATAAACACGACCCGGGTCAATAATCCTTCAACTCTTTGTCTTTAGTTCTGTTTACAATTCCGTTCGTTGAACTTTCGTTCCTGTGGGAAAGAATTCAAGGCCGCCCAAAATGATCAAAGTCCACTCTCTTATTGGTAGAATTTAAACTTCCTTTGTTCTCGATATAACTATGATATGGGGTTCCCTCGATCCAGTCTCTATGCAGATCTCTGTAATAGCTCCCAACTGCTCGGACAGATGTCGCCGAATGTACCATTTTCTCTACATAATATCTAGAGGGAAAAAAAAAATTCTTGTAGGCTTCTCGTAGGTTGAAGGTTGGCATTCATCACAGCATTCATATCAATGTTTTAATATCATAATACAGAGGAATAATGAAAACGTACTGAAAATTATACCGATTTGATTCTAAAATAATTACTTCCGAATACTAATGTTTTAAACATTACAATGCAATTATAACAAACCAGCCAAAAACACTCACCTAAATTAGAAATTATCAAAAATTTCTACCGGTTTGTCCACTTTTGAAGGTTGTTTATTGTTTAGTTATATATCGTCATGCTGTTAGTAATGACTACACTATCAGCAAGTTTTTTTGAAAGCGCTGACGCAATGAATTAAAAAATTGAGCTTTTGCTTGAAAGCAAGAATACTCTTTAGTTTCCTAATGGATTATTGATGGGACAAGCAACCTACATACGTAACTTCTGAAATCTGAATAATTGAGAAAACTACTGCTGAATCGTGACGTTAAAGCTCTGTTATGTTTTGTAGTAGAATCAAGTCAGTTGAGCGTTTTCAGATTTACTATCGAGGAAGATAAGCAACAGTATTGATTTTCGCTTCATATGACGAATAATATTAAAAGGCGTTATCATGTTTTGCAATTTATCCAGGTTTCCACTTAATACAGATAAAAAAGATGCACAGGATGTGAACGGACGTACTTGACTTTCTTTAATCCTGACGGTGATTGCTGACAAAATTTGGAGTAAAAAAATTTAACGAAATTTTAGTCTCCGATTACTCTTTTAACAAAAAATTGAGGCATTTTTCATTTATTTTTAGGTTGACGAATAAATGTTAAAATTAATAGAAAAAAATGACATCGGACAGCAAAATGACATGTACATTTTTTACTCCAAATATGCTGAGGAATCGCTCGAAACTCTAAAATCCCTCGGGTACGTTCTTTTATACATGAAACTACTATAATAATATTTTGTTACCTATCAAAAATTTGAACTTTACAATATTGAGTCAAAATCCACGAAAAACTGCAGAACTTTTAGCTTCCTTAGCAATTAGAGGGAGTTAATTAAATATTTTAAAACATTATTTATAATAAATATTGTTTTGTGTTCCCGATAAATTTGTTTTAGGAAGCCTAAAATCGTTGTAGTTTCTCGTAGGATAGCAATGAATAGTACTGTTAATACTAACGTTATTCAACATGTATTCTGCTAACATTTAATTTTTAAGTTGTAAATAAAAACTACGGTATTATAGACTACTAAAATCCAAATGAAACATAAAACAGAATTGGACATAGAAAAATATTTCCCAGTTGCAACAAACAACTACTAATTTATTTTTTAAGTCTTGTTCTGTTTCATGTTTCGCTCAGATTAAATTTAGTATTATCTTCTTATTCAATGAATCTAATTTTTACTATATACGCCTCCGTCCATCACCGTCTCCACAAAGCATTTAATCTCGAAACTTTTCTGTGATTTGTGACCGGATAAAATCAGGGAAACGCTCCAATTTAATCAAGATCCAATTTGTGTTTTTTACTCACTCTATTCTAAAGATATCCAACTGCCACTTCCGCACGCACTTCCGGCGGAAGGAAGCAGACCCAACACCCGGCCTCAACCCCCCAGACTGTAATGTAACCAATAAGGCAGTGCGGCTGTTTATGACGGGATTGTTTGAATTTCATATCGGTAGTGAAAAGCTCCATGGAAACTGTTTTATAAATAATTAAGTTATTGCGACAAGAGCTTTTAGCGTAATTGAATTGTGTTAATATAATTTACCCCGTGATAAGGGCAAATAGCGCCGGTACGCTAGAGTAAATTGTTATTATTAAGGTGGATCGTTACGTTTTTTTACTGGAAAAGGTTTTTTTCGTGAAATACTATTTGAACATTACACAGTTTACTGGGGCATACCTGTTTCGCATTCTTAAGGTGTTTTTACGAATTTAAAATGTATTACACCTACGTTATACGCGAACGTGCAAATTTTTGGCTGTTTTTTTGTAAAAATGTGTAATTTATTATACCGATATTATATTTTAAATATGTTGTTGGTAATAACTGGATGTAAATGATCACAGAATAAATAAAAACAAGGGATACCATGAAGGCGTATTTCGTGGTCCAAAAGATTGATTCACCGCTTAGATTTCAAATGCAAAACTATTTTTTGGCATCATTACGAAATTCAAAGAGGGTGGCGATATACGATGTCAGGCAGGTGTAAGAGTGACAGCGCGTGCTGAATGGGCTACAACTATTTATCTTCCAAGGCAGTGGCTACATTGATTTCCATTCCAATCTTTATGGAAGACGTTTCTAGCATTCTTCATTTTATGGAAATGACGAAGATTTTTCTGTTGTAGCCTGGTCCACAAATGGCCAATGCAATTATAGTATAAGCAAGTCCAGTGACTTGGACCATTTCATTAAAATAATAATTTCGGTAGGGAGCAGAGCTGTTACGCTGCGTTTACATTAAAAAATATATATTATACCAGGTATTTTTCAATGATTAGTGGCCATTTGATAAATGCAACTGATGAAAAACCGTTAATGTAGGATAAATAGTTGTATATCAATTGTGTAAAATTAAAAACACGTTTATTAGAAAGGGGGTAAGTGTTTTTTTTTATTATTATTTTTTAATTGATAAACTAGTGTTTAAGACAAGATTTTTATGCATAGCCCAAAGGGTAACAATTATTATAAGCAATAATTATTAGCCTGAAACGTTCATCTATATTGAAAAAAATCTCCCGAGAAAAGATACATGCCGCAATCCACTCGAGTCCCGTCGGCGGCATGTATCTTTTCTCGGGAAATTTTTTCGATGGAGATGAGTGTTTCGGGCTAATAATTATTGCTTATGATAATTGTTTTTTTTTTAAATAATAAAACACCCAAAACTTACTGGTAAACCTGGCCTTAGACATTACTTCTTTCGCAGCAATACGAATGAATACAAACATAATTTTTATTTTATTTTAGTCATCTTCGTAATGGTTATGATTGGACAATATATTCAAGTGTTCATTTGCTTGAATGCAGGAGCGTGTATAAAGGGGAGGGGGTTAGGGTGTTCTGCCCCTCCCTCAACATACCAGACCACAGTATACCGTTGGAAAAAAATACGACGGCTTTCATAGATTTAATTTCTGTAAAATACAAGAATATGATTGTAAATGCCGTAGCCTCATCACTGCTTGAATGTATATGCTCTATTACAGCGTTTCCCAATTTTTTTTCGCCCCGGAACCCTTATCGATCATACTTTTCTAGACGGAACCCTATTTTTATAAGAAAAAGATAAACTCGTAGTTTGAATGCTTTCATGTTTACCTTGAAAAGAAAGATCTATAGTTTTGTGTAAAACTTTCATTAATGTGAAGAGTGATATCTTTTTAATTTTTATTAAAATAGCATTGAAATCAGGCTTTGTATCAGACAGCCGAATACGAAGATCTGGAGCTGCATCCAGTCTGTTTCTGTATTTGTTTTTTGTGTAAGCGTAAGCCGAAAAACCAGTTTCTCATCGGTAAATGGTCACAAACGGTAACAAAACTGTGATAGCCTTCTCGAGACTTCTGGATATTCGTTTTTGAGTCCAATCCAAAACTCATCCAGATTAGTTTTTTTCTGAATTAAACTTTTGTTGCAAGGAAGAAAAACATTTGATATCTATCGAAGTCTCGTGCTCAGTTGCTGTACGTTTCCTGTGAACTAGGAATGGATTCTGTACCCAGTCAATGTCCTGCAGGTTTTTTTCAGGAAAATACTCTTCCAGAGATTTGTTGAGGGCCATCAAATGTTCGTAAATGCATTTTTCAATATCTGAGGTTACTTGCAACTCTTTTTTTTCCAGAAACTCGTTTAAAAGAGAAAAAAATTGGTACTGTTTCTGTTCAACACATTCTATCCAGAAGACAAGTTTCTTTCTAAGATAAGAGATTTTGTCGTTTACTGTAAAAGTATTTGTGTTTTTTCCTTGCAATGATCCTTGCAACAATCCGGACGGAACGCGGAACCCTTGTGATGCTTCTACGGAACCCCAGGGTTCCGCGGAACACCTTTTGGGAAACGCTGCTCTATTATATCCTACAATACTTCATACCAATTACCAACTATTCTTTATATTTTATAAGATTTTGCCATGATGTGCATGTTTCTGAATCGCTTCAAATAAAACAAACAGCTCAAATGCAACAATTGTTCTGTTCTGAGTAGACCATTCTTTATACAATCTTTCTCATGATATGAATATGAATATATCATTATCTACTAGTTTGATATAGAAATCAAGCTGGTCCATTTTTCGTAGTTTATTTGAGAGATACTTGTTGAATGAGTTTGTCTGCCAAGAATGAAATATCACTGCCAAGCTTCTAGGAAGGCTGCGCAAATATACAAAAGATTCTCACAGAGATCAAAGTCCCTCATCTCTACTTCGTGTTATTTGTTTTGGTTTTGCGAATTCGAGAAAGATTTTCTGGAAATGCACTAAAACCCAGTAACTAAAAAGATGTTTCATGTAATTCATTCTCGCTGAGAGGTTGGAATCTATTTGTAAATCTCGAGAATTTTTCAGTTGTTATGAATGAAGATCATAAAGAAAAATTTTATATTCTTCGGATTTAAATTGTGTTGCTGTCTGCTTCTTGGTGTTTAGATGAGTAAATTGAATCCATGAAAACAATGAACTTTTTATTTTTTATTTGTGGGCATTTGTAGAATTTTAATAACTCTCGTAAAATTTACTTGGAATTTAATTTAATTTGAACGGTGTTTGTGATATTTTAGCTATTATAAGTCCTGTATCTCGATCAATTTGTGAAGCAGACTCCAAATACCCTTTTACCTATGTCCTAAGAGCAGTATGTCAGATCTCGCAGAAAGGTTTTCTGTGGCAACTGGAAAAATGTTACCGTCACTTTACGATTGACAATAACGATTAAGATGACTTGCCTTTTAGAAATCCAATATATTATGCTTTTATAGAATTGCTGGTTCCTAACTAACATAGTAAATAATAATATATAAATAAGTACTTGCCTGTACGTGACCTAGCCGGTCTGAAGATGGCTTAAAACCTACATAATATCAGGAAGGCGACAGTGGTGCAGTAACTCTGAGTGACTTTCTGGCAGACACTTGTGGACATTCCAGGTCTGTGCCGGGATAAGTGTATCGGTAGTTGTGGAATTAAGTTGGTGTTAGTTACAGGATGATGACTGGTGGCAGGCACTATTGGTGCAGTCACTCTGAGTGGGTTGCTGGCGGACACCCAGTACCAGCAGGCAGTCGGCTTACGCTGGGAGAAGTGTGTCAGTAGTTGTGGAACTAAGTTGGAGATATGTTAGTTACAGGGTGGTGGCTGTGGTGGCAGGCAACAGCGGTGCAGTCACTCCGAGTGGGCTGCTGGCGGACACCCAGTACCAGCAGGCTGTCTGCATGTGCTGGGAGAAGTGTATCAGTAGTTGTGGAACTAAGTTGGTGATGTGTTAGTTACAGGGTGGTGGCTGTGGTGGCAGGCAACAGCGGTGCAGTCACTCTGAGTGGGCTGCTGGCGGATACCCAGTACCAGCTGTCTGTGGCGGCAGTCTGTGCTGGTAGGAAGTACAGGAGCGGTCCCGTCGTCTTTCGCACGCTGGGTAAGTACAAATACAAATACTTTAAACTTCCATGAAATATTAAAATGTACCATTAGTTTTGTATCATTCAACTAGACTCCATCACATTTTATTTTTCAAACAATGAAGAATAAACCACTAGTCTAATAAGTTAAATTAGTTATTTTTTTATAGTTTGAAAGAAAATAAAATGTCTGAAAATTTCTCTTTTACACAAATTTTAAACGCAAAATGTTCACCTTTCATTTAATTTTTATAAATCACTTTTGAACTAAAAGATTAGAAAACTAAATTTACCAGAAAAACTTTTAATTGTTAGGACGGGTTTTTCACAAAATTTGAACGATTATCAAATTTCAAAGTTAATATTAAAGTCTTAGGGTGGGTTTCTTCATTTACCGAGAATGCTAAATGCAATGCTAATTGTAAAAGTAAACGATCGAAATTTAAAATTTTCTATGCATTTGACCATTTACTTTTACAATTAGCATTTTTTATTTTATTTTTTATTTTTTTTTTATTTCATATATTTTTTATTAGTAACAGATATTTGGGTTTTTTTTGGCTACCACACTAGGCTAAGCCCGTGTTGTGGTAGTCGTACATTTAATATTTTAACATTTCAAAAAATATTAAGAAATACTTAAAACTAAAGAAAAAAAAAGACCATATTTTAAAGAAAAGTAAAAATGAAAATTCAAATTCAAATTTTGAAATACAAAAATTAATAATAAAAATTAAATGTTAAGAACTCAAGTGTTCTGTATAAATTAAAACATATAATTATATAAATCAAAATTAAAAACATATATAAATTTAGTGAAAAACTAAGAGAAAAAAATAACAACATTTTAAAGTAAAATTGAAATACAAATGGAAATTAAAATTTTGAAATGCAAAAATTAATAATTAAAATGTAGTGTTAGAACTCATGAATTCTTTAAAGTGCGTTCGTCCCCTTTCAAAAATCCAATGTTGTACACGTGTTATAAAAAGAGAATTAGAATTACTTGACTTTATGTCAGTACTCAGAGCATTATATATTTTAGGAGCGATGAACTTAGCATTGCATTTGCACCCACCATTAATGGTTTCTTTTTTATTCAAGTATAGTAAAACAACCAGCTAACGAAGAAATAATAACAGCACTTGCAAAAACTTTCACATACTTAACTTTAATTTTTAATTTTGATGGATTGTTCTAAACCAATTCCGTGAAACAACCCGCCATTAACAACCTGTCCTGCGTAACTCTGGTTCAATGAACTCACTTTTGAAATTGGAACTGATCTTACGAAAAATTCGGACAAGCAGCACAGTACCCACCTATAATATAATATTTTTATCAGAAAATTATAATTGTTAATTTCAAATTTGGAATTATATTTTTCTATGATATTTCACGTGTCTGCAATAGTCAAAAACACTGATGTCGGTTGTCTGTGATGTGGAATATTCCAGCGTGAAGTAATTAACGTTCAATGATTACAAATTTACTTTGAATATAAGTGTAATTTTGAAAATTGGAACTGCTTGTGTAAAGAATAATTGAAACGGGCGATAATGTTAGTATCTCCCTAGAATATACCTAATAATACTGTAAAAGAAAATGCTTATCATTTTCAAAGAAGGAATTAAAATATCCTGTAATTTTTCAAGGATTGTTAACGATAGAATAAAATGCACTTTCATGTTTTTTTTCTTGGGACATTCAAAGTACTCAAATTCATAAAAAAAATAATATAATATATCATTGAAGAAGGAGATACCTAACACTCATTATCTAAACGAAAATATGAAAGAGAACAAGACACAGAAAAATAAAAAGAAAAAGGTCGCAACAGGGACTCGAAACAGAACCTCTCGTCTTACCGGTACAAAAACCTTACCAATTCAGCTACTGCTACATCTTGTTTGAACGTCATATTTGTCAATTTCGTATTTCAAATTTTAGAAATAATAATAATATTTTCTTCAAATATTTTTTTTCCCATAATATATTATTAAAAACTAGCTGACCCGGAAAAACGTTGTTCTGCCATACAAATTATTTTAACAACATAAATAATTTCGTTCTGTTTGAAATACGAACGACGGTTAAATTTGTTCATACAAAAATACAAAAATCGCGATTTAAAAATGGAAGGGTGAAAATTTGGGATTAAAGGTATTTTTCGATGCCAAAAAAAAAAATATTGAAAAAAAATACTTAAGATTTCTGGATAGGGACACCCTAATCACCTAGCGGTATGAAATATACTTTAGGACCTATTCTCATACCTACCAAATATACATTAAAAAAAATCGGTCGAGCCGTTTCGGAGGAGTGCGACCACGAACACCGTGACACGAGATTTTTATATGTTAGACTAGCTGGTACCCGGCATGCGTCGCTATGCCATTTAATAAATAAATTGTTTCTCCCTGCATGTCCTTTCCCATTCGTCCCGTTCCCCTTCCGCCCTCCCCCACTCTTCTCCTGCGTCCTGTTCCCCTCTTGCGTTTACACTCCACCTCCTCCATCTTCTCTCTCCCCACTCCCCCCCCCCTTCCCCGTCCCGCAAACCCCCCTCCCGAGTCCCTTTCCCCCTTCCCAGGTTCCCCCCCCCCCCTCCCGAGTTCCATAAATTAATTCCCGGTACATTTAGTTTTCAAACAGCTCGCGTACCACCTATTGCAATTTTTTTACACAAATTTCATAATGCCAGAGCTCACCAGACATTATCGAACACAACAAAAAAATAATTATCCAATTTGGTACAGTCGTTCGGAAGTTATGCTCGTACATACGTTTCGGCGACTCATTTTTACAAATTTCATAATGCCAGAGCTCATCAGTAGTTTTATACAAACCTTTTCTGACAATATCGAACACTACAAAAAAAGAATTGTCCAATTTGGTGCAGTCGTTCGGAAGTTGCGCGGGAACATACATTTCGGCGATTCATTTTTATTAATATAGAAGATAATTCGATTAGACGTTTTTCGATTTTTGTCTTTTTTTAGGATAAGGTTTTCCAATATTTACGCAATACGCACCACTGTTCAGTATTACATAGGAGTATCAATCAATTCAGTCAGATTAACAGTCCTTTAAGCTTATCCATTTAACCCCTGATGAAAAAGGTCCCGTTTTTTCATTTCTTTTATCCATTCAACTTTTCTCCTTTTTTCGTAAGCTTGGCTCTCTTATTACATCAAAATGCTTAAATCCACAAGTAGAAAAGTGGATCTCACTGATTGTTTAATTTTTGATTTAACTGAATTTTCACGTTTCATTCGGAAATCAGAGAGGTTCTAAAAACACTTATTTTTATACCTCATTTATCAGTTGGGGTTTTAATTATCCAATAAATGGCAGGGGTGTTGGTTGTACAATAAATGGTTCCAGGGGCGGTGGTACCCGTCTCCACCTCCCATACACGCACAATAATAAATAATTTAAAAAAATAATTTTATACGAGATTGCTAATATCGTACGAGTACGTTTTTAATAGTATGTTAATAATATCTGTGGAAAATAATTCAAATAATACTGAGGACATTTGTAGATATTTTCAGAAATTTATGGATATTATTTTATAATTTATTATTTATTATCGTATTATTAAATTTGAAATATTTATTAATCCAGATACGCGTACTAACCTTTTGACATCGTTTGAACCCACACGCCGAGGCCGTAGGACGAGGAATTTTTCAAACATATTAATTCTTTGTCATAATCTCTACATCTCTGTCTTCCCTATCTCTACATATTATCTCTACATCTCTACATATTATAAATTAAAGTCCCCCGCTTCGTCTATCTGTCTGTCTGTCTGTCTGTTCGCGATAAACTCGAAAACGATTTTTAAACGAACGGATTTTCATGCGGTTTCTCCAACAGATAGAGTGTTTCGTGAGCAAGATTTAGGTATGTAATTTGTCAAGGATTTGTGTAAATTGGTTGAAACATCACGATAATTGTTAGAAGTGTCGGAAAAAGTCAAGCCGCCCGGTAGCTTTCATCGAAAACGCTGCCTAATCCTTTTGGGATATAACAAATCAATGCATGGTGGGATATTCTTCTTTTATAGATCTACAAAAAAGTCCGCGATGGCATACATCTATCTTTTACGGATAGCTTACTATACCCATTCTACTTCTAAAAAAATGGTCACTTACATTGCGGTAATTGAAAAGTTATTTAGACGGATACAATATTAATTCTTATTAACTTAAATACGTTAGTTACCCCAAGCATTTCATGCACATTATTATAATCTTACACACCACCTCTACGTATTATAAATTAAAGTCCTCCGCGGCATCTGTCTGTCTCTTCGCGATAAACTCAAAGACGGCGGTGGTTATAAAGATAGCCATCCAGTAGATGACGTTGTGTTTTATTAGCCACAGCAACGCGTGTCCGGGTCAGCTAGTTTGTAATAAAATAATTATAAAGCAGTGTTTTCAATTACAAAACTCGATTTAATTGTTGTGATTTGACTGCGAGAGGCCGACCTTTTAAACAAACGCTAAGCTGTGGGATGTATAAAACACAAAATCGAAAAAGATTTTATTTCAACTTTGGCAAGACACAAACAGAATTCCGTGTTTTTTTTCATATTTATAAAATAAATTATATGGATATGGCGACTTCGTTTCTTTTTCTAAATCTCTTTTTCATCATTAGGTTGGCATTCTCATAATATCCTATTGAATCTATTTTTGCCAGGTCTTCCGATGATGCTATGCTGCTATATATGTCATTCGTTAAGCAAAATTACAGCACTATTGAATTAACGTTGAACTAATGAAGCTCTTGTAAGTGGTACACGCGATCCATAGACCTAAATAATGCACCTAAGACGCAGTCAGTTTATTACGTTCGATCTTTGAGAAACGAAAATGGTTGAAATGTGAATAAAGAAAGATCTGATTAACTCCCATTTAGTGTCAAAAAAAATGTGGACTCCCAATGCATTTTTTTTCTTTTAAAGTTTAATATTTCAATTCCATATTGCCGATTTATTAATATTTTTATAATGTTAAAATGTTTATTAAAATAATGTAATTATTAAAATATTAATGAAACACGGTAATTAGACTTGAGCAGAAGAATTTATTCTCGTAAAGCAAAACATGTATGGGAACGTACCCATACTACGTGACCAACTTTTTGCCATTTTTAACCCCCCCCCCCTCCCCCCCGGTGACCAAAATCCTAAGCAACCCGCCGCTCATTTGTATGGAGCGTGACATTTTGAAGACCCCCCTCCCCCCCCAAACGTGTCACGTAGTATGGGTACGTTCCCTATGTACACTGAGCTTCCCATAATAGATCCTAGATGGCGTTATTGGTAATATATTATTTTGTTATATTCTAACAAATATAATATTTAAGAGTATAAAATAAGTTTGCGACCGATATCGAATTCGGAAACGTTTCGGTAAGGATGTACCCAGTGGCGTAGCTAGCATGAGTGGCACCCGGGGCGGATAACTTGGTGTCACCCCTTATTTTCGACTTCATAAAAACATACAAAACCTTGTCAAATGTGTAGAAAATTGGTCCGTCCTGGGGGGGGAGGGTGAGTAGAGAATTTCAGACATAGGATGTTTTCGCCTATAAAAAGTCCAGACACAAAATTAATTCTCCCGTTTCGGGGAGCCATAGAGCTGCGAAAATATAAATAACAGACCGTGTTCAATATTTTTGTGACAATATCCGTTGTAATTTTTTTCCCATGGTCGGGTGTCACCCCCCATCGGGTGTGGTGTCACCCCACCCCCCCCCCCCCCCATCGGCTGGCACCCGGGGCAGACCCCTCGCTACGCTACTGGATTTACGTGCTATCAAACATTTTATTAAAAAAAAATTCACTAATGACAAATTAAATATATTGCAATTCAACTTTGTTTGAACCACTTATATAATGATAATGAGTAAATCCGACCGGTTTCAGAACAAACGTTCCTTCTTTAGGGCAAGCGTATACTAATTTGACAGTTTCGAAATATGGAAAACTTAGAAAACTGTCAAATTAGTAATACGCTTGCCCTGAAGAAGGAACGTTTGTTCTGAAACCGGTCGGATTTACTCATTATATAAGCGGTTCAAACAAAGTTGAATTGTTTCATTTTTCTATAATGGATAATCACAAAGTTATAGCTTCATTCAAAATATAAATATATTACATTTTAAAAATATATTAATACTTAAGAAATACGTCACACATGTTTAAATGGAATGTACTTAGTATAAAGTTATAAAATCCCACACAGCTTCAGTAACCTAGTTTTCATCTAATCTAAGTCGCAAAAACAATGATATATTCCTCATAATTACATTGACATTTCAATGCTAACAATTTACGACCTTTATTCGAGATTAGTGTGATTACAATTTTATTGATTTTATATCACTATACACAAAATTAATAATAAATCGTATGACTTTACTAATTGGTCGCATTTAGAAGCACCGGAGTAAGGGCAATACGAGGGACAATTTGGTTTGGGTTTGCCATTTCAAAAATTGCGTTAGCTTTCGAAAGCGATTTTCAAGCGGTTCCCCAAATTCACCCCTCGATCAACCCTCGTCCAAATCGGTTCTCTCCGTACAGAACCTTGCGATTTAAAAAGGGTGTATTATTGCGCTAAGTAAAATATTGCGTACACATTATAACAAGATTATATTTAGTTGTGATATTATTATTTGTATTTCTTCAAAATTTTTGTATTATTTTATTGATTCACCTTCGTTACTATTTTTATTTATTTATTGTTTCTTTACACTGCAGGTAAAAATGTTTACAATACAATTTGTCACCTCACTAGGACAAGCCTGTGTTGAGGTTAACAATTATACAAATTCAAAATAACACATTATACAGATATTGAAAGAACAATATTGTTGTTTTTCTTACAGGTTGAGATTATGGGTACCTACTAAACTGATGGCGCTAGGTAATACTTTAATGTAAACATGTAGATAAATGAAAAAATTTAACTTTGTTTGAACCACTTTTATATTTGAGTAAATCCTACCGGTTTCAGAACGAACGTTCCTTCTTCAGGGCAAATGTGTACTGATTTGACAGTTTTGAAATATGGATGGGAACAATGTATTATTATGGTAGGGGTGGAGCTGTTGCTAGGTATTAATGAAGAGTGGGTGGGTAAGGGAACATATCCATGATTGGGCTATAAGACAATATTTTTTGTTTGTTGATAATAGATTAATTATTTTTAAGGGATTTTTTTTTTATTTCCAGGGCTTCTAAGTTATCTAAACGTTTTTCTTTATGTTTAATATGAAGAATATTTATCCCAGTATTTTACATGTAGACTTTTAGAGTGACCATAGTTTAGTGATCTGATTTAAAAAAAGATTAATTTTAAATATAAAACAAATGTATGTAATACGATACGCTATAAATTTGGCAGTAAGAAGATGAACAAAGGTTTAAACAAAAATCATATTATTTTAGCTAATTTTTATAAACGTAACCATTTAGCTAATAATTTAGAAAAGACAAAGTAGAGAAAATCAATTGGCAATCATCTACTAACACGAATAATTTAAGATTCTTTTTAAAAGTGTACAAGGAATTAGATGACTTTATATGTTCTGGAAGGCTATTAAATATAAGTGGAGCTTGATAAAAATAATTTCTTTGACCAAAAGAAGATTTAGCTTGAATTGCCATAACTCCCTTTCAATATACCTTCCCGTTGACTCAGAAATAAATTACTGCTCTTTCTCAATCAACACTCGACTAATTATGGATATTATCCACCATTGTCCAGAAAGTACATAAGTCCGAAGATAAAATGCACTAACTTCGGGAGATAATTTATTGAAAAATGAGAAATATATGAAAAACATAAGCTGCATATCTCACTAGGGCATTCCTGTAACGAGATATGCAGTTTTACAAAGTAATTTAAAAAAAATACATATTAACTTTAATAAAATAATAATAAAACTACAAAAAAAGCACCGAGAACAATTATTCAGAAATGAATTATTAATAATTTAATTATAGCTGGGCAGTATGCTCATCGTTGGCAACAATAACATTAAACTGTAAACTAAAAATATAAGGTACCTATTAGTTGTGGCTTACCAGATGCATTCATAGGATGACCATACCACAGTAGCAATTAATTAACAACAAAAAATAAAGATTGGTAAATAACAACAGCTAAATAATATCAGGCAAATAATAATAAACAATTATGTATATTAAAAATAATAATAATTAAGTAATAAATTTATATAGTTTATGTAATGAACATAATATGTTAAGTAAATAAATATAAATAAATTAAGTAGATAATATGTAATATAATTATGAGTAAAAAAAAATAAACAATTTATTAATGATAAGTAAATAAACATAGGTAAATTAAGTACATAATAATTATGAGTAAATACTAATAAACAATTATATAGTACAGTAAGTAAATTATGATACGAAAGAAGTAGATAATAATAAGTAAATACAATACAATACATAATAATTAAGAATATATAAGTTAAGTACATACACAGTTATTAAATATGGATTGTCTGAGGTATAGCTAAATTCCAGAGTGATTTATAAATATTTGAGATGGAATGACCATATTGACATGTTAACAAAAAATATTAGAAGACTTACCTATATTTTTAAAGAACTTCGTCATATATTGGATAAAGAGAAATTAAAATCTGTCTATTATGCCTTAGTCCACTCTCAACTTTCTTGCAATATAGTTTGCTGGGGATCCTGTCTAAAGTCCAATGTAGAACCACTAAATATTTCTCACAAATTAATTCTTAAATTCATGTACCAAAAAAAAAATTGTTATCCATCAAACTACTTTACAAGGAAACTAATGTTATGTGTATAAAACAGCTGTACATTACTAAAATAATTTGTACATTTTTTATCAATACTAAATCTGCAGAAAGAACCCAACAAATCCATACCACTAGAATTGGCTCAACAATGAACTTTATGGCAATACATACTAAACATCTTTTGGCCAAAGAAACTATTTATACCAAGCTCCAATTATGTTTAATATTCTGCCAGACTACATTAAATCTTCCAATTCATTAGCTAAATTAAAAAGAATGTTAAGATATTTGTGTTAACAGAGGATTGGCATACTATTTTTTCATCCTTGTCCTTTTTTAAATAATAAGATTTCAATTTTTAAATTATAAGATATTTGTTTTTTGAATAATAACGTTTTTTTTTAAATAAATAGATTTTATTTGAGTTCCATTTGCCAAAATTGGAGTGTTACCCTAAATGTTTTGAACTAGCTTTGTTTCATGGTGGGTATAGTAATTAAAGATTTACTTATGGTCTATATTGTTACAATTCATACTTAAATTACCCAACCCATCTGGTCACTAATATGATATTTTTATTTCTTACTTTATTATAATATTTTAGTGTTTTAAATGTAGTGTATTTTAGTATGTTGTGTGTTTAAAATCACTCAAATTTATAAAAGTTAACCTCAACACAGGCCTAGTCCTAGTGAGGTTATTTTTTTTCTTTATGTAAAAATAATAAAAATAAGAATGTATGGTGAGAAGTTAAATAAATAAATAAATTTATGATTTAAGCGATTGATTGATTCTACGTGAAAGTACAAGACAGTAAGAGACTTATTCAAGTATTTTCAATTTTATGGTTTTTTTTCTATACGAAAAGTCGTATTACTGAAAATCTGCAGAGCAAATTAGAATTAATTTACGCTTTAATTTATCGGCTACACCCGTTTATCTATTATCTTCACTTCTTACAAGGCTGAAACCTTTTTTTGATATAAATACCGCATAAGAGTCCCAACTGCTCCCGTCTGGAGCCAGTGAGATTATGGCATCGCCAATTGGGGTATGTTATGGGGCTGAATGTAGTGGGGAGGGGAAGGAGATAGGGAAGAGGAAGGTGGGGAAGTACCTGGCTATTTAGATATGGTCACTAAATACGGCTAAAGCCATTTCAAGCAACGTTTCAATTCTGAATAGTCGTCTTGGGACCAGGGCGATGCTGAGAGTATCTTCCACTCTGGAACGTGCCGCAAATATACTGTGTATTATTTTTAATGAATAAATTGTGAAATAATACAAATTAATCAAATAAAACTACGCCGGCCGTCAGGAGTGAAACGTCGCACGTCAACGCCTTAATTCCATTCTAAAAAAAGTGACTGCATTTCACTTTATGTACCAAAAATATAAAGCAAACAAAATTCACTATAGACCACTGAACTAAGTCATTTATCGCACCCCTTTCTTTCTATTTGAAGAACGAAATTAGCTATTTTCGGTTTTTATTATACACTCTTAGCATGATTATTGTTATAAATTGATATTCAGCAGAAGGACGTCAAGGAAAAACATCTGGTTTCAATGGAGGAATTCCTGGTTTTATTCACAAAGCACATTTGTTACAATAATTTGTCCCGACCCGACAAAACACTAAATTTGGTCACTTTGACCACTTGCTAGACAATGCTAGCTGTTTATAGGAGATCCACGAATTAAGAGAGAGTTAAACTAGAAAAGCAGACTATTTATAATAATGTTTTCTAACACAATCAAAATAAACAACACTTTCGTGTCACCATAACACATTATACGATATAAAAACCAGAGATCTACTTTACCGTCTAACATTTCGTTTTAGTTTAGTCTTACGTCGCTAATCTGTAAAATGCAATATCAACTAAAAATATGCTACAAAAATATGCCGCTAGATGGCAGTAGTCTTCACTCTTTTTAACATACTGCCCGGCGGAGAATGAGAAAAAACAATACGTTTTTTTGAAATTAAAATCAAACTACAAATTCCTAAATCCACACACAATATACTAAAAATTTACAAGATGTGTAACTATCTAAGTTTGAAGGGTCCGGGAACCTAACCAACAATTTAAATAACCTAAAAAATTTCTAAATTTCTAAAAAATCGTGCAAAAAAATAAATAATAAAATAATAAAATCACAACATTAATAATAATTTTGTAAAATTGACAAATCAATAATGTCTCATTGTCTCTATGAGGAATTTTCACTTCAATTATATTTTTTTTTTTTTAACTAACACCAATTCACAAATAGCAATACATTGTTAGTTCGCTGTTGACTGATTATCAGTTCATTAACTTTCACTGGCATGGCACTGCCAAAAAACCGAATGAACACTTCACCGGGTAGACTGCTCGGCCATCTTGTCCAGGGTGGTCATCGTTTTAGAAAAGTACATCAGCATGTACTTCTGTATGTCATCATTTTGGGTAGATCATCATAAATTAAGGGGCGGCCGTGCCCTGGTAAGCAGATAGTACCATTAGATCTGCAGCGAGGATGATCATCTCGCGGTTGTTGACTTGAAGCCCCAGTGGCTTCAGGTTGGATACAGTGGTGTCAACAACACCAATACCGATGCTCCACAATTATTGATGTGGTTTGGTTGCATCGGTTCAGCCCTAATTGCAGTTAGGCTGTGACCTTGGGAAGGTCAGTGGTTTGCCGGGTCGGGAAATTTGGATCCAAGTTTGATTCTATTGGCATCAAACATATTTTTGTGATGGGTCTCACAAAAGTGCCTTGTGCTGTTTTGAGGGTAACTACCCTCACTACTCCATCCGGGCCTGGATGAGTAGTTACTATGCGCGCCATCTTCCATAATGCAGGAGGCAGATTGTCTTCCATCAGGATTACCAGATCGTCCTTCTTTATGGCCTTTTGGTTGTTGGCCTGCCATTTGGTCCGTTTTTGCAGCTCAGCAAGGTAATCTCGTTTCCATCTGAACCAGAAATTTTGAATTAGAGCGTTTAATTTTTGATATTTGCTTAGTCTGTTCTCCGGGAGTTCGCGGACATCCAACTCGGGAATAACCGAAGCATCCCTGCCCATGAGGAAATGGTTGGGGGTTAGAGGGAGAAGGTCGTCTACGTCATCAGACAGGGAAGTTAAGGGACGGGAGTTCAAACAAGCCTCTATCTGACAAAGCAAAGTATACAATAATTCAAACTGCAATGGGTTATTTTTAGTAATTCGATATAAATGAAACTTGGTGGACTTGACGGCGGCCTCCCACAGCCCCCCGTGGTTCGGCGCCCTAGGCGGTATGAAACTCCAAGATATTCCCTTATCAGCTAAAAACCTATGGATTTTGTCATTGTTCAATCTTAGACTGGCATATAGTTCTTTGAGCTTATTGGAAGCTCCTCTGAAAGTGGTTGCATTGTCAGAAAATATTTTTTCCGGTTGCCCCCTACGGGCAATGAACCTCTTTAAACAATTTAAAAAAGCATCGCTTGACAAATCTGTTACTAGTTCCAAATGAACCGCTTTGGTAGAAAAACAAACAAATATGCAAAGATACGATTTAAGGAGCGGAGATTTTCTCAGCGCTCCAGCCTTCGTGTCTATCCGTCCGGCATAGTCGACGTCCATGACAGAGAACGGTCGACTGGGAGTGATTCTCTCAACTGGAATGTTTCCCAGGATCTGCCGGCAAACCTGAAGTCGGTATCTAAAACATACAACACACTTATGTAGGATACGCTTAACATTGTTTCTCCCAAATATCTGCCAATATAAATAAGTAGCTAATTTTAATCTTCCACTTGCACAAATTAAAACTTCCATTAAACAGAGATTGAGAGTTTTCAATCTACTGCCATACGTTTTATGCTTAGGGTTACAACAATTATTTATAAATCTTAACGCTTGAGCGATTACTCCTTTCAATTTGGTTAGCGACAAGAATTTTTCGAAAATATCCCATTCTTGAGTATCAGTTACCAGTAGTACATTTTTACTTTTTATTTCCGGGGGATCCAAACATGACATCTTGGATACTGGCCAAGTGCTGACATCTTCCGTCAACCAGCTTGGCCCCTTCCACCATATTGAAGTGCTGACTAACCTTTCAGCTGTGGTACCTCGGGACAGTATATCCTCTGCATTTTTTGACGATGATACGTGCCGCCACTGCGTTGGATCAAAGGTGGAAGCTATGCACAATAATAATTGACGCTTACTCTTAGTTTTACCTGACGGCTTTGTAATTTCATACGACGGGTAATCTAATTCATTATTCCAAATTAATCCAAGTATTTTTTCATTCTTGGAATTGTCAGTGATCATTTTTTCACAATTGCCCTGTTTGGCAATTTCACCTTGGCTCCGCCCAGATGACAATTCCAAAATATTTGATCTCCACTTCCTCAGGGTCATCCCTGCGGACAGCAAGATATCACTTATTTGTTTCTTCAACTTGAAACAAACTTCCAAGTCATCCCCTCCAGTCAAGAGATCGTCCATATAAAAATCATTTTCTATGACTTGACTTGCTACTGGGAAATTAACTTGGTTATCCATACCGATTTGTCGAAGACATCTCGTTGCTAGGAAGGAGGAAGGTCCCAGCCCATATGTGACGGTCTTCAATTTGTAATGCCGGAGTTCCTCTTCTTGTGATTCGCGCCATACAATCTTCTGAAGGCTGCGATCCTCTGCGCATACGTTGATTTGACGGTACATTTTTTCGATGTCCGCAGTCATGACGTATCGATGTATTCTGAAACGTAATAAATGGCTGTATAAGTCCTTTTGAATGACAGCTCCCACCATCAGAGCATCGTTCAGGGATATTCCGGTCGACGTCTTTGCCGAACCATCAAACACTACACGCACCTTCGTCGTGGTGCTAGCTTCTTTTATGACCGTGTGATGCGGCAAAAAATAGGATTGCTCATCCCCTCTCCATTTATCACATAACTCCATATGACCTAGTTGCTCATATTCTTGCATAAATTGTACATATTGCAATTTCAATTCAGGATTTATTAAAAATTTCTTTTCTAAATGCTTAAATCTTTTTTCCGCTGTCTTTAACGAGTCACCAAGTTGACTCACACACGGGCGGCGCGGCAGACTTACAACGTATCTACCATCGCTCTCTCTAGAGTGCGTGGCGACGAAATCCGCTTCACACGCCTTCTCCTCGTGATTTTGAAATCTCGCAGGATTCACCTCCTCCATTTTCCAAAATTTTTCTATCTGATTAGATAATGTGTTTATTGATAAACTACAAAATTGCGGTACTGGCCTTTTTTTCTGATGAATGTTGATCGGGCCCGATATAACCCAGCCTAATTCAGTCCTCTGCAGAGTAGGTCCGGTATCCAATCTCAGCCGATCATCTTGTAGTATATCCCAAAAGCTCTCAGCGCCTAACAGGATATCAATAGGCGCCGCTACGTTGAAATTTGGGTCCGCCATTTGTAATCCCGGCGGCAGCTTAAAGTCTTTTCTGGCCACTGTTGCTTGAGGTAGGTTTGTGGTTATTTCCTGCAATATTAGACAAGTGATATTTTGATTATAATTTGTCCTCAGAGATTTCATTTTTATCGCAACACGTTTCTTTATATGGGTAACATTGTTGTGTATACCTAACACAGGCTTGTTTATATTTTCGCATCTCAAATTTAACTTCATTGCGAACTTTTCGCACATAAAATTGGCTTGAGCTCCAGAGTCAATTAGGACTCTTGCCTCATGCACTTTATTATTGTGACCTACTACCCCAATGATAGCAGTCGACAATAAAATTGTTTTTTCAGCCTTCGCTAAAGCTGAATGGTTTGATACTGAAACTCGTTCAGCATCCATTTGGCAGTCACCTCCTGGGTGATCTTCACCTTTATTCATGGAGTCATCGCTCGGATGCATCTCCCTGTGCAATAACGTATTGTGGCTCTCGCTATCACAATGCTTGCATTTTAAATTAATTTTGCAATATGGGGCCGTATGTCCTAACCTCAAACATTTGAAGCAGGCACGGTGCCTCCTTATTGCGTTGGCTCTTTCTCCTGAATTTAATTTTAAAAATTTTTTACAAAAATATATTTTATGCCCTTTGTCATTACAACAAATACAATTATTGTGGGTAGCAGCTAAAAATACCGATTCCTTTTTGGGATTATTGTTGCTACCACTTGCTTTCGGGTAGGTAGGAATTTTTTTCGAATCTGAATTTAACATTAATTCCAAAACTTGCGCACGCGAGGTCAAACATTTAAGAAATTCCTGTAATGTAGGTAGCTCATCCTGCAATGGGTTTTGTTCCCAATGCTTTCTAGAACTTGCATCCAATTTATTAGAAATTACGTATATAATTAAAGCATCCCATTGTTCGATTTTCAAGCCTAAATTTTGCAACGCTTTCAAATTTACATTAGTTTCATCAATCAGATAACGCATGGCTACTGGATCCTCATGTTTCATCTCTTTAAGTTGAAACAGAGCTTGGATGTGTCTTTGTACGGTAGTTCGCAAATTTGCAAACCTCTGCTGCAACAATTCAAAAGCCGATATATAATTCAGGTCTGATACCTCGAAATTGGCGATGATCTTTGCTGCATTCCCCTTTAAACAGGATTGCAGATAATAAAACTTCTGTACATTGCTTATGGCAGTATTGTTATGAACTAATGTCTTAAATGTTTCTAGAAAATTAATCCAATTTTTGGGATCTCCGTTAAATTCTCGTAACTGAAGGTTGGGTAACTTGATTTCTAATTTGGGAGTCTCTACAGACTGAATTGCTCCTTTAGCAGTCGCCAAGGTTGAATAATATTGATTTTCAAAATTTTCCCTTTGCAAATTATTATCAATTTCGTTGGAATCCGGAAGACTTTCGATTTGTTCCTGGACCTCTTCGAAATCATCAATTATTTTTTCAATTCTCGCATAGCGAATTTTAATTTCGTTAACTGATAATGCGTTTAATGAATCCGCAAATCTCGTGAGTTTACCTTTCAACACTCCGCGTTTGTTAATCAACGATTTTAAATTATCCATTTTTTATACGTTTGACAATAATTCAACACAACAAATTCTAAAAATGTTCCTTAAAAAATAATTTCTGTGCAATAATCGCGTAGAAAACCGTAGTAACCAATTCAAGCTATGAACAATGACAGAATCTTACAATAATCATCTTCTAAAACAATTAACCTAAAATAATTCGCATGACTTGCATTTACACTGCGGGTAGTTAGTTTTTTTGTTTTTAAATAAGTACATTGACACACAAAAAATAGCACTTGTTTGAACAGGAATTCACGGAATAGAAGGAAATAATGGGCAGGGGATACTTATATTGATGTCGATCCTTGTTCTTCATGTTTTCATCTTTTCATCTCTCTGGATTTTTGGATAGCTCGCTGGTTCATTTTATTGTTTCCTTTTAATGCCTTAATCCGATCGTAAGGTAGATGCGGCTGGAGGACCATGTTATAAAATGATATTCAGCAGAAGGACGTCAAGGAAAAACATCTGGTTTCAATGGAGGAATTCCTGGTTTTATTCACAAAGCACATTTGTTACAATAATTTGTCCCGACCCGACAAAACACTAAATTTGGTCACTTTGACCACTTGCTAGACAATGCTAGCTGTTTATAGGAGATCCACGAATTAAGAGAGAGTTAAACTAGAAAAGCAGACTATTTATAATAATGTTTTCTAACACAATCAAAATAAACAACACTTTCGTGTCACCATAACACATTATACGATATAAAAACCAGAGATCTACTTTACCGTCTAACATTTCGTTTTAGTTTAGTCTTACGTCGCTAATCTGTAAAATGCAATATCAACTAAAAATATGCTACAAAAATATGCCGCTAGATGGCAGTAGTCTTCACTCTTTTTAACAATTATTAAAAATTATATACGGAAACAAAACTGTTAACATTAAAAAAATTATAATGAATACAATATATATCCTCTAATATACAAAATTAATAACAAACTCAAACGTAAAAACGCAGCATTTATTAAAACGTCCCAAGTGCACACACATACACACTTTATACGGCAATACGATAAGATACATCAATTATGGAAAGCAATCCTTTGGCTACGTGGGCGGCAATTTATGTAATTGCCTTTCAGATGATCAACAAAATTATGAAAGTGAATTATATTGTATTGTAATATAATGTGATGTTAAATCTATTTAGCTAATGCATTTCTAGTTAAACAAGAGAACAACTTTTTTCCGTAATAATAATTATTACTTAAGGTGATCCAATAGTCCAGGAAAAAAACGAAATTCACGCCTCTTTTTGGGAAGGATTTAAAAATACTTGAGAAAAAGCTTTTGGAAAGGTTGGAAAAGGTATTTGAGAGTTGTTTTTTTACAGGTTGATTTCGTAAAGGTCTGTAAAAAACATGAACTCCTTTCTTACGCATTGTTTATTGTAATAACAAGGAAATTAAAAATTGATTTCACGGAGTCCAGGGACGTCTATTCCCCATGACAGACGGGGCGGGACTGATACAAAATGGGTGTGACAAGTGCATAGTTCTTACGTCGATGGCATAAGGTTCACTTTAAAAATCCAAATTCGTCGAGTCCCGGCCGTCTTGATTGATGTCAAAAATAACAACGCGAAAATGTATATTTTATGAAGTTCAGGCATTAATCATGCGATAATTTTGCGATTATTTTGAAAAAAAAAACTGAATATGCCAATTTATACAATAAAACCATATCCGACAACGGGTTTATAAGTAGGAGAATTTGCACTTCAAAGTGTTTATTTATAGACCTAACACTTTATTTTTTTCTAGGCTTATAAAAAGACTAAATTATTCATATTTTCTAAGGCCTAGATGTGTTCTACTTCTGGTATTTAATTGTAACATCTATAATACTTTTAAACGATCAAATTTTTAAAATAAAAACACATGATTTTGTTTGTTTTCGCATTTTTTCGCCAAAAAAACGAGTGTGCTTTAATCCACACGACTGAAGTAAAACTTCACTAACTTATATCTCCCTTTCAATTTCCGTTCGCCTCGCCCGATCACACTTATCTTAACGCTCTCGTCACGCATTCACCAGCTTACTTCCCAAGTCAAGCGTGTGCATAAAATTTTTATTCTTAAAAAAAATTCTTGTTTATTCGTAAATATCTGTTCAAGGCATTACTTTTTTAATAAAATCAGCACGTATTTTTGTATGCAGTTAATTACATCAGCTATAACTCTCTTATAAACCGTACTTCCAGCAATTTCGATGGTGGAAGTAACAGTGGGTTACATACTCGTATTCACTTGTATTTTTTTTTTATTTTTTATTAGTAATAGAAGGTACATAAATTACAAATAAATTTTATACAGTAATTAATTACATGGTAGAATATTTGATGTACCCCCATAATTAAGCAAGGCTTGTGTGTATGGGGGGGTGTTATTGTATTGCTTTTTTAATATCATTCAGTTTAAGTTTTCAGTATAATTTTTTAGGTGAGTTTTAAAACTTTTTATATTGGTATTCATGTTTCTAATTTTTTCTGGTAATGAATTAAAAAATTTTGCTCCGAGATATTTATGACTCAATTGTCCAATTTTTTTTTTACATTTTGGAGTGGGAAGTATTGATGTTTGTCTAAGACTTCTGTTATTTTTAAAGGGTGCAACTTGATTTTTAATATTATCTTTATAAATTTGTAATGTTGCATGATAAAAGTATAATGCACTTAATTTTCTGACCTTAAATTGTTTGAATAAAAGTTCTGACGAATATGAGTAGGGTTTTTTTTAAATTGTTTTTATTATTAGTTTTTGTGATATTTAAATTGTTTGTGTTTGATTTTTATATGTACCGCCCCATCCTATAATGCCGTATTGTATAATTGATTGACAGAAAGCGAAGTATGTGTTTCTAAGTAATTTTTCGTTTAAAATATCTCTTAAACATCTAAATATATATGTTAGTTTCCTTATTCTGTTGTTCAGAATATTTATGTGTGGAGACCATTTTAAACGCTGGTCTATTGTTATGCCCAGGTACTTAATATCAGTTTTGCTTTCTATTTTTGAACATGATATATTACATTTGTGGTTTTCTGTATTTGTCACAGAGTGGATTATTAAGTTTATTTCTTTAGGTGTTTCTTGTTTTTTAATGAAAAATGGTAAATAATAGGTTTTTTTAGAATTTAAAGTCAACATGTTTTTATCAAACCACAATTTTAGAGCATTGATATCTGTATTTGCCATTTTCTTTAATTCAGACCAGGTGTTTGCTTTTAGTAATAGGACTGTGTCGTCAGCGTAGGAGACAATGTCTCCATATTTAGAAATATTGAATATATCATTGACATATATAATAAATAACAATGGTCCCAAAACTGTACCTTGGGGTATTGAAAAATCGCTATATTTTGAATCGCTGACTTGATTTAGTAATTTTACTTGTTGTGGTCTTTCATGTAAATAACTAGCTATCCATGCTAAGACTTTCCCATTAATTCCTATAGATTTTAATTTATTTATTAATTTTTTATGTGATATGCTGTCGAAAGCTTTTTTCAAGTCTATAAATATTCCGATACATTTTTTATCGGAATCTAGGGCCGTATATAAATAGTTGGTTATTTTTGCTATCGCGTCGTGAGTACTTGTATTTTTTTTTGAAGCCGAATTGATTATCATTAATTATTTTATTTTCATCTAAGAATGTCCAAATTTGTTTTTTTACAATTTTCTCATATATTTTTGATATATTTGATAGAAGGGAAATCGGGCGGTAATTTTGTGGATCTTTAGGACAGTCTGTTTTATAAATGGGAGTTATAATTGCTCTTTTGTAATTATTGGGAAACTCGCCATTTGCTAGACTTAGGTTTATTATATGTGTTATTGGGAGAATTAAGTATGTTATTATACGTACCATACATGAAATTATTACATTATAGAGGTACGATTTTGTTATTAATGCTTATACGCTTTCATTCTGGTGGAAAATGTTACGGAAAAATGAATTTCCCGGCTTGATTCATCGGCCTCATAAAATATTAATTAATTGATTGGCACAATTAGTGCAGTGTAAACAAACGAAGCGGTGTTCCATTATATCCCTTAATGTTCCCTAATATCCATAAATTTATATTACAATATTCCATAAATAATTTAGTCAAAAACATTTTGGTTATTTTATTTTTATAACATTAACTCCACACAGGAGGCCTCGAGGAAAATCATTTACCTTATGGCCTATTATATAGTGATATTTAGTGATTCTTTTGTAGAGGGTTTTTGAAAAGAAAAGGGAGGTAGTTCTGAGAAGAAAAGGGTATGAGGGGGTAGGAATCTGGGAGTCAGTATCAGTCCAGACTTTTTTTTTTTTTTCTTAAAAGAAAGACAAACATTCCCGGGTTACGAATAACGCAACAATATTTGAAAATCTCCTACTACCACCACGGAAAGCCGAAAATGTTGCTTGTGTTGTGATGGAGGACTTAGCCAGCCGAGGAATCGAACACGCTACGCTACTCAACCACTGACCGGTCGGTTATGAATCCATCCCTCGAACTGCGGCGCCAGGGGATGGTGATTTTAGATGTTTTATTTTATTTTTTTATTATTATTATTTTTTTTTTTTTATTGTACAACAGAACAGTTCCAATTAGAGTACAATTTAGTTACGCTATCAGCATTTAGGTAAGTGATTCTTAAATAATGTTTTTAAGGCATATAAAGAACAGTCACTTACATCCAAATGGCATGCAATTTCATTTAACAGCACCGCTCCCCTCGTCATGCTATGCTTTGTCAAGACGTCTGTTCTGCCGTTCGGTACTTTAAATAAGTCATGATGTCGACTTCGGCTGTAGAGTGGTCTGGTAGATATAAATCAAAGCATCCCAAGAGGAATGGGTTATCGATGAAATTGTTCCAAATTTTGAAAGACAGGATAGCAAGAGTTGCCTCCTGCCTAGTTTCTAGACTCACAGAATCAGTTTCCTCAAGTAAGTCAATATGGTGCATGAACCTTGTATAGGTTCCATGCTGCCGCATATAAATCATACCTGAGAAATTTCTTCTGGATTTTCTCTAACACATCAATGTACTTCTGGTGGTACGGTGCCCAAACATCGCTCGCGTATTCCAGCTTGCTTCTCAGTATGCCATCGAATAATTCTAGCACAGCTTCTTAATTATCAAACTGCTTACAAATCCTGATAATGAACCCAAGAAGTTTGTAGCAAGACTGGGTGAGCTGCGATATATGGCAAGAGAATGTCAGTTGGTTGAGAATGGTTCTAGAGAGTGTCGGCTGGAGAGGTCAAAAGGCCTCCCTCAGCCCTTCTCTCTCTATCAGAAGGTGGACAGACGCATCCGCCGCCAATACCTAGATAAACATCAATCCATGATCCAGGCACCCTTGTTAAGTCACTAAAACTATCGAATCACTTGGGGTGACCTATGGCTGAGGTGTTGGTTATCTAATAAATGGTTCTTAGGGCGGCGGTATCTATATCCGCCTCCCAAACTACGTGAACTAAATAAAATTACTTACTGAGCGCAGCGGAGTCCTGTTTTACATTAACCATTTGGCAGTATGTCTGTAAACATGTTTGTTACATTCCGGTTCCGATTCAATATTGTGACCATGTTAGAAGCCTTTTTATCCCGTCAGAGTTCGCATGATCGTGATGCCTACTACGAGCTGTCAAATCGGAATAATCAATATTATGGTGCCTACCGCCTGAAAAAAGTTTTAAAAAACAATTGTTGTAAGTGACGTTTCTTTATACAAATTTTATTCATAATTCCTTATTTGGATGAAAATAAATGTTACTTAAAATATTCATTTTTATTAAATAAGAAAAAAAAATGAATATAATTTTCGAAGGCGAGGTCTACTAACTATTCCCAAAACTTCTCGTTATATTACAAACATATAATATGTTATAGGTGTTATTCAAAAAGAAAAATTTTTACTCAGGCGCAGAGGGGTAGTAACAACTAATTTTTTCGAAATAAAATCTATTTGTAGGATCGTGATTTTATTTGCGCCTTAATTGAAAATAAATTATTTTTACGTTAGATCGTAGCCACTTGTATTGGAATGCTCAATGAGGGGAGCGGTAATAATTGATAAGTTATTATGTCATGCGTGTCTGAACGAACATGCACGTGAAAATATACTTCTCGAGTCATTCACTCCCATCTCTAATCACTGTTCCTAAGAAAATGTTCAAAATACGATACGAAAAGCGTGTTAAAAGTTACAAGCAATGTTATTAGTTTTTGGGGTATTTTGCCGTGTTACGTTTGGGGTATTTTGCCCTGTTACGCCGTGCCGTGTTACGCTACCTCCTTCTTTAGCCAACGTTTCGGACAGCGTTGCAGTATCCATCATCAGGGGAGATGTGTTTACACATCTATGTATTTATCATGTATTTACACATCTGCCCTGATGATGGACACTGCAACGCTGTCCGAAACGTTGGCTAAAGAAGGAGGTAGCGTAACACGGCACGGCGTAACAGGGCAAAATACCCCAAACGTAACACGGCAAAATACCCCAAAAACTAATAACAAAATAATTTTTGGCCGTGAAAATCTAAAATCGTATCATACAAGCAATGATTTGATTTTTTTTTTATAGTTTACTAGAGCCAACTAAAAAATGAATGGATAAATAAATATTCATATAAATCATAAGTTGGCGATAACGCCCCCTTGTGGGCGTTTTAGACTGTTAGGTGGGCGGTAGAAGACCCAGAGAAAATTAGGGGGCATTGTGACTATCAGGGGGTCGATAAAAGACCTAAATGAGAAAATTAGAGGGCGTTGAGATGGCACAGTGAGGGCGTGGACAGGTATAAAAAAATATGGTCTAAAACAAACAAAAAAAACAAGCTTATCAAGTACTTAAAGCAAAGTAAACTTTGTTATTGGTTAATTTTTGTTATTTCATGTATTTTAATCATTTTTATCACGTGTGCGAAAATTCACATACTTCGGTATTTCGGGAAGTGGATGAAAAATTGAACTGAAAGATTTCATTACATTCAGATCTACATTAAATTGGATTATATGATATTTTCAGAATATTTTTTCATCTTGTGGGTAATATTATTATTAAGAATTGACACTTTATCACGAATACAAGAAGGAAGAAGGTAGCAACCCCAACCCGGTACTTAAAATATGAAAGAATTGATTTTTTTACTTGCTAGCCAAAAAGGTATAACGAATAATTTAATATACATTTTTAATAGAATTATTGATTCCGTGACAGTTGTCAAGATTAACCCTTGAAATTTAAGGAAATTTAAACGAAATGCACATTGCAAATATGTATAGAATTAGAACAAAGTTATTAAAAAACTCTATATACTATAACCCAGACACTCCCACAGAAAAACTATACCAGGAAATGAACCTTTTGAAAATAAGAACATTGTACGAATATAACATATGTCTTTTAATCTATAAAATACAAAATGGACTTATACACACAAACACAACATTTATAAAAACATCACAAGTACAAGAACATTATACTAGACAACACAATAAATTGTACACAAATACTGTCAAGACTGAAAGTGGCAAAAGAAGTATTGGTCACGAGGGAGTTCATGTATATAATCTCCTTCCAGATAACCTAAAAACGGAAAATAATATAAAAACCTTTAAAAAAAACTATTTAAACTCAAAATATTGGAACAAAATTAAAAATATTACTTCTTACTACTGTACTATATATGCTCTGTATTTAAGTTAAGAAAGCGAAATATTATGTTTCTTTTAACTTTATAATAATAAAAAAAAAAAATTAAAAAAAAAACAATAAAGAATAATTTTCTGGTAAAAATATATTATTTTATAGGTAGGTACCTACTTTATCGCTTATCTGAATTTTCAAACTGTCAGTTCCAGTTTTGAAAATGACACCTAAATTCAAAGTAAATCTAATTTCAATGAACGGATAGTAAAATTATCGAAATTAGTATTTTTGACGCTGATGGTGATGTTTATTTTAATAACAATCTCCGATTTTAAAACAAAATTGGTTCTTAAATTAACGGAGTAAATTTAATGTCCCTTCTGATCAACATTTACCGTTATCTAGATAGGTTTTGTTTTGTGTACCTACAAACTACACTTAGTTTTGAAAATGAGTTGCTCGTCTGATATGATTTGTAGATTTCAAATATTCCTGATTAAACAAATAAGTTTGATACGTGTACAACACTATTACAGTCGGTGGTATCTACTGAAGATGTTTAAAACCGATAATTTTATCTTACAACTTTACTCTGGAAGAGTTTCAGAAAAACTATTGTAATGTCTGCTCTATTCATATTCAGACGTCTTGTGAAATGTTGGGCTTCTTCCAATGAATATTAGGTTCTTTGGTTACCTTGGTATTAATTATTATCGTGTTTATTTACACTGTTATATTACAGTGCGAGTGACACGTATTGTTAATAGATGTCGATAGGTTAGAACTTCTGCCACATCCCAAGAGATACCGTCCGCATCCCGAAGAGTCGGAGCAGTACCACCTAACGCCGTTCCGGTCTTGAACACGAACAGTTACGATGAGAGCCGAAGGCTTTCAGTATAGTAAGCCGCCGCCCGCCGTTAGTCGGGGGGGTTTCAGGTGTATTTCTTAGCAAGTCTGACTGAGATGTCTGTGTAGTGTAATATAGGCTTGTTGAAAAAATATCTATATATCGATATTTTTAATTCAAAATATGAATATTTTTAGCCGATATATTTTGATCCGATATATCGACATTAAATATCCACTATCGAAAATTGTATCAAAAACGATATTTTTGTATATTTATGTAACGAAGTCACTAGAATCCAAAACCGTATAGGAACGAACGGAAAAAGTAACTGTATCGGGTTCGTGACATCTAGCGGTTGAAATTTTAACTATTAATAGCTTACAATACTATCTCATATATGTAGGTAAGAGCATAGAAATGTATGATATTTTCGGCCATTTTGACTAAGTCATTCCCATAGCGCCTTCCACACGCACACTTTGGAGCGACCGAGTCCCGCGTCACTTCAGGCCGCCGCGACTAATATGAGAGCGTCGAAAACAAATTAATTTCAAATTGCAGGGACCATTAAATTTTGTTTCTATATCTTGACATCACATACCAGCGCATCTTTCCCCCTATTACCGAACTCAGCAAAACGTTTCGTCGCTGCGTAACACGTCAGCAAAGATTGACTTCCCGAGCAGTCAGGACGTTTGTGTGAAAGTACCTACAATGTTTATTATATAACATTTAGAGACTGATAACTTTTTACTTTGCTTGCTGGCAAACTTTTTTCAACGTTGATCCAATACCTTTAGGTGTGTGTTAAAGATTATAAGTTTATTTTTTCATTTACTAATGCGACAAATTTGGGATATTTAAAAAAAAAACATCTCGTGAATTTAAAAAAAAATACGAAGATTTTTGGAATACTTAAGATTAAGGATAAATACTGGTTTGCCTGATACAATAAAAAGGTTTAAAAATATTAGTTAGAAGATAGCTTTTTAGTTTTTTATAATATTGTAATTATTGTCTAATAAAAATAAATACTGTTAAAAATACCATCATTTTTATTGAGACTTTTGTACATTTAAATAATACACATTGTGTATAAAAATTACCATTGATAATATTGAGCTGAATACACTATTATTTTAAAAACGCAAAATCTTTGGAAAATTTGACCGATATATCGATATTTTTTCCTCGATATATCGACGTCGATATTGATATTTTAATAAATATCGATATATCGAAATATCGATATTTTTTTCACTTTCGACATCCCTATCACTCGCGCGCCACATATACGCATATTTATATACTATATCTGGTACCTATATACACCTACATATATGACAGGCAGGTACTTCCAATTCGGGGTACGTCCTTGGTAGATAGATGGTTCGATAGGCTTGATATGCAATCGGTAAATAGACTTGGTAGATTATTGTTGGCCAAGCAGTAATTTATAATAGCACAACTCCTTCGGTCCTGAGCCGAAAGGAGCCTGGCGCTAGTAAAACCTTCAAGGGTGCTGTATTATATGTTAAGTATCATCAGCACCTTTGCTTCTTGGCTCGTTGGCAAGTTGGCGCCCGGAGCGGACTGCTCCGATTGCGTTTGCACAGAGCCGGCCCTGGTACAAGGTTTGTCCCATCTGTATCAATACTGTCGATAACTTGTCGTCGTTTCCGAGCACCACTGTAGACCGCCAACGCACAAATAACAGTTCACAACCACTTAAAATGGATTGTTTCACAGAACATAAGTAGTTCATGAACTTCAAAGTTAAAATTCAAGGTTTGTGAAACTTCTATTTAAGTTCTGTTATTATTTCATCGTGGATCGGTTGTTTCAAAGTACCTGAATAAGACTTTCAGTCGGACAGAGTTATTTATTTCGGACCATTTTATTATGAAATACTCCATAATGGCCATAACGTTGCACCTCTAAACGTATATAGATACAAAAGTATATAAGAGTTACTGACTTCTTGTATGATGATAAAATTGTTTGTGTCGTTCCAGAGCCCCCCCGCACCTCCCCGCAGCAGGACGCGGGCTCCCTGGGGGGTGTTCCACCCCCGGGGGTCCTGCCGCCCCCACCCTCGACGGGGGATGACGGACCGCAACCTTTCCCCACTGTAAGTAGTTACCTTATATAAATACATAATCATAATGTATATTCTTATATTTCCAATTGTCCGTACAACTGTATTCAGAACATTATGGATTGTGGATTTAAATTTTATTAACCCTCTATTTTGTAGTTATATGATCGTTTGTAAGTGCATTCTGGTTCTACAGTTCATTTCTGTATTTTTTTACATTAGCTCCACACACGAGGCTCTGAGAAAATGAATTCCCTTCGGGGTCTATTTTTTTTAAAAAAGAAAGACAAACATTCCCGGGTTACGAATAACCCAAACATGTTTAAAAATCTCCTACTACCACCACAGAAAGCCGAAAACGTTGCTTGTGTTGTGATGGAGGACTTAGCCAGCCAAGGAATCGAACACGCGACGCTCGAGTGGGACCCAAGCGCTATGCCCACTTAACCGCTGATCGGTCTATTTCATCTTTGGGGATGCTGTGTGGAGGATCTTTTTGCGATAGGAAGTTCTGTGAAGGCAAAAGGTGTGGGTGGTGGGTAGGAATTTGGGGGTCAATGTGTCCGGGAGTGACGGACATATGAATCCATTCCTTCCACTGCGGTAAGGCGGTGTTCCGAGAGAGTCCTGCTGGAGAGATTAAAATCTCTCGCAGTTGGCGGTCAGACGCATCCGCCACTACGACAAGCCTGACCCCATGAACCCGTGCACCCCTGCTAAGTCACCAAACGTAGCTAAACACTTGGGGTGACCTATGGCAGAGGTGTTGTAATCCAATAAATGGTTCCCGGGCGGCGGTAACCTTAACCGCCTCCCAAACTGAAATTACAGTACTTATATTACAATCTAATGTGTATTTCTTGATCGTACACCTGAAGTCAGAGGAAAAATTTTCGGAAAAAAAAATTTGAGTCGTGCAACCATTAGTTTTTTGGATATTTACATTCAGATATTCATGAAAATCTATCCCTTTAAATTACCTACCTTCATGTTTTGAAGATACAGAAGATACATAATATTATGTTAAATGAATTTCAGTCATGGAACAACGATATTACCTATTCATTATCAGTAATAATGGTGGACACAATGGACCGTATTCGTAAAAAAAGGTTATGCTTATACTTGCAGAATACAATGGAAATCCTTCAGCTCCATTCCAAGTAAAACCTCATACATATAAGAATATGAGCATATCCTTCACAAAAAGTATTTGGTTATTCATAAACGTTACCTTTTACTCTAAATAAAAAGGATATCCTTCAATAATTTCGAGTGTGGTCAGTAGCAGACTCAGTCGTGTAGTGATCAGTTGTAGATATTGGCAGTTGTGGAACCGAGAGAGATTAAACACTACAAGCAGCGTTTATCAACACCTGTTCATGATTACAAAGAATTATACCGGTTTGAAGAGGAAAATGTGCAATGGCTTGCCAACAGATTTTTGGGAATAAATAATGCTCAAAAATCGAGGAGGTGCGTTATCATCCTTCCTAAAAATGCTGATATGTTTACACTATCTCAGAGACTGTGGGTGACCGTATAAGGAAATCATTATGAATACGAAAAAAAGGAAATGCTTATACTCCTACCTTTTTCTTCAACTCAAAATCTTATACTTCTACCTTATACTTACAAGGATATCCTTTAATTTTATGAATATGGCCCAATGTTATTTGCCCTGATTGTAAACACTGAAATACTGTACGAAAGGTGGTTAAGAAAGCGCATCAGCGAACATTAAAAAACATTTGCAAAAAAATTGTACTAACCAAACTATATCTACCAATGCGTACTCAACCGTCTCTCCGCATATTATATAGCAAAGTTTGTGCTGAAAGCAAGTTAACGGTTCAATTAAGTTGTTACTCGTGTTCGTAACGCTGAGTAGAGAAAACACGAAATGCCAACCACCCTTATTTTACTCTTTTAATACTTTCTTCTACCCTTACTTTAGTTGACCAGCAAACTTCTTACCCGCCCACACGATACGAATCTTCATCTACTTCTATTAGACGCGGTGTCTTAAACTCGTGAAATAAACGAAAAACAGAATCTTGATAACAATTGCTTACATTGTGCTCGAAAAAATGCATAATTTTTATTTTATTTATGCTTACCTTGTAAATCGAGTTAGAGATAGTCTGTATTCAGACAGTATTTTTTGTAGAATTTTTTAATATGCTTGGTTACAAATGCTAAACGAGTTTTCGAAATTACGTTTTTTATCGTAGCTTTGAAAAAATTCTTTTTTGTCATGTATTTCACTGCTGTAATTTTTTTTTGTAATGTATTTTTATTCTGTTATATAATTAATATGCAATACCATACTTGAGTCTGTTCTTACCCGATAGAACTGTGGTATCTTAAGGAATAACGTGAGGTTGAAGAAATGGGAGAGGTGAAGCTGTCCAAAGAGATCGGATATTTAAAGAAAAGCTTTTATTCTGTGTAGTGGTATCTCGCCAGAGCTGTAACACAGATAGTAACAAAGTTTTGAAGGCATATCTTGCAAGTAAGAAATCTTTGAATTGAATTAAAATAAATCGAAGTCACAAAGTTCCAACTTTTATTTTAAGCTACTATGCCCGAATTTGTCTGAAAAGACTATACAATAGTTACAATGAGATATTATCCGAAGTGGATATTTTCAATTGCGAACTTATCAAATATAAAAAGTTGATAAAAGAGTATTTCTCTGATGTTTCAAATATTAAATTTTTTTATTCTACTAGCTGACCCGTGTTATGGTACGCCACACAAACGACAGAGAATTCAAATTCCTAAAATCAGCGCGGCAATTTCAACAACACCCCGCTCCCCCCTGCTTCCCTGCTTCCTACCTCCTCTCCCCTCTGCGCACCAACGCGCACCAACGCGCGCACCCAGTCGAGAATTGCAAGCCGCTTTGGACGCACGTCGCGCTCCTCGGGCCGAACCGCCGAGTTCGCGGCTAAACTTCTGTCGATCGAATTAAACGCAATTACATCTGCGATGTTAATTGAAGTACATACGGGTTTTAGTGCTGGTATTCTGCCATGCCTGTGTGAACTACGGGTCCTGTCCTAGACTCGGGGAAGTGCCCTGCTGAACCCGGAAGACGAAGGTCCCCGACCACCATGTAAGCTGCACAATTGATCCCTCTTTTGTTTGTGTCCGTAACGATAGACTGTAAACTCACGCGCAAAGCCATCACTCAGAGAGAGTTTCGTTTTTTAGAGATCATGAGGTATAAACACGATAGCTAGGTTTGTGTAATGTGCATTTCTTGTGTTGAATTGTACTGTAATGACCTATGTACTGTGTTTTGAATTTGCAATACATGAATCTATTTAACTCAATCCTGTTGTTAATCTGCCTCGGCAGGAGTATTTCCTAGAGTGCACTTCCCAGACGCCCGTGGAAGAGAGAGAGAATTCTGAAGCATTCGTGCGACCTGCCCCTGGAATAGAGGGTACTTTTGTCTCTGCTGTGAGCTGGCCTGGGACATGTTAGGGACCCATCATAACACCCGGCTAACGTTGTTCTGCCACATAAATTATTTCTAGTGAATATTTTTGTTGTTAAATAAAAAATAACGAATGTATTGTAAGTGTGTGGGGATGGGATCTATGACAGAAATATGAATGGAGCGATGTAGACGATGACCGCTGATAAAAACACCAACTATTCATTTTCTCGATTCCATGTATTTCATTAAATTAAAGGATATATTCATTGTTTTCGTTATTTGTTTTTGAGGTGTTAATGCCGTGTTGCGCTACCTCCTTCTTTAGCCAACGTTTCGGACATCGTTGCATCGTTGCGTTGATCCGGTAGATGTGTAATTTTATATTCATTGTTCTTTGGGGTTATAGGTATTTTTTGAAGCCAAAAAAAAAAACATATATTTAAAAAAAAATTTGTCAAAAAAATATTTAAAAAATTCTGGTTAGGGACACCCTAATCACCTAGCAGTATGAAATATACTTTACGACCTATTCTCATACCTACCAAATATACATTCAATAAAAATCGGTCAAGCCGTTTCGGAAGAGTGCGATCATAAACACCGTGACACGAGATTTTTATGTATTGTTCCAATTCTTATTGTTACCAATGTGTTGTAATTTTAGGTTTATATATTTTTGCTTCATTTTCTTTTCTTATACGTTTAATTTCACAATTTGGGAGGCGGGAATGGGTACCGCCGCCCCGGGAACCTTTATTGGATAACCAACACCTCTGCCATAGGTCACCCCAAGTGGTTCGCTACGTTTGGTGATTTAGCAGGGGTGCCCGGGTTCATGGGGTGAGGTTTGTCTAGGTCTTGGAGGCGGATGACCAGGACATACTGAACCCCAGATTCCTACCCACCCCTTAAACCCTTTTCCTTCCCAGAACTCTCCTCTCCTTCATTTCCTTAAAAAAACCCTCCACACAATATCCCCAAAAATGACATAGGCACTGAGGGAAATTATTTTCCTCAGGGCCTCCTGTGTGGAGCTCATGTAAAAAAAAAAAAAATATTTTAATAATGTCTTATCAGAGGTAAAGCCACAAGGATGAAATCCATAATTGGTTTTATTTTGGCTATATTACTTACGTACAAACTGAAAAAATGTGAACTGTCGATTTCCCGAAAATAAATAATGTTATGCTTATTTTTTAATACGTTTATTTTAATTATGATTTGCGTTTTCTACAGAAATAGAACAGATAGATTTTTATTACTTTTTTAGTAATCAAAATTAATTATCCCTTTTTTCCAAATATATTATAGTGATTCCCTTAAATAGTTTGGTCGGCCTTTTCCCAGCACGATAATTTGTATAAGTAATTTTCTTGTCTGAAACTCAAAATGTCTACCGATTAATCCTCAACCAAGTTGGAAAACTCGGTTAAGGAAAGGTACAGCAATTGATATTGTTTACTCTGTTGCCTTAACAAACAATATTGAATAATAAATACCTGAAATGGGAATTCGCAACCCAACTTTCATTAGTACTTCACGAAGTGATAAATTGAGGGACGATTATTTATCAATGATTACAAAATTCTATCCAAGGTTGAAATTGATTGGTTTTTATTGTTTTCATTTTCCGAAATCCTTTTACTTTGTTGTTGTTTATTAATAATATTTGTCAATTTCCGATTTCTCAGAATATTATCAAATAATGTCGTGGTAATTTTTCCGGTGTCAGAACAAAATAACAAAGGCGTAAAATTCACGTGCCGGAATTGAACATGGACGAAATTAAACATAGATTGAATTACACGCACTTAAATTACACCTACTGGAATTACACACATAAAAAAACCTATCCTAACGTAACGTAGCCGAACATTGTTTTTTGTTTGTTTATATGACATTTATTTAGTTTGTTTATATGATATTTATTTTGCTTATATGATATTTATTTTTCAAACGCACTTAGAGCCCGCGCAGACAGCAAGCGTTCTGCGTTCCGCGTTCTTTGTAAGTAGTTGACCACTATAGCATCGCGCAGAGACAGTGTGAACGCTTGCGTCTTACGTTCTATTGTCAGAATTACAAAGAACTCGTGGAACACCTCGCTCACAAGATGACTGACACCGAAAAATTAATTGATTAAGTAAGGCAGTTTTTATATAATCTTAGTGACACAGACTATATAATTATATTTTTATTATAAAATAATAAATATATAATTATGGAAAGCAAAAGCAACATTTTATGGTGGGCGGTACAGTACCTAGTACAAGGATTTGAACTTCCTAAGTGTGATTCGTTAAGAGACAGATTGATTTGTAATTTTATTCGAGTAATATTAATTCAATTAAAAAAGCGTGATTAAGACATACTAGTATCATAGGCAATACAAGTATGATACTCTCAGATAGGTATATTTAAATTATTAAGGTTATGAGAGCCCAAAAAGGTAGGTATTTAGTTTGGACCTGAATTCCGTTAGACTTGTTATGCGTCTTAATTCCGGAGGAAGTCTATTCCAAGCATTAGGCCCAGATACTCCGAAAGCACGATCTCCAAACTTAGTATTTGGCTTTCGTTTAGGTTCTATTAGTCTGCCTATGGCCGATGAAGTTGTTGATCTAAGGGTTAATTGCCTCGGACCAGTATTTTCCGGAACGCATAATTCAGAGATGTAAGGTGGGGCCATTTCTTTGATTGATTTAGGCTACGTCCGCATAGGCAGACGGCTTGCTTAGCGCCTAGAGCCTAGATAGGTAGTAGATAGCCGCTTAGCGTGTATCCAGGTAAACCAACGTGTTGGTTTTTTGCCACTAGGCTCTAGGCGCTAAGCCAGCCGCCTGCCTGTGCGGACGAAGCCTTAAACACCACCCAGCACAATTTGTACTGGATTCTTTCAGGGCACATGAGCCAGTGAAGGTTACGAAGGTGTTCTGAAATATGCGAATATTTAGAGACCCCGGTTATGAGCCTTGCCGCTGCATTAAACACGGATTGAAGATTAAGGTGAAAGATATCATTTATAGAATTACACACGCTTAAATTACACCTACTGGAATTACACACATAAAAAACCTATCCTAACGTAATGTAGCCGAACTTTGTTTTTTTTTTGTTTATATGATATTTATTTAGAAAAAAATTAAGCTCTGTCTGGATCATACGCACCGAGAAGATGGGCGAGACAGTGCTCTTGGACGAGAACTGGGTACATGTAAACAGATCAAACTGCATCAAACACATGTTTATACGTACCGAGAACTCGGTCGAGAGCATTGTCTCTCCAATCTACTCAGTGCGTGTAATCCAGGCATTATGTATCGTAAAACAGATTTTTTAAGTGTGTAATTCCAGTAGGTGTAATTTAGGTAGGTAAGTCCATGTGTAATTCCGTCCGCGTGTGATTTTAGCAGTGTAATATTGGTACCTAGATACATGAAAATCACATAACTTCAGTTCGAAATAATACATTATTTTTCCTTGTTGTAAGCAAGACAAAATCATTTTTTCATTTCATCGCAAACTTCTTGAATTTAGACAACATTATTATTATTCATCAGTTAAATTGAACAACTTAAAAAACGCTTTAGACTGCGAATTATTTAAATTACTTTTTCCCTTTTCGGTCAAAAATGATTGCTTTTTCAACTTTAAAATACGAGTTATTCAAGAAAGAATATTTTTTACACAACAATTTTTTTTTGTGAGTAATGTTCAAGAGACCAAATTACTCCCAACCGTCTGGAGCCAGAGAGACTATGTCATTTCTTATGTTGGGTATACCGGGAGGTTGAAGGTAGTGGGGAGGGATGTTAGACGGGGAGTAGGAAGGTGGAAAAGAACATGACTAATGAGATCTGGTCACCCCACACGGCCAAAGACATTTCAAGTAACATTTCAATTCTGAATAGTGGTCTTTCACCATTTCATACTTAATTCGTTGTAGTAACCTCTTTTACCCAGGGGTTTATCGTTTCAACAAAATACTGATAACAAGTGTTTTTATGCAAGCCTCCGTTGGCGAAGGGTAAGGCTCTCGACCAGCAATCCGATGTTAGCGGGTTCAAATCCCGGCGTATGCAAATAAATTTTATTTGATTAATTTGGTTTATTTTACAATTGATTAATTAAAAATATTATATACCTGGGAAGTACCTGGCTATTCAGATCTGGTCACTAAACACGGCTAAAGCCATTTTCAAGCAACGTTTCAATTCTGAATGGTGGTCTTACACCAGGGCGATACTAATAGTATCTTCCACTCTGGAACATGCCGCAAATATACTATATATTATTTTAAATGAATTAATTGTGAAATAACACAAATTAATCAAATAAAATTTATTTGCGCATGCCGGGTTCGAACCCGTATAATAAAAATAAAAATATTACATAATATCGCCCTGGTGTAAGACCACCATTCAGAAATGAAAAATTCTTTTAAATGGCATGAAAAAATGTTTGAACAGATAGGTACTTTTCTATTATTTATTTTCGGGGTGTTATGCAGTGTTGCGCTACCTCCTCCTTTAGCAAATTTTTCGGACATCGTTACAGTTTCCATCATCAGGGCAGATGATGGACACTGTAACGCTGTCCGAAACGTTGTCTAAAGGAGGAGGGAGCCCAACACGGCAAAGCACCCCAAAAATAAATAACAAAAATACTTGAGGGAGCGGTCCGTATCGGTAGAGACGGGAGATAAATGAAAGGCGTGCAGTCGATGTGTGAGTCAGTCTTTATTGTGGCTACGTAGCGGAGGTCGATGCGGAGCGGGAGCGGAGTGGAGTGATGCTGCTGCGTGGTGAGTGAAGATGAAGGTCAGGACATTACGGCGGTGAAGATCACAGGTCTTCAGGAAGCCGGCGTGTTGCCCTACACCATGGCGGTGTAGACGTGACCTTGGTCCAGGCGGTCGATCGACGTCGTGTTGACGGGATATGGCGGCTGCGTGTCCAGTGAGTCGGAGCACACACGTGACACAGGAAGGAACCTTGAGAGGCGATGAGGTTGCTGCTCGTTGCAGGATGAGGATGCTGGCGCGTTGCCAGTTGTTGTTGCTGCTCGTTGCAGGATGTTGGATGATGGCGCGTTGCCGGTGGTGGTCGTGGTAGCTGCTCGTTGCAGGGTGCTGGTTGACATCTCATGTCGAGATGGTAGTCGGAGAGGTTCCTCGAAGGTGCTGGAATGTTCCTGTGTCACGCTGGATAAATTGATGTTCACTATTGACAGCGCGAGGCCCGTGCCCCGCGCGGGCAGGTACTTAGTCGCGACACTGCTCGTTCTGTGTTGCTTGCCCGGCCGATGAATGAATACTGAGGTACTGACTGACTAGCTCGGAGCCGGCGAGCGCGGCTTATATACCCGTGGCAAGTAATTAATTCTCGCGGTAGGTAATGCGGCGAATTCACGTAAAGGTGAGAAATCGCTCGAACTTTCTGCGGGCACTTGAACGGTACAGCCAGACGTTCTAGGTCTTTCGCCTAGGTGGCGGTGTTTATTTACGATGCGCCAGTTACTACCACGCTAAGGTAGGTATGCCTTATCTTCCAGCTAATTCTGTGGAGGTCAGTGGCGCTGCGGTAAATTTTGCAGAGCGGGTTAAGTAGCCGCTACAGACCCCCTTCCCAGTGTACGGAGTACAGGGTTGAAAGATGATGCCAGGAGTCGCAGGAAAGCCGGGTTGATGCTGCTGGTCGGTGCGTCCGTGCTGATGCGTCTCTACCGATTCCCTCGTTTTTGCGGTGTTACCGGTGCGTCGTGGTAACACTGTTGTCAGGAAGTTGCGTGCTGCGTGTTCAAATCACGTCGGGGTCACCAGTTGAGGGAGCGGTCCGTATCGGTAGAGACGGGAGATAAATGAAAGGCGTGCAGTCGATGTGTGAGTCAGTCTTTATTGTGGCTACGTAGCGGAGGTCGATGCGGAGCGGGAGCGGAGTGGAGTGATGCTGCTGCGTGGTGAGTGAAGATGAAGGTCAGGACATTACGGCGGTGAAGATCACAGGTCTTCAGGAAGCCGGCGTGTTGCCCTACACCATGGCGGTGTAGACGTGACCTTGGTCCAGGCGGTCGATCGACGTCGTGTTGACGGGATATGGCGGCTGCGTGTCCAGTGAGTCGGAGCACACACGTGACACAGGAAGGAACCTTGAGAGGCGATGAGGTTGCTGCTCGTTGCAGGATGAGGATGCTGGCGCGTTGCCAGTTGTTGTTGCTGCTCGTTGCAGGATGTTGGATGATGGCGCGTTGCCGGTGGTGGTCGTGGTAGCTGCTCGTTGCAGGGTGCTGGTTGACATCTCATGTCGAGATGGTAGTCGGAGAGGTTCCTCGAAGGTGCTGGAATGTTCCTGTGTCACGCTGGATAAATTGATGTTCACTATTGACAGCGCGAGGCCCGTGCCCCGCGCGGGCAGGTACTTAGTCGCGACACTGCTCGTTCTGTGTTGCTTGCCCGGCCGATGAATGAATACTGAGGTACTGACTGACTAGCTCGGAGCCGGCGAGCGCGGCTTATATACCCGTGGCAAGTAATTAATTCTCGCGGTAGGTAATGCGGCGAATTCACGTAAAGGTGAGAAATCGCTCGAACTTTCTGCGGGCACTTGAACGGTACAGCCAGACGTTCTAGGTCTTTCGCCTAGGTGGCGGTGTTTATTTACGATGCGCCAGTTACTACCACGCTAAGGTAGGTATGCCTTATCTTCCAGCTAATTCTGTGGAGGTCAGTGGCGCTGCGGTAAATTTTGCAGAGCGGGTTAAGTAGCCGCTACAGACCCCCTTCCCAGTGTACGGAGTACAGGGTTGAAAGATGATGCCAGGAGTCGCAGGAAAGCCGGGTTGATGCTGCTGGTCGGTGCGTCCGTGCTGATGCGTCTCTACCGATTCCCTCGTTTTTGCGGTGTTACCGGTGCGTCGTGGTAACACTGTTGTCAGGAAGTTGCGTGCTGCGTGTTCAAATCACGTCGGGGTCACCAGTTGAGGGAGCGGTCCGTATCGGTAGAGACGGGAGATAAATGAAAGGCGTGCAGTCGATGTGTGAGTCAGTCTTTATTGTGGCTACGTAGCGGAGGTCGATGCGGAGCGGGAGCGGAGTGGAGTGATGCTGCTGCGTGGTGAGTGAAGATGAAGGTCAGGACATTACGGCGGTGAAGATCACAGGTCTTCAGGAAGCCGGCGTGTTGCCCTACACCATGGCGGTGTAGACGTGACCTTGGTCCAGGCGGTCGATCGACGTCGTGTTGACGGGATATGGCGGCTGCGTGTCCAGTGAGTCGGAGCACACACGTGACACAGGAAGGAACCTTGAGAGGCGATGAGGTTGCTGCTCGTTGCAGGATGAGGATGCTGGCGCGTTGCCAGTTGTTGTTGCTGCTCGTTGCAGGATGTTGGATGATGGCGCGTTGCCGGTGGTGGTCGTGGTAGCTGCTCGTTGCAGGGTGCTGGTTGACATCTCATGTCGAGATGGTAGTCGGAGAGGTTCCTCGAAGGTGCTGGAATGTTCCTGTGTCACGCTGGATAATTTGATGTTCACTATTGACAGCGCGAGGCCCGTGCCCCGCGCGGGCAGGTACTTAGTCGCGACACTGCTCGTTCTGTGTTGCTTGCCCGGCCGATGAATGAATACTGAGGTACTGACTGACTAGCTCGGAGCCGGCGAGCGCGGCTTATATACCCGTGGCAAGTAATTAATTCTCGCGGTAGGTAATGCGGCGAATTCACGTAAAGGTGAGAAATCGCTCGAACTTTCTGCGGGCACTTGAACGGTACAGCCAGACGTTCTAGGTCTTTCGCCTAGGTGGCGGTGTTTATTTACGATGCGCCAGTTACTACCACGCTAAGGTAGGTATGCCTTATCTTCCAGCTAATTCTGTGGAGGTCAGTGGCGCTGCGGTAAATTTTGCAGAGCGGGTTAAGTAGCCGCTACATACTTTTGGCCGTGAAAATCTAAAATCATATCAGGTAGGTACTTCCCCACCTTCCTCCTCCCTTCTATCACCTTTTTTTATTTTTTTTATTCCAGTAAAAAAATTTTTTTACTGGAATAAAAAAAAATACATTTTCACTCATTTAACTAGAAATAATTAAACACATGTCATAACTTTCTTTTTCAAGAATAAACATTTTTTTTTAATTTATTCAGCTCTTTTTCGTTTTTAATGTCGTTTGGGATGCAATTATATAAGTTTAAATGTATGTTATCATATTGTCGTGTAAAGTGTTTGTGTAATTGGGACGTTGTAATGAATTCTGTGTTTGTATTTTTTTTAAATTTTTTTTTATTTTTTTTATTTTTTTTATTTTATTTTATTTTTTTTTTACAGTGAATACCGCACAAGAATCTCAACTGCTCCCGTCTGGAGCCAGTGAGACTATGGCATCCCCAATTGGGGTATGTTGTGAGGCTGAAGTAGTGGGGAGGGGAAGGAGGTGGGGAAGAGGAAGGTTGGGAAGTACCTGGCTATTCAGATCTGGTCACTAAACACGGCTAAAGCCATTTTCAAGCAACGTTTCAATTCTGAATGGTGGTCTTACACCAGGGCGATACTAATAGTATCTTCCACTCTGGAACATGCCGCAAATATACTATATATTATTTTAAATGAATTAATTGTGAAATAACACAAATTAATCAAATAAAATTTATTTGCGCATGCCGGGTTCGAACCCGCAACCTCCGGAATGTGAGTCAAGAGTCTTAGCCACTGGACTACGGAGGTCGTCCTCATGTATGTACGAGTATGTACGAGTTTATTGTTTATTTTGTATATAACGAGGCATGTATTGAATTCATATAGTTTTCCTAACGTTAATAGGTTTGTTACCATATTTAATGTTTTTGTGGATATTACCTTGTTTTATATTATCTGTAATTCATTTATGTACGTTTCACATACGTTTCCCCGGATTTCAATCAAATATTTTAAATGTGAGTATATGAGAGTATAATACAAACCTTTTTTTCCTTACCTCATAACATACCCCAATTGGGGATGTCATAGTCTCACTGGCTCCAGACGCAAGCAGTTGGGATTCTTGTGCAGAATTCGCTTAAAAAAATGTTTTTTTTTTTTAAATCACGACGTAGACAAGATTATAAAATTTTTGCTATCCACGTAAAATATTTAAGAACTTAAATATTAAAAATGGTATTGCGAAAAAAAATTAACGGCGCCGTATTACCGATTATTTCTGTATAAACGTAATTAACGGCGGTGGTACCCAATTGATTTTTTTAAAATGGTATTGCGAAAAAAAATATAAAGGCGCCATATTATCAATTAATTCCGTATAAACGTAATTAACGGCCGTGTTTTCAATTCGTAAAAAAATTGCTGGATTATTACTACTTCATTCAGTGTTTTTGTACCTCGTAATAGGCAAATGAAATGAAATTTATGGAGGCCGACCATTAGTAAAAAATATCGATTGTCCGAAGTAATTACCCGAGTATCAGCGTACACGCGCAAGCATAGTGGACTGTTCCCAATGAACTGATAAGCTGATAGAAGTGTATTTTTGGCGTATCCGTGTGCCCAAAATAAGCTCAATTTTTCATACTGCTGGTGAAAGTGATCATATGTTTTCAAATATCTAAAAACATTATCGAATAAATGAATCGTTGAGTTCCAATATCCTCCCTAATGATTCTATCTATCTATCTATCTATCTTCTTCTATATCTATATATCTATATATAAATATATAAATAAAAATGAATCGCCGAAATGTATGTACGCGCATAACTTCCGAACGACTGCACCAAATTGGATATATTTTTTGTTTTTGTTTTCGTTATTGTAAGGACAAGGTTTTTATAAAACTACTGGTGAGCTCTGGCATTATGAAATTTGTATAAAATATTGCAATAGGTGGCACGCGAGCTGTTTGAAAACTGAACGTACCGGGTCTGAATGTATAGAATGCGGGAGGGGGAAGTCGAACCCGGGAGGGGGATGGGCAATCTGGGAGGGGGAGGGGAATTCGGGAGGGGGGTTTGTTGGACGGGGGAAGGGGGGGAGTGGAATGGGGAGAGGGAAGGTAGAGGAATCTGAGTGGGAACTCGAGAGGTGAAGGGGACGCAGGAGAAGAATGGAAGAGGACTCGCAGGGAGAAAAAATTCGTTATTAAATGGCATAGCATCGCATGCCGGGAACCAGCTAGTGTTATTAAAAATTAGGTGTGAATGGCATCTGACGCGCTATTCTATATCTTTTTTGGGAACGAGATAGTTCTAGGTCGAGATCTGCTGTGTGATTTGTGTGATTTTATATGGCTGTTATTGACTTTTTCTATGGGCCGATATCAGAAGTTTAGCTGTGAACTGTCACATATTTTAGTTTAGGTCGTTTTAAATACGAATTTATGCAAGCATGCATGATTATTAATTCATTTAACAGCATTAGAAAATCACACACTAAACTGAAGGACATAAGTTTTTTTTTTTAAATCTGCTTGATCCACTTGATCACACTTCTAACGATGATCGTTCAGTGACTGTACCTATAAGTAAAAATAACATACTTTGGGGTTCTGTAATAATGGTCGTATCGTTGCTCGGGGTCACCCTAATTTGGTCCTAAGTTTATTAAGTTTATTTGCCATATAAATAAAATAAATATAAATATAATAAACTGGCACTTAGTATGATAGAGCTGGCTCAAAACCGAGATGAGTGGAGGAAGACTCTTGAGGAGGCCAAGACCCACCAGGAGTTGTAGAGCCAATAGTGATGATGAGGATACTGGTTAAAGACAATTTTCAGTTGTTTAGAATAATTTTACTTAGGAAATTTACCGCATACATAGAGTAAGTTTTTAAGCATTGAAAAATCACTGTACACATTTACGGGTAATTGTTCAGTCGCTGTTACAATCATCTGCAGAATATGAAAACAACCCTCGTCCACAGCTTCCTGGAATAAAGTTTCATTATGTACGGCCGTATTCTTAAAAAGAGAAAAGGGTAGCGCTACTTGTGTGTGAAGATGGACAGCGGCAATTCTTTTTTTGTTTCCCTTTTTATTCCTGACTTGAATGCTTGACCTTCACACCCTGAAAGCTCGTACGTTTTTTTAAAAATTTATTTCATGCAATTTTTGTTGTGTGTTTTTTAGTATTTATTTCATCCGCCATGCTAGTGATGTCCCTGTGTTATGGCGGGTGAAGATTACAGATTGAAGTTATACATAATATGCTTGATAATAATAATTGTTAGATTACACAATTTAGATCATAAATATTTTATATCGTGATTAAATTAGGGATACTCGATTAATAATTATTGGATAGGTAATGTGGGAAATGTACGAACGGAAGTTTCGGTGGTTAGAGTGTTAAATGTATGGTTATTGTGGTTGAAATGTATTACAGATGTAAGGACCCATAGTGTTTTTGTGTGTCGAAAGTAAGGAATTGGGATTCAGTTTTTATCAGGGGAAAGGTTGATGATTTTAGGAACTAGATATTGAATTGTCTTTATGCTAACGTAGTGTGTAGTTTAGGTTTTAGGTTTGTATTTTCGGTTGGTTATAGTTCTGATGGTATGACTGCATTGTAAATGTGTTTTAAGTTGTATTTGTAGAAGAAATGTGTTAGTATAATTTTTTGTTGTAGTTTTCATATATTTAAGATATTAGGGAGAGTAGGGTATATCGTACCGGTCGATAAATCGTACCACCCGATTATTTCCGCTACGGGTCACTTTTTATTAATCGTGGAAACACTCCGCGAACCGTTAGAACCGTCATAGTTGTCCTGTCATTTATAAATAGTGTTGGATCGTGCGTCCGTTTGCAGTATAGTTTTTCTGTTTTTTCACAATCTTGATCTAATTTTTTCGGGTCCTGCCTAAGGTCGTTATGTGGTTAAGGGTGTGCTAGTTTTTTCTCAAATTACGTTCAGTTAACATGTATACATTCTATAATTTGCTATTGCAAAATCATATTTGTCAAGTGTATTGTTACATGTTCTGCTGTCATTATTTCATAGAAACTCAGAGTTCGCTAAATCGTACCGCCAGTGGGTTGGTAAATCGTACCGGTACGATTTGCCGTACCTGCAGACCACGGTAAGTGTGCGGTAAAAGGGTGAATTTTTCGTAATTATTTCCAAGCAAACGATGAATTGAATTTTGTTTGTTAAAACTTATAATCAATATACACATACAGAAGACTGTATGCAAATTTTCGTCCAAGAATCTAAAGTATGGTTAGCGGTGTATCTACGCCTCTTTTAACAGAACACTCCGACAAAATTGCTGCTCGGTGGTTGGCAGCAATTAAGCCATACGGTTCATCAGAAAAAAAAATATTTAGAAACAAGACATTTAGGTTTATGACACGTAGGGGAGTTTTGAAATTAAAAAAAATGACGGACCAGCGAATTTTATTTCCAGTGGTTATGGAAATTTTTCATCGTTCATAAAAAAAAAAATAGAAAAGGCCTTTTACAAAAAAAAACCCTCCGTGGTGCCAACAGTTTAAGACTTGGTGCATGCAAATCCGATGTATAATTTTTTTTTAATACGTTGTTAACCAGGTTGAAAAAATAGGTTTCGGGGATAATGCGTGTTACGATATACGAAATGCCCCCTCTCAAGTTGGAGCGCACGCCACTGCGCAGACTACAGTTTCGCTCCCTCGCCGCAAGTGCGCCGCGCGCTAACGGCGGCGGAACGCGAGCAACGGCCGGCAGAAGCCGCCATTCTTCCCCCGAGCGCGTTTAGAGCGCACGTGTAACGAGAACCGTTCTGCACTGTTCCGGAACATTCCACGAAGCCGCAATGGCGGTTGTGTTCGTGCATAGTGACTTGCCAAAATGCCAAGCACGGTTAAATTCCTTTCACCACACCGATCTCCAAGCCGCCTGCTGTTGTGAGTACCCTGAGCCATTTAACCCCCTTTATTGCGTGTGTTCCTTGTAAATTCAACGCGAAGATAAATGATCGCCCCAGAGAGATTTTAGGGCCAAATTCACCCGAATTAGGTAGGATTATTGATGCTACCCTGTTCGAACTGTGCCTGTATTATGTACCATTGTTGTTTATGAAAGGATTCTACCCAATACACCTGATATTTACCGTAGCCACCTTGTTTCACTCTCTCCCCCAGCCCGTAGGATTTGAGCTTATTTCAGGGATGCCACACAAACGCCTCAGAGAACCTACCACCCTGGTGAGGATAGTCTCCCCCGCTCTGCTGACCATTCTGAGCTAGTTTGTCGGCAGAAGGTAGGCACCTCAGGTAGGTGTATCTAACATGCGTTCAAAGTTTGGCTGAAGGATAAAATAATTGAACGTATCTACAAATTGTTTCGAACGGTTTCACATAAAATGCTGTATCTTCGTCATTTTTTTAGGAGTTTCTTTAAAAAAAATTGGTGAGAGCATTTTTAACCAATGCATCTTTCAGAAAATGAAATTAAAAAATTTCACCGTGGGCTGGTGCCTTAAGGGTAAGAAGTGTGCTCGACGAAAGAAGACCAAAAAATACAGTAGTAGTGATAGTGAAGATGCTGATATTATTGTCGTGTTGAATGATTCGGATACGGATATTGATGATGATGATGATAAAAACGTATACCATTTGTGTTTTGGCAATTATTTTGATGAGGCCGGATCAGTGTGTTGCAATAAATGGTTGCACGAAGCTTGCACCAATAACCCAGACATTTGCGACGCATGCGTGCCTTAAAAATGACCATATCTTCATTCATATAAATTGACGTAATGTTCTAGGTACGATTTATGTACCGGTGGTATGATTTACCATACTGGTTGGCTAAATCGTACCGAAATCCATTTTTTTTTTAATTTTAATTTTGAAAACCTTCTAGATGCATGAAAAATATGATTTAATTGTACAAGGTACCCAATAAAACAGGCATTCATTTGAACCTAATTCCGCTTCTCTAATCCATTTCCATCACACAGTATTGAGAGTTAAGTGCAAAGTGGTACGATATACCATACTCTCCCTATACCCGAAAAAAAATCTAATGGAGGAATATTATAATATAGAATAATATAAGGTACAGAGTATTGTATACTTGGGCTGCAATGTAAACGATAGATGGGATCCCTTGGTTGAAATCAAATGCCGCATTGAGCAAGCTCGTGCAACTTTTATCCGCATGAAAAAAATGTTCTGCAGTCATGATCTCAACCTTGGATTACGAATGCGAATGGTCAGATGCTACGTGTTTTCGATACTATTTTATGAAATGGAAGCATGGACACTTACTGAAGAACTATTTAGGCGACTTAAGGCATTCGAGATGTGGATCTACAGAAGAATACTTAAAATAAGCTGGATGGACAGGGTTACGAATGAAGATGTTATGGTTAGGATGAAAAAAGAAAAATAATCTTGGACATGTGATGAGACATCCAGAGAAGTACGAGATCCTGCATCTAATAATGCAGGGAAAGATTGCCGGAAGACGGGGCCCTTCTTCCAAATGGTGATGCCGAAGAACCTCATGGCTGAAAAACCTGAAACAATGGTTTGGCAAATCTACCGTAGAGCTGTTCCGGGCCGCAGTAAACAAAATCCGCATAGCCAACATGATAGCCAACGTCCGTTGAACGGACAAGGCACAATAAGAAGAAGAAGAAGGAATATCTTATCGGTCACTTGTTGATCACACGTATACCACTTTTTGGGCTTTAGTAGAGGATCAAAAATAGTTTGAACACAGCCACCCCAAATGGTGATGCCGATTGCTAATAGGGATTGGGCAAACACTTTAAGTACATGTTTTTCTCGGAAGTATACGTAACCTTTGTTTACCTAAAGTGATTAACTTGTTGGTGCCTAGCATTCCTACGTTTACCTTTTTCTCAACTTACACTTCCTACCCACAAATAACTTTGGTAAATATGCATAGAGTCCACCTCACGGATAATACGGAACGTTCGTGTTATCAAAGTTTGATGCACGGATAATACGGGATATTCCTTTTTTAATTAAAAGACAATCAAATATACCATTTGTCGGAAGTAACAACCTTATAATAAATTCTCGTCAAAATAAAAACAAAAAAGTACTACAAAAAAGTGGTTTGAGGTTCAAGCTACGAACATGTCATCATCATTTAGATATACATCCCAGGTTTTGAATGGTTTGTTTGGCAAGCAGGGTTTGTCTGAAGGGTATGTGTAATTATTCTAATACCTTTCTTTCCATGTTCTTCTGTTATAAATACAGATACAAACTTGTCAATAATGCATTCCCTTCATAACACTGGGCTACTTCCTTCAATAATAATATATTTTATAACCCAGCATAGCAACAAGGTTGTTTTAAACATTGCCAAAATATTCCAGACTGTTTTGTTAGTTTTAGATTCCCAAGAGTCTTACTCGGATCGTTGTTGTTTTTTGTTATGAACGCGTTTATTTATGTACTTTTAGTGTCAAATATGTTTATCCGTTAACGTCGCGTCGAGGGAATACATTTAATATAAAATTAGGAATTCAACCTACAAACAGTATATTCATTATTCCAAAGTTTCAAAGGCAGAGTTAAGGCATCATTGAAAAATTAACAAATTACATGTATTTTAAAGTTGTTTTCATTTTTTCAATGAGTCTCAGCTGCTCCCAACCGTCTGGAGCCATTGAGACCATGGCATCCCCAATCGGGGTATGTTGTGAAACTAAAAGTAATGGAAGTAGGAATAGCCCAGTCAAGATGTACATCCGTGCTTGCAAAAGGTCCCGTCATTCTGAATTTTTTATATGTTGTTAGGACTTAAACAAGTAATAAAAAAAAAATTTTGCAACTTCGAAAGTGCTGTGCGAGCGGCGGTGGACCCAAAAAACCAAGAAATTTTCGGATTTTTTTCAGTTTTTGCTCAATATCTCAGTGAAGAAAGAGTCTGACCGGTATAGTTAGTATACATACTTTTAAAGTAGACAAAATTTTCTACAATTTGAGATCAAAGCGAGCTATATGCAGCCATTGGTTTCTAAGATAAAGTTCTTCGAAAATAGGCCATTTTTTCCAAAAAGTGAATTTTTTTCGAAACGGTCACTTATTTTGTAAAATATTTTCTAAAACACGTATCCCACGTCAAATATTATATGAAATAAAATTGTAGTAAATTTAATTAGCTTTCATTTAAAACTAGATTGATATCTGTAGACCTAACGGTTCTCTCAAGAACGCCAGATAACCAAAAACAGTCATAGGTTGGTTTTGGGGGGAAATGCAAATAAACTGTCCTCACGTCTTTTTATAGTTTTATTGTGCCGTGAAGTAAATCCATTAGTCGTTGTGGGTTTATCCTAAGGTAATAATATAATTACGACCATTTCAAATTTTAAGTACCCATTAGAACCTATACCCATGAGTCATCATATATCATTCATCAACATCACAGTTGTGGGTCCAATACTTTCGTATGACCACTTTGATAAAAACTATTCATCCAGGCAGAGCGTGCTGGCGATTGGAACCTTCATTTGTACACTGTCCATGAGATGCTCCCTTTTTTCCACGCAGCTGGACATTTTTTGTATGCTAAGAGCGCACACCTCTACCTTCAGGATATGATGGCTCTACAAGATCGGATGGATAAAAGTGAATACGACATGTTCACAAAAGGATCCTTCACCATTCGCCGGTCTGACAAGTTTTGGTCTGGGTTGTGGTCAGACGTAACAATTGAGCAGAAGCTGATGCGATCCATGAAAACCTACGGTGGGTTGACCCAAGGAAGGGGAATCTCCGACAGTGTTCTGGAAAGGTGGACAACAGGAATGGTGTTTATGTTGAACATTTGTGAAGAACTGGAAAGTTTTTGCAGCATCTCATGTCCTACTGGAGAGCAGGATGTAGACATGAGACCTTCTCGAATCATCCGAGATAATAGTGATGTGGAAAAACTGGTTTGCTCTCCACCCTCCATTTCCCAAAACTGACAGTTTGATTTCTATCAGTAGTGGTTTACTGGCAGGTCCTGAAATTAATTGCCTACACAGCCCAGAGAGTTAGAACGGAGGGAGTGATGAAGATTGTGGGGCAAATGAACGACAAGGTAGTAGTAAAGCGGAAAAATAAAGTTACCATGCTGGCATCGATCACCTAACCGTTAAACTGCCGGACAAAAACAGAAGAGTGGCTGTGGATCCGCTCACAATTTTCCAGCGAGTGTAAATTACAAAGCAATCTGAACAGGATTTACAGGATGACTTCAAGTATGAGTTGGCCCCGTTCCCGATGTCTCTGTTCAATGAACAAGGGATGCGCAAGGGCACAAAATGTACTCTGTTAAACATTGGTAGAAAGAGAAAATGAGGTAGACGCAGATGATTTGGGAGATCCAATCACTAGAGAAGAGTTTGACCTCGCACTGAAAAATCTCAAAAACGGGAAAGCACCCGGAATCGATGACGTTCCGGCGGAACTAATTAAACCAGCAGGAAAAGGAACTATAGATGCCCTGTTTAAGATGATACAGACAATGTATAAGACTGGAAAGATACCAGAGGATTTCGAGAAATGCCTAATTGTCGCATTACCAAAGAAGGCGGGCACGACGAAATGTGAACAACACAGAACTCTTAGCCTAATATCCCATGCCTCAAAAATATTGACTAATATCATTCTAAAAAGAATCGAACCAAAAGTAGAAAACATCCTTTCCGGACACCAGTTTGGCTTTAGAAGAGGTGTAGGAACCAGAGAAGCAATATTGTCACTACGAATACTACTTGAAAAAAGAATAAAAAGAAACCAAAACACATTCATCGCATTCATAGACCTGGAGAAGGCTTTCGACAAAGTTGAATGGAAAAGACTCTTCGAGATTCTGAAGAGAATTGACATCAAATATAGAGATAGACGAATAATCCAGGCGCTATACAAGAATGAGGCCGCTATAATTAGATGTGACAATGATACAAAAGAAGCCAGTATAAGACAAGGGGTGAGACAGGGATGCTCTCTGTCACCTGTTCTTTTAAACGCTTATATACAAAGTGCGATTGATGACTTGAGAGAGAGAATGAGTCACAGAAAAGGTGTAAAGATACACGGGCAAAAGGTGGATATGATAAGGTTTGCTGACGATATTGCTTTGGTTGCTGAAAGCGAAGAAGAACTGCAAGAGGCCTTAACAAACATGCAAAGCATTCTTCAAAACAATTACAACATGAAGATAAATAAAGACAAAACAAAGCTGCTGACTGTAGGCCGAACGCAACATCAGATGAGAGTAGAGATGTCAGGAGTTCCACTAAAGAACACCAAGGAGTTTGTCTACCTCGGGAGCAAAATAACATGGGACGGTCGGTCTAAGAGCGAGGTCGACAGCCGTATACACCAGGCTAGGGTTGCATTCAATAAAAGGTCGAAAATAATAGAATCGAATAATATAGACCTGAAACTGAGAATACTCCTCATCAAGACCTATGTATGGAGTATCTTGATGTACGGCTGCGAAACATGGTGCCTATCCGAAAGAGATAAACGGAGACTAGAGGCTTTTGAGATGTCGTCCTATAGAAGACTACTAGGAATTTCCTGGAGAGACCACATCACAAATGAGGAGGTTCTTCAAAGAATCGAAGGAGGAAGGCACCTGCTCAGGACCTTGTTCGAAAGGCGCGCAAGATGGATCGGCCATGCAATAAGGCAAGAAGGCCTCTTGCATGCCATAATGGAGGGTATGACCGAGGGGACAAACGCTAGGGGACGCCCACGCCGAGAGTACCTGGAGGACCTGCTGGTGGACGTGCGCTGCTTATCATATGCAGACTTCAAAAGAGCCGCACAAGACAGGGAAGAGTGGAAGAAACGAATAGATGAAATTGCTGCAAACCAATCCCAGGATTGAAACCAGAGAGAGAGAGACTCTGCCTTCACTCTTCTTTCCAGCCACACGCCGATAGATGCCAGCACTCACGTCATTTTGGATGATGGCTACCTCTTGCACAAGGTCGTGTGGCAGCGGAAGAGTACAGTTCGAGCACTTTTGACGCGTTATACCACCCACGTCCGAAACCACTTTGGGAAGAACGTCTCCATCGTTTTTGACGGCTACCCCGAAGATGCTACCAAAAAAAAACACCAAAACAGCGGAAAGACTCATTCCAGCTACGAATTGACGTTCGATGAATCCACAATAATTGAAATTGCTCAAGAGCATGTATTGGGCAATGAGAACAATAAGAGACGCCTTATAACTCTTCTCTGTGACGCCTTTCAGGGAGGACGAGAGATCATCATGATGGCGCTTTCAAAAAGAGCAGTAGCCGATCGGGTCGTCATAGTGGGAGAAGACGTCGACCTGCTCGTTCTTCTCAATGGTTTAGGTGCTGAAGAGACAAACGTCTATCTTCAGAAGAGCACCAAGGGTGAAGCTGGTTGCTGTCACTACTCTACGAGCTCCTACAATCACCAGGGCTCCCGGCGATTACCAGGAAAGGTACTATTCACCCACGCGTTTACCGTGTGCGATACCACCTCAGCACCGTTTGGCCAAGGAAAGGCCAAAATCACCACACTTGCTGAGCAAGTGGAAGTCTTCCTTCGGCCAGACTCCACCCCACAAGCCATAAGTGAAGCAGGCATCAAGTGGTTTGTGGCTCTATATGGGGGTGACATCGCGAGGGATACTTTGGATTTCCTGGATATAAGACGTTTGTCACTTCAACAAGCATAAACCTCGCCCGTTTGCCACCGATGGAAGATGCCGCAGGCCACCATGCAGCAAGGTGCTACCTCCAAGTACAGAAGTGGCGAGGAATCAACTTGAATCCCACTGAATGGGGGTGGAAGCTGTCTTCTCAAAGACTCACCCCCATCCCCACCACGATGGATCCCGCACCTCCTGCCCTTCTGCGAAAAATTTCATGTAAATGCAAGAAAGGATGCTCTGGGAGCTAGTCGTGCAGAAAGGCTGGGCTCCACTGCTCAGTCCTCTGTCAGTCATGCGATGGAAAATTGTGCAATAACGTCCCGGATGTGGAGCTGAAATGCTTGGACGATGAAGATGACCCGACTACAGACTGGGCGCCTCTCCCAGCGTCCATCACAGATATCGAGATACCTTCTTCGTGCGAGCCTAAGCCCGGGCCATCTAAGATAAAAAGAAAGACATGATTTGGCAACCAAGACACAATACCTACATGATTTATATTAGTTTTATTTTTTGTGTACATATAACTTGTCCTTACAATAGGTACCATGATGTTTGTACAGGCATTTTAGTATGAAGGTATATAAAACAATGTTTGAAGATGACGTAATTCCCGATAGATGTATTATCTTTTCCTTTTTTTCATCAAAAATGTGTTAACAATAACAAAAAAAAATTGTAACTGTTTGATAAATAAAACCATAAAAAGACGTGAGAACAGTTGTTTATTTGCATTTCCCCCCAAAACCCGCCTATGACTGTTTTTGGTCATCTGGCGTTCTTGAGAGAACCATTAAGTCTACAGATATCAATCTAATTTTAAATGAAAGCTAATTAAATTTACTATAATTTTATTTTATATAATATTTGACGTGGGACACGTGTTTTAGAAAATATTTTACAAAATAAGTGACCATTTCGAAAAAATTTCACTTTTTGGAAAAAATTGCCTATTTTCGAAGAACTGTATCTTGAAAACCAATAGCTGTATATAGCTTGCTTTGGTCTCAAATTGTAGCAAATTTAGTTTACTTTAAAAGTATGTATACTAACTATACCGGTCAGACCCTTCCTTCACTGAGATATTGAGCAAAAACCGAAAAAAATCCGAAAATTTCTTGGTTTTTTGGGTCCACCGCCGTTCGCACAGCACTTTCGAAGTTGCAAAATTTTTTTTTATTACTGGTTTAGGTCCTAACAACATATAAAAAATTCAGAATGACCGGACCTTTTGTAAGCACAACCCCCTTTTCATGTTTAACTTGACTGGACTAGAAGGAGATAAGGAAGATAAAGGTGGGGAAGTACCTGGTTATTCAGATCAAGTCACCAAATACTATATATTAGAAAACGATATTTAGTGACTCTCCTTGGCCGGGAAACCTTCCGCTTTTCGCCACCTTACGTAGGTATAATTTGAAGTCGGAAGCAATTGGTTTCAATTCTGAATGGTGGTCATACACCAGGGCAATATTGAGAGTATTTTTCACTCGTGAACGTGCCGCAAACAAAAAGTTTGAAAACAAATTTGGTAGGTCTTTCAAAATACAAAATGAGTAATTAAAAAGTGCCATGATGAAAAACTGTCCCACGATGCGAAGCTAGCAGTCCATAATGGAGAACTGGTACTTACCCTTATGTATGTCAGTGAGCCATGGAACTGGCAGAGGAAGGATGAAAGTAGACTGAATGCTGTGGAAATGAGATCCCCGAGGCAAATTTATTTATTTATTTGAGACACAAATAGGATATTTAAATACAACATTTTTGTGGGTAATATATAATAAATTAAAATACAAATATAAATATCCCTAGACTAATGTGTCTGCAGTAATCACATATGCATTTTCACAGAAATATCCCTAGACTAATGTGTCTGCAGTAATCACATATGCATTTTCACAGAAATATCCCTAGACTAATGTGTCTGCAGTAATCACATATGCATTTTCACAGAAATATCCCTAGACTAATGTGTCTGCAGTAATCACATATGCATTTTCACAGAAATATCCCTAGACTAATGTGTCTGCAGTAATCACATATGCATTTTCACAGAAATATCCCTAGACTAATGTGTCTGCAGTAATCACATATTATGCATTTTCATGAAAAACAATGCAAGTATTATTTATACATAACTTGAAAACTTAAATACAAAATTGAAATACATAATATTTATGAAGTAGGTATATACTGAAAAGTAATTAAACATCATTTTTTTGTTTTTAAGTACACAAATTGTGGAGATATTTTTTGAAACATGTTATATTATTTACAAAAATATCTATGAAACTATGAAAATGTGTAGTAAAACGTAAAACCATGTACGTTCGTATGAGAAACGTGATGATTCGCAAAGAATGCAAGGCTGATGTAAGAGTAATGAGTAAAATTAAGAAAGGGACGCTCAGATGGTTTGGGCATGTAGAGCGAATGAACGAGGAAAGGAGTGTAATGCTGAAGTCACAAGGTTCACTCGGATGAAGGTTTACTCGATGAAATGTTCCATTCTCGTTTCACCGCGTGTTCACACGGTTCCTTCGAAGGAAGAGTTCACACGACATTCTCGCTACGAAGTCGTCGAGCGTAGTCGCGGCGCGCATTGGAATTCGTCCGGCGCTGATGGCTAAGTTCGGGAATATTTACGATTTCAATTGACATTTCCGATAACGTCGAACTAAATTACGAGAAATTGGCGATTCTTGTAAACAGTAAATAAATTTCAGCACCATAAAATGAACATATGGTTAAATAATAACCTGAAAACTGATATCTACCAGTATTTTTGCATCATGAAATTTTTTTTTCCAAAATAGGCCACGGCTTGCAATAAAATCCATATAAATGGAATATTTATTAACGTATCCAAAAACTAAAAACTGTTTTGGGAAGGTGATGAAATATGCTTCAAAAATTTGTTATTGGAAATAACCACGTAATTTTTTAAATAGAGTTATTTTTAATGTAAACTATTAAAAGTTTAAAAAATGGCTCTCCTTGCTTTTATTCTAACTAAAATTACTGGTTAACAAAAGAAATATAAAAGCACACACTTATTTTGTTAGACAAATAAATTATAAACGTTTCTGTCACCTCACTTTTTTTGTCGTTTTATATAAAAATAATTAATAAAAAATAATCACAATGTTTCATAATTTTTTTTTTCAAATTCGATCAGAAACTTTGGTTCCATAGAAGTGTATATTCGTATTCTTTTGTTGTTAATTGTTGTATTGAATATATAGAGCATTATTTTCTCTTTCCAATACCGTTTAGATCATATTTTTCACTATGATAGTAAGGGAGAAACAACGATTTCTATGAGACGTGTAGGAGTTATTTCGAAAAGCGAACTAAACGGAGCATTTTGACGTTTAAGCCGCTCCGGCTACACGTCCCCGCGCCAGAACATTTCGGCCGACTAATTTGCGAGTGAAAGACTGTTCACTTGAGTGTTCACACACATCATTCGCGTCACGTGATATTAAATTCCGGTTGCGAGTGAACAGTGCCGAAGGAAGCATTCCAACATTGTTGGAATGCTTCATTCGGCACTGTCTCTATTCACTTTCGTGTTCACACGGTTCATTTCGAGGGAAAGAGGCGGAATGAAATCACGAAATGAACAATAAATGAATCATGTGAATGGGCTATAAGGAGAATATCTGACGCAAATGTGAATGGTAGAAGAAGTCGAGGATGCCCAAGAAAGCCATGGCACGACTAAGCGAATCAGATACTTGAGTCGGGCTACGCCAAGAGTCAGAATAATAGAAGAGCATGTATGAGGCGATGTATGAATGTAAACGAGGCAAGGGTGTGTGCCAAGACCGAGTTGTTTGGCAGTCCGTAATCTCTACCTACACCTGCGGGTATACGGCGTGATGGTTAGTTAGTTAGTTAATGAAAATACTTAAATTTAAATCGTGAATAAACATTGGAGGATCCGCCACTTACCCGCCCTGGTATAGGTAACAGATGGTTTACCTTCAAGGCTCTTGCAAGGACTCTAATTTTTGTGGTAAAAAACGACTCTACATTTGATAACGAAACTAGACCCCCAATGTCGTTGTTAGTAAGTTGTTAGTAATATAATAATACGTTGTTAGTAAGCAGTATGCAAGTTAGCGGGAAATACAGATACAATATATGTTAGTATGACAAAATATAGATGAATCGTGAATAGATAAGTAAAAACATACCAAATATGCAGTTGTATTAGTTCATTAAATAATCACGATAGTTATGGTTGCCGAAAATCGAAAGCTCGTTAAAAAGAAAAACAAACTTTTTTCTTTCTACATTGCGAAACGGGTTAACTTGTTCAACGCAGAAAAGCATAAACCTTTTAGAATCGCGCCTCCGAGAATCGGTACGTTGTATGGTAAAGTAGAAAAGACTGATATCGCCTTCCCCTGGGAGGGAGTTAGTTGCCCAGGAATTATTTATCAGTATTGCGCAGGAAAAGTGATGTAGGTGTATGAAGATTGTCGAGGGAGACATTTAACTGAGAATACAAGGTGAATTTTTCAATAGTTTTTTTTATGGTTTCTCCACGCTGGAGTCATCTTTTTATGTGAGTACCGCACTAAACTACTCCCAACCTTCTGAAGCCAGCAAGACTTTTGCAGTCAATTGGGGTACCCTGTGAGTCCGAAGGCTGTGGAGAGGGAAGTGTGACGACAAGGGGGAAGTATCTGGCTAATCAAATCTGGTCATATTCCGACATATTTGTTGATACATAAAATTGAAGGCTGTTCCCCAATAAAAAAACAACAATTTAGACATACTTCGTGATGTTTTACCATCAAAATGTACGTACTAATATTAATAATTGTTAGAGCAATTCTGAGGTATAAAAGTATATCTCAGCATATGAATAGCCCAATATACATACATAAACTGGACCACACTTACAATACCCGTTTTACGCTAAATGAAGGACTAATTGTACCTAAGCACTTAAATAAATATGGACAAAGAACGCTGGACTCCATGATACCAAATTTATTAAATATGTTACCTGCTGAAATTAAAAAATGTACAAATGGTAAAACAAATATTATGTTGAAGCCGAAAGAAAAAAATTGTGTTAGACACTAACACAAAAATTCTATCTGCAAAATAAAGTAAAATAAGTTTATTTATATCTTCAAATTAAAAGCACCCATTGACAAACTACTAAAAAATAGTTTATTGGGACTTTTCTTTTTTCCGTAAAATATTTATAATTTTTCCTGTCATTAATGTTTAACCTCACTAGGACAAGCCTGTGAGGTTATCAATAATACCTACATATAAAGAAATAATAAATAAAAGTAGGAAACTCGGGCAGTGGGTTCGCGGGAGGGGGGGAGGGAAACCCGGAGTGGGGAGGTGAGAGGGGAACTTCGGAGAGGGGTTCACGGGACGGGGGAAGGGGAGAGTTGGGGAGAGGGTAGGTGGAACGCGAGAGAGGATGGGGACGCGGAAGAGGAGGGGGAGGCGGAAAAGGGAACTGACGAATGGGAAAGGACACGCAGGGAGAAACAATTTATTTATTAAATGGCATAGCAACGCATGCCGGGTACCAGCTAATCATTTAATATAATTAAATTGTAAACCAACCTGATACATACATTGTGACCACTGGATAGGTAACCTAGGTTGCAAACGTGAATTCCATCTGGGCACCGGTGTTGAAGGGATCAATGATGCTAATTATTCGGAACACCTTCAACTGAAACACAGGTAGAACAAGGACAGTATTCCCACCTGACGTCTACGCTTCAAAGACTTCAATCCGTTGATAAGGGGAATCTACGTTTGCTTCTCCGAACAGAGTCAAATAATTTTCGTTATTTGTTTTTGGGGTGTTACGCTGTGTTGCGCTACCTCCTTCTTTAGCCAACGTTTCGGACATCGTTGCAGTGTCCATCATCCGGGCAGATCCGGTAGCAAACATCTATCGGATCTGCCGGATCTGCCCTGATGATGGACACTGCTTCGATGTCCGAAACGTTGGCTAAAGAAATAGGTAGCGCAACACGGCATAATACCCCAAAAACAAATAACGAAAATGCTTTTGGCCGTGAAAATCTTAAAACGTAACAGAGTCAAATAATGTTTGTTTCTGGTATTTAGGAGCTCCAAAACAAAGGGAGCTGCGTTCAACAAAGAAATACTAATTAGTTTTGTATAATATTATAATAAAACGAATATAAAACTTTATTCCACTTAATTTTATTCGACCGTAACCGGTTTCAGCTCGTTAAAGCCATCTTCAGACTGTAAAAACTACTATTTTGTAAAAATTTTGAAAGAACTTGAGGAATCAAGAATTCATTCATCTTTACTGCCCAAGAAGTTACTTGACTATAAAAGTAAAAATTGCTTTGCAAGGATAGCTTTTAAATAATTATAGTTAGTTTTAAATCGAAATTGTAAGAAAACTAAAAATCTTTTTTTAATCCAGTGATAGAAGGGCTTTAAATACTGTGAAACGTTAACAGAAACAAACGTTAAATGCTAAAATTTCTCCGAAATAATGTTTTGTATTCCCGCATAATCAAATATACTGTAAAACGGAAGATTCTCCAGACTGCAGTAGTATGTTACCTGTAAACAAACATGCAATCCAAAACAGCCAAACTAAATAAAATTGCATAGCAAATATTACCCTCGTCGAAAAACTTGCTCATTTTGCCTGAAAGCGAGCGAACGTTTGCATCACGTATTCGTGCAGAACTATTTTTAATACCATGTAAAAAAACACATCATTTGAATTTTTTCCAACAATTTTTTTACGTCTAACGACCCACCGTACCTCGTGAGTGCTTAATTTTTTGCAGCAAGTAGTTTTGAAAAAAAAAATCTAATTCAGGATAATGTTTATAAGTGAAAATAAAAATTGATGAATCAATTTTCGTTGAATTCTTCAAAATTTAATAGCCTTGGAATTTCAAGATCTAATATGAAAGCTTTTACGAGCTACTAAATTCCTAGACTATCTATTTGTGTTATTTTATGAACAAACCACCGGGCAACAACGGTCACATTCCAATGCTGTATTGTGTAATCACTGTTCATTGTTTGGACCAAGTTTCAAAGAGTCCAAAGAACAATAGAAGAGTTGCAAGTAATCTTGTACGTGAGAAACAAATGAAATCATTTCATTCATTTCGAGATGCTTCACCGCAAGTCCGTATGGTTTCATTATTTGTTATTAAACCAGCTCTACCCGACTTTTCCGGATTCTCCTAAAAATTTATAATAATTGGACCGTCGAAAAATACGGAAGAAACTTTATTATTGTGTTTTGCGTAAATGTTTGTTATTCAGTTATATTTCTAAACGTAAAAGCTCATCATAGATTTGGCGCTGGGAGTTGAAAATAGCTATTGCGGTGGCCGTGAAATTCAATGTGTAACTTTTATATTGGCAGAAGACATCGTTCAGATTTTCTCTTACTTAAATTTCGAGATATTCAGACAGAATCATTCATTTTGGCTAAGCGTCTATTTAGCTTTTCATTCGATGTCAGTAAATAGTAATTAACGTGATATCTACAACAAACACAAACATTTTTAAAAATTAAAAATGTTTACACAAACAAATACGTTCATACCTTTTGAATATTCTAAATTGTAAACCAATACATTCAAATCTTTTGAATTTTGTAAACAAACATATTCAAATCTTTCGAATATTGTAAACCAACACGTTCAAATCTTTTGAATATTGTAAACCAACACGTCTAAATTCTTCAATTGTGCAAAGTCAGTTAAAATGATTCTCTATTATCTTTACGAACAAATTGCAACTTTTAGCAGTAATTATTGAATGTAATATTCTAAGATAGGAAAGCTCTATTTGTTTGCTGATATTTCAATAAAATTTCTTGACATTTTTGTTTTGAAAAGTTTTAATTTTCGATGTACATTTGTTTCTTTAATTTTAAATTTTTTTGCGACCGGTTTCGACACGTACGTATCATTAACGAGCAAACTTAAAACTAAAACTTAAAACTATAACTAAGTTTAAACATTGCAATGTAAATTCATATTTTAATTTGTGCGCGTTAGAAACTTTAGAAATTAACAAAAAAATTAAATCTAAAATTAATTTAGTTAATAAAATAATAGCACCATGTAAATCACCTCTGCTTACGATGTTTCCATGTAATTTTGACTCCTCCCACCGTCCTCCTCCTCCACCAAATTCCCCCCTCCCACTACCCCCGCCTAATTAATTGTGTACTTGTATAGAATTTTTAAGTTAGTTTTAAGTTTGCTCGTTAATGATACGGACGTGTCGAAACCGGTTGCAAAAAAATTTAAAATTAAAGTAAGAAATGTACATCGAAAATTAAAACTTTTCAAAACAAAAATGTCTAGAAATTGTTACATAGTCAGTGCCCAAGAAATACAAAAAAACAATAAAATTTCGTTGATATCTTCGTTATCGATGCGCAGTCGAAAAACACTCCAAAAGGAGTATCCAATATTTATACACGGTTGATACTTTATGCAGATTTCAGAAAATTACACATTCTTGTGCTCAAAAACTCGGCTGTATAATGTATAATATGAGGCCAGCTTTTATGCTTCTCCTTCCTGCAACTGCTCTTTTTACAGTCGTAAGCTCTTTTTTCTCTTTCTTTAAAAAGACCCACTGAAAGGTATCCTCAAAGGCTGCATGATAACGATGGCCTCCTGAGTGAAATTAATATTAAAGTAAAATTGCCTGAATTGGTATAAAATAATGAACTCGTCGCGTCTTTCAGATTTCGCAAGAACAATTCTTTGTTATTTATTATACTACATTCTGTAAGCTATTTCGGTCTGTTCGGTCAGATTGCATCGGGAATCAATTCTGTCCATCCAGTTGTCACTTAACCTCCCCAAATTGACCTACTTCGGTCCCGTGTCTATTTGTGGATATTTTAGAAAAGATCCCTTTGCAGCAATATCAGTTTTTTCATGTATTTCTAGCGAACGCTACGATTAATATATATAATTCGTATTTTTCTTCATTACTTCAGTTACTCATATTACCGTGCTTTAGCCCCCGTTCCAAATTAGGTCACTCCAAGTGGTGCGCTACGTTTGGTGACTTAACAGTGGTGCCCGGATTCATAGGGTGAGGTTTGTCCGGGTCTTGGCGGCAGATGCGTCTGCCCACCTGCTGCGTGGCGGGCCGGATTGAGGGAGACTGATTGCAGGAGACTTTTTGTCCTCTCCAGCCGGATTCTCTCGACCCATCGCCTTGCACCGCAGTTGGAGGGATGGATTCATACGTTACTCCTGGGCACACTGACCCCCAGATTCCTACCCCCACCCTTTCCTTAAAAAGACTCACCATACAGCATTCACTAAGATGACATACGCCGTGATGGAAATTATTTTCCTCAGATGACTGATCTGAAAAAAAAATTATCCTTCATTAATGGTTGTTTATCAATTGCGTACAATTTAAAACAGGTTTATTAGTAAGGCCCTTAGTAAGTAAAAACTAGTTATTAAAACTATTATAACTAAACTATAATAAAAAAATTACTCAGTTTTAAAATTTCTTTTATGTTCATGTTTCTATCTATAAAGCGGAAACAATACGAATTTTTGAATTTGGTCGTTTGTATCATTGGAATATTAATAAACAAAAATTTTAACAAAACAAAAAAACGACTTCAAAAAATGCACTAAAAAGTAAAAAAATAATTTCGTATTCTTCTACAACTTTATAATCAACTTACCTTTTCTACTCATCAATATGTAGGTACGATTGTTATTTTTGGAGTCGGTATCAACCAAGGTACCCGCGGCCCGGCGTGTTCACTTGACAGCTCCTCTCCCGCCGACACCGACTCCAAAAATAACAATCGTACGTACATATTGATGAGTAGAAAAGATAAGTTGATTATAAAGTTGTAGAAGAATACGAAATTATTTTTTTACTTTTTAGTGCATTTTTTGAAGTCGTTTTTTTGTTTTGTTAAAATTTTTGTTTATTTTTTGATTTTTAGTGAATCTGAAGTACACTAACTAATTCGATTAAGATTCGGCCGAGTATCGTAAATTTGTTCTTCAGAATTGGAGAGTTCCATTACTTTGTCATGGATCATGGATAAAAAAAGAATCATCGAAATCGGTTGGCGTGATATTGAGTTATTCGTCCATTTGTCGCGCACATACTTGATGCAAATTTAAGACTTATATGATTTTCTCATGGATGCCATTGTCAGAACTGGACCAAATTAAAATGGGACCACACGGGAAGCACCAGTTTTCAAATAAAAAAAGAATCATCAATATCGGTTCACCCAGTCGAAAGTTCTAAGGTAACAACATAAAAAAAAAAAAATAAAAAAAATACAGTCGAATTGAGAACCTCCTCCTTTTCGAAGTCGTTTAAAAAGAAGCTAGAGGTCAGACAGACGAGGCGAGATTGAAATTCCCTTCGGATATTGTTCTGCAAGCTCTGTACTGTCGAGGGTTTACACTTTCTTTTTAAAAAGAAATAAACTCTGGATGTTAAGATCGAGTGAATCGAACACTTGAGACGGGTCATGTCAGTCGAAATAATTCACGGAAGAAAATGAATAAATGTAGCGAAGCGGTGTACATATGTGGCATCCCATCCTTTCTGCCTGCTCTGGCGGGGTAAGGGCCATAATGGTTTCTATGTACCTAGTCTATTTATTTAACTAGTTGAAGTTCCCAGCTTTGCCCGGGCTTAACACAGAGGTTTTTGAATCAAGATGTAGACGTAATTTTCCTCTCATTTTGAAAGTCCCAAAATGCCAAAAATTTCATTTTGGAGTTTCAATTTCTGCTAGGGAGGTAAAAGGGTGAGGGAGGTTTTTTGATATTCCATATAGATAGTGTCCTTCCTCCTGTTTTGTAAAGTTTCGTCCATCTCAGAATAAAACTGTAGATTTGTTTGAGAACAAACCAGCACCGGGGCACTATTCGTTATGCTAATCTCACTCGAGCGACGTACACTCTCATAATACCTATTTTATGTAAGTGATCTTGACCTGTTTCACCAGATCGCTCGCCATACTACCCAATGGGAAAGTGCCAACATATATTATATATTAATGTTTATTTATTAATTTTATTCAGGTTCTCCACAAAACAGTTAAACACTAAAAATAATGGAGAAGATTACAATTTTTTTCAAAAAAGTGCATGGGGGCAGTCTAACTATGTATGTTGGGACATATGTCAAGAGATAGTTACTGAATTTTCTGTAGGTGACATTGAAGATGTCGATGCTCAATGCAGAGTCGTTAAGCAGTTGAGTCGCCATGTTTAATGGTGCATTCTGATGGACGGAAGTTTTCGCTTTCGGAGCATAAAAAAATGTGCGTGAAATCTCCCACGAGTATACGCGTTAGGGACATATAAGTTGATCTCTTTCAATATTGGCAGATTTAGTATGATACCAGAGATTAACTTAAAAAATGTTAGCCTTAAAATATTTTTCGGCGGGCTTCTAGGGTATTAAAATCGAGCATTCCTGTTAAGAACAATGATGGATACAGGAATGGGTAGTATGTATTTTACCTCATGTGTAGGTAACGCATAAACCTTTTTTGCACTTTTGGGATTTGAAAGAGAGATTTGCTTCGAAAATCACGCCATGGTCGCGAATCTCGTTTTTGCGTGTTAATTATGTTTTTATTAATGTGGTATGGAAAAGAAATGTATCTTTGGATCTTGTACATGAAACGACACTGCATTTTTCTGGATGCTAAAGGTTAAGTTATTTAATTCCGACCATTTGACAAGAGAATCAAGATCATTCTGCAGAAGAATGGAATCGATATGATTTTTAATAGTTTGATATCATCAGCGAAGAGGAGATATTTTGAGCGGTTAATGGTCTTGCCTACATCATTAATGAATAAAAGAAAGAGGAGGGGTCCTAGATTCGATACCTGGGGAATCCAGAGTTAGTTTTACGGCCGGCGTAGTCCAGCGTAAGGCTCTTGACTAGCATTCCAAAGGTCGCGGGATTCGATTACATTGAACGTAATACACAAATTATCTGACCACAAGAAAACTCTTATAGAAATCGTCAGTTGAAGTGTTGCCAAGAACCTTAAATGTAATATAATAAAATGAAAATACAAATATATATTTATATCATAGCATGTTTTAAATTCAAGAAAAAGGAAGAAGAAACATTAAATTTTTATATGAAAACATTGTTAATATTAAATAGGTTCCTACTACAAAAATGTTTGATTGTTCCTATGGTATATAGAAAAATTAATAAGTATTTGTAATATACGAAAAATAAAATTTTTAATTAAAAAATTATAATATGTGGCACGCGAGCTGTTTGAAAACTGAATGCACTGGGACTGAGTATATGGAACACGGGAGGGGAGAGGGGAGGTTAAGGGATGCGGGAGGGGAACGGGGACGCACGAGGAAAGGACATGCACGGAGAAACAATTTATTTCTTCGAATATGGTATTGCAACGCATTCCGGGAACCAGCTAGTTATATATATATTTTTAATTTATTACCTTAACTTGATGATATTTTAATGTATTTGACCGAAAAGGAACGGAATGCAATCGCACTGAAAGCGTTTAATCGTTGTTTAATCAACATTTGTATTGTTTGTTTCAGATACGTGGTGTGGAAGTCGGTATAGTGGTCCTCGTGTTAATAGTGTGGATAGGGGCGATAGCGCTCTTCTTCAACCGGTGGGGGAAAATCAGGATGTTGTTACCATATCAACCTGATTACAAACAGGAACAGCTCAAGGTAATCCTCAAAACACTTCCTTGCATTTATATCCCCTTGAAAAATACACAATTTTCTCTTTTCCTAATCAACCCCACTTCGTGAAATATATACAAGTATCTCTTCTCCTAATCAACCCTACTTTATGACGATACCAACTCAAAAACATACGTTGTTATTTAGCACGGATAAAGTTTGTGGAAATAGAAAAAATATTTACATCATCCCTCCAACAGATCTTAAGTTAAGAAAAACGGACATGATTACAAGAAAACAAAAAACTGCCTTAATGATCACATGGAAAACGATTAAAAATGTGCTACAAGTTCAAGGTATAAATTAAAGATGGAGACTGGAAGAAAATGTTTTTACAGAAAGAAAGTGTTTCATAAAAAGTTACTATTTTATAATATTCATTTGGAATACATAATAAGAAAGTGAACGCTAGATTACGTTAAAAAAATGGTATTTATATAAGGGGTGTCCGAGGGTAAAGTGCATTAACTTCGGGAGGTGATTCTACATGATGGTAGGAGTAAAAAAGATTAATAACTTTTTCTGAAATTCCAACTTTTCTTTTCCCATACAAAAAGACATACCTACTAAAAGGTAAAAAATACTCGTTAAAGTTGCTGTTGCTTGCCGGACGCGATTGTTGCAACGTTGCTTGGTAATAATAATGCTGCCCAGCACACGCCGGTCTAATTTTATCTTTTTACCACAGAACTACTTCTAAAAGTTGGAATTTAGAAAAAAGTTAGTTATCTTTTTTACCTATATTATCATGTAGAATCACCTCCCAAAGTTAATGCACTTTACCCCCGGACACCCACAAAAAGTTGTTTTTTGTATGAATACCTCACAAGAATCACAACTGCTCCTGTCTAGAGTCAGTGCGACCATGGCATCTTAAATTGAGGCTGAAGGTAGTGAGGGAGGGAAGTAGATGGTAGGTAAGTATAAGTATAAGTAGAGTAAGGCGGGAAAGTTTCTGGCTATTTCAACAGGGTTACCAAACACGGCTAAAGCCATTTCAAGCAATTTTTCAATTCTGAACGATGGTCTTTACATCAAGTCAAATCTGAGAGTATCTTCCTCTCTAGACCCATATTTACTCCTTCCTCTCCTCAAAAAAACACTCCACATATCATACCCAAAGATAACATAGGCCCTGAGGGAAATTATCTCACTCATTTATTTGATAATTGGACATCATTAACATCGTTCCGTTCCTTCCCACTTTTTTAAATCCACGTGCTTGACTCCCCAGATTATACTTTCTGTGGTCTAGAAGTGGGAAATTTATATCCCCTTCTAAACAAAAATCCTCTCTTTTATCAAGCCTCATCTAAAATTACCTCTCCTCTATTCAACATTTCATCTCTTCTAAGTCTGAACTCGACTCCAATCGTCCATAAATTTTTGAAAATTGCCCAGTTACATAAAAAATAACATATAAATTCACCTTCCCTCTCTCTTCATAATTTGAAATTATTGCCTAGAAGGAAGAAAGCCAGAAAAAAAAGAAAAAAGTATTTAATATTATTTATAGATCAAATGCGGACGGTTGGTGATTTGAAGAGGAAATATTATTTCTTGAAAGTTTAACCATCTGTCCCGATGATTGACATTTAGATATGGTTGTGTGAAACTTTGGTTCAAGAAATAGGAGGTAATATGAAACTACTTCCCAAGTATCATCTATCAATATTATATCAATAATTTAAGGTATAACCAATCAAGATAACTCATAAGATTATCTCTACGATATTCCTAACTATTTCATATAAAAAGCATTCCCAATCAAGTTGTAATTTGTCGGAAAATACCAACTTTACTTAATAAACTTATCAAAACTATGACATCCTGACAAATCGGCAAATAAATTGAAACCGGCAATTACTTTGGATTTGTTTCTGAAGTCCTGTGAAGACCCATAACGCCTCGAGCACCTAATTACGGAGGCAACCGAACTACTGAGAGCTAAGTTTACTAGTTTTTGGTATCATGGCTGCACCAAAACTTAATTAACATCCTATACATTATCTAACTCCGAACAAGTTATAACTAATAAGGAAGGTAATGTAAAGCATACAACTAAATTGTGTAGATTTGTAGAAAGTTAATAAATTGAGGTAGGTGTTCATAATGTACATTTTTTGTATGAAACTGTAAAAATAAAATTTCGATTAACGCCGATTTAAAGACACTGAAACAGCATTATTATACTGAAATGCCGATCCTTGAGGACTGACTCGCTCTACCTACACGGTAGGTATGGATTCCACTTTTTTATTATGTTCAATGTCATAATTACATATATGTAGGTATACTTTACGGTAGCCTCCATGGTCGAGAGTAAGGCTCTTGATTAGGACACGAAGGTCGCGGGATCGAATCCCGGCGTGTTCATTTAAATTTATTTTGATTAATTTGTGTTCTTTCACAATTAATTAATTTGAAATAATATGTACATAGTATATTTGCGGCACGTTCCAGAATGGAAGTTACTCTCAGTATCGCCCTATTTTAAGTCACGTTTGCTTAAAATGGCTTTAGCCGTATTTGGTGACAAGATCTGACTAGTCAGGTACTTCCCCATCTTCCTCTTTCCATATCCTTCCCCTCTCCACCATCTTCAGCCTCACAACATATCCCAATTGGGGATGCCGTAGTCTCACTGGCTCCAAACAGGAGCAGCTGATACTCTTGTGAGATACTCATATAAAAAATTAATAAATAAAGTTTTTTTTAAGATGTAAAATACATATTGTGTCACTTTTTTTAGAGCAATTCTTGTGTTGAAAAACGCGGAGAAACTTAAGTAAATAACATCTTAACATACATTTTTCAGAAAAAGAAAAAAAGTGAAGGAGAGAAAAAAGAAGTAGCGATGAAAGGGATATCTGATATTATTTTTCTGAAATATAATATCGAGGAAGACATGGCACGACCAAGTGAATCAGATACTTAGTCGGGTCATGTGAAAAATCGGAATAATAGAAGAGCATGTGTGAGACGATGTATGAATGTGAACGAGGCAAGAAGTGTGTGCCAAGATCGAGTTGTTTGGCGGTCGGTCCTCTCTGCCTACCCCTTCGGGGAAACGGCGTGATGGTTAGTTAGTGAGTTAGTTAATATTGTTTTACTAAATATAATAATTGTGATATACTGTTGAAAGAATTTTTATTGTACTTTTCAATTTTATGTAATTTCTTTCTAATCTATGTGTTGTGTGTTTTGTGTGGATTCGGATGTCGAAGGATCTTGTATGTGTTTTGAGATGTATGATAGACCACTGTACAAGTAACGAGAATGCACATAAGGAAAGGAAAAAAAGGACTCACTGCGGAACCTTGTGGCACTCTGCTACCTTGGCTGGATTTATTCTTCACTTATTCGCGGTAGGCGGGATTAATTGCGGATGCGGTATGTTAGAGATGTTCATGCGGCGATGGTCGATTAAAGACTGAATGTGGGTATGATAAATGACAGGTATACGGGAATGGGTAGGAAAGGAACATGTGACAATACAAGCTACAAATACAGGTAGGTAAGTAGTATGTAGGTAAAGTAGGTAAGTAGCTATGTATCTTTATATGTAGGTAAGTGTAGTATGTATTGTGTAAATTTCCAACCATATTTCCAACCAATTTCCAACCATACTTTATGCCGAATGATTGAAACCATTTCATTCCAATATATTTGTAAAAGAGTTGTGGTGGTATTGCGGCACGGGATATTTATAGAGCAAAAACATTTCGTAATTGCTGTTCTGAAAAGTGTTGAGTTTTCCTTTTTCAAAAGGTTTATTTTTTGTAAATAATTTGCAGTGAAGGGACTTTAAATTCTTTAAATAATCTGATAGTGCGTACATCTAGGTACATACTTCTTACATATCAACACATATATATATATACATATGCACATTTCATACATACACACTTCACCACATTCTGCATATCTGCCGTATAACGCTGTCCGAAATGTTGGCTGAAGAAGGAGGAAGTGTAACAAGGCACAATATCTCAAAAATAAACCACAAAATACTACTTCCTTGTTTAGAATTTTTTATACTTCCACTTTGTCATTACCAGCTTGTTTAAATAATTTTGTATCCGGATCGCAGGTCCCTGGAACGGGTGTGTGCGCTGCGGCCGCAGCCAGCAGTTCCTGTGCGGGCAACCACGGCGGCCACGCGTGCTCACAGGTAACATTACACAACACACCATTTTCCCAGTAACTCCTCGGTAGCCAAACCAACACACCTCCTCGCTCGTATGCGCTCCTGGTACTTTCAGAGCGAATAAATAATAACCTGAGATTGAAATAGCGGCCTACCAGAGAAAATATCTTCGAATTCACGAAGTTATTTGTATAATCCGAAATAATAACTTTATAAACACTATTTTTATTTTGTATACTTAATGCCGACTGGATTTCGTTACAACCATAGCTTCTTCAGGGTAGTATAATACTCTACTAAAGTTAAGTTACATATGTTTGTAGATAATATATGGTTTAAAAAAAATGGGCTGGACTCCTCAAGTGAAGGAAGAAGTAGGCGTAAGTGAAGATGGAGAATTGGGAAGGGAAAGGGAATGTTCTTTGTCGTACTTCTTCCTTCACTGGAAGAGTCCAGTCCATTTTGTTTTAAACCATATATTATCTATGTAACTTAACTTCAGTAGAGTATTATACTGTCCTGTGTGTTTCGCTACGGTTGTAGCGAAACCCGGTCTGCATAAAGTATAAAAAATGAAAGTGGTGTTTCCAAGTTGTTTTATTTTAAATTATAATGTCACATCATAAAGTATCTGCTTCACACGAAGAAATATAAAATGTTTTTAACCCTTTTGGGCCTTTCTGGTATGACCGCGTTGATTAGTTAAAAGGTTTATCAAAAATTAAAAAAAATGGTGCTAGTTAATTATTTTTTATTACTTTCTGTGGCAAAATTTGTACTATATATTTATGCTATAAGAATAATGTTATAGTTTTCACAATCCTCCTCACTGGTGTATTTTTGTATTTAGTCTCTAGTTGTCTTTACATTATCTACATAATAATTTACAGATTGATTTTACTTTAATTCGTATTAATTCGTAAGAAGTTATTAAAAGTGTCAAAATACTCGTATCACTGCTAATACGTTTAATTGAAAAGAAAACAATTGTCCTATAATTGAGAACTCAACTTATGAGTGAGATATTATAAGATGAGATTAATGAAGCGTAATGTAAGAATAATGTCACACTTTTCACAATCCTCTCCATTGGATTTTTTTTTTATTTACTCTCAAGTTGTCTTTACATTGTCTACATAATAATTTACAAGTTGATTTTACTTTAATTAATATTTATTCATAAGAAGTTATTAAAAAAGTCAAAATATCACGGATAATACGTCTAATTGAAAATAAAACAATTCCTATCACTGAGAACTAGACTCTACTCCACTGTAACCTAAATGTGCTTATGAATTGTTCATGAGAAATAATAGAGGAAGGTTAGAATAGAGCTTTCAGCGGCAGTTATTTTACGAAGGTTGAAATAATTTTCAGGTTGAACATTACTTTTGTTAATTCATAGGAACGTTTTAAACTACTTACGTCATTATTATATCACCCACTAAACAAATATACAAGCATGTATTAGACCCATTGTCGTGCACGTATAGTAACACACCAAATTTAAAGACCGGTCTGGACATGGTACGATGCATTCTCGCGCAGTTACTGACTTTACAATGGACGCAAGCGAAAGAGACGGACGCGGGGGACATGCCACTTTCTGTTCTGGAACTCAAAAATTCGACTATTTCCAATCAAAGTCAGGCCGGTCTTGGTGTGTACTATGCGTACATTAGGATATATAACTGGACTGAACGACTTCTAGCAAGAGGTTCTACCAAAATAAGAATATGCTATAATTCGCGAAATGATCGAGCCGTTCGGCGTAACATCGTATTTCTATTTTGACCCGTCAGCCCTAAAAAGGTTAACATTATTTATCATTTTTGTAAAATAATTCCCGATCCTTTTTTACCGGCAAGATGCCTCGCTCCTGTCACAGATATTGATTATGCCGGTCTTTAAACATGACAATTTGTCATTCATACGTGTTCCTTTTTACCCTATCTAAAATTCACAACGGTGTGACATTTTGTTGATCTCCTACAACGTCAAAATATAAAACTTTTCAAAGTAAACCTAACTTTTCACGACACCATTCCACTTGTACAATGTTTCCCCGGCATAAATATTAAATGATTATACCAACCCCAAGCGTACAAAACTGTCATATCAAAAAACCTCGTCTGTCATAGAATTTTTTATATGTTGTAAATGTTTTGTACATGGTAAAATATTTTATATCTTTCATTATTTGGATTTTATGCTATCCTGGTACCCGCTTTACCCTTGTCATAATTTTTTATCCACTTATGTACGTTATTTTAATAAATTCATCATCGGTCATGAATCACTCAAAACATATCTGTATATTTCACACGATTCTAAAATCATACATTTATTATAATAATTAATGTTATTTAATTGCTACCAAGTAATTATAAAACAATACATAAAGCCTTGTATGTTACTAGTTTAAACCCGTGAAAAATCACGAGATAGTCTGAATTGCCGAAAAGTCAATCATTTCTATTTTGAATGACAGTTAATTGAATTTTTTTTATCAAAGGGGCCATTCATTTATTACGTAAGACGATTTTGGGGGGGGAGGGGGGTCGACCATGTTCTATTTTTTCTTACAAGGGGTGGGAGGGAGTCTCGATAGTTCTTACATAAGATCACAAAAATGCGCAAATTTAAAATTATACCTTGAAAAAGTATAATTTTAACTTTTTTTAACAAAGTTAAAATTATAGGTACCTTTGTAAGTACAAATAAACATTTCTAAAAATTTTTTTTTTACATGAGCTCCACTCAGGAGGCTCCGAGGAAAATAATTTTCCTCAGGGCCTATGTCATCTTTGGGGATGCTGTGTGGAAGGTTTTTTTAAGGAAAGGATGGAGAGGAGAGTTCTGGGAAGGAAAGGGGTTTAAGGGGTGGGTAGGAATCTGGGGTTTAGTGTGTCTTGGTCATCCGCCTCCAAAACCTAGACAAACCTCACCCCATGAACCCTTTGTTACTTTGAAAAATAAACATTAAAACAAACCAAACGTGTATTCATTTTTTCCTTTAGATTCTTACGTAATAAATATTAAACAGGGGGGAGGGCAATGACGTTATATAAGATAAATAGACTCGCCATAGTCTCACATACTCACAATATAATGTGGAAAGTAAGGAACACTCTTTTGTTTTCAGCGATTTTCAGAATAATTTCTTAATTCAAAAGTTTATTCCTGTGTGATAAAGATAGACAATCAAATAATGCGTGCGTATGAATGGGATAAATAAATGAGCGGACGTTTCTTCACCGAATACTGTTTTCACATCACGGGTGTGACTGAGATAACAAGATACTCTCACTCGGTTACACTGCGCACAGGGGAGGGTAAAACAAGACACACGGGCAAATATTTTTTTAATTATAATTATATGAGTTATCATTACTAATACAATATTGGTACTATTATAGTAGTATTGATAAAAACATATTTTATTATACAGTACAGGTCATAGGTTCAAATGAGTATACAAATCTATTTACAATTTTCATCAACGACATTATAAAACGCTTTCCTTTGACCGTGGTATGTAAATCGTCTTTATTGAAATGAACTGAATATATTGTGCTGTAAAGCGAAGGTGTCCAATCATGTTCGCATCTTTGAATGCGAACAACAGTGATCCATTTCTGTCGTCGTAGTTGATCACGGGGAAACCTAAATTTCATATTTGATAAGTCATAATAAATTTATATTGAATTAATTGTCGGTCATTTTACGTTTATAAAGTCACAGCGTAAATTATAATTATTAATAGAGCTTAACTACAACTAGCGTGTTTACGTGTATTAAATTATAGTGTCTTGTCATTGTCAGCAAGGAAGCTCGCTTAACGATTTACCCTGTGTACGTTTTACCCCATCTTTCCCAACAGAAGAAAACGAGTGCGGGACGCTGTGTGAACCGACCTACTGTTAGCAGGTTGTCTTTGTTATGCTCGTTACTTTTTGATGCAACGTTCTCTGTCTCGTAATGACGCGTAAAACCGCGAGCGGGAAACATGAAAATTAATTGTAATATTTATAATAATCAATAATATTAAGTAATTTGCGTGTACTTACAAATGAAGTGTTAATCCTTCGCCTTTACTATTATTTGCAGTGTAATTGAAACATTTTCTCATCACACAGGAGGGCATTTTGACACTTTTTAAAATGCAATCTACTTACTGGCAAGTACTGGTAAGACGCAACCTTACTCGACGCGTAGCAGTTTAGTACTAAAGTACTAGATATCGAGACCGGTACAATTGTCTTGGTATTGTCTTCCCACTTTGAGATTTCTACCCCTTGTCTAATATAGTATGTAACGTCATTGGGGGAGGGGTCGAAAACTAGCAAAATTCTCTAACGTAATAAATAAATGGCCCCCAGCACGGTAATTACGCTGGTCGGTGTGAATTATGGATCAATGAACACATATTTGCATTGAATTTATATGTCGTTTTCAAATTACATTTTAAAAGTAAAGTTAGTATAATAATAAAGGAAATATTATAAATGCCATCTTCAAAATTGGAATTATTACATCCTGTGCTTTTTCACGGGTCTTCGCTAGTTACATAAAAAAATGGGTAGGTACAAATGGCGGTCCGCGAGTTTTCAGTGCGCTAGAATGCTAAGATTGAATTTTATGACGTTATTAATGTTGATGCAGCTGAAAACAAAGAAGTTACATACTTTAGACGCGGGGTAGAAATCTCAAAGTGGGAAGCCAAAAGCAAGACAAATGCACTGGTCTCGACTTCTAGTACTTTAGTACTAAACTGTCACTCGTCAAGTAAGGTCAGGTCTTATCAGTTGGAAATTTGCATTTAAAAAAAGGCCAAATTGATGATGTATGATGAGTAAATGTTTCCATTACACAGCAAACATTAGTAAAAGTGAAGAAGTAATATATGTACACACAAATTACTTATAATTATCATATTTAATTAAATGAAGACAATATTAGCGAAACTCAATCGAAATCTGGAGACAGAAAAATCAGAAAAGATATTGGCTCCGCTGGGACTCGAACCCAGAACCCTTTTCTTACATGGAAGCAGCTCTACCGATTAAGCTACGGAACCCATATTAATTCGGTCACTTTTAACTGTATCATACTTCGACTAAGAACTACCAACATTATCTTCATTTACTTAACGCACATATTATTGGCTGCTATCTTTATATATGATTACAAGATTCAACTCGAACTAAATGCAATCTACATAGTGTCTGGACAAATTTTTATCCATTTTATTTGAAATACGCGACATCTATTGACTTTTTCTGCAAGTCCAGGATGAATATTTATTATAAATTTTTTAAACTTTATGAGTATAATCTCAAATTATAATATTTAATTAAATGAAGACAATATTAGCGAAACTCAATCGAAATCTGGAGACAGAAAAATCAGAAAAGATATTGGCTCCGCTGGGACTCGAAGGGACTCCAACCCAGAACCCTTTTCTTACATGGAAACAGCTCTACCGATTAAGCTACGGAACCCATATTAATTCGTTCACTTTTAACTGTATCATACTTCGACTAAGAACTACCAACATTATCTTCATTTACTTAACGCACATATTATTGGCTGCTATCTTTATATATGATTACAAGATTCAACTCGAACTAAATGCAATCTACATAGTGTCTGGACAAATTTTTATCCATTTTATTTGAAATACGCGACATCTATTGACTTTTTCTGCAAGTCTAGGATGAATATTTATTATAAATTTTTTAAACTTTATGAGTAAAATCTCCAATTATAATATTTAATTAAATGAAGACAATATTAGCGAAACTCAATCGAAATCTGGAGACAGAAAAAAGTGACCGAATTAATATGGGTTCCGTAGCTTAATCGGTAGAGCTGTTTCCATGTAAGAAAAGGGTTCTGGGTTCGAGTCCCAGCGGAGCCAATATCTTTTCTGATTTTTCTGTCTCCAGATTTCGATTGAGTTTCGCTAATATTGTCTTCATTTAATTAAATATTATAATTTGAGATTTTACTCATAAAGTTTAAAAAATTTATAATACTTATAATTATCGATTATTACGAGCAATACAATTAATTTTCATGTTCCCCGTCCGACAATTTTGTACGTCATTAGAGAAAAACACACATTCTTTGATTGTCTTATGGTACGGCCACACCGAGGCCAACTTCCAACTTCAAACTTTCGGACGATTGCGTAGAAGGGTTGTTCATTCGTTGGATGTTCGAGTTGGAAGTTTGGCTTCAGTGTGGAAGTAGCATAACTATTTAAAACATGAATTACTTTTGAATTAAGAAATTACTGAAAACCGCTGAAAACAAAAGAGTGTTGCTTACTTGCCACATTATTTTGCGAGCATATGGGACTATGGCGAGTCTATTTATATAACGTCATTGGCTGAAAACGAATTTTATTTTTATTCAAAATTTCAACGTTTTGTATGAAGCTATACTGAAATGTGGATGCGGCGCATCCACAAACTGAAAGAATCCTGAAAATTTTCATACAAAATATTGAAATTTTGAAAAAAAAAATCTTTTTCGGCTACAACAATATTACTATCGTCGTATTTTTCAATCTTACCACACTAGCTCATTGAAAACTCACGGACCGCCAATGGTAGGTATCGGTTGTCTGAATTCTTCACACAATCTAATTTTGAAAATGACACATAAATTCAAAGCAATTTTTAGTTCATTGAACAACAGTTACGCAGGACACACAGTCAGCCGAAATTAGTATTTTTTTTTAATAACAATTGATAATTTTCATTTTAAAAGCCTTGTATATTCTAAATCATTTCTTTATTAAATTACAGTAATGACGATTTAATAATAATAATTTATTTTCTTCGAAAGCATCTCGCTTTTAAAATTTACGGTGTTTTGAAAGTAGCGCAATTTCTTCCGGCGTTTGTAAATTTCAGAGAATAAATTATTAAACGAGCAAGTCTTTTATTTTCAATGGAGAATTATTATGCCCATCGTTTATTTTATAAAAAGCGATTAATTTGTACGAAAGTTCATTATAAAGGTTCAAAACATTGAAAGCTGTGCAAAAAATTGATGAAATTAATGATTTTACTTTGTAGAAAACAGTAGTTAAAACTTAAATCGGAACAAAAGCGTAGCTTTTTATGTTATTATATGAGAATCAAGTTGATTTAACTTCAATCTAGTCAATAAATGTATGGAACATAATGATAAGAAAGGGCTCAATAAACTACTTTTATTATTTTCGTTATTTGTTTTTGGGGTGTTATGCCGTGTTGCACTATCTCCTTCTTTAGCCAACGTTTCGGATAGCGTTACAGTGTCCATCACCAGGGCAAAAACAAATAACGAAAATACTTTTGGCCGTGAAAATCTAAAACGCATCTTCTTTTTAGTAGTTTGTCAGTGGGTGCTTTTCTTTTTGTGTTTTTCGTAAATTTTACAGGAAAATAAATTACAAATAGAAACTACTTAGAAAATTATTGTTAAATTTCTACGAGGAAAAAAATGCATATAAGAGAACGTATCCATAGTACGTGACCTGTTCGGGGGGGGCGGTCTTCGAAATACCACGCTTGGTACAAATGAGTGGCGGGTTGCTTAGGTTTTTGGTCACCGGGGGGGGGGGGGGGGTTAAAAATTGCAAAAAATTGGTCACGTAGCATGGGTACGTTCCCTAATGTTTATTGCATAAACCGCCTCACTGGAATGAGTCCGTTTCGAGGTTGCAAAAATAGGATATTTTCACTGTTTTATGTTTTATTTTATTCTCGAAAAATATTAAGATATTGACGGTATTTTTATTTTATTTTCTTATTGACGAAGAAATTATCCGTAACGTTTTAAAATGTGTCATTTTCGTTTTGCCGCCAAAACGACATGTTCGTTTTTATTCGTAATTTCGGCGGTGTTGACGTCATCTCGGGCATCGTTGGTGACAGCCGTCTTACCAACCATTGGCGGTTTCTATGTCATAATAACGTTGTAGCTATTTGTAATTTGCGGTTGTTCAAAAATTAAAATATTTAAATTATACATTTTTACGGTTTTCACTGTTTGTGAAAGTAAGCATTTCAAGAAATTATTGAAAAACATATATTTTAAATCAGTTAAGATTAAAATATGATAAATAGCTAAAGGGGCTTACACAAGAATCTATTGAATTATTATTATATTTATATAGCGCAGTTTTGTGACATTTCACTTCAAGTGCGAAATTGAAAACACATGGATGGAGAGAACAAATTAGGTTGAGAACAAACTTTTTTTTTTTAATCTTAAAAAAACAAGTTTCCAAAAATAGAAAAAACATTCCACTTTCATAAATGAAAATTAATTTGCTTGGCGGATTTGAGAGAGAAACAAACTGTATTAAAATATGAACAATGCTTTTAGAAAATTCTTGGCAATTTGTAAGGCGTATTCATGTCAGCTTGCAGTTTTCATCATACTGTGTAATCGCATTTCTAACATTCCGTAAGCTATTCAAGTCACTCCCTCATAAATATCGTTTACTTACAAATATATTATTGATTTGAGGTCTATAAAATAACTTGTTATTTAGAGTTGAAAAGGTTTATCTCTCAATAAACCTTCAACATTTTCTGCTGAAGAAATGATGTTCTGATCTTGCATGCCAAAAATTAAAAAACATTGTTGTATGTAATAGCTTATTACCGTAACTTTATTATAGTGGTTACGTTTTTCCATTATTTTGTTTTATGGATTAGTGTAGTAATTATCATTCTTTTGCAAATACGATACGAGTTATATAAATGTAGCGTTCTGTTATTTTATGAACACACCAACAGATTCTCCCAATCCTTCGGATGGAGATTACTTCGGAATAAAGTAGATTCTTCTTCGTATCTGAATTTATTTATACTTCGCGTATACAATCTGGTTTCGGTAGGCAACCTAACTAGGAGCCAACTATAATTGATCTGGCCAGTGATAACTGAAAAACACCCTCTCAGCTTCTCCGATCCCCTGCCGGAGAACTTAAGCACTACGCTGTCTGACATCTAGCGAAATCTACCGATAGATGATATCACCGCCATCTGTGTATACAAGGCGGAAGCTTTTATGATACACCACAATAAACATCTGTGAAATTTTTTTTTTAAATTTTTTAATGTTATTTCCTCACAAGAGTCCCAACTCCTCCCATCTGGAGCCAGTGAGACTATGGCATCCCCAATTGGGTTATGTTTTGAGACTGAAGGTAATTGGAGAGGGAAAGGAGACGGGGAAGTACCTGACTATTCAGATCTAGTCACTAAACATGGCTAAAGCCATTTCAAGCAACGTTTCAACTCTGAAAGGTCTTACATCAGGGCGATACTGAGATTATCTTCCACTTTGGAACGTGCCACATATATATCTGATATTATTTTAAATGTTTAAATTGTGAAAACACACACCAATCACATAAAATTTATCTCCGGATTTGAAACCACCACCCCCGGATCGCTAGTCGAGAGCCTTGCGCCTCGACCACGGGGGCCGTAATTATGGAATGATTTGTCGGATTTCGTGCGTCTTACTTCCAACAACACGGGTCGTATGTCTTACATAGTTTCACATTTCCTCTCCTTTAACAGGCCCTCCGCGCGGCATCCCCAAATACGACATAGGATATAAAATACAAATACCTTAGGACCATCGTATGAAGCTGTTATATAGGCGCGATAACGGAATCACCGTACATGGGTTAGAGTGGAGCGAAATGTCCACTCTATACGAGCTATGCCTGTGAGATCTCGATTTGGTATGTTTTCCTGATTCAAAATAGCAAAGGTAATCCCACATGAGTACTTACGTTAGGTTGGCGATCTTTCCCGGATTGGTATCCCTCATGGTTGATTCGGCTATTGTCTAGATCATAGGTTCCCAACCTTTTTTTGCCCACCGCCCACTTTGAGAATATTTTTTTTTCTAGCGCCCCCCAACTCGTAAATCTGAAACAGCAATTGTCGTCACGATTATATTTACCACAACGGGGGCGGGGCGGGGGGGGGGGGGGGGAGATAGGATGGGGCAAGATGCGTTTTTAAATATTTTTTTTTGCATATTTTATTTGGTGACCGGCCAACTCAGAATGAAACCAACTCAGAAGCACCTCATAAAGGTCATTAAAGAGTGATGATAAAAAATATTGGTTAAGTTTTTTCTGCAATTTTTTTAATTTAACATTTCAAAGTTGGTGTTTAGTTTTAATTTGTTATAGATTATGATTCCTGAGTATTTAATTTCTTAAATATTTTGATATTCTATATTTAGGGTAGTAATTTCGTTGAGTTTCTTCTCTAATACCATGAATTTACTTTTATTTACATTTATTTTCAGTTTATTCGAAGAAAAAAAAACTTTAATATAAAATATAGAAGTATTCTTTAAAAAAAAGCTTTTTTGACAATGCATCTTCGATATTATTTGGTATAATATATAAAAGTATGTCATCAGCAAAAGTTTGATTGAGCAGTACTTTAGGCACTTCACGATATCATTAATAAATATACTTAATAAATAGGAGCGGTCCCAACACAGATCCTTGAGGAACTCCGAGGTTTACTTGTTGTTCTTCAGATATAGCATCTCCAATTTTGTTTCTTTGTTTTCTATTTTTAATTTTATTATTAGTATTTCTCTGTCTATCGTTTCAAAAACACGTCTAAAATCGAAGAACACTACTATTCTTCTGATCCATACTGGTTTTCCACTATGAATATTTTGTTTCTAAACCCTGCTGTTTTACAAGAATGTTATTTTTTTTCAATAAATTTTCTCATCTGTTCTTTAACTATGGATTCTAGTATTTGTTCATATTTAGATTATCCATGTATTTTTCTGAGGTCTTCGAAATTTTTAGTATTTTTGATTTTGGGTACTGGTGTTATTATGGAAGATTTCCACGACTGCGGAACAATTCTCTTAAACAAGATTAATTTATTAGTGCAACTACTTAAATTTAATTATGCCTAGGTATATAAATTCCAGACGTCGATGATTTTTGCGTCATCGTATTAAAATTTTTCATTAAATACTCACTGTTACCTGAAAATATTATTATTCTCTCTTCTTTCCGATGATTGAGAAGAAGTATCTGTGAATAATGAAATACTCTTATTTATGTTTTGCTACGTTTTACTGCTACGCTGATGACCAGCAAGTCTACTTCTACTGCCTACCAGAGGAAATAGACAGTCTTAAAACTCGAATAACCGAGTGTCTAGAAGCAATCACTCGCTGGATGACCTCAAATAGATTGAAACTGAATCCTGCAAAGACTGAGTTTCTCTGGACAGCCACAAGTAGACGCCAGTGTATCATTGATAACTCCCCAATAACCATTTCAGGAAGTGACATCACACCAAAGACATGCATAAAACTACTAGGCGTCAATCTGGACGCTGATTTTTCCCTTAAAACTCAAGTGAACAGAACTGTAAGCACGGGGTTCTTTCAATTAAGGCAAATTAAAGCAGTACGGAGAAACTTGACAACAGAGGCAACTAAATTACTAGTCAATTCGTATGTTGTTTCACGTCTAGATTATTGCAACGGAATATATGCTAGTCTCCCAAAGTATCAAATCAACAAATTACAATCTGTGTTCAACGCTGCGGCAAGACTCATCACCGGCGTATCAAAATATTCCCATATTTCTGAGCATCTCAAAAACCTTCACTGGCTCAAGTGTCCCGAGAGAATCCAGTTTAAGCTCTGCTGGATGGTATTCAAGTCCCTCAACGGAATGGCTCCGACTTACTTATCGGAAATGTGCATCCCAGAAAATTCCAACTCTCGACAATCAACCCTCAGGTCAGCAGCAACATCAGCGATCGGAAGGTTGAAGGAACCAAAGCGCACACCAGATACTAAATTCGGTGATCCTGCTTTCGGAGTGTCAGGACCTAAAGCATGGAATGGACTGCCACACGAGTTAAGAATGATCACAGATTCAGCAGAATTCAGAGCTAAACTTAAAACTCATCTTTTCAGACAGTCATATCCATAAGTATAAAAAAAAATAATAATAAATAAATATAACCTTTCACCCCCGCCTTCACGGCTCGCAACATTGTAAATTACCAAGTGTGTAAAAATAAAGCAAATTCTTAAAATTCTCCAGACTTTCAAAATAAACATTAACTCAATTTTGCCATTAATCTTCTTATAAATATAAATGTAGAACCCACAGTGATGAGGGTAGCAAGGGTAAAGTCATGCAATGTCCAGTGTTTTGAATATAATGTCCTCCACGCGCAAATTCGTATCTTCCCCAAGCATAAACTTTTTAATAAAGTGTGTTTTATCGGAAGTGTCCTACAGGTAAGTGTGTTTCTGTATCTGTTTGTAAATAATAAAATTAGATAGAGCCTAAGATTAATGATAAATTGTAAAGCGCCCTTGAGGTGATTTTTCACAAAAACGGCGCTCTATAAATTGTCCAATTATTATTATTATTATGTTTTCGACACTTAGTATTAAATTTGGCTATTTTAGTTTTATCATCTTCAACTCCATCGGGAACCGAACTTCATTAATGTTTTCCTTCTGTTTGCCACTTATAATTTCTTTAAGTGTAGTCCACATTTTTCTTGAATCTCTTTGAGAATTAAAATTTTTTAGCCTCGAATACGAATTTTTGGTATGTTTTATTTCTGTACCTATACATGTTTCTAAGTTTCTTACAGGTTTCCCACCTTTCTTCTGGAAATTGTATTTTACAGGCTTTATAAGCTGTATCCCTTTGTTTTTTTTTAGAAGATGTAGGGATTTCGTAGGTATACTATTTATTTGTATCTTTTAATATACTACTAGCTGGTTCCCGGCATGCGTTGATATACTATTTTTAAAGAAATAAATTGTTACCCTGTTACCCTCCCGCATTTCCTTCCCTCCCGCGTTCCCTTTCCACCTTCCCTGCCTACCCCCTCCCCTCTTCCACTTCCCCATCCCGCCAATCCCCCTACCGCGTTCCATATAACAGTCCCAGTACATTCAGTTTTCAAACATTTAGGAGGCACGCGAACCACAATTTTTTTTTTCAAATTTTCGCTTTTCATTCAATACAAATATTCATTTTTATATATTATAAGAACAATCAATAAATTTTGGTACCTAACGTAGGTATCTATTTAAAATATCTAAAATTTAAAACGCGCGAACTGTAAAACGTGTAAAGTTTCAATAGTCGTTAAGTTTTCTGAAATTATCCAATTTTCTGTGCAATTTTCTTAAATTTTCTTTCCGTAAGAATCTACTACAAAGTATTAGGAAACTTAAAAAAAAAGTGAAATGAAGGCGTGACGAAGGGAAACAGGAATTCATTTTATATATAAATACTAGCTGGTCCCGGCATGCGTTGCTATGCCATTTAATAAAGAAATTGTTTCTCCCTGAGTGTCCTTTCCCATTCGTCCCGTTCCCCTTCCGCCTCCCCTTCTTCTCCTGCGACCTCTTCCCCTCGCGCGTTCCCACTCCGTCACCTCCACCTTCCCTCTCCCCACTCCACTCCCCCCCTCCCTTCCTCAGTCCCGCAAACCCTTCTCCCGAGTTCTCCTCCCCCCTCTCAGGTTTCCCTCCCCCTCCCAGGTTCCCCTCCCCCCTCTCGCTTTCGCCTTCCACCTTCCCCGCCTTCCCTCTTCCCTTTACAGCTCTCTCGTCTCGCCAACCCTCCTCCCGCGTTCCATATATTCAATCCCAGTACATTCAGTTTTTAAACAGCCCGCGTACCACCTTTTACAATTTTTATTCAAATTTCCTTTTTTCATGTATATTAAATTTGGTACCTAACATAGGTACCTATTTAAAATATCTAAAATTCTTGATTCGATTCAAACTATTAGAGGAGTACCTACTTTAAATAAATTTATCAACTTAAAGATTTTCAAAAATAGAATTTTATTTAAAAATCATTGTTTTGCAAAATGTCATTCTCAAACACGCGTACTGTCAAACGTGCGATAGTCGTTAGGTTAGTAATAGGTTTTCTGAAATTATCCAATTTTCTGCGCAATTTTATTAATTTTTCTCTCCGTAAGAACCATCTTCGTACTTTAAGGAATATTCTAAAAAAAGAATTAGCGAAATCAGTTCAGCTGATCTCGAGATTTGCGCTTAGCAACACATTTAACGATTCATTTTTATATAATAATATAAGAATATATTATTCGTTGTAGGCATTAATTCATTTACTACTGTTTTCAGGTGTCCTATTAGTTCATCGGCTTTTCTGTCTAAATTTCCTTGGTTATCGCAGATCCACTTTTTGTTTTGTAATGCCGTACAGAATTTATCATTATTATAGTTCTTTTTATTCCTGTATATATATTATACTTCGTGTTCCCTGAGGCTTCAGACTATTATATCTAATTTTTGTAATAATTGTTTCGTGATCAGATTGATTTTGAATTCTTCCGCAGCATTAACTTCCGCGTAAAAGTAATTTGAAATTACCAAATTAATCATGGTTTTAGAGTTTTTTCATATTCTTGTATAATTTTTGACAAGTTGCTTCCTACCTAGGCAATTTACGATGTTTTGTAATCTTGTGCTTTTTGTATTGAATATTAAAATTTCCAGAGATGATTTTCAAGTCTCTTGTATTTATTTCCTAACGGCACCATTCTTCAAAAAAAAATCTAAGATTTTGAATCATTTTGATTTGGGGAATGATAAATAGCTGCATAGGTTCCCAGCTTAAAATCCTTCAACAGCCAGTAGGTATCGTATTATTTTTATCTAGTACCGCATTTGTTGTGGCTTTGTAAGAGATATTGTTTTGAATTAATGTGATAACTCCACCTGTATGCCTGCTTAATGATTCGCATCTAACTGTCGAATAGCCCTGAAATGTTGTTTCATTTTGGTAAATTTCTTCGGTAATACGGGTTTCGCTCATCATCACCATGTGCAGTTCGTATTCTTTTAGCATGTCTTCGACTTCTTCAATGTGTACTAGTAAACTAGCTATGGGTTTCTCTGGGTCTCCTACCGCCCCCCTGAAAGCCTGAAACGCCCCCCAATTTTCTCTTTGCCTTCTACCGCCCCCCTGAAGGTCTGAAATGCCCCCAAGGGGGCGTTATCGCCCACGTTGGGAACCTATGGTCTAGATGAACCACAGGCAGTTACTAGATGAACTTATTACGATTTGGACTTGTGGTAACGGCGGTATTTTCAGGTTTTTGAGTCGATTTGATTGCCACGTTAAATACGGTAAGAATGTTGACAAAAGCGTTACGATTTAAACTCTAAAAGAACATTTTTCGGCTCCTTGACAACGGCTGTCAGCGGGCAGTTATTGGCCAGTATAAGCACCCAATATGCGAATTCAACCAATACGTTTGAAACCAGGCCTTGCCATGTGAAACGGAATAAACCTATCGAGATCCAATTCAGCATTACGAAACAGAAGCTATTATTCATAAATTAATAAAAAATAAATATACATCATTGAAGAAGAAGATAAAAGTGTTTTATTTATTCTAGTATACAAATCAATATTACCGAACACGCAACTTTATCTACCGCATACTTGTACATTTTGTAAATTGAAGTAATAGAAGCACAAGCGTGTTGCCGACACAAAAACAAACTCAACGTTTTACAAGGGCTGACATATGCTCATAAATGAACCACGAGCATTTACGAACGAACATGTAATAGGCATGCCTTGTCACAAAGAAGCGTCTGTCGTTTCAAAATTTCACACCAATATATACATTATGCACAATATAATATTAGGTCCTACTGTTTTATTTACATTATTTTCACATAAAAAAGTCCATCAGGCCTACGTAATCTTTGGGGATGCTGCGTGGGGGGTCTTTTTTGTGAAAGGAGGGAGAGAAAGTTCTAGGAAGGAAAAAATTATCTGGGGTGGGTAGGAATTTGGGGTCAATGTATTCAGGAGTATCGAACGTGTGAATCAATCTCTTCCACTAAGGCGATGGGTCGAGAGAGTCTGGCTGGAGAGTTCAAAAGGTCTCTCTCGACCAGACTCCCAATCCGGCCCGCCACGCAGGTGGGTAAAAGCATCCGTCGCCAAGGCTTGGACAGACCTCACCCCATGAACCCTGAAACTCCTGCGAATCACTTGGGGTGAACTATGGCAGGGGTGTTGGTTATCCAATATATGGTTGTACCCGTACCCGCCTCCCAAATTAATCAACATGGATTTACGAAGAAAAGTATTATGAGTTATGGAAAACTAACAAACTGTAAATTTGTAGAAGCTTTTCGAATGTTTTGACTTTTGTTATTCCACGTCACTTGCTGTCTATTAAATTAATGGGTTGGGTTTAGTTCAAAATTAGATCGCAGTTTTGACATGTTAACACTGTTAGGACGGGTTTTTTTAAATGTGAACAATTCATCAAATATTTGAAGTTAATTTTCACATTCCGTTAAGTTTTGTTCAAGTTCTATTATTATATCATTACAGGCCAGTTGCCTCATAAAACAGAAATTTTCACAGAACTACATGAATAGAACTTTCACAGAACGTGATAATTAACTTCAAATATTTGATGAATTCTTCAAATTTTTTTAAACAATCTATCGCTAGTAAATTATTACTTGATGTACAGATTGAAACTTGAAACGTGACAATAAATAATAAGACGTAATAATATACTAGCAGTTAAAAACCCGCTCCGTAGGTAGCTGCTAGGCCCTGCGGGCGGCTTCTTAATCTTTTAGTTCGGCTTCGCCCAGTTTGAGTGTTGGTAACCATTTTATATATCCGATAAGAACTGGTTCCAAAACTTGACAGTTCCGCGGATCCACTGTGACTCAGTGACAGCTAGTCACCGAGTTAAAGTAACCGTGACAGGCAATGACGCCATATGTAATCTCTCCATATCCTGGAAGATCCTTAAATATCATGAATCCGTAGTACTTATACCTAGGCAAGAAGCGTCTACATGCGAGCTGCTGACGGAAGTAGCGACATCTTGTGTCGAATTCTTGAATTCGAAACCGAATTATAACAGTAGCTTTGACTGAATTTCCACGTGGCGCGGCGTGTATGGCGTGGCATCCGACATTTTTTTATTGTTTTTATTCTTGCTAGAGCAATCCCGATGAGTTAAAGAACTCATTTTACTACAGGAGGAACACACAAATCATGGGTGGGAGGAAATAGTTAAAATTTTACATATTAATTTAGGTATTAAAAATATAAGTTTCACATACAATTTAGACGAAAAAAATAAAAGACAGGCTGAGTAGAACAAACAACAACAGAAAACAATTAAAGAAAAAAGGAATAAGGTTATACAAATATGGATGATTACAACTAAACCGAAAAGAAAAGAAGAGAAAAGAAACAAGACAATTGAACATTACAAAGGTTCATTCTTAAACGTATTTAACTCTCCCACAGCCAACTGGGGCCGAAGGTAGACCCCAAAATAACTATCCTTCTTATATCTACTTAAATACATGAAATATATTTTTAGTATTTTAGGTATTCCTGCGCAAAGGATTAATACATAATATGCCATTTAAAAAAAAATGTGAAAAAATCGTTGATCGCAGGAAAAAATATTTTGTCAAATATAGATAGGTAATATTCCCTGCAAAAACATAAATAACAAAAAAAAATATATCAAAAAAAGAAAAAGTGTTTTCTTTGGTTTAAAAGTTTAGAAAAAAAATGGGGTCATCAGCCGACCTCCATGGTTACGGACGTCATGTTTGGCATCTTGGCCTGTCGAGAGTTAAAAAATATTCGTTTAAAGCATTACTCTGAATTTTTTATTTTGCCGGATTCCCTTGTACATATCTTGTAGCGAATTATGTAGTGTATGGGCAACATAGTTCAGAGATTTTAGGAATTTTATTACATGAACTCGTAGCTGGGTTAACCACGCAAATGCTACGGTATTAATAACGTTCGATTGCTTTTATGTGCTGATAAATTTTTAAGCTTGGCTTTATTGATGCGATTTTTTTGTTTTTCCAAAAGACTTGATTATAAACGATTATTTTTTATTTATTTTTAACTCAATGAGTAAAACCTCAAAATGTAATATTTAATAAATAAAGATAATATTAGCGCAACTCAATCAAAAATCTGAAACAGAAAAAGATACAGCCACATCTGGGACTCGCACCCAGAAGTCTAGAGCTTTTTCTATCTTTTCTAATTTTTCTGTTTCAGATTTTGGATTGAGTTTCGATTATATTGTCTTCATTAATTAAATATTTTTATTTCTTCAATAATCGCAAATTCACAATGTGGCGTCATTTTAAGTAAATAAAAAAAATCCCTTTTTATGCAGAAACGAATGGTTTCTCCTTCAGGATAAAACAAAAATTTATTTCATTTATAGATTATTTTTTAATAAGCCGTGACAGAAACTAAACTAAACTGAACTAAACTTATTTTAACTAATGTGACAGAAATTCTCAAACAGCATGATCCAGATTAACTCCCATGTTACGGAAATTAATTTACATTGTTACTTGTGTATATGTAAGTAGGTACACATAATGTATTATCAGGGTGGTTTAAATTGTTGACAATTTATAATATTTTTTCAAATCGACATGTTTCATTTAGAATTATCACGTAAATGATTTTCGTATATAATTAAGATATTATGTGAATCCAATTCCAGAAATTTCACACAATTTTTCGATTGAATCTAGAAAAAAATTCGGATCTACGAATCTTCTTATATATAAAAATGAATCGCTGAATGTGTTGCTAAGCGTACAACTTTCTAACGACTCCACCAAATTGGATAATTCTTTTTTTTGTGTGTTCGTTATTGGACAAGGTTTTCATAAAACTTCCGGTGAGCTCTGGCATTATGAAATTTGTATAAAAAAATGCTATTGGTGGCACGCGAGGAAGCGGCTATTGCTATGGAAAGCGGGAGGGAGGGAGAGATGAAGGAGGGGAACCAGGGAGAGGGAGGGGAACCAGGGAGGGGGAGGGGAACCTGGGAGAGAGGAGGGGTAACTGGGAGGGAGAGGGAAGGGGAAGGGAGGGAAGGGGGGGGCTGGGGGGGGAGGGGGGAGGGGAACTCGGGAGGGAGGGAGTGGAGTGCGGAGAGGGAAGGTGGAGGTGACGAAGTGGGAACGCGAGAGGGGAAGAGGACGCAGGAGAAGAAGGGGAGGCGTAAGGGGAACGGGACGAATGGAAAAGGACACTGAGGGAGAAATAATTTCTTTATTAAATGGCATAGCAACGCATGCCGGGACCAGCTAGTTACAAATAATTCTGAAACGTATTTTAATGACTTCCGACAAAGTTTTCATGACCAACTTTTCATGACAAAGGTGATACAGATTTTTTTTTACCGAAATTGATTTTAAAGATCGGAGATTCTGTTTCTTTGTCCAGTCCGTTGCCCAGTTTCTCACTTAGTAAAAACTAGAGACGACATTGTAAATCTTCATTCCCCGTGTTTATAGATAATATTGCAAAATGTTGAAGAGTTTAGATTTTTGCAACTTTTGTAACTTGGTGGAATTCCATCCCAATGAGTATACCCAATATGTGAACTGTTACATTAATGAACAAGAAACCTAATATCCCTGAAACATCATTATCGAATCCCTTGTTTAACAGGGCTCCAGTACACATATTGGTTAGATTTCCTATCGATTAGAGATGCATTCATTTTCTATGCACCTGGGTCAGTCTGGTACAAATATAACGGGGCCAGCTTCCATATTGAACACAATGCACTTTGCAATGCAGTCCATTAGGCTGATTCTGACAATGCCAACTGACCCACAAACCCAAAACTTATTCTCCTGAGATTAAAAATAATTCAAAGTTTGGAAAGGGATAAAGAGCTCGATGGTTTAAAAAAATTATTATTTTAATCAATTATACATCCATTCAATTTTAACTCTTCTTCGACCGATATCCCTTTCAAATTTTCTAAACATTTTTAGTTTTGATTACATGGAACATGGAACAAACAATGTTAATCTCTGTACTTATTTTTGCACATATTTTTAATAATTGAATTATTTAAAATTAAATGCCTCAAATCTCATGATGGAAATGATGTTGAAAGCCAAAAACTGAATTACTTTCAAAAAGAGCTCGAGAAAATGTTACTGCTTCAGAAAACAGATTTACTGTTTTTTGTATCTAATAAAAACGAAAGCTCACGAAATCATATTTTATTATCATCGGCAACTTTCTATCGAAGGTTCGAAGAAGGAATCCGACTTGAACGACGGTTCAAGTCGGATTCAAAATGAAAAATTTTAAGAATTTCAAAAATTTGATCTATCCGTTGAACATTCTGGGTGATCAAAATAAAAAACTCCAGCAATTGAAAAACTAAAATTATTTTATAATGTACACCACAGAGAGAGGGTTAAAAGAAAAAAAAGGGTTAACTTTATTAAATGGCTCGAATCTCGTGTTTTCACTTGATTTTGCTTGACCCAACATTATTATATCTTGTTTATTGTTGTTGAACAGTTGGTATTTTCCATTTATTTTTATTTTTTTAAACATTCCCGCTGAACGGAATCGCGGCGGCAATGACGCCACTGCTTGTCACGGTTATTTTGTACCGGTGAAAGTTAGTGGAGCTGGCGACACGGTATCGCTTCGAAGTAAATAAGCACACATTCCACCACTAAAAATTACACATCTACCGGATCTCTCCTGATAATGGACACTGCAACGATGTCCGAAACGTTGGCTAAAGAAGGAGGTAGCGCAACACGGCATAATACCCCAAAAACAAATAACGAAAATTAATTATGTGGGTTACAAATCAATATTGACCAAGAGTGAAAACGCTATATGGTAATCTTTATGTTCAGTTGCCAAATCGGAAGAGCCAGGCACTTCCCAGTCATCCACTTAATGTTCTCCTTCCCTCTCAAATTTCATTTCCTTGTGATTGTCACGAGTTATTTTTTGATATATTTTTGGTCAGAATTTCATAATAATTTTGGGCCACCCAGCGACGGGAGGTTTCCGTCACAATTAGTAAGAGTTGAGCAGACAGATTATTTTCAGTTGCTAAAATAAACCCAACGAACAGTGCAGACAATGCAGATAATGCCAGGTCGCGGAACATGTCGGTAGGTGTTATTTTCGTCTGTCCGGCTCCGGGCACTGTCTGGCATGGAAATATAATTGGGCTAGTTTTATGTTGGGAGGTATTAAGTAAACTATGCCAAATGCCAGACACTTAATAAAGCTGTAAATTTTATTATAGAACATACATACATACACATATACATACATAAATACATGGTTTTTACAAATGGTTGGAAAACCGCAGTTAATTATTGTAAATCAATTCGTTTGCAATTTATTTATTTAGCCACTTTAAATCTGTAACGTTTATCGTTTCCAAGGCAACAGTGCTGAGATTTTTACTTGTTATTACAAAGATTGCAATAACAAGTAAAAATCACAGGACACAGGAGGCCCTGAGGAAAATAATTTATCGGGATAGGACCTATGTCATCTTAGGTGATGCTATGTTGAGGGATCTGTGCTTTGTAAGGAAAGGAAGGAGAGGATATTCTGGGAAGGAAATAAGTATGAGGGGTGGGGAGGAATTTAGGGATCATTGTATGTAGGGTGACGGAAAAATTAATCCACCCCTTCAACTGAGGTGCAAAACGATGAGTCGGGAGAGACAAGCTGGAGGGATCAAAAGGTCTCCCCAAAAATCTGACCCGCCACGCAATAGGTGGGCAAACGCATCCGCCGCCAAGACCCCGACAAATATTTATTTACTTATATTTTATTAACGCCCTAGTGGGCTTTTGCAAGAAAAGAAGCAAATATATAATAAACAATATTAATTACATGTATTACATAAACAATAAAACAGAATAAATATGAATGCAATCGACTCGTTAGGTAAAGAATATTACAACATAAAAAAGAAACGAAATGAAATAGTACAAGTTGTACTTACAAAAAACTAAAACAATTCAGCTTTAAATATTTATACATATTATTAACAATAATAATAAGACCTGACATAGAACAAAGTGTAAATAGAACTGCAAAAATATTATAAAGTAAGTATACATTTTACTGGTGAGGTTTAGATGAGAAAATATTTTATGAGAAAAACAAAAAAATAATAAAAGTTAATTATTAGCAGATAGAATCGAGATTAGTTGATTTTTGAAACATTCAAAACTGTCAACACTAAATATATCTATAGATTCGCAGTATTTATTCGCAAGGTTATGGATTCTTTGAATTGGTGAGTATATGGAGTAATTAGTGTTGAGTTTATTGTTGCATTCAAAAATATCTTTACTACGAGTTTGTCTAGCAGGTATGCTAATGCAAATTAGTTCCAACAAATTAGGGCTGTCAATTAAAGATTTTATAATTTTGTATAAAAATAATAAATCAATTAACACTCTTCTATCTGATAATTTAAGAAGTCTGGTTTCAGCGCGTAAATAATTATAATTTATAAATTCGATTGGAATTTTCATTTTAAAATTGATGTACCGAAGAAATTTGTTTTGTACCTTTTTTTTGTACCTTTGATTGAGAATGAAAATTGTAGTATGGTGACCATACAGAGAAATTGTATTCTAATCTGCTTCGTACTAGTGAGCAATACAGATGTTTTAATGTTAACATACTTTTAAAATTTGCCCCCATTCTCAAGATAAAACCTAGTATTCTCATTGCATCGCTTGTTATTTCATCGATGTGTACATTGAACTGTAGACTCTCGTGGAATATAACACCAAGATCACGAATCTGCGATACACGAAGAAGATTAACACCATTCATATCATAAGAAAAGTTAAAAGGATTTTTACCTTTGTAAAAACTAATTATCTGGCATTTACCAATATTTAGTTGTAAATCGTTGGCAGAACACTACGCGCATAGTTTGTTCAGGTTTGACTGCAGAATGGCGCGATTGTCATCGTTTCTAATTGTTCTGTAAATCTTCAGATCATCAGCAAATAATAGAACTTTGACATTACTAAAAATATTAACTATATCATTTATGAATAAGCAAAATAATATCGGGCCCAAATGAGATCCCTGTGGTACCCCACTCGAGGCAGCAAATGTCACAAATATCACTCCATAATCCCGGGCACCCCTGCTCAGTCACTAAATGTAGCGAACCACTTTGGTTGACCTATGGCAGAATAATAATAATAATAATTGGCTAATTTATTTATCGCCGTTTTCGTGGAAAATCACCTCAAGGGCGTTGTATAAATAAATATATAAAATAATTAATATTACTGGCTTATAACTAAGATTTAGGAGTCCGATTCGAGCCGCGGTCAACAGTGGTTGTGTGGACCTTACCTATTGCTTAGTGCCGTTCGCCCGTTCCTGAGCCTCATACAGATAAGAGATTATTGTTACATTTCATTTAATTTTATTTATCGTATACCTATTTGTTTGCATTCCTGCTTACGGCTAATCCGTTTTTGTTTGTACAGTCAATGAAATAGACTGCGTATTATTTTTTCAGTTTAATTTTTAAAAGTTAAGTTTTTTTTATATAATGGAGGAAGACGAAGATAGGCCTCTAGACCCAGGGTCGATATTAGATTTTTCTGACTCGGATTCTAATACTAGCCAGGTTTCTATTACGCTCCCATCTCGTAAACGGCGACCATCGCATAGCCTTCACATTCCATTGAAAGTTAACATTTAAAGCCCAACATTTGTACACGGTTGACATTTGTCACATGAGAACGGGTCGTTTCTTCGACTCGTTCTTGTGTTCAACAGCTCGGCTGTGGAATGATTTGCCGGCCTCTGTGTTTCCTCCTTCCTACAACATGGGTCTCTTCAAGACCAATGTTCATTCCTTCCTCTCCTCAAAAAGACCCTCCACACAGCATCCCTGACAGGCCCTGAGGGAAATTATTTTCCTCAGGGCCTCCTGTGTGGAGTTAATGTAAAAAAAAAAAAAAAAAAAAAATAAAAAAAAATAAAAAAAATAAAAAAAAAAAAAAAAAATACCACTGATTCAACAAACCTCGACCTCTAACGACCTTAACACCAATAGTAACACCCAGACAAGTACTTTACCTAGCGATAATACAAAAAGTACTGACTTACTTTATCCTGCTTCCGCTTCCGGTCCTTTCATCGTTATGGTTCAGAAAACTGAACAAGGAAAACTTATTCATCCTTTAGATTTTGGAAAATTCTTATTTGACTCAAAAATAATAACCTTGGTATTGTTAACGGTTCAATTAAACCGGAAGGGCGATATAAATTATCTATCGAGTTTAATACTGCCGCTTCCGCAAATGGATTTGTAAAAAAAATTGACTCGCTCTCAAACCATAAATATAAATCGTTCATCCCGACATTTAACCTTACGAGAATGGGTCTTGTGCGAGGAATTCCCGCGGAGATCCCAGAGGCTGAAATTGTTGATGCTTTGAATAATTCCCACGGAACCCCGAAAGTATTAAAAGCACGTCGGCTGAACTACAAGGATTCTTCTGATGGAAACACGATCTGGAAACCTTCTCAATCTGTTGTTATTACATTTGAAGGACAATCCCTACCGTCTCGTGTCTTTATTTATTATACCTAGCTTCCCGTCGATGTTTATAAATTCCCAACTATTCAATGCTTCAATTGCTGCCGGTTTGGACTTTCAAAACCCGTATGCCGCTCCCCTCCACGTTGTTACTTTTGCGGAGAAGGTCACTCATTTGATCAATGTCCGAAATCTTCCAATGATCCCATTTGCATTAATTGTTCGGGTGCACATACCGCGGTCAGTCTAGCCTGTCCGGAATTATCAAGACAGAAGAACATAAAATATAAAATGGCTACCGACAACATTTCGTACTTCCAGGCCTCAAAGTTATTCTATCCTGCGAAAAAATCATTCGCAGAGATGACATCGTCCTCAGCTCCTTTCCAAACAACCACCTTTTTAAAATCAACGTCATCTTCTCACAGAGAAACCATTCTCAAGCCAGTCAAACCCAACCCAAAATATACTCCTTACCTTGATAAAAAACAATTGAATAATATTTTGGCCAGCCCGAATGGGAATGCCAAATCCCAGTCGCCCAATGGGTGTGCCATTAATGGTAATACTTCCCCTCCTGCTCTCCCCGAAATAATGAATAATAATTCTTCTATACAAACTTTAATTACCCTTTTAATTTCAATCCTTACAAACAACAATACTGTACCGTCCAACGCTGCCGATTACATTAAATCTAACATTACATTACATTAAAAACTTCGAAACTGAACAAAATTCTTCAGTGGAATAGTAGAAGCCTCTTCGCTAACAAATCTGACCTAATTCAATTACTCGACGAACACGACGTTTCAGTAGCCACCATTTCTGAAACGTGGTTAAAACCCTCCTTTCACTTAAGAATTCCAGGTTATTATTGTCTCAGACACGACAGACCGGATGGTAAAGGCGGCACGGCTCTGATAATCCATAATTCTATCCCGTTTAAACAAATTAATATTCATACTCCCTCCGACGATATCCAGATAATAGCAGCTGTCTTATCTGATATCACAATTTTATCAATATATATTCCTCCCTCTACGACTTTTATTGAAAATGAATGGGCACCAATCTTAACCCAGATTTGTTCCCCTTATATGATCCTTGGAGATTTTAATGCACATTCCCCTTCTTGGGGTAGCAAAATAACAAATCGTTCTGGCCACAATCTTTTAAATTTTATTGATACCCATAACCTATGTTTTTTAAATGACGGATCTCCAACCAGATTCACCCCCCCTCATCAACGGAAAAGTGCTGTTGATTTATCTCTTTGTTCGTATTCGTTAGCATCTAAATGCTCTTGGAACATCCTAAACGATCCCCTCTCTAGTGATCATTTCCCAATTATAATCCGATTCCACCATCAATCTAACACTTATCCCCCCCAGTTAAAAATAATCTCAAATTTAGAATAAAAGATGCGAATTGGAGCACTTTCTCTTCTGAACTAGATAACCTTATTAATTTAACAAAATCGTCCCCGGGAGACATCAGAATGCAATGAGATGCAGTGAGACAGTGATATGCAATGCAGTGAGACGTTTCCCTCTATGGTTATAAATGCAGCAGAAAAATCCATTCCGAAACACAATGCGAACATTAAAATAAAACACTCTACTCCGTGGTGGGACGAGGAATGCACTCGCTCCGTCAACTCTCGTAAAAAAGCAATATCCTCTTTTCGTAAGTGTATGTCACTAGAAAATTTTTTATCAGTTAAAAAAGCCCAGGCAGAAACCAAACAAATTTTGAAAAATAAAAAACGCGCTGGATGGCGGAAGTTCTGTGAGAACCTGTCTCCGGAAACTCCCCAGTCTTCAGTTTGGTCTAGCTTAAAAAAATTCGGATCATCGTATTCTCCGCCGAGAATCAAACATATATCAGAAGAAATTCTTATAGGATTTGCGGATAAAATAGCCCCCCCATCGGTGGCCGGATGTGAGGAAATGCCTTCTATTAAGCCATATCCATCTCATTCTAACTGGCTAGATGCTCCTTTCTCCATTGATGAGATGAAACGAGTAATAAGAGCCCTTTCTGACTCTGCTCCGGGTCCCGATGGAATATTTAATAGTTTCATTAAATCTTTTTCTGATATGGCGGTTGAATATTTCTTATCTCTTATTAATAATCAGTCAGAAATCCGCTGGCCCAGACACCATACCAGCAATTTATTTAAAAAAACTGTGTAACTAACTTAAAAGGTCATTTAACCAATATATTAAATATATCATTAGCATCAGGCCTTTTCCCTCAAAAATGGAAGATCAGTTTCCTTAGTCCCATCTATAAAAAGGGTGATAAAACGGATGCTTCTAACTACAGACCTATTTGCATACAATCAGTGATACCTAAATTGTTTGAATCCGTAGTTCTATCAAAATTTATATTACAGGCTCGTAAAATTATTTCCCCCCACCAACATGGATTTATATCCGGAAGATCTACACTTACAAACTTAATTATATACGAAAAATATATTTCAAACAATCTAAATTCATAATTGCAAACGGATGCAGTTTACACAGATTTCAGCAAAGCATTCGACAAAGTTTCCCAAAATATCTTATTAAACAAACTAAAAGTATATGAGATAAAAGGAAATCTACTAAAATGGTTTGAGACCTATTTAACATCTAGAAAACTATACGTTAAACTATCTAACCATATGTCAAACGAAATTGAAGCTTCAAGTGGGGTGCCCCAAGGTTCTCATCTAGGTCCTATTCTTTTTTTGCAATTTATCAATGACATTGTTTCAATATTTGATGGTATCCATTTCCTATTGTTTGCTGATGACTTGAAAATATACACTATTATAAGAAATTTAATGGACTGTCTTGTATTGCAAAACAACTTGGATCGATTATATAATTGGTGTAACATAAATGATTTATTTTTAAACATTAACAAATGTCAATCTATAAGTTTTTCTCGTAATAAAAATCCAATACTCTTTCAATATCACATTAACAATGTGAATCTTTCTACAGTAACATTAATAAAGGATCTGGGTGTCGTTTTTGATAACAAGATGACATTTATCCCCCACATTGATGCAATCACGAATAAAGCACTTAAATGTCTCGGTTTTGTGTTAAGATCGTCCAAAGATCTAATGCATACTAATACACTCAAAACACTATACATAACGCTAGTCAGAAGTATTCTTGAGTATAGTTCCTCTCTCTGGTCGCAATTATACAATGTGCATTCACACAAAATTAAAAGAGTACAACATAAATTTTTAAGGCACATAAATTACAAATTAAAAATTCCAATAGAAAATTTAAATTATAATTATTTAATGCAATTGCTTAAATTACCCGAATTGTCACAGCGAAGAAAAATCTGTGATGTTTTATTATTATTTAAAATTATCAACGGATATTTGGATAGCCCTGAACTTGTGAACATGATAAATTATCAAGTACCTAACAATTACAACACCAGACTCCATGCTCCATTTAACGTAGTTGCTTCTCGCACTAATTTTATGTTTAACTCCTGTCTTCAGAGATTGCATCGTGTGGGGAATGAAACTTGCTCTGTCGATATATTTTTTTTATAAAAACATCGCTTCCTTCAAAAAGCGTATATGTATACAGATGCAAAAATCCTTAAATGTTCCAGATTGTTAAAAGTAACAAATTTAATACCCATTGCTTCGTAACTACTTTCATAGTATCTACTTACTTCTTTATACATATATGTAATTGCTGTGTACCTTTTATTTTATTTTTTTCCTGATAATAACAAACTAATGTAAAAATCCTTAAATGTTTCACATTGTTAACAGTAACAAACTTAATACCCACTGCTCTGTAACTACATTCATGATAACTACATTCATAGTACCTACTTACTTATTTACATATGTAATTACTGTGTACCTTTTCTTTTTTTTTTCTTTTTCATAATAATAACAAACATACGTACATTTATGATAGCAAAAAAAATAATAATTAAAAAAATAATTAATTACAAGAAAATTACCTACGTTTATATTAATCGTTAAAAATGTTTTACACCACTGAAATACCGGTATGCTTCGAGTATATTTGGAATCACATTTTGTGTGATATTGTGACAATAATTATTGAACATAATGTAGCGTGAGCCCAAATACGAATCCGCTGGTTGAACTCATTTGTAAACAATTACTCGAATATTGATACCTACTTATGTAAAGCCTACTTATATCTTTCTAGCTCTGTTTATCATTTTATGTACTATATACTTATGATACTGCATACTTGTTATAATGCTCCTGTACAATTTATTTTATATGTAAAAGTCATCAAGGGCGTAAACAAATAAATAAATAAATAAATAATATGTTTGAAACAGGACTAATTCCGGATGATTGGAAAACTCAAAAAATCATTCCCATTTTAAAACCTGGAAAAAATCCATCTGAAATTTCGTCTTATCGGCCTATTGCTCTTTCATCATGTTTGATGAAAGTAGCGGAGCGTTTGATGAAAAACAGATTAGAGTGGTTTGTTGAAAGTCAAGATATTATCTCACCAAATCAGTATGGTTTTCGGAAAAAGAAATCTATAACGGATAATTTAAGTTTGTTCACAACTGATATCCGAGTTTCTCAATCCCTAAATTCTTATACATTGGCCACATTCCTTGACCTTTCATCAGCTTAACATGATGTTTTACTGAATGTTTTGAAAGAAAAGCTAATTAAAAAACAAATCCCCCCGAAATTGCTCCAATTTGTTATTAATTTGCTCTCAGATAGGTCCATTATTATTGAGTCTTCCTCTAAATGCTTAAGGCGCAAACTATGGAGAGGTTTGCCCCAGGGTTCTGTTATTAGTCCTCTGTTGTTTAATATTTAGACTCAGTAATTCCTTTTTCTATCAAGCGACTTTACTTTGCGGATGATATTTTTATATGTTTGTTACATAAAAATATTATTCTTGCAGCTAAGGAAATGAATTTGGCTTTACAATATATTAAAAGCTGGTTGTCAATAAATGGGATGAATCTGGCGGCATCTAAAACAAGGGTCGTGGCTTTCACGCGCAAAAGAAAAATTCCCCAGTTCTCAATCTCTTTTGATAATGTGCCTCTACAAACCGCTACTCAAATCAAATTCCTTGGTCTTCTTTTGAACCATAAACTTTCCTGGCTTCCACACATTCAGATAATTTCTACAAGGTGTGAAAAGGGACTTAATATGATGCGAGCAGTTTCCAGAGTATGGTGGGGATCTCATCCTACCACTCTTAAATTAATGTATAATTCCCTAGTTCGGAGCCACTTGGATTATGGCTCATTCCTTTTTGACCCACTCCCTAAATATTTAGATAAGAAAATGGAAAGAATTCAATCAAAAGCCCTCAGAATGATTATTGGAGCTATGAAGTCTTCTCCAATTAATGCGCTTCAGGTGAAATGTGGGGAGCCTATTATATTTCAGAAGACAATTCCTTGCCAATAAATATATTTTCAAGGCTTTTTCGTTATCACATCATCCTATTAAACAAAGTCTTAATCGGTTAAGTGTTAATTTGAATTCTAACAAAAGATTGAGAGAAAAACAATGTTTTCCTCTCCTAATTAAAAGTTTTCATCTCTATAATTCTCTATCATCTTCCCTCCAATATCTTCAAGAAGTTCCCAATCTCCCTATATACAATATTCCATTTAAGGCAATCACTTTTATGCCAAACACAATAACATCAGTCTTTCAGAAGAATACTTTATCTTCCCCAAATAAATTTCAAAATGTGGATGATTGTTTTAAAAGCATTGTGGCTTCAAAATTCCCTGGATTTTCAATCCTTTACACTGATGGTTCCAAATTTGAAAATAAAAGATGCGGAGCATCGATATATAGTCCAGAATTCAACATCAATCTCACTTATAAATTACCGAAAGAAGCTTCCATATTTACAGCTGAATGCTTTGCAATTGAACAAGCGCTAAATCAAATCCAGGTTCTCAACATTCATCGAGCCTTACTATGTACTGATTCGCTAAGTGCTCTAACTAAAATTAGGTCAAATATTCTATGTTATCCGGAAGACAATATTATATGTAAAATAAAAATCTTCTCAACTCTCTCGCCCATTTGGGTATCGAGGGTAATGAGATGGCCGATTTTCTCGCCAAATCTGGTTCAGAATCTGGAACTATCCCACTAAATTTTAGAATTCCTATCTCCGATGTCTTCCCGATTCTTAAATCCAACATGACTCGTGCCTGGGAAGAAAATTCGGCATTCTCCAAAATAAGAACTGGATCTTTCTATGCTGGAATTCAAAACCATATCCCTTCTAAGCCATGGTTTCATGGTAAAAAACTTTCAAAACGATTCATTTCATGTATTTCGAGAATGAGAATTGGTCACTGTTTAATTGCATCTCACTTGTCTAGAATTAGAGTTTTAGATGATCCGGTCTGCCAGTGCGGTGTGGAAGAGGAATCCCTCGACCACGTTTTCTTTAACTGTAAAAACCATTCATCTTTCAAGAACATATATCGCCGGCTTATTAAAATCACACACCAGTCCCCCCTTAACATTTCATACCTTTTATCTCTTAACAATTCTCGGGTTCATACAGCTTTATGTAAGTTTATTAACCTGAATGAATTCAATATTTAATTTTTTTTAGTGATCTAAATGAGTCCAATATTTAATTTGTTTTATTATTTTCCCAATAGATTAACCGAATTTTTTTATCCACTTTAACTATTTACTGGCACAAAGCACTCTTTTCAGGGTGAATTGCCTAAAACCAAAAAAAAAAAAAAAACTAAGATTTACAATTACAACTAGTGACTTACATCTAAGATTTATAGCTACTTATATTACTGGCTTACAACTAAGATTAACAATTATAACTAGTGACTTATAGCTTATAGCTAGTGACTTATGTGACTTATAGCTTGTAGCTAGTGACGTAGTGACTTGTAGCTAGTGACTTATGACTAAGACATATAGATTCTGACTTAAAACTGGTGACTCAATAACATACATATTTACAATTAAGATTGGCGCCAGAAGAAGTAGGAAGTTTTTACTTAATATTACAATTCCAGAACACGGGTACAAAAATGATCTTAACGGGTTAACTAGATTTACGGGAAGGTATAGATATTTTAAATGAGTATCGGAAAAAGTGAGTTTTCAGTTTGGATCTAAATTCCGCTGAGTTGGTTATGCATCTCAATTCCATAGGAAGTTTATTCCAAGCTTCAGGGCCGGATACTGCGAATGCACGATCACCAAACTTAGTGTTCGGATTTCGCTTAGGTTCTTTCAACCTTCCAATTGCAGATGATGTCGCTGATCTAAGAGTTGACTGCCTTAGACCAATATTTTCCGGAATGCATAGTTCAGAGATATAGGGTGGAGCCATTTCATTGGTAGATTTAAACACCTCGATTTAAACACCTTAGATTTAGAGGTGATGGTTATCCTATAAATACAGAGTAGTTCTTATAATTCTAAATGATTATTTTTCCTTTAGTAAATTGTGTATTATGTGTCATTTTATTGCTATGGTTCTGTTTTTTAGTTTTTCAAAAATAATTTTTAACTGCTTGATAACGGAATGTGAAAAAACGGAGAACCCAAAAAAAAAAACAGAAAAAATCTACCAAAAACCGAATTTTGTTATGCCTAAAAAATAAAACAGGTTTGTATTATTATCAAACCATGGCTTTTTTTAGCAAAGTAATCCATGCAAGCACCATCCACATTATACATTGCGAATTTTTAACTGCTTTTTCAGAAAGATTTATAATGAAAATGTATTTGGTGTAGGTTTATCCTTACCAATAAATCGATTATTTTTATAATATATGCTTACATATTGTTAACTAGAAGGGGATACATATTATATTCATTATGCATAATTTAACAGGGTTGTAAGATACCCTGATACGTTAAGGCTTTAGCCGGGTTCGGTGAAAAGCTAGAAACTTTTTTACCTTCCTTTTCCATATTTTCTTACCCTCCTATCTACCTTCAACCTCACAACATATCTCAAATGGGGACGGCACAGCTAGCGGTTGGGATTCTTCTGTTTAAAAACACAAGAACAATGCTAAAATTCACTCGTACTTTTGGTAAGATTCGAAATAATCCAATTCATAGAAACATTCTGAACATATTTGAGTTGTGAATTAATTTCCTCAACCCGCTTAAATTCCTTACGACTTCCGTACATGAAAATTAGCGTTGGGTTTGGATGTCAAACGCCTGAGGGCGGTTTACCCCTGTCAATAGTATTCTAAATGCAGACACAGGTGGGGAGGTAGCTACTTCCGTGAATATGGCGATGTTTCGCATTTTGCCTCGCGGGATTTCCATTTCCTATTTCGACTGTGCTTGTGGTCACACGACCACAAGCACAGCCTGAATTTAGCGACGCAGCCTCCACGACTTTGTGACGTGCAATTCGAATTCATTAAACAAGGTTATTTGGTTTCAACACCCTTACTCTCACGTTGTAGGAATATTGAGAAAACAATAGGTTATATTATGACGTAGTATGTTTTATTTTTATTTTGAAACTTAGTTAGATTGACGGCGTCCTCGGACGAGGAGTAAGACTTTCAACTAGCAATCCAGAGGTCACGGATTAAAAAATGAATTTATGTTATTTCATAATTTATAGGTCAATAGAAATGAATGTTTCTTTGTTTGTCCCTTATGCTTCCTTAACTCTTCAATTCCCAGTGTCACCTGTAGGTGACACAAGTTTAGTATTTTTTTTCTACAACATGGAAATTTTATTTTTAAATTCTACAACTACCATAGTAAAGGCAAGTAGTTACTCTATTCGTTATTTTTTTCTGGCAACACTAGCCACACCCCATTTATCAAATTCATTCTCACGTTTCACGCGAAATTGGAGCAGTCTGAGTTTCTGTGATCTCTTGCGACATAAAGTGAAATAAAAATTCCTAAGCCGCAAGTATTATTTTTTTTCTTATTGCATACAATAAATAAATAAATAAGCTAAAGTACAAATGTATTTTATAACAAAAATAATTTATAGAATGTTTGTTACAACGTTGGAAATATGCCGTGTCACCTGTGGGTGACACTGGGCATTATAACTATTCGATTGGTATAATGACTACTGTTCGGTATGATGATGTTGTGGTGATGGACGAAGATAGTGGAGATGAAAAAGAGGCTAATATTCTTCATCTTCCCAGTCGCATGTTTCCATCTTTAGTAGAATTCGAAAATAGACCTTCCATCTCTGGAGAAAATAGTGTACATGACTCGAAGAAGAAGGAGATGAAATCGACGTTCTTGCCCCGAAGAAAAAAAAGAAAGACAATTATATAAAAAATTGTACAACTGCTTCAGTAATACTTTTATTTCTTGTGGTAGGGGAGACCGTGATGAAGAAGTATTTTCTAACTCCAAATAATTGCGAGAGCAGAATGCTGGGGGTACAGGTACTATTCGGGAAAACCGTCTGGAAAACTGCAATTTGCCACACTCAAATGACATGAAGAAAGTGTCGTGTCATAAAGTTTCTGAGAAAATCATTGCAGCTAAATGGCATGAAAATAGTATTGTCACCATTACATCTAGCTGCCATTGATTGAAACCTATCTCGAAAGTGGAACGAATTAGATATGTGGATAAAAAACTGGCAAAAAGTCAAATAGATCCCCAGCAATTATCAAGATGTGCAATAATTACATGGGTGGGGTAGACCGTTTTGACGAAAGCGTTCACTCCAGGAGGGTTGCTCTTCGCGGCAAATAGTGGTGGTTCTCTCTGTTTGATTTTGGTTTAGATGCAGCTTGCCAAAATGCATGGCTGCTCAAAAGACAGTCGGAAAACAACTGGAACTACTGCGATTTCCGGCGAAATGTCACAACCAAATACTTGCAAACATATGGAAAGCCTCCGAAACTCAAATCCAATGGTGGCATACCTCTGCAGATAAGAGTGTCTACCGAGGTAGGAGTGCAGGAAGTGTTGACGATCACTCGCAAATCGAGTACTCTCAAGGAATATGTGGATATTGTTACCAACGCACCAGAAAAATGTGTGCCAAATGCAATATCGGTTTGCATCTAAAGTGTTGGTACAGCTTTCACAATAAATAAGTGCTCTGTTTATTTATATAAAAACATATAATTATAAAACTTTATATAAATAAATATTATTATAAAACTGTTATTTTATTCCTACAGTAAGAATAAATAAAATGCTGTTTCCCCTTCAGAGTCTTCAATCACAATTCCCAGTGTCACCTGTAGGTGACACACCCATAATTAAGGGTGGGGGTAGTTTATTTTTATTTTTTATATTTTTTTGTCTTAACCATATATATGTAAGCTATTTTGTTTATAGAGAAAAGACAAATCTTTATTAACTTTGACATGGGAATTGAAGAGTTAACCATTCAACCGATTGCGATGAACTTTGGTGATTTGTTGTACGCACGCCCGCGAAGGTTTCTATGTGTACTCGTGAGCTCTGGCGTTACGCGATTATTTCCTTTACCATCCATCCGATTGCTCTGAAACTAAGGTTTGAAATATGTGTGTATTTCAGATAGTTTAGCGGCAGGGAGGGAAGTAGGGAGGGGAAGGGGAATCCGGGAGGGGGACGAAAGAGGGGATGTTCGCGCGAGAGATACTGAGGGAAGGTGGTAAAAGAACGCAGGAGGGAAACGCGAGGAGGATGGGAGGTTTGCAGGAGAGATACCGAGGGAAGGGGAAAGCAGGGAAGGTGGTAAAAGAACGCAGGAGGGAAACGCAAGGAGGATGGGAGGTTCGCGGGAGAGATACCGAGGGAGAGGGAAAGCAGGAAAGGCGGTAGAAGAACGCTGGAGGGAAGCGCGAGGAGGAGAGGAGCTTCGCGGGACGGGGGGACGCGGGAGGGTGGATGAAGGAACGCGGAACGAAACGAAGGCGTGGGAGGGAAACGGAGGCGGGAACGGAGACGCACGGGAAAGGACACGCAGGGAGAAACAATATCTTGCGGCGCGTTTGGAATGAAATATTCTCTCAGTTTCGCCCTGGTGAAAAACCACCATTCAGATTTGAAATGTTGCTTGAAATGGCTTTAGCCGTATTTGGTGATCATATCTGAATAGCCAGGTACATCCCCACCTTCCTCTTCCTTGTCTCATTTCCCTCCTCACTATCTCACGACATACGGGACTGTTGTGCGATATTCACATTAAAAAGTTTTATTCATATACCGTACGTATAATTGTTTATCGAACATTTTCACTGAAAAGAAAAAATGGAAATACACATTTTAAGTAGGGATAAAATAATATTCATGCTTATAATCACCATTTTAGATAATTTTCGTATACCACTATTTAAAAATATAAAAACTTGAATGTTTATTCGAAATTTAAATAAATTAGTACAATGGTTTTAATAGGCGTGCTACGAACAAACTCACGCATCACGCACCTTTCAAAATAGATTCCTTGTGCCGGACTCATATATAGGTGAGCCATAATTTTTTTATCTTTTGAAATAACCACGAAAAAAAAATACAGATTCTATTTAAATAAATGATTATTATTGATAAGAACAAAAATATGCTGGAAATGAAAATCATTTTGTAAAAATAATAATGTCGTCCAAATGGCCACTATCTCACCGCTGCCATTCCTCAACCTGGCCCTTAGATTTTCGAAAACTTTTTGACACAAACCTCGGGGTGTGTTAACCATTTCTTGACGGATGTTCTTCTTTAATTTAGGTATATTCGCTAGTTTATTTACGTAGACTCGACTTGTAAGATAACCACGTAAAAAAATCAGCTGGAGTTAGATCCGGACTGCGGGGAGGTCACGAAATATCTCCTCTGCACGAGATCAGATCGTTAGGGAAAATTTCTTTAACCAGAGTTTTGGAAGTATAGTAGGTTGCGCCATCTTGCTGCACTCAATTCTTATTTATCTTCGCCCCTCCTGCTCCATGGCCGCCCTGTTTGTTTTCTGTTGAGAGTCGTTCCGATTTCTTCAAAGTTTTTAACCAATAATTTAATTAAAATTACACTTGGGCACTGATTAATACTGTATAATTGGTGACGCAAACCAAATAAGAGGCGCTCAGCAACGTAACAACCATTGTTTATGTAAAAATGTTTTACCCAGAAAGCGCGTTGCTCTCCCGTAAAGCGATCCATTGTGGCTAAATTTCTAAGAAGCGAGAAGCCGCGCATAAATGGCCCCGCTCTCTTCCCCCTTTCGGTATCCCCTCTAGCATGACTTCAAAAGTGCAAAAAATTATGGCCCACTCTATATTATACTTGTGTAATTGTGTGGCGATTTGAGATGTTAATTTTAATTTTGCAATTTAAATAATGTCGTGCCACAGAATTTGTCGGTAATTTTCTCGGAAATAAATTCATAAATAATTGATACACGTATAAACTGTAAATGAACCGACACGTGTTCACGTTTTTCCTTGAATATTGAATGACGAAGTCCCTTGAACAAGTTGGTAGGTATATTCTGTTCGCTTAGTTATTTTAAAATTTTGCGTTTTTTTCAACGAACCAATATGAAATAATTAAAAGCATTATATTTTTGGACGGATCCGGAAATTACGAAGGATTTGAAATATCTTTTCAAAGAAGCACTTAACTAGACGTTTTTGTTATGTTAGCAGTCGTGACCCTACCATTGGTCTCCTGACAGTTGGCCCCCCGAAATTATAATTATCACAAAATGATAATTTTGTGTTTAATTTTTACTAATATCATACACAAAATTAATTTCAATAATACCTCTAATTTATTATAAATTGGAGTAGATATCAATTGAATGTATTGAGCCTGTCAATTTTTTACTTATTTAAATGAAAGTATGTTTAATAGTTTTGTTATTCGGCGGTACTAGTATATATTATCATCTATGCACTCCCCTTCGGGATCACTTAGTTATATTTTGTGTGAGTAGCACCTAAATTTTCCCTAAACCGACTGTGTATTATATATAATTATGCCGGGAGGACAACTGTAGGGGGATTAACTGTCATGGAATCGTTAGCAGTACATTCTCAAAAGGAACAATAAATTGTACTAATGACGTCCAGTGCAATAAACACCGGGGATAAAACTAAAATAAGTTTCAAATATCAGTCATGTTTCTTTTTTATTTCGTTCTAATTTTAAACTACCCCTAAAAGTTGGGATTTCGAAAAAAGTTATTAACTTTTTTTACTTATGCTATCATGTAGAATCACCTCCCGAAGTTAATGCACTTTACCCCCGGACACCTGTATATATTGGTATCTAAGCTCTGGAGTTATGAAATTATTATCCCAATTTGGGAGGCGGGAATGGGTACCGCCGCCCCGGGAACCTTTATTGGATAACCAACACCTCTGCCACAGGTCACCCCAAGTGGTTCGCTACGTTTGGTGATTTAGCAGGGGTGTCCGGGTCCATGGGGTGAGGTTTGTCTTGGTCTTGGAGGCGGATGACCTGGACACACTGAACCCCATATTCCTACCCACCCCTTAAACCCTCTCCTTCCTTTCCTTTAAAAAACCCTCCACACAGCATCCCCAAAGATGACATAGGCCCTGAGGGAAATTATTTTCCTCTGGGCCTCCTGTGTGGAGCTCATGTAAAACAAAAAATATACATCATACGTTTTCTGTCCCTAACAAATTAGAGTTATTGCAAACGTCAGAAGAAAAGCAAAACAAACGGTTACCGTGGAAAAGATGTTGGCGTCGTAGTTAATAATATCTATCTCTAAAAATGAATCCGAACGATTGCACCAAATTGGATAATTATTTTTTTTGTATAAGTCTCCTGGTGAGGGAAATTTGTATAAAAAATTGCAATAGTAGGCACGCGAGCAGTTTGAAAACTGAATGTACCGGGAATTAATTATTATTTTTTTAATTTATAAACTAACGTTTAGACAAGATTTTTATGCATAGCACAAAGGGTAACAATTATTATAAGCAATAATTAAATTTAAATAAAAAATAAAGTTGGTTGTTTTCAGGTGGAAAAAATATAATAAGCAGTAATTGTTGAATGAAACACTAGTATATATTGAATTATTTGGCGGGTATTTGATAAGCCGCCATAGCTCAGTGGTCAGAGCATCCGACCGGCAATCAGAAGGACACGGGTTCAAGTCCCGTTGGCGGCAAGTATCTTTTCTCGGAAGATTTTTCAATGTAAATGAGTGTTTCAGGCTGACAATTATTGCTTATAATAATTGTTACCGGGAATTAATTAGGGTGTCAGGGAGGGGGAAGGAGGGGGGAGGGAAGGGAGGAGGGAAGGGGGGAAGGCGGAGTGGGAACGCCCTAATACCATGCGAGCGAAGCCGCGGGGAAAAAGCTAGTATGTATATATTTTAATCGTAGGGGTTTAAAAATAAATCTTTAGTAGTTCGTAGTTTCTCTTTTAGCAGCCTGCACAAAGAACCTTGTATAGCTGGTATATTTTTCAACCTGTTACCCACACCCTTATATTTCAATATAATGGTCTTTGTACTCGTAGGTTTATTATACCTGTAATGTGCTATTTATAATAAAGACAGGTGTGGTTTTGTGAAATTAAAAATGGTTGTCAGATCTATTGTGAAAGGCTGCGTTCATAATTCACAATGATGTATAAATATCTCTCCTCGACACGCGAGACTCCATTTGTAAAACATCTGAAGGCAAATTCTTTTATTTAATTAAATGAAGACAATATTAGCGAAACTCAATCGAAATTTGAGATTTTACTCATAAAGTTTAAAAAATTAATAATAATATATTCATCCTAGACTTGCAGAAAAAGTCAATAGATGTCGCGTATTACAAATAAAATGGATAAAAATTTATCCAGACACTATCTAGATTGCATTTAGTTCGAGTTGAATCTTGTAATCATATATAAAGATAGCAGCCAATAATATGTGCGGTAAGTAAGTGAAGATAATGTTGGTAGTTCTTAGTCGAAGTATGATACAGTTAAAAGTGACCGAATTAATATGGGCTCCGTAGCTTAATCGGTAGAGCTGTTTCCATGTAAGAAAAGGGTTCTGGGTTCGAGTCCCAGCGGAGCCAATATCTTTTCTGATTTTTCTGTCTCCAAATTTCGATTGAGTTTCGCTAATATTGTCTTCATTTAATTAAATATTATAATTTGAGATTTTACTCATAAAGTTTAAAAAATTAATAATAATATATTCATCCTAGACTTGCAGAAAAAGTCAATAGATGTCGCGTATTACAAATAAAATGGATAAAAATTTATCCAGACACTATCTAGATTGCATTTAGTTCGAGTTGAATCTTGTAATCATATATAAAGATAGCAGCCAATAATATGTGCGGTAAGTAAGTGAAGATAATGTTGGTAGTTCTTAGTCGAAGTATGATACAGTTAAAAGTGACCGAATTAATATGGGCTCCGTAGCTTAATCGGTAGAGCTGTTTCCATGTAAGAAAAGGGTTCTGGGTTCGAGTCCCAGCGGAGCCAATATCTTTTCTGATTTTTCTGTCTCCAAATTTCGATTGAGTTTCGCTAATATTGTCTTCATTTAATTAAATATTATAATTTGAGATTTTACTCATAAAGTTTAAAAAATTAATAATAATATATTCATCCTAGACTTGCAGAAAAAGTCAATAGATGTCGCGTATTACAAATAAAATGGATAAAAATTTATCCAGACACTATCTAGATTGCATTTAGTTCGAGTTGAATCTTGTAATCATATATAAAGATAGCAGCCAATAATATGTGCGGTAAGTAAGTGAAGATAATGTTGGTAGTTCTTAGTCGAAGTATGATACAGTTAAAAGTGACCGAATTAATATGGGCTCCGTAGCTTAATCGGTAGAGCTGTTTCCATGTAAGAAAAGGGTTCTGGGTTCGAGTCCCAGCGGAGCCAATATCTTTTCTGATTTTTCTGTCTCCAAATTTCGATTGAGTTTCGCTAATATTGTCTTCATTTAATTAAATATTATAATTTGAGATTTTACTCATAAAGTTTAAAAAATTAATAATAACAAATTCTTTTATCTTTAATCAGAATGACATGTTTGACGAACAATGAGAACTCACTCTTACAGAATTGACAAGGTCTCAAAGAAGTTGTTCTTTCTACGTTTTCTTGATATGAATTCTGGAACATGATATACTATGGTTTTGTGTTTATTTTTACGATAAATAAAAGATTATTAATAGACATATCCTATGTTTACATATATCGCAGTGCGGTCCGTGTTTTTTCAGTTCGATAAGATTGAAAAATGTGACGTTATTGACGTTGTTGTAGATGAAAATGATTTTTTTTTTCAAAATTTCAACTTTTGAATCCTTAATGTCGTATTATTCAATCTTAGCAGCTCACTGAAAACTCACGGACCGTCACTCTCGATTATATCCTACCAGCAGACCCGGCCACACGTTGCTGTGGCTTACCCAACCTTTATAACCAACGCCATCTGTTAGTTTGCATACATATCAAATACATACCTCCCGCTTGCTAGCTGCCCACTGCCCGCTGCCTTTTTTTTTTTTTTACATGAAGCCCACACAGGCCCTGAGGAAAATAATTTCCCTCAGGGCCTATGTCATCTTTGGAGATGCTGTGTGGAGGGTTTTTTTAAGGAAAGGAAGGAGAGGAGAATTCTGGAAAGGAAAAGGGTTTAAGCGGTGGGTAGGAATCTGGGATTCAGTATGTCCTGGTCATCCGCCTCCAAGACCTAGACAAACCTCACCCCATGAACACGGGCACCCCTGCTAAATCACCAAACGTAGCGAACCACTTGGGGTGACCTATGGCAGAGGTGTTGGTTATCTAATAAAGGTTCCCGGGGCGGCGGTACCCATTCCCGCTTCCCAAATTGCCCTCCCGCCTGAATTGAATATTTGAACTTCTCGACTTTTCTCTACTACGATATGCATGTATTATAAACTTAAACATTCCTCTTGAATCACTCTCTCTATTGGTGAAAGCCGCATGAAATCCCGTTTCGTGGTTTATAAGATCTAAGCGCACATACAGCGGGAGCGACTTCATTTTATACTATGTAAAGATATTCTCCTTTTTAAATAATAGCATTCCGGAAAACGCTCAAAAAATTAAAAATTTCAATTTTAATACGGATGCATATAAACTGCTTATAGTATTAAAGAGCCATTAAATGTTCCTACATTCGATAGTTTTGCCATATTTTGTATTCATAAAAAAATTATAAGAAATCGGTAAATTTATGAAGCGTGAATTCTGTGTATTATTTACATTAAATTGCCGGTCGTGCTATCTATTTGGAGCAATATTAAATAGACTTCTGTTGTCTGTTGTCTGTGGCGTCGTTAATAATCAAATACCTATATAAATTTTAATTCGAACGCGCATATTTTAATATGAACGATCAGTGATTGGTTACAATAAATATTTCAATAATTTCGAGTGTTATCTATCACCATTACATGACCTTCCTGTGTGTTGTTATATATATTATTATTAGTATACAACTATACATTCTATTCTTCAACTAGATCGACCCCCATCCTACCCTCTCCCTATTTCCATTTAAACAATAGGCCACTTGCATCACATTTTTTTTTAATTTTCAGGTTTAGACAAATATTCTAAGACATTCTGTATTTTTTTTAATCATATTTTTGATACCCTGGGGATTTTTTGAAAATTTCAATCCGAAAAATCAGACCGTTTTTTATAAACCGGAAAGACGGGACATAATTTTATAGGTGCGAAAAACGATAATTAATTAGCCGAAAATCATTTTTAAAAAAAGAACGTTTTCCACTCTAATGGCACAGGAGAATAACGAGGCATACCAAAAATATTACATCTCATAAATATTTTTTTCCTTGGTCAATCTTATTGATCATAAATCATTATAATGTGCAACGTATATATTACTAAATCCAATGTAATATACTTGTACTTGCAAATTATAATAATAATAAGAATATTATAAAATTTGATTTTGTTAAAGTCAGCACCATAACCATTATACCTCTAAAACACGTACCGACTTCTAAAATGTACGGGGTTCTCTTCAGAACATCTGTCAAAAAGTCAAACCAAATGATAAGTTCGCAGAGATCAAACAATAATCTAGTGAACGAATTAAAAAAAATCGCCTGAAATCAAAGTGATGCCATATAAAAAAATAAATCAGTGTGGAATTTTACAAAATTAATAGGAACATTTTCGGAGACGGGACATTTTCATGTAGTGACGTCACGAGCCCAAATAATGGATTTATTTATTTAAAAATAAAAAAAAACTGTCAATTTCTAAAAAAATCTTAATAAAAAGATCTATCCACACGATTTTTTCCAAGTCGTTATGAATTCAATGCAAGTGGCCTATTATGTATCATCTTTCAAATCAATTAATTGACTTACACATTATAATACCCACGTGGATCTGGTCTTTAAATGGAACAATTAATGAAACCTTGATATTTTTATGCTCCAATTCAATGTAAACTGTTGGTCTCTCAAATAAAGTAAAGTAAGCTAATTCAGATAGGAAGTAGTAATGGTCATAAAATGTGTTAATATTTTCAATTATTATATTTCGTGAAATAGTAATTGCATTTATTCATTCAGATTATCTTGAAAGTGTTTTTATAAGAAGAAGCTGTAGCACATTCAATAGATTATGCCCAAATATCGATGTGTTTAACACTAACCTTTATTAATTCACAGCATTCATTAAAAAAATAACACTCGATCGAATACCAAATGTTTAACTAAAAAAATATTGTTTCATTGATTTCTTTCACCACATTTTCTTTTTTACTTTCAGCAGTTCGAATTTAAATAAAATCACTTCCAGAAAGATATTATTGATATCCATTAAAATTTAAATGCGAACCTTCGAATATTTTCACCAAACACTTTTTGTGGATTTAAATAAGAAGATGCACTTTCTCAGAATTGTTTATATCAAGTATAGGTGTTGTTGTATATTTTTGTATTATGGTTCTAAATTTCAATTTGTCGTTATTTTATTGGTTAATGAAATACATATTCATAACTGTCATATATGAATTGATAAATGTTTGTTCTTCGTAATGCGAGATCATATACTAATGGAATTGCAATAAGAAGAACATATGAAGCACTTGTTCGCAGCATCCTGGAATACAGCTCCATTATTTGGGCACTCTCTGAACAAAACCATATCCTAGAAATAGAAAAAGTACACAAAAGGTTTATGCGTTACCTGTATATGAGGGAATATATATACTACCCATTCCTGTATCCATCGTTGTTCTTAACAGGAATGCTCGATCTTAATACCTTGGAAGTCCGCCGAAAAATATTTTTGGGGAAACATTTTTTTAAGCTGATCTCCGGTACTGTACTGAATCCACCTATGTTGAAGGAGATTAACCTATATGTCCCTAACGCGTATACTCGTGGGAGATCCCACACACTTTTTTATGCTCCGAAAGCGAGAACTTCTTTCTTTCAGAATGCCCCATTAAATAGAGCAATTCAACTGCTTAACGATTCTGTATTGAGCATTGACATCTTCAATGTCACCTATAGAGAGTTCAGTAACTTTCTTTTGACATACGTCTCAACATAGTGAAACTGCCCCCTTGGCCTTTTTTTTCTCTTATATTTTGTAATCTTTTCCGTAAAAATTTGGTGTATAACTATTTTATGGAGAACCTGAAAAAATAAATAAATAAATTATAAATAAAGACTGTTCATAACGCTATAAATTAAAAAAAAAATTTTAAACAAACATAATTCTTGACAATCGAAATGAAGATCTGCAGAGTCCGCCCAAAACAAAACGATCGAATACTCCTCTAGGAAGTTAAACCCTTATTTAATGTTTTTACTTTTTACATTTCTTTTCTAAAAACCTGTCTTACGAGTATCCCTCCAAATATCGATTATTTCAATTGACTTAGTCTTGTTCAAATCGGCACGAATGAAAACATAGCAAATGACACCCCACTTGACCTAGTTTATAAATATGTATTTTTCAAAAATTTCCCCCCCCCCCTGTTCTACCACTTTTTTGGGTGGACTCTGTAGAACTTCATTTATACTGCCAAGAAGAATAAATTTAAGACCAAAGTTTCATGAATGCACAAATTTTGTCATTTTGTACATTTTGATACAATTGAGTTCGGGGTGCTTTTCGAGCGTGTTGTAAAGCTTTATAATCGGAAAGTTTAAAATATTTTGTATGATCATAATACTGGTAGTACCCAAATGAAACCGATTTCCACTCGAAAATAAAATAGGAATATGTATATGAAAGTAAATGCACCTCAGCGTTTCCATTATTACAAAAAATACGTCGATGATTACATTCTCCGTATCGAAATATGAAAATTTCCAGTGGAGGTTGTTTTTTATTGAAAGTAACCCGAACCCGCCTTATCGCCACAGCCTGTTACGCTCGCGGGAAAATACATTTTTGCATCCTTATCCATTATTCATGGGGTTTAATACGAAATGTAGAGGTGCGTGTCAGAATTCATTTACTGCATGCAATATTCAAATTAATTCAAGAACTTTGATAAAAGCTCATGTATGGTGAGAATTTAACAATTCAACGGGCTTTTAATATTACAGGAAGATCGTAGCTCTACCTGGGATTAATATAAATGATTAAAAATGAAACAGTAACTTAATTAATATACACTTATTGCCGACAATGCTTCGCTACTATCTCAGATCTTTAGGGTGGAATAATACAATTAAAATCTATACATGTGTGTACCAGGACATAAAGGTATTGAGGGCAACGAGCGGGCTGACGAACTAGCAAGGAAAGGGGCGAAAGCACCACTTCCTGGATCCGAGCCAGCTGTAGGAGTAGCAGCTTGCCACACCAAATTACACATTGAGAGGTGGGTCAAATCCCAGCACTGGAAGGAATGGGAGAGGGCACCCGAATGAGACAATCCAAAGTACTCATAAACGGACCCGACCCCAGACGGACCAGGAAACTACTCGATATGGACAGAAACTCGCTGAGGGAACTGGTAGGCCTACTAACGGGACACTGCCATCTCAGGAGACATGTGCAGCTATTGGGAGTGGAAAGCACCAATAGATGTAGAAAATGTGAAGAGGATGAAGAGACTCCAATTCACTTATTTATTTATTAATTTTCGGGAAATCGACAGTTTATATTTATTTCAGTTTGTACATAGTATTAAATAGCCAAAATAAAACCAATTACGGATTTCCTCCTTGTGGCTTTACTTCTACTGAGACAGCATAGTGCCAATGTCCTGCCCTGGTGGGAACTAGGCTCAAATACCTGGGGAGACATGTTGTAGAACCAGAAGACATAGCCACATATCCAATGACAACTCTGGTAAACTTTATTAAAGGGACTGGGTTATTGTTAAAGGAGTGAGGTAAAATGGGAGAAAGTACAATGGGCCCATGGCCTAAGTACTCACGGGTACTAATGGTAAACCGTCTCCGCTTTTAAAAAAAATAAAAATATATATACATGTGTTTTATGATGGAGTTTACAGTGGGGTACAAAAAAACTAACTGAGTCCCAGGGGAGGAAGCAGGTAGAGGAGTAGGACGTGAGTGCTCTTTATCAATGGGGATCAACTTTATTTTCGAGCTTTTATTACGGTTGATTTTGGCCACTAGCGCGTTCCGCTATATGATCAATTTCAGCCGTGAGCGCTGGGAAAATTTTAAGAGCTAGGTTTGGAAACTTCGCTCCATTTTTCAAAAAAATTATACCTCAAAATTTTAATATGGAGTCATATAAAATGCTTACAGTATTAGAGTCATTAAATACACATTTGATTGTTTTAAACCATATTTTTAGGATTCATGAAAAAAATATTAAAAAATCGGTAAATTTATGAACGCATGAATTCCGCTCTATTATTTACTTTAAAATTGTTGCTCGTGGTACCTATTTAGAGCATTATTAAATATTATGACTTCTATGTATTGTCAATGGCCTAGTTAATAATCAAATATATAATATTAAATTCGAACATGCCTTTTTATTTGTAAACAGACGATCGGTGATTTTTAAGAATAAATGATTCAATAATTACGGTTCGCGGACTGTCAATAACAAATAATTTAGAAAATATGCGAGACGTCGCTTGTTAAAATGTTGAACTACTAGGCTAGCGTTGTGATTAATCGAAGATTCCAACTCGCGGAACTTTGGAAAAAATTCCAATATTTGAATATCTTTTCAAATTGGCCACATTTTGGCCAGCGGACACTTGGACGTGTTTGCAAATTGACCAAAATGTGGTCAAAAGTGCTCCAGTTAATGATTAACTTTAGTTAATGACTAAACATTAGTGTTTTTCGTTTTCTTTATCTCGAATGCCTCTAAATTGTCCAATTTCCAACGAGTCCAAGTCCAATTAATGCCTATATTGTTATTAAAACTGTGATCTGTTTTTATGAGGCGGTTGGAAAATTCCGAGAAGCCATTATTATTTAGACATCTTCAGACACGTATATCAACATTATCCGACGTTTTGCCCACATAAAACAAAGGGCAATAACGGCATTGAAGAGAGTAAATAAACGTAAAAAAATTAATTGTGTTAGATTTTAAAAGTTTAGTGCTAAAACTTTAAGAAAAACAGTGGAAGGTGCCAGGGTTAGTAAGTTAGTTATTTACGGTGCTGATGAAGAAAGTATCAGGGGTCAGAAGAGGTCGACGAGGTCAGTGGAAAAGGTGTTTAATGTCCGCAATTTAATGCTCTTCTTTCAAGCTTTGCGAAGAAGATTCTTGGCAAGAAACATTTATTGAATAAGAAGATAAATCGACGCTGTAAATCTTCAACACACAATAACTTATAAATGATGTTAGATTCTAATAGTTTATTGATGAAAACTTTTTGAAAAAGGTGAAGGTAGCTAGTAATTTACGGTGCCGATGAGGAAATTATCATGGGATTTGATTCCTATAACAGTGTTTAAAAATACTTAGGTTCATAAATTATTTGGCAACATTTTGTGACGTTGATGGTTATGTTTTTTCTTAAAACAGAGACGGTTTACGGATAGTTATCGCGAGCACTCATGCCATGGTCACATTGTGCTAACTCCCATTTCACTTCATATCAACAATAATCTGGTATCTTTGATAAAGTTAACCTGGATTATCATTAGATATTTGGCTATGTTTCCAGGTTCAACAATGTGTCTTCCCAGGTATCTGAGCCTTTTGTCCATCAGGGCGTCCATTGGAGTCCATCCTCTTTATATTTCCTGCGTCTGTTGATTATCTCCACTTCCAATAGCTGCATGTATATCATGAGGTTGCAGTGCCCCATTAGTAGTCCTACCAGTTCTCTCAGCATTGCCTGTTTCATCTAGGGGTGGTTATGTTTAGTCATAATAAAGAATAACACAAATGCCAAGTGAGTCCTTGTGTTTCGTGATCCAAATAAAGACCCAATTGGGGCCTATACGTCTATACAAAACTGTGCTTCAGCATGATTACGAAATTCAAATGGTATGATGTGATATTCGATTTCAAGTTAGTGTAAGAGACAGACCGCGAGCTAAATAGTCTGGAACCAAAAGGTATTAATTTTTCGAAGAAAACTTCTTCGGAAAGGTTTTCACTTTGTGATGGCATTATTTATTTTAATGAAAAGACAAATAACTTTGTTTACATCACTTTTATTTGTACACAATCTACATGTTTCGTGAACGATGTTCACATCATCAGGATCAAATGCATACTAAACTTAACAATTAAACATAGATCACATATGGGACGAAGGGGTAGGAGGAAGGGGAAGGGGTAAGATTGAGGGGACTTTGTTAAAATTGGGGATTTCAAAGTCATTAGCAGGGAAAGGCCGGTTAAGTGGGAAAAGGTTCAAAAGAGGGTTTATAAAAATTTGTTGCTTATTAATTATGTCTGCTTTATTATTTACATTTTTCCTAATTTCTAAAATCTCCAAATTATTTATCTGTGATGCCTTATAACCCGTATGTAATATTTTAAGTCCATGGTTTTTGTAAAAATTATGATATTTTTTTATTAAATGATCTGCGAACTCAGATTCGCTATTGCCATCTAATGCCCTCAGATGTTCTTTAACACTTACTTCAAAGTTTCTATTTGTTCTACCTATATAAAAGTAATTACAGTCTTTACAATTTAGTTTATAAACGCCCGATTTTTTTGATTTAATGTCACTATCTCTGTTGTTAAGGATGAACTTTTTAAATTTATTATTGGTATAAAATGCTGGTTGTATAGTACCGGGAATATTTTAACTAATTATTTTTGACATATTATTATAAACAAATAGAATTCTACGCCATTGATTATTTATTTGTTTAGAAAAAGGGTAAATATATAGTTTTAAGAATTTCTGTTTATTCTTTTTTTTATTAGTTGATCTATTAATTTAGCAGAATAACCATTATTAACTGCTATTTGTTTAATAATATTTAATTCCGAAGTGTAATTCGGAACAGACAAAGGAATTGAAATTAATCTATTAATTTTAGAGTGAAAAGCCGCAAGTTTTTGTGAATAAGGATGATTTGATGAATTATCTATAACAATATCGGTGTACGTATCTTTACGGAAAATATTGAAATCTATTTTATTACCTATTAATGTTAAATTTAAATCTAAGAAATTTAAACTCTTCTCTTTACCTATTTCTAATGTGAATTGAATGTTTTTTATGAAATTTTAGCAACTGAACATGTTCTTGAATTTTTTAAATAAATATGACATTTAAAAAACCTGTTGATTGGTTTTTTTCTGAACATTTGAAAAGATAGATGAAAAAGATCGGTGACCTGACAGTTGATCCCTCGACAATTGATCCCCCGAAATGATATTTACCATAAAATTATAATTTTTTGTGCATTATTTACCAATTTCGAAAATAAAAGATATTCAGTTCGACTTCAAAAATATTCTTAATAATAATTGTGTATGACTATCAAATGAATTTACCCACAGTAATCGATTTAAGTAAGTCGGTTTTGGTACTTATGCGCTGGTACATACAGTAAATAGAGAAGCAGATTTTTCCTTGATGCATTTTAATGAAAATAAGTTGTATTCTTTTGTTACTCGGCGGTACATCCTAAGCACATTCCTAAGGGGTAACTTAGTTTTATTTTGTATAATTAGGTAAAACTTATTTTCCCTAAAGCGACTGCACATTGTATATAAGTACGCCGGGGGACCAGTGTTGTCGGCGGGTCAATTGTCATGGAACAAAAAGGTCTACTAAAATTAAATCCAAGATGTCTGTCTACTATTCACAAAATTTCGTCAAAAAATTAAAAGTAATTACAGGTTCTATTTTTCATGGTTCAATAATTCATGATCAATAATAATAATTTGAATGTTTCGAACGATCCAATTGCCTTAATTTGGGTTAGGTGAAACTTTTAAAATCTTCAGAAAACTCCCAAAGTTGCCGACCGTTATTTAACCATTCTAAATTCAATTTCCTATAGTCTTCCCGAGAAAATGGGCACGTGAACGTAGACACAAACGACGTCATCGTAGGACTTGAACCGTTGTGTCAGCATCGTTCACGGAAGAAACTTACGGAACTTATTAAATACGTAGTAAAAGCCAGCCAACCATGAAACAATGAAGCTATTGAAAGGACTCTTCGTTGAAGAAGCTGGTCGCGTTTCATAATTAAAATTATAATTAATTTATTGTACTACAATAAAGCCTGTACGTCACTTCTCCTTGGTGGTACTCAGTTTCTTATCCGTGAACGTCACACTGATATACACTGAGTAACAGGTATCATTCGATTCAAAGGCCTACAATTATTAGGTTCCATGCCAACTCAGAATGAAACCAACTCAGAAGCACCTCAGAAAGGTCCTTAAAAGCTATGAAAAAATAATTTTAAAATAGCCGGTAACCCTAACCTAACTTAACCTACTTAACCATTTTTTTTTATATTTGACCATCACCCTTAATGACTTTTCTGAGATTCTGAGTTGGTTTCATTCTGAGTTGGCCGGTTACTAATTATTAATACTGATTTTTTCAATTAAATTGTTTATTTATTTATATTATTACGGCTTTTTTGTTTGTTTTGTGGAAGAGTAATCAGTAATCACGAAGTAAAATATGCTATTTGAATTATTATACAGAATCATATTTTGTGCTAATATTAATTATTATTATTGAGGTATGCTATTATAGTCTTCTCCTAACTATATTCAGTGCAATTGAACGCATGTTCTACTTCCGAGAAAGTATTGTTAACTACGTGGGTGGTTTGGTATATTTATGCTAACTACATAATCTGGAAACAGAGGAGCGTCTAAATGACTCAGTCCTGATATTTTTGTTGTAATTAAAAAGAATTTTAGATCGAGTGGTTCTTGGTATACGGAAGGTATTTACGAGTAGTAATAAATCGGGGCTCTCTGTAGTACCATCAGCAATTATCCATTTGTAACAATCGATTCAATATATTTATATTTCGTAAAATGCACACAAAAATTCTGTGTTCGCCTCAGGATGGCATCTGAAATCTTTGTTCATTTTCGTGTATTTTTCTGTTTCATTTTTTGTAAATTATCATTTTTTATTTAATCCAATGACTACTCACGTCATTATAAAACACGTTAGATAAACCTGTCATCATTAATTGGGGGGGGGGGGTTAAAATAACTCACACGATTTATCCCAAGTTACCTTCATTATTAATAAGTATTTTACCTAAGGATTTTACCTTCATTATTAATAAGTCATTTCGAACGTCAATCGAATAAAAAAATAGGGTGGGGGTATTTGTATTATAATGAATAATAATAACATACTTGCAGAACTTATAATATTATTGAAATAATAATTACTCAAAGACATGAGAAACGGTACTTTAAATAAAATAATATAATTATAGGTCTGCGAATTCAATAATGGTCTGCGATCACAATAACAAAAAAATGCTTCTTATCAATTCATTTCCCTAATTTATTAGTTTCCTGGTTATCTATCGGGAAAAAAATATTTTTGGCAAGGTTCGTGAATACATTATAATATTTTTAAATTATATATATTTTTTAAAAGCTTTAAAACTTATCGTGTTTAAGGGAGATATACATGTAAGAAATCGGTTGAAATTCGGGTTGCGGGCCCTTAACGTGGGAAAATTTCCCCTGAAATTCCCTATTTGTTATATTTATTGGTATATAACATACATATATGGATCAATAAAAAAAATATGACAAATATTTGTATATTTAAATATTTAATATCTTCAAGAATAACATATATTTTTTGAAGAGCTTTAAAACTTACCGTTTTTAAGGGAAATATTAATAAATCGGTACAAATCCGGGATGCGGGCCCTTAAGTATTTTCGTAGAAAGTTGTTTATTATTTTATGTATAAATATCATCGTGTTCAAGGTCAGCATCCTTTTCACTGTTAGCCTGTTTTTTTTTTTTTTTTTACAGTGTATACCGCACAAGAATCTCAACTGCTCCCGTCTGGAGCCAGTGAGACTATGGCATCCCCAATTGGGTTATGTTGTGAGGCTGAAGGTAGTGGGGAGGGGAAGGAGGTGGGGAAGAGGAAGGTTGGGTTAGTAAGTACCTGGCTATTCAGATCTGGTCACTAAACACGGCTTAAGCCATTTTCAAGCAACGTTTCAATTCTGAATGGTGGTCTTACACCAGGGCGATACTAATAGTATCTTCCACTCTGGAACATGCCGCAAATATACTATATATTATTTTAAATGAATTAATTGTGAAATAACACAAATTATTCAAATAAAATTTATTTGCGCATGCCGGGTTCGAACCCGCGACCTCCGGAATGTGAGTCAAGAGTCTTAGCCACTGGACTACGGAGGTCGTTTAGTTCTTTTAAAGTTTTATTTATTTTTGCATACCTATTCCGCCTAAGTATTATTCTTATTGCCATATTTTGGAGAATTTGCAACATATTTTGATCTCTGTCATCACACAGAAAAATAATCGTTGAACAGTAATTAAAAAATGAAATTGTATGTGGTGATTCTAGTATTCTGGAATTTTTTTGACGAATTCTTCCCAAAAAGGAGATTTTCTTACAAATTTTCTTATGTGTATATAAAACATAAACGACGTTATTCTTCCCATTTTTTGTGTTTATAAAACATCAACGACGTAATTCTTCCCAATTTTCTTTTGTGTATTCAAAACACTAAATAAGTAATTCTCTTAATTTTCTTTTGTGTTTATAAAATAGCAAATACGTTATTCTTCCCAACCAATTTTCTTTAGTGTATATAAAACATCAACTACGTAATTCTTCCCAATTTTCTTTTGTGTAGGTAAAACATCAACTACATACCACTTTCTCAGAGTTGTAGGTACATGTATTTCAAATGAACAATTGAATTTTTTTTCAATTCTTAATGTGCCATTTTTAATTTGTCGCCAAAACGACATATTCGTTTTTTGTTTGCGAATTTTACTTTGTTACACACCGGCCAACATCACTGACAGCTGTCTTACCAGCCTGTACCATTTTCTACGTCATAATGACCTTGTAGCCAATTGGAACCGTTTCGGGTTGCACGGTTTTAGATTGTATTTAAAATCAATAATAATGTATATTTTTATTTAAAATTATATTTTTTAGTACGCTGATCAGAATCAAAAAAATAAAATTTTAATCTTCCACACATTTTTCACAGTTTATGAAAATACACCATTAAAATAATTGGAAGGCACATTTCAACCAATAATTAAAACGTAGAGGGGTTTTCCTTCTGGAACATTCACATGACAAATTTTTTGAATTAAAAATTGATTATCTAAATTTTTCCGGTTTCTATATGTTGATTATTATATAGGGACGTACTTGACTTACTACCAATGAATCCTGATTATTTGTAGTAAAAAATGAAAAGTGTTAAAAACTGCTGAAAACCAGCTGCTTTCTGGGAGAAATCCTGAATATATAGCTGAGCAGTGACCTTTTTGTCAATAGAATCAATAATAATTAAACAAAATGTAAAACATTTTAAAAATCTTTTTATGAAATGTTTAAAAAAAAACAAAAATTAAATTTTGGTCTCCGATGACATTCTTGTTTTTATTTTCCTAAAACATCACTAAGTAATTAACATTATTCGCGGGGTGAGGGGTTGTGTGGTTACTCGGCTGAGTGACTCGTGACGACACGTGGAAGATTCTTTTTTAATTCAAAGAAAAAAAAGACAAAAAAAATCACCGGAGACCAAAATTTCATTTACCTTTTTTACTCCAAATAATGTCAGGGATCAGTGGTTAAAGTAAGTCAAAAATACGTCCCTGTATGCAAATTAATGTATCCATGAACCGTTCAACGTGGGAAAGGTGGAGAGGGTTTCACGCGGCCGTAGATTGAAAATAGCTGCTCAAAAAAAATTATTAAGTAATATGTCGTTAGTTTTCTTGAAACTTTTATGAGAACTAATTGCCTCTTAATCGACCTTGTTCGTAATAATAGTGTAACCAACGCCATACTTATTCTGACAAAACGAGTTTTAATGGCCACATAATTGTAACTTTTCTGTTATGTATGTGTATCCTAACACCCAACATTACATTTTTGGGATGATGTTAGATGTGGAGGATTGTCAAAAAAGGATGAAGTTGAAGGTTACAAAATGTTGTTATTTCGGTTTAGCTATTAAACATAAATAAAAACCCTTTAAAACAACTTTTCGACTTCTTCTTCTCAAATTGGTTCCTCATTGCTGAGGATCGTGACCCCTACTCCAATTTCCATGGTGGACAAGGCTCCTCCACTCCTCGCGGTCCTGCGCTGAATGTAGAGCTGCGACCAAAGATATTCAAATACAGATTCAATATCTTTGGCTGCGACGTACCAGACGCCAGTGATACTTGGTCACTCCAGCGCATTGGTGGCCTTCTGCTTCTTCTGACTTTGCCAGTCACTATGAGTTTCTCCAAGTTGAAGTCCTCAGCTTGGCGAGCAACGCGTCCAAAGTATCTTAATTAATTGAAAAAGAAATTACTAATAAATCTAAACGAAACATGAGACAGAACAAGACACAGAAAAAAAGGCAACTCAGGGTCAGAGGGTCTTAAATTACTCGCCCATTGGGACCTATATCTTTATATGGGTCTCTATATACCTAATTTTAGATTTATTAATAATACAGGTGGACCATAACTGTGTTCGCGGTTTGTTTCGTTATTTTTTCAACAATGCGTGGAGCGAGCGCGGTTAGACGCGTTATTTCGTGGAAATTTTAGTCGCCATGGAGCTGTTCACGGGAGAGCAGCGCGCATTTTGTGTTCGTGCATATTACATAAACAATTATTCCGTGACGATTTCGAGACGAATGTACCGTGCTCATTTCGGTTTACGAGACATTAATCAAGCACCAAGCACAAAATGTATTCGGAAATGAATCAACATGTTTGAGACAACCGGCTCAACAGTAAAAACAATTAATGAAGGCCGCTCGAAGTCAGCGAGGATACCAGAAGTTAATCAGCGTGTTAGTGAATCAGTGAGGGAAAATCCACAACAAACTACTGGCAAGAGAAGCCAAGCCTTATCCATCAAGCATACCACTTTACAAAGAATTTTACGCCACGATTTAAATCTAAAAGCTTATAAAATTCAGCTGACGCAAGAGTTGAAGCCGAATGATACCGATCTTCGACTTAATTTTGCCAATGTGATGCTGGAACGTTTTGACAATTTTTTCAACATAATGTTCAGCGATGAGGCCAATTTCCATATCAATGGCCATGTTAATAAACAAAATTGCCGGTATTGGTCTGAGAATAGAAGAAGAAGACCCCCGACAGAAGCATCAACGTCCCTTGCATAGCCCGAAGGTCGTTGTGTGGGCTGCAATATCAGCAAGGGGTATCATTGGCCAATATTTCTTTGAAAACTAAAGGAGAGTTGCTATGTCTGTGAAATCTAAGAATTATTGTCAGATACTTCAGGAGTTCTTGGTCCCAGCTCTTCAAGATTTTCAAGGCCACAATTCCAGGAGCTGGTTTCAGCAAGACGGCGCCACCTGTAACACTGCTAAACTGTCCATGGACCGTTTGAAGAAGATGTTCCCGGAAAACTCATTTCACGAGGAGGAGACATTGAGTGGCCCCCACGGAGCCCAGATCTCAGCCCGTGTGATTTTTTTTTTGTGGGAATACTTAAAATCAAGAGTCTATGAAGACAATCCGACAATCCCGAACAATAAATCAGTTAAAACAAAACATTGTACGGGAAATTAACGCCATCCCGCGGGCAACTTGTCAACGTGTTTTTTGAGAATTTTCGAATCCGCCTTAGACAATGTTAACAGGCTGGTGGAGCTCACTTGAACAATATAATTTTTAAAACATAATGTCTTTAAAATTTCCATTTATTTTAGTTTTTGAAAATATTATTAAAACATGTCTAAGTTCTACCATTATTTATTTATTGTTAATTGAAACTAGGTATACAGTTAAGAGCCACCCTGTATCATCTTCTTCAATGATATATTTTATTTATTTATTAAAGACTAGTTTTGCATCCACCACGGAGGTTGTCATACATACTAAATTTAAAATTAGTAGTTCTGTTTGTGGATTGTAGACGTAGACCTCGCATGCTTGGTGTAACTCTAAGTGACCAGCTCAGGTACGGGGGCTCCATCGGAACCAGAGTTAAGTTAGCCTCTCAGAAACTGGGCGTACTGTACAGGGCCCGCAGATACTTTAATAGTACACAACTGCTAACCCTGTACAAATTGCAAGTGCGCCCCACGGTTGAATTTGGCAGCCACCTCTGGTCTGGAGCTCCAAAATACCTAAAAAACCCTTGACTCTGTGCAGAAACGGGCGGTCCGTTTGATAGATTCTCCCATCTTAACAGACGGACTGCAATCTTTAGAGCACAGGCGTCAGGTGGGAATGCTGTCCTTGTTCTACCGGTATTACAATGGAAGATGCTCCGAGGAACTAGCGTCATTGATCCCCTCGGCACCGGTGCATAGTCGGGAAACACGCCAAACACGCGCCCAACATTTGTACACGGTTGACATTAGTCACATGAGAACGGATCTTTCTATGACTCGTTCTTGAGTTCAACGGCTCGGCTGTGGAACGATTTGCCGGCCTCTGTGTTTCCTCCCTCCTACAACATGGGTCTCTTCAAGACCCGTGTTCACTCCTTCCTTTCCTCAAAAAGACCCTCCACACAGCATCTTCAAAGATGACATAGGCCCTGAGGGAAGTTATTTTCCTCAGGGCCTCCTGTGTGGAGTTAATGTAAAAAAAAAAATATGTATCCAAATATTTTATTGCCGAAGTGTGCCGGAGGTGACCGAAGATAGTTTTAGGAAGACATTAGGTTTAAAGAGCTCTCCAGATCAGAACTAGTTTTCAGCCTGGAAGCGTTTGTCTTCAGTATTATTATTATAATTACAATACGTCAATAAACAGTTACTGTGTTATAAAGAACCTAAGTCTTTCAATTAGCATCCACATATAAGTACTGATGAATAAAGTTCATACTACGATATTCTCTGGAGAAAAAAAAAGAGACATTACACTAAGGAACCAAAGTAACCGTCATAATTAGATAAATCTTTTACATTCTCAATAGAAAAGCAAAATCCACAAATTACTCCTAAAGTAGGTAATAATCCTATTACTTTGTCCTTTGAAATCCACTGAACGCGAATCATCTGGGTGCAAGCGATACCTACAATGATTCCTAATGCCTTCACCACTGCTAACATTCCTTTATTGTCTTTACACCGTAGATAGAGTGCATTAACCACTTACGCCCTTCCATCCTTCCATTAGCGTTAACGCTAAGGCTTTTGTCTCGTACTAAGCCATAATGGGTTAAGCGGCTTGCTGAAATCAGTCTAAAGACCCGGGCGAATTTATTTATTTCTTCATCTGATGTAATTAGGTGGAATGTTACGGTGTACAAAGGCTTATGGTTCGTAAGCCAATAGAAAAAAATATATCTGAGTTTTTCATCACCATCACAAGGAAAAATAATGGTTCGGTTCGTCAGCAACAATAGGATACCGAGAGAGAGAACAGTACGGTAAAAAGATATGAAATTATAAAACAAAGTAAATTATTTTAAACTATCTGAAGTCCCCGGCGTAGTCCGCCCTTACGAATATTTTGTAGAAATCAGACGTAGCGTCAAGAGTAAAATTTTCCACTTATTTTAAAGGTCAAGTATTCAAATTTTTTTTAAGATGAATCAAAATTCCGCGTTGAGGAGTGGGGAAATGGAATCGGTGTGTTTTTTCAAATGTTCGTGTAGGTAGTAATCAGCACATTTGGCCTTTTTAACGGTCAAATGTGCAAAATTTCTTGAAATTCGGAATAAAACTGTTGATTTGTATGAAAAACAAACCCGCAAATACTCTTATTTCTTTTTACGTTAATTACAAACCTTACATAATGATTTCACGGAGAAAACCACCTAGCATTTGGGAACACACTATATTTTGTAAGTACCATAATGCGGAAATAATGAGTGCTGAAACAGCAAAAACACTCAAACGGTGAGCTTTGGCTACATGAAATTCGCATGTGGAATTTCTGAGTCATCGTATTTTTCTTATGCTTGAACATTATTTCCATCATAAGAGCTGCGAAGCGTTGAAACCAAAATTTCACTTTTAAAGAAGACAAAGTCAAAATCTTGATTTCATAATGTTTGATTTTGAAATGAGAATATGCTTATTTCCTCCCAGGATGGCATTTATCCAGATCCTGCATCTCTCTAACCATCAACTTGCTGGAAAAGTATTTAAAATTTGGAACATTGGCAAGAAAAATTGTGAAAATTCGAGGGCATTTGTTTTGAAAACTAAAGAAGATTTGGGACTACATTGGTAGCATGTTGTTGGTGTTTTCAGTGTTCACAATCTCGTTTTTAATTAAAATGAAAGAGTTTGACCATCTCGGAAGCACATAATATCGTTTTTCGTGTTATTGTGGCGAAAATTACCTCGAGGTATCGCGTTTTAGTTAGATATATAACTGTATTGTGGTTGTGTCGTGTGCTCCTTCGCAGAGATATTGTGGTAAGTGATTGGTCATTCCTCTTTCCCTTCATACCTTCTTTTTTCCTACATTCCTCTCGTTTCATTTGTAATATTTACAGTCCATTACGAGTGCATATGAAGCTTTACTGATTTTTTAAAAATAATTTTATTTAAACTCACCCGAAGCAATACAGACTACAGACACAAACACTTAACAGATAATCTCTAGCAGTGTGATCTATACTCGATATTGATTTTAAAGAAAACGAATGTCGCTTTTGACTTTTGGACACCAAACAGTCCAAATATTTATTTGTGCAAAAAGAAAATTCGATATTTTAGCAGGTCTGATCATTTTCTCCCGAAGTTGAATTGAATGGGCCACACGCATACGCCAACAATTTTTGATGAAAAATGTCACCCGACAGCAAAACAACATGCATTTTTGGCTAGAAATAAGCCCAGAAGTAGCTGATTAAAGTGCGTCGGGTACGTGTCTTAAAACCCTGTACAGAATTGTCGGTTTTACAGCTCAACCCGGTTGCTCATTAATGAAATTATTACGTGTTTACCCTCGCAGTCTCATTTCGCGTGACGACGTCAGACGATCGCGTGTTTTGAATGGTTTTGTTATTAAAATTTCTCATAATGCTCAGCTGGTTCTGCAGTGTGAAGTATTCGTGGAAATCTTCAGACTTTTGGCTTACTTTTTTTTGGAAAGGTTTATATTATTCGACAATTAATTTTTTATCGTGATTAATTCACGTCTATATTCGCTCTATTATATATACAGTATGTGCGCAATTTTATGTATACTGAATGAAAAATAAAATAAAAAACGGATTAGAAAAATTAGTTTTCTCTTTCGGAATTTTGTGTAAAACATAGATAACTTTGACAGGAAAAATTATAAATATTTTACAGAAAAAAGAAAAGTCCCAATAAACTCCTTTTTAATAGTTTGTTGTCAATGAGTGCTTTTACTTATTTTACTTTTTTTTTTTTTTTTTAAAAGCGGAGACGGTTTACCATTGGTTCCCGTGAGTACTTAGGCCATGGGCCCATTGTACTTTCTCCCATTTTACCTCAATCCTTTAACAATAACCCAGTCCCTTTAATAAAGTTCACCAGAGTTGTTATCGGATATGTGGCTAGGTCTTCTGGTTCTACAACATGTCTCCCCAGGTATCTGAGCCTAATTCCCACCAGGGCAGGACATTGGCACCATAAGTGAATTGGAGTCTCTTCATCCTCTTCACATTTTCTACATCTACTGGTGCTTTCCACTCCCAATAGCTGCATGTGTTTCCTGAGATGGCAGTGTCCCGTTAGTAGGCCTACCAGTTCCCTCAGCGAGTTTCTGTCCATATCGAGTAGTTTCCTGGTCCGTCTGGGGTCGGGTCCGTTTATGAGTACTTTGGATTGTCTCATTCCGGGTGCCCTCTCCCATTCCTTCCAGTGCTGGGATTTGACCCACCTCTCGATATGTAATTTGGTGTGGCAAGCTGCTACTCTTACGGCCGGCTCAGATCCCGCAAGTGGTGCTTTCGCCCCTTTCCTTGCTAGTTCGTCAGCCCGCTCGTTGCCCTCAATACCCTTATGTCCTGGTACCCATATCAGGGTTATTTTATTGATGGTAGCGAGTTCTGTAAGAACGGTTCTACATTCCATCACCAGTCTGGAGTCGCATCGGTTACTTTCCAGTGCCATAAGGGCTGCCTGGCTATCAGAACAAATAGTTATGTTCTTATTCCTGTACCCGATACGTATATTCTCCTGTGCGCAGGCCAAGATGGCTTTCATCTCAGCCTGAAACACAGTGCAGTGTATTCCTAGAGGTATACTTAGTTCCCTCTTGGAACCCTGTAAACATACCCCAGCCCCCGTTCCTTCCTCCATTTTGGACCCATCTGTGAACCAGATTAGTTCCTGTCTGGAGGTTGGACCTGGGACCATGTCCCACTCCTCCCGGGTGGGGTACATCACATCAAACTGCTGTCTGAAGAAGTATTCGGCTTGTTTGCCGTCCTGCTTCATTCCAGCTGTCGGACTAATTGCCCTCAGTCTTGTTCCGATCTCCGTATGACTGTTTTTGGGCAACTCACCTCTCCATTGACCTTTGCATTGTAACCTGTAGGCTGCCGCCATCGCCGCCCCCTCTATTTCTAAGTTATTTTACTTTATTTTGCAGTTAGAATTTTTGTGTTAGTGTCTAATAAATTTTTTTTTCTTTCGGCGAGCCAATTCTTCAACATAATATTTGTTTTACCATTTGTACATTTTTTAATTTCAGCAGGTAACGTATTTAATAAATTTGGTATCATGTAGTCCAGCGTTCTTTGTCCATATTTGTGCTTAGGTACAATTAGTCCTTCATTTAGCGTAAAACGGGTATTGTAAGTGTGGTCCAGTTTATGTATGTATATAGGGCTATTCATATGCTGAGATATAATTTTATACCACAGAATTGCTCGTAGTGAGAGAATTTTGAGATTCTGGTAAAAGTACGAAACATTATGTCTTTGTTCGTATAAACTTTTATGCGCTAATAATTTAACTAATGATTTTCGAACCGATTGAACATGATTTACATTTGTGTTACAGGAAAGTCCCCAGGCTGTAATTCCATACCTTATAATAGATTCAGCTAATGATAAATAAATTATTCACGGGGTAATAGTTCACGAGGACTGTAATTATAAGAAGTGTATGTTAAAAAAATCATTACAATTGATAGTAGATACTTCATTAGCCGATTAAACTTGTGTTATTCAATTCAAGTTACCCATTCGTGGAGTAAATGGAGGAATGTTTGTGGGTTCTCTAGGAAGGTTAAGTGCCTCTCCTGACCTTAGCTATAGATTAGTCGTGACCTAGACCTACAGTCGGTAGGTAGGTTCTGATTAAATCCGGAATTCCGTCATTAAACGTAGTAGGGATTACTTGGGATAATAGTAGTATAAAGAGCTTACTGAGCTACTGACATTGTTGTTATAGTCGTCAGTTGTTGCTTGAAGAGAGATGGATTATTGTAATGATGTTTATTAATTATTTATGTTCTGTAGAGTACGGTAAGCTTCTATGAATATGGAAATGCAATCATGTATTACACATTGAAAGATAGATACAACCCTATTATTACTTCCATAATCCCTACCTGACATTTCTGCCATCTTCAAAGGTAGACCCTCCAAGGGAGCCTGCTACGCCTCTATTCAAAGGAAAAACTTTTAATCCACTTTTATAACCTATCCAAACCGTGGAAACCACGGGTTGGATATTGGAATCGAGTTCAGACTAAGAGATATTGAACGGAGGGGAGGCATTTTTAAATAAGGCTTGATATAGGAGAGAATAAATGTTTAAGAGAGGGACAACCACAATATGTGTTCCAAAGTTCCCACTTCCAAACCACAGAGAGAACAATCTGGGAAGTCAAGCACGTGAATTTTAAAAAGGTGATAGGAACGGAAAAATATCCAAATCCCATTCGAATAAGTATTATTATTTTTTTATGATGCGTCTGCCCACCAGCTGGATGGCAGGCCGGATCGGAAGAGAATGGTTGTGGAGGTCTCTTTGACTTTTCCAGCCGTACTCTCTCGGAACATCGCCTTGCACCGCAGTAGGAGGGATGGATTTGTTTGTCACTCCCGGACACACCGACCCACAGTTTCTACCCACCCCTATTACCCTTTTCCTTTCCAGAACTTATTCTCCTTCCCTATCCTATAAAGACCCTCCACGCAGCATCCTCAAAGATGACACAGGCCATGAGTGGAATATTTTACTAAGGTGTGGAGCTAATGTAAGAAAAAAATTATGTTTATTAAGATTCGCTTTTTCTTCAAATACTTTATTGAGTGATTTTCAAATATTGTTTTCCATTATAAATCTTTATCAAATAGTGCTCAGGTCAGAAATGCAAAATATAAAATTACTTTAGAATGAAATTTAATACACCTACTCAATTATTCCATAACACTTTTTTTTCAGTTATAAAGCGACGAACGTATTTCGTACCTCGCATTAAAAATCAAATAAAATCCGGTCTCACATAGCTATAAAGCCAATTGGTTAATCAGAACTTCTAGTATCGCATCGCGCCAGCCAGTGAAAATATTTAAATTCTAGCTGTCAAGTTGAAATAACCCCTGAAACTGTTTCCAGACTAGTGAAGGCTCAAAATAAACGAGGCCTTCCGCCAGAACTTAATAATATAATCCGTCCGTAAAAGCCAGATTCAGTATGAACTAGCTGGCAACTGGCCTTATTTTATATATTAGGTCCTTACATATGAAATTGGCGTTTTGTGTGGGAGGAACAAAAATCCGATTTTTTAAAATATAATATATTTATTTAATCAAAGTATGTACCATTGCCATCTATGCACTTTTGCCATCTCATAGGTAGTTCATCGATCCCTTTACTAAAAAAACCATTCGGGCGGGAATCAATAAAATCTTTGGACTGCCCTATCGGAGTTGAATTTTTTCCCTTGCAAGAAGTTATCCAAATTTCGAAAAAAATGGTAATCTGTTGGGGCAAGATCCGGAGAGTACGGTGGATGTCTTAGACATTCCAATTGAAGCTCCTCTAATTTGGTAGCCGTCTGTTGTGCAGTGTGTGGTCTAGCGTTCTAACGCGCGTTTGTTGATTTGCTTCATTCAATTCATGAGGTACCCACGTTTCAAGCTTTTTCGCCTTCCCAATTTTATTCAAGTGGATTAAAACAGTTTTATCACTAACACCGCAGCCTGCAGCTAACTCGGACGTGTTTGCGATGGATCCGCTTCCACAATAGCCTTCAATTCTTCATTATTAAAGTGGTCTCCGGCCGTCCACGGGGCTTGTTCTGCAGGTCGAAATTTCCAGAACGAAAACGTTGGAACCAAAAACGCACTGTGTTTTCTTTTGCGGCACCGTCGCCATACACATCATTAATCCTTCGAGCCGTTTCTGCAGCACTGGTACCACGGTGGAACTCGTACTCGTAAATAACGCAATATTTTAAGTTTTCCATTTTGCAAACTAAGTGACGAAAAAAAAACAATTAAGATGAAGTCATAGTAAATAATGCAAAATCATATATTTTTGTTTTGAAAATTTGATCGCTTAGAAGTATTGTAGATGCTTCAATTAAATACTGCGTGTAGAACATACCTTGGCCCTTAAAAATATTGGTCATTTTTTTTATAAGTTTTTTAATAAGCCTATAAAAAAATAAAGTATAAGGTCTAAAAAACACACTTTCAAGTCCAAACTCTCCTATTTATAAACCCCTTTTCGGATATGGTTTTATCGTGTAATGTGGCAAATTCAGTTTATTTTATAATAATCGCAAAAAAAGTTGATATTTACACCCAATCTTCCCAAAATAAAATAAAATATGCATTTTCGCGTTGATATTTTACAATACGGCCGCTAGTCGACGAATTCGGTTATTCAAAGTGACCCCTATGGCGTCCACCGAAGGACTACTGTCCACGGCACAGTAGTGAACTAGTGGATCGCCTTAAGGGAAAAACAAATGAACTTTAATTTTCGAAACACAAATACATGAGTAAAGAGCTGTATAAATTTGAATTTGGAATTCCTAACCAAAGAGAAGATATTTGAGATCAAATTGCCAGTACGGCAAAACGCCAATTTCATGTGTAAGGACCTAATATATACTTAACGTTCTAACCACTGGAGCGCTTTTTGCTGAATTTCAGCATCGCCAACAAAATCTAAGTTTGCTTAGCTGCTGAATTTCAGCAAATTTTCCCAAGAGGCATTCAAAATTTTTTTGTAATATTTTCAAATACGCCCGCGGTTTTATTTTGGCGTTTTTAGTAGGGGAAAAGATACTACTTATATTCGTAATAACAAATGGCAGTGTACTCTAGTTATATTCGAAATATTGATAAACGAAGATTAATGTTTGGAAGATTTCTGTAAAATGTTAAACTGTCAGAATGTGTCCGTGAAAAATGCGGCATTTTATCGTGTTTTAGTGGATTTTTCTAACATATTTGTATTACCAGTGTTATAATGATTGAATTAGCAATACATTCAACGTGTTTCAAACTTAAAAATTCAGTGATATTTGAAAACAAAAGTTTTGTGGTTATGTTTTTGATATTTTTTTACGGTCGGACAGTGTTTGACAATGCGATATTTTTAATAAATAATTTAATAATCGAGTTAATTGGTATTGTGGATGTATTGCTTTTTGATGTATTGCAGCTATTTTTTGTAAGTTCTTTATGAATTCCATTTTAGTCTATTCATAAATTTTTGTCAAAATTTTGTTGAGAGGGAACATAAAACAGTTCACAACATATCAAAATTCAATACAATTTATATACCTATGTAGATTGTGATTATAAATTAGACCGTTTAAAAGAAACCTAATAGAAAATATTTAATGCGGAGGTTGAATTGAACTTCCTAGGCGAGTTTATACGGAGAAACAATAACAATTACTACAAATACGATAAAACAAAACCAAAAGTTTCCTCAAAAATACTAATTTTGGTCGTTTGTGATAATTCTGCGTGATACATGTTCAATGAACTCAAATTTGCTTTAAATTTAAGTGTCAATTTCAAAATTGGAGCTGCTTATGTGAAGAATAATTCAGACATACGAAAAAGTAGATATACATTTTTTTTTTCAAATATTAAGTACGGCATAATATTTGAAAAGAATTTTTTTTAAATTGGAATATTATAATATCCATTGATTTTTTCACGGGTCCGCGCTATTCAGAAATAATTCTGTCACATGAAAAAAGGTGAACGGACAACAAAGCATGCAACTTCAACACCTCCATTGAAAAGTCATTAAAATTGATGAAAAAAATGATTAAAAGTTGCGTCGGGTTAAATTATGAGCTATTTTTCTTTTTTTTCATAACTTTTAATGACTTTTTAAAGCTGTGGTGAAATTGCATGGAGTTGTCATGGAACCGAAAAAAATGATGACGTATGTAAAAATATGTCATTTAAAAAAAATCAGGTGCGGTAGAAGCGAAACTTTACCAAAACAATTTTAACCAATGAAGAACCAAAGGGCCTTGAAAAGTGAGGTCATAATCAAAGCAGCCTATGAGCGCAGACCTAGCGTCATTTCAGTTTTATATCTCAATCAATAGGAGCCTTGATAGGAGTTTGATGTTTCGCAGGTGCTGTTATGCATCATTTCCGTTTCATCCGAATTCCAAATCACAACGGGGCTATAAAAGTATTACTTCAAAAATTGTTTTTGTTTTTATATTCGTGTACTATGCAGGCCAGGAATTATTGGGAAGTTTATCTGCCAAGTGTATCGAGTAGGTAGGAAACTTTTTGTAAAATGATTATTACGTACAATTAAAATATGTACGCACAAGATTTAGGCATGAGTATCATAAATATTTTCATGATTACTTTAAACCTTTTGGTTTTGAACTGAATTTCCTTTGTACACAAAAGAACAAGAAATGTAATGACCCGTGTGAGGTTACCTTTCGTACTCTTATTTAAGAGAATCATTATTGTTTATGAAGCAGTTAATAGATTTTTTAAATTTTTAAGACATTTTAATGGTCATCAAACGAAAATCTACATATTTTAGGTATTATACCCAATTTACCCATGAGCAGCTTAAAAAATGACAAACTCGATCTATTTCCTTGCACTGCATAAATACCAACATCAATTAAAAAAATATTAAAAAAAAAACGATCGCGCTGTTTTCTGAAAATTATCACTTCGAGGGCGTTAAGAGATTATATTTCTTATTCATTTATGAGTCAAAAGCTTGCGTTAAAAATACGATAGCAGTCAAGTACAATAAGCGTGTTTATACGTCAACGCGTGTGTCTCCATAGAAATCGTTCTAACTCCGTTATTCTTTTAGTGACATCCCTAAAACAAAAAGTAAAAGGTCGATAGTGGATCAAGCTGTACATCCCTATCAAGTTGTCCATAGAAATATATAAAGCGGCCTACACACGACACTGCATACATGTAGTGACTGCGGCAGTGACTGCAGAGAGCGTGGAGTTGAGCGAACTAGCGCTGTCTCGTTCTAGCGGCCCTTTAACAAATGAGACAGCGCTAGTTCGCTCAAACCCACACTGGCCGCTAGGCCGCCTAACAAGAATATTCTGTCATTCGCGCGGTCAGGCACATAATTTTACCCGCCAAATTTCCTACGGGCGGCTCGACCGCGCTCGAAATTGTTAATTTTTATTAAATATTTTTATATGAAATGATAAAAAAGTAAGGTGACAAAAGTGTTTATTATACATTTATACAATAGAATAAGTATTGTAGTTTACATAATCTGTGATTTTAGTACCGTTTTCACATAAAAACATCACGTGGGTCATTTTAACATTTTTTTAAAGTTTGCATTTTAATATTTACAAATGTTAATATTTATTTGTAATATAATAATTCGAAAGCTTATTTTGTATCCTTTATAAAACAGTTTTTACTATTTGGCTACGTTCTGAAATGTTTCATTTATAGAGCTTTAATTGTGAAGCGGTAGTAACACAAAGTTTTCGTAAAATGTCATTTCGTTTGAGACATTAGTGAATATTCGCGAAAATTCGGAGGGGATAATACGGTTTGTTTAATTTTCCATTTGATTATTGATTTATCTAAAATAAACAGTTCATTCTAACATTCGCAAAACTTTCAACATTTATGACATAATCGATCTTAATGCACACAAATTCATTTTTAAGAAGTCGGGTTCTTCTGATGAGGTGTGTTTAGGTCTTGGCGGCGAATGCGCCTGCCCATCGGCTGCGTGACGACTGGATCGAGAGAGGCCGGTTTGGGGAGATACTTTGACCTCTCCAGCTGGTCTTTCTCGACTCATCGTCTTGCACCGCTGCGGAAGAGATGGATATGTTCGTCAATCCTGGACACAATGACCCCTAGATTTTTACCAACTCCATCATACTTTTTCCTTCCGCCTGTTCCTTTCCTTAAAATATCTTCAATTTTGGAGGTATGGTATGGGTACCGCCGCCCCGGGAATTATTTATTGCATAAACAACACCCCTGCCACAGGTCACCCCAAGAGGTTTGCTACGTTTGGTGACTTAGCAGGGGTGCCCGGATTCATGGGGTGAGGTTTGTCCGGGTCTTGGCGGCGGTTGCGTCTGCCCACCAGCTGTGTGGCAGGCCGGATCGGGAGAGAATGATTGTGGGAGGCCATTTGACTTCTCCAGCCGTACTCTTTCGGAACATCGCCTTGCCCCGCAGTGGGAGGGATGGATTCGTCCGTCACTTCTAGACACATTGACCCCCAGATTCCTACGCGTCCCTAATACCCTTTTCCTTCCCAGAACTTATTCTCCTTCCCAATCCTAAAAACATTTTCCACACTGCACCCCCAAAGATGACATAGGCCCTGAGGGGAATATTTTACGCAGGGCCTCCTGTGTGGAGCTAAGTTCTACCAGTATTAAAATGGAAGATGCTCCGAGGAACTAGCATCATTGATCCCTTCGGCACCGGTGCATAGTCGGGAAACACGCCAAACGCGTGCCCAACATTTGTACACGGTTGACATTTGTCACATGAGAACGGGTCGTTTCTTCGACTCGTTCTTGTGTTCAACAGCTTGGCTGTGGAATGATTTGCCGGCCTCTGTGTTTCCTCCTTCCTACAACATGGGTCTCTTCAAGACCAATTTTCATTCCTTCCTCTCCTCAAAACGACCCTCCACACAGCATCCCAGATAACATAGGCCCTGAGGGAAATTATTTTCCTCAGGGCCTCCTGTGTGGGGTTAATGTAAAAAAAAAATGTAAAAAAACGGTCGCACAATCTGCTTATCAAAAAACATGCTAACAAATTTTAAAGCCTTCTGAAATATGTTATATTCATGAGTGACGCAATTTCTCTATTTGGGTTCGCAGTTTGAGCCCTAAATCGTACGCCAACGCCTGTTTTCGCATGTTAAATGAACCAGAAGATGTATTTTTGGATTTTACGACTGGATTGTTTGTGTTGACCCCATCGGCTGGCATCACGAGATGTGATTGCGCTTGGTCATTTTACGCTGACGCACATTTATTGGCTCGAATATTTGATTATTTTCACCAATAAATCGTTCCGAACCGATCGAAAGCGTTCTCTCACGAATTTGCAAGCGCAAAAATTGGCAAGTGAAAATGAATTTAATTTAAAAATGATATTTGATTGAAGTCTACCAAGTTTGATATAACATATTATGCAATAAATCATTTTGGTTTTTATCACAGATATATATTCAAATGCAAAATAGATATGTTATGATGTCCGCGCAACTGTCGGCGGACTACGACCTAGTCAGAATAGTTTGCATTCGAAAAGTTTTTCATTTCGTTGATTTTTTGAAGGTGTGCATTAGTATTGGTTAACAATATAGTTTGAATACGGAAAGAATTCGTTCATTAAGTTTAACATTCGTTTGGTTTATTCGTTAATTATTCATTCATTTAGTTAATTTGTTAATTGGTAAACAATATCGGCGACACCCGGAAGCGCTGTCCCACCTAGTAAAAACTGTATATAGCACATCTGTTTATATTTCAATATCTTTGGTTTTTATAAATGATCAGATTAACAATGTTATATTTTTTACATTAACCCCACATAGGACGCCCTGAGGAAAATAATTTACCTCTGGGCCTTTGTCATACTTTTAAGAAAAGAAAGAAGAGGAAGTTCTGGGAAGGAGAAAGATATGAGGTGTGGTTAGGAATCTAGGGGTCAGTGTGACCAGGAGTGACGGACGAATGAATCCCTCGCGCTGCGGTGTAAGACGATGTGTCGAGCGAGACCTGCTGAGATCAAATTGTTTCACCAAATCGGCTTCTCCCGATCCGGCTCGCCACACAGCTGGTGAGTAGGTGCATGCACCGCCGAGACCTGAACACAACCCGATAAACCCGGGCATCTCTGCTGAGTCGCCAAACGCAGCGAAGGTGACCTATACCTAATCACCTATGGAGGTGTTTTGTTAACCTATAAATGGTTCTCGTGACGGCGGTAAACATACCCATCTCACTTCTTCAAATTTTGCAAATTCACTTTGTGGCACCATTTTATTAATGAAATAATTAAAAACACTTTGTTTCTACCACGATAATCTTTATTTAAAAAATCAAAATGTTTCGAGAACGATGTTCTCTTCATCAGGACTTTATATGTACTAAAACTACATGATCAAATATAGAAAGACAGGCTTGGGTAGAAATGGTAGTAGTGGAGGAGGAGAGAGGTGGAAAGGGAAGGTGCTTAGAAGACCAACAGGGGGGAGGGAGGAGAGGTGGAAAGGGGGGTGCTTAGAAGAACAAAGACAAAAAATTACAATGGAAATATGTTTAAGATAGGGTTATTCACAAAATTAATTTGATTATTAATAACATTTAAATTTCTAATGACATTTTTCCCAATTTCTAATATTTCTGAAAGATCTAGATGAAAACCACTAACGTCAGTGTGTAAAATTTTAAAACCAGTATTTATATCGAATGAATGGTTAAATTCATGATTAATAAATGATTTTGACCTTTGTTTATTGATGAAAATTCATTAAAAAATTGTTTAATCGAAAAAGCGCACGATTTTTTTAAACTAGGTTAAACTTCATTTTAACTTTTTCAGCTAAATATTGTACTTTGGTCGTAAGAAAATACCTAAGAGAGTTGGTGTAGGTACTATAGCTACGAATTTGGTTAAATTACGGGAAATTAAAATAGCAATCAAGTAACAACCCAGAAAAGGTCCCTGTCTACGAGTATATTAATTTGAATTTAACCAAGGGTTTAACAAAGACTAATCGGAGATAAAACCATCGTACTGTTAACGTTACAAAACCAGCTATTTAAAGGTTCGATCTCTTCTACTGATTTCATTCTCATTTTTTACATTAATTCCGCTCTCTATCCAACACCCGATGCTGCTCTTCAATTTGACTTCAAATCTTCCCCTCAAACCACCGGGTTTCTTGAGATCAGAAATCAACGAAGAAAAAATGCAGAAAGTTGGGAGTGAAATGTTTAAAATACAGCAGGTATTAATTAAGTTCACGTTGAACGAGGTTAGATTGTAATAATGAGATTATTAATCTCAAAAATTATTAAATTTCGAAAAACATTTTCAAATATGTAAAAATTATTGATTTTATTAGATACAAGCTTTTGCCCCCGGCTTCGCTCGCATAGTATTAGGGGGGTACCCACAGCACCTCCTCCACCTTCCCTATCCCCACTCCAATCCCCCCCTCACCACTCACCGCCCTCCCCCATCCCCCATCCCCCATCCCCCTTCCCCCCTCCGCCCAGCCACCATACCCTATCCTCCCCTCCACACTCGTTACATTCATTTTTCAAACTGCTCGCGTGCCACCTATTGCAATTTTTGTATATAAATTTCATAATGCCACAGCTCTAAGCTATAGTCTATAGCCTATTCTGATGTTTGAGCTATATTATTGTAAAGTTTCATTAAAATCCATTCAGTGGTTTTTGCGTGAAAGAGTAACAAACATGTATCCATACAAACTTTCGCCTTTATAATATTAGTAGGATAAGATATTGCATTGAATCCGATTCATTGTACTTAAAATATGTAATTTTTATACTTTATTTTATTTAATACAACATATTTTAAAACATTTTTTTTTAATAGTTAATACCCTGAGCACGGGTAAAGCACCCAATGAGGCTCATTGGTTGCTTTACCCGTGCTCAGGCCCTCATTTTACAATTTAACAATTCAATAAGATATGAAGTAATAATGTTGAATGGAATATAAAACCAGTGAAAATAAAATAATATATTGAACAATGTTCTGAAGAAGGAACGTTTGTTCTGAAACCGGTCGGATTTACTTATTATATAAGTGGTTCAAACAAAGTTGAATTGTTTCATTTTTCAATAATAAATTTATTTATTTATTTGTTTATTTTCGGTAAATCGACAGTTTACATTTTTACAGTTTGTACATGTTTGTATAGCCAAAATAAAACCAATTATGGATTTCCTCCATGTGACTTTACCTCTGATTAACAGCATAATAAAAAAAATTAAATAATAAATTTATAATAAAGCAGTATGAGATCAAAAATTTTATAAAACAAAAGATTAAGTATATAAAACTAAAATTTACATAAAACATAAAATATCAATACATTGGTAACCATAAGAAGCCAGATTGTACATATAAATCAAATCATAACAGAATTAAAGATAAACGATAGAAACATAGACACATAACATATTCATGAAACATCAGAGAAATACTCTTTTATGTACCCCTTATATTTGGTAGGTTCGGAATTGAAAATGTCCACCTTGGATAATATGCTATTATTATATGCTATTATTATCTACAAGTTATAGTCCGATTGTCGTTGATAGTCCACCGTGTAAATCGCACCTCCATTCGCTCACGTATCTAAATACTGCAATAATACACGTATCTGCTATCCCATATCGTACGAAAAAAGTCACTTTTAATTGAATAATCCTATTAAAGAAAAACCTGTTGGGATATAGCCAGTCTCAAAGGGGAAGGAAATGCAATTTCGCTTTGAGGGTGTAACACGACGCCATCCGATAATTCACTTGACGTACTTCCGAACCGGATATTCCCCGGATACGGCGCTTTATTGCGTCGGTTCCCAGAAATAGGCCCCGAAGTGAATTATCCGACATTGATTATATTATTAAAACATATTTATGAGCTTGGCTTCTCTTCGATTGCCAATCAAAACCTCAATGGTTTATGCGTGGGTATTTTTAGAATTTGACTTTGAAGAACAATAATTAGTAAATAGATTGTGAGAGTTATGCCGCTGTTACACAATAATAGATAATAAGTTACTTAATTTACATGCTTAAATAAATAATATAATTAACTCAATCGAAAATCTGGAAACAGAAAAATCAGAAAAACATATTGATACCTCTGGGACTCGAACCCAGGACCTCTTGCTTTCCGGGCAAACGCGCTAACCACCGCGCCACGGTGCGGATATGAAATTCGGTCATGTTTAACTGTACCATACTTCAACTAAGAACCACCTACATTATCTTCATTTTCTTTAACGCATATATTATTGGCAACTATCTTTATGTATGATTGCAAGATTCAAACCCGAACTAAATGCTCTCTAGATAGTGTCTGGATAAATCTTTATCCATTTTATTTAATATGCGACATCTATCGACTTTTCTGCAAGTCTAGGATGAATATTTTATTTTTTTATTTTAACTTTATGAGTAAAACCTCAAATTGTCATAATCAATCATACATAAAGATAGTTGCCAATAATATATGCGTTAAAGAAAATGAAAATTATGTAGGTTGTTCTTAGTTGAAGTATGGTACAGTTAAACATGACCGAATTTCATATCGACACCGTGGCGCAGTGGTTAGCGCGTTTGCCCGGAAAGCAAGAGGTCCTGGGTTCGAGTCCCAGAGGTGTCAATATGTTTTTCTGATTTTTCTGTTTCCAGATTTTCGATTGAGTTTCGCTTATATTATCTTCATTTATTTAAATATTACAATTTGAGGTTTTACTCATAAAGTTAAAATAAAAAAAAATAAAATAATTTACATGCGTTGATTACATTATACGCGTCTAATGTTGGTTATGCTTCATAACAATGGAACAGTTTATTTTATCTGAAAAAATATTTAATATTTCGTCCAACATCTGCAGGTTCTAGCATGGACGATCGATTTAACCGTCATTTATGGTCAGTTATCAATATTTGCGAGCACGGTCTATGATTGTTAACAGCTGACGATTGTTAAATATCCATTAACGCTTTGATTTCGTTGGAAGCATCTTTTTTATATATTTTTTTTATATTTAAGCGACTTTACAAAATAATTCTATAGGTATACAAAATATAATGGTTATGTCAGGTAAAGATATTGTATTTCTTCGTCCTCCTCGCTAGGGGTTCCTGTGCCGAGGCGGACTAAAATGGTTTAATTGTCTTCTATGTCGTTTTCAGTGTCTTCATTAGTGTGTTTTCGTTTACCTCTTTCAACGTTTCAACCATATTTTTATTCTTGATGTGTGCTCATTACATTTTTTTATTACTTTTATGTCTTGTGGAAGAATTTTATGGAGTTTTGTTGCAAAATAAGTGTAGTGTCTTTGTCCGAATGTGGTTTTATAATTTAGAATGTTTTTTATATCATTTTTATTCGATCAAGTGTGATGGGTACGTGGTCTAGTAGAGGATTCAGTATTTTTTTAAAGCTTCAATAATATATTTTTGGCATATATTTGTTGTACATTTGTTACATCAATGCTATTGAAAATTTCAATCGAAGGCGTTCTTATAGGTACTTTCAGTATAGTCTTTATGATTCCTTTTTGAATTGTATTCAGGTTGTGTATGTATTTATATTCAGGCTGTGTATGTGTAGTAGATCCCCATCCTATAATTCCATATTCAATTCGAGAATGACATAACGCGTAGCAAACCCTTTTCAAATCCTTTTTATTACAATTACAACAAGTAAAAATTGTGTTTGTAAAAATCAATTATTTCTTGAAACGATCACATCAATGGATGATAATCATACCTGCATTTTGTTTTACATTCAGAAAAGCTCTACGAAACGCCCTTGCCAATATATATGACTTTTTTAATCGGTCGACGGTGGCGGTCAGAAACATAAAATTTTATGTAATGTACTTTTCTGATTTATAATGCATGCTTTTCTGTAATAAATATCGGCATTCATAATCGCAATGTTGCGAGTTGTGTGTTAATAAAATATATAACCCGATTCGTATTTACCTACCTACTCCAGTTCCGCTTTGCAATTTGAAACGGAAATAACCGATTTATTTTCACATCAAATATATTTTATTAACATTCCCAATCACGCGATAATATTTTCCGCAAAACCGACGCCCATTAAAGTCTAATAGTTCCAATTAAAAAATATAAATTTGAACCGAATTTTGGTCTTTATTTTACACTTTTCGCTATCAAAGTTTACTGAATAATAATTTCAGATTATTACCCTGAGGTAGTTAATTTAAGTGAAGTCAATGATAAAATGTTTCATTGGGTAATTACTTTCTTGACATTTCATTCAAAAATATCGTTTTTACATCATTTTTAAAAGGAGGTAAAAGATTCTGAAAGAGAACTTATGTATGTCTTAACCAAAGGTTACAGAGTGGCACACTGAGACTTATGTTTTAATTATAGTAAATTCAAGAGCAAAGCGTTTAATGTTTGCACCATTTGCACTGCTCAACGATCTTGAGTTCTGCTCTGGTGATTGAATTGTAGCGACACGCCACTAAAAAGGGCGAAACGCAACACGCCCAACTAACCTGCTGCCACCATTGATGTCGCCCAGATAGTGCTTGGCATAATATGCTGCCGCCACTGGTCGGAATAGACTATACGAGAAGGTATTACGCAGCGTCGGCAACTCAGAAGGATGCTAGAATTTTTTATACATTAGGCGCTCTTATATAAACGCCGCCGCTGCGCTCAGCGCCAGTCTAGTAACTCAAGCCAGTATAGAATTCCACCGGCGTCGAGGATCGAACAACATCTCACTGGGGGCCCAGGAAGATCTGTGATCCGCACCACCAATCACATCGAGCACGCATCAATATTCTGCCGTGGTACCTACATATCAAAATACTACGTCATCGGAAGCCTTCGCCTTCTCATCCACTCCGCCGTATTATGAATCCCATCGTGATACATACACAACACATTTACACCACCGTCTACACGATAGAGACAGAGTGAACAAAACATCTTTCATTTTCTTTACTCGCAGAATTGATGTATAAGTTAAATGAGATATTTATTTTAAAACCAATCATCAAAATAATGCTCTTCCTTTTTTTACAGTTAGAATCCCAACATTCTAAGGTTTTTTTTATTCTCGTATTCAAGCAAATTACGAAGAAACGTCGTTAACATATTAAATGTGGATTAATGGATACATAGCAGAAAACATAAAATACAATGAAGCAAGGTATGTAGAATGGAGCAGATGTGTAAGAGTAAGCTTTTAAATGTCGGCCGAAGTTGGTAGAATTGGTAGCTTGACAAATCAAACTAAATATTGTAAGGTGAGTGAAAGCCCAACACTGGAAGAAATGGGAGAAAGCACCCGGAATGTGATAATCCAAATAACTCGTAAACGGACCAGACCCTAGACAAACCTGGCAATTACTCTATGTAATGTGGACAGGAACTCACTGAGGGAAAGGAAAAAACATGAGGATGTTGGGAGTAGAACAAATCAATAGATGCAGGAAATGTGAAGAGGATGAAGAGACTCAATTTACCCTTGGTGCCAATGTCCCGCCTGATGGAAACGATGGATGAAACCAAAAGACGTAGTGAAATATCAAATGACAACCCTGGTGACTTTATCAAAGGGACTGGGATACTGTTAAATAAATAAGGTGAATTAGGAGATGGCCGTCTCACTTTTATACAAAATAAATAAGCTTTTGGAAAGTCGCTTTTACAGTCTTAGTAATCCGACGTTCTTCCCGCAAACACATAAATGCTACCTTCGATACCAACTCCCCGATTAAACAAAATGGTTTGTCGCAAATATTACTACACAAATATTTAAAACGTAATCTTATAGAAATTTGTGCCCGAATTCCAATTGAAAAACCAATTTCACGCTCAATTTCTTCTTCCAGGTACACGAGCCTTGAGCCTTTGGTTAATTCCGCCTGAACGGCGTTTCATTTATCTTTTTCCTTTAGTGATAAATAAATTATTATTTAATAATGCAACGAACAAATTGTGTTCAAAGAAGAGACGGAGTTTCCAGAATAATTAAAAAAAAATCAGATGTCACTGAGAGCTCAGTTTAAAATTGTATTTTTTTAAATAATGTGTACAATTGTGATTTTAATTGTAATCATAACGAGTTTTTTTAATTAATATTTTTAGAACTCCATTACGCATCCGCTTGGCATATTCAAGTAATAGGTCAAGTTTTTTTTACTCCACACAAGAGGACCTGAGGAAAACAGTTTCCCTCGGGGCCTAGATCATCTTCAAGATCAAGATGCCGTATGGAGGGTCATTTTGAAAAGAGGAAGGAGTTATGAAGCGACCCATTAGCCCAGTCATCCTGTGTTTTTAGATGGAACTAAATAGTATAAAGCTAATTTTTTTCCCATCGACTACTACCATTTAGACAAGTGTTTAGCAAAAAGTCCCCGCCCCTACCCCCCTTGCTTCCCCCCCTGTGCCCCCCCAAACATGAAAAGTGTAAGGGTTTCGTAAATCGCTTCTATCTCGATTACTAAACAACATATCGGATTGCAATTTTTTTTATTCTCTTTTCTGTAACATTGCCTACAATTAGTGTTAAGTTAACTTTCGTCGTAACTTTTACCGTTTGTTTGTAATTCGTATGATAAGGTAAAAATTTGTATATTTTTTGGCAAGTAATTTTACTTTTTGTCACATAACTTTTTACGCCGACATTTTATGAAAAAATATTTCCCACAAAAGTTGTAGCCCCTATTATTACATTTAAAATGATATAAAATAGTACTTACTTTGTTGGAGATTCAGCGAGATTATCATGGCGGGTTCGGTCGACGTGGGGCCAGCCGGCGCGGCGTTGCAATGCAAATATTGTTGTATAGTGAGAGTGTTTTTTATTTTTAAGGTACACTATTGCATTTTCTATAAATAAAACTAATCGTGTCTCGGTGAAACCTAAATTCCTCACTTTTTAAATTTGTTTCAAATAATAATAAGTATTCAGCGGAAATAGGTATTTTAAATAGTTTTTGGTTTGAAAATGCATGTAATATTTTTTAAAGATGTTATTTTAGAACAAAATAATTGCGGTATCTTAATTTTATGATATCCTAAACTTCCATGAGGAGTTCTTCATTTTCCTCGACTTCAACCAAAGTTACATTGCTGCATGATTCGCCACAGCTCCTGCACATTTCTGTGCAATCAAGTGATGCTTTAAAGCAGCTACAATTATTTTTGCAAGCCTTTTTGCAGTTGCAGGAAACTAAGTTTATACCTTCTTCAGGTGCCGGTGGTTTTTTTGAGTGCACTGGGTACAGCATGTTGTCAGTTAAAATCCATCCCCAGTCCGTAGCGCTGATTTCCTTATCTCCGATCCATTTTTGAATCTGATAGTATGTTCGATAGGAGTGTTGCTCAGCAGCACCAGATGTTGGAGGGAGGGATGCCATGTTAAATTTGGATTTTAATGACATTTTTGCAACAGCTTTAAGGTACATTGAATATCTACTGTCATTCAGACTTGCAGACCTTGTGCATCCATATAGTTTCAAAACAAAAGCCTCTCCTACCTCTTTGAGAATATTTTTGTCTGCCTGTTTTTCATGAAACTGTAAAACTTTTGTGCGGAGATCATTTGATGAACTTAGCAATTTGTACGCGTTAATTTTGCCATTGCCGAATAAATAAGACGTGGTATCACATCCTGTGATAGCATGCAAAAATAATATCACATCCTTAATATCACCAATCTCTTCACAAATCTTGCTGATGTCATACGTTGATGGTGTGCCAGAGGGTTTGTGAAAGAATAGTCGCACATTTTGACACTGTGGTAGCCCTAACAATCAAAGTAAACAACAAAGATCAGTATCCTGTCTGACAACAACTACAGGCCTCCCACTTGGAATCTGGGAAACATCTATTGCTCTTCTGACCACTTCAGTATCTGCATGTTCCTCCTTCACAATGGTTGGAATGTTTGCTTCATTAAGCTTTTGAGAGAGCTGTTCAATAAGCTGGCTTTTGTTTTTTGGATTTGCCAAAAATTCATTTTGCTTCACAGAACACTCCATATTAACGTTGAATTTCATTTCTAGAAATGCATTTTTACTTCTCCGCATATGTTCGACCCCTTTTGTGGTGGGATAGTCAGGATACCCATCGAACACAACATGACAATTTTTCCTATACCGTTTCATTACAGTGTCAACATACTTCTCTATAATGCTGCTATATGTTACTTTATCAGGCCAAATAACACTGTGCAAAAAATACCCTCCATCAACTAGATATATTTTTGGGGGCAAATTCTCAAAAACTTCGTTGCTAACTGTCCACTTTTCAAATATTTTCATAATACTTGATTTAGTTCCCTTTCTTATCATTTTATTGTTTTCAAATAAAGACAAAGGGTATGGGCTGAGTTCATAGTTGAAGTATTGTTTGAGATTATTTGTTCCTTGAGACATACGAATAACCCTATTAAACAGCTGATTAGGATTAATTGGCACTTCTTCAGATCTCACATTTATGCCACTTACTACGGAGCCTATAGTTTTAACTTTATTTTTCTTTTCAATTTAACATCTGCAAAATTATTTCCTTCGATGTCTTTCAAGCAGTTCATTCCTACATCAAACGCCTCATCGCAGTTTACACCCGAACTTGTCACTACTAGACCAGAGGATAAAGACATTAAATCTTTGCTCTGTCGGAAAGGATTATGGATACGCAGCCATCCGAGAAATGTACTAATATCTTGCAAGTCCCTTTCTCTTCTACTGCATCTTAGTTCAGTGTGCTGTTCGTTAAACTGAGTCAAGCAGCCAGAGAATTTCTCGAAAGCCTCACAAATTTGTAGGCATCCAGGAGCGCAAGCAATGAACTTGGTTACCGTCCTCTCGCTTAATCCTCGTCCACGAGTAAGCCCACCAATGGATGATGATTTTGATGATCGCAATAATCGCTCTATGGTCATGTCCGTCCAGATACCGGTAAAAAATCCATCTGTACGCCGAACTGTAAAGAAACCTTTTTTGACGAACCTTTCGAAGTCTTCATTTGACATTTTCGTTTGTACACTCAACATTCGTTGTAAATATATTTGTGCGGATTTGGCGTAGAGCAAATATCCAGCAGCATGGAAATACTGTATCATTTGCTTGACTGTATTAATGTGCCAATTCCAATCGCCGATTCTCTCTGCCAGAATAAAGTCTAGAACCAAATTTACCAATTTAAACTCTTGTAGCCACAGTTTTGAAGTTCTACTAGTTTTAACCAAATCTTCATACACTTCTTCTAGTCTTGTCATTATTTCATTTGTTTTACAATCTCTCATGGCGTCTTCAACAGTTGTTTGTTTTGTTATGAATATCCTTAAAGTCGTTTGTAATCATTTCTTTAAGAGATGAACATTCCTCGAATAGCAGTAATATCAAAGCTGCCTGGGTCATCATGTGAGCTCTATAAGACCTTGCGTAAGCATGTCCTGACATAAGGTGAGGAATCGTTGATTTTCCATAAACAGAGGTCCACATTTCTTCGATTCCACTACCTTCCATAAACTTTCCTAAGCAACCAAGGAAACTCATTAGAAGATGGAATCCGCCTAGTCTGACGATTACTCCAGATATTTCACTTTCTGTAGAAGAACTTGCAACAATGTCCACTGCTTTCAGGAAAAGTGGTTGGTCAAATGTCACAATACACGGCTGGCCAGCTAACTTGCTTTCTTTAGAAGCGTAACTAAGGGCAGAGTAAATAGCAGTCGGATTTCCTAGATCTATGTTTATAAAAGGCAAAGTCAGTACATAAGATGGTTCAAAGTTTTGTCTACCATGGTAACAGTTTCGCATGTATCCAGACCATTCAGGTTGTGAAACTGGCACAAAAGCAAAACTACATAACCAAAGCATGTTACGAGCTGAGACTAAGCAATGAGTGGGCATATTTTCAGAAATGTTTTCTATTGTTAAGGACTTTAAGCCACTTTTCGCCTTTTTAGTATACATTAAAACTGGGACATTGAATTTACCTTCAAAGTCGCATGTCTTAACACGTGGAACTCGGACATCACTCGACACAGCTGTTTTTGGAGTCACAGGATTACAGTAGATCCGAGGAACTGTCTATTTTAGGAGCCAGTTCCTGTTGGATTTACAAAATGGTCATAAACACTCAAACCGGGCGAAGCCGAACTAAAAGCCGCCCGCAGGGCCTAGCAGCAAAGTGAATAACTATTATTTCAAGTTCACGATTTCCACTAGTACTACAAAGGGCACAGGATAGGCTAGGATAAGTCGGGATGTGAGGGAACAAGTTCCGACATCAGAGTGTCGCGGAGCGACGCAGGGATGGTGCGCACCAAGCATTCACGGTTGATATCTGGCATTTACTAGCCATAAAGTACACATTAAAATATATCATTTTAAAGGTAATAATAGGGGCTACAACTTTTGTGGGAATTATTTTTTCATAAAATGTCGGCGTAAAAAGTTATGGGACAAAAAGTAAAATTACTTGCCAAAAAATATATAAATTTTTACCTTATCATACGAATTACAAACAAACGGTAAAAGTTACGACGAAAGTTAACTGGACATTAATTGTAGGCAATGTTACAGAAAAGAGAATAAAAAAAATTTCAATCCGATATGTTGTTTAGTAATCGAGATAGAAACGATTTACGAAACCCTTACACTTTTATGTTTGGGGGGGCACAGGGGGGGAAGCAAGAGGGGTAGGGGCGGGGACTTTTTTTTAAACCCTTGTCTAAATGGTAGTAGTCGATGGGGAAAAAATTAGCTTTATACTATTTAGTTCCTTCAACTGGTGTTCTACGACACAGGCTGACTGGACTACATGTTCACTCCTGTTGAGGAGAAGGAGAAAACAGAGAAGCCGACAAATCGGCCCACAGATGATCTGATGAGCTCAGGAACGAGTTTGGGAGGCGGGTATGGGTACCGCCGCCCCGGGAACCATTTATTGGACAACCAACACCCCTGCCACAGGTCACCCCAAGTGGTTCGCTACGTTTGATGACTTAGCAGGGGTGCCCGGGTTCATCAATTTGGGAGGCGGGTATGGGTACCGCCGACCCAGGAACCATTTATTGGACAACGAACACCCCTGCCACAGGTCACCCCAAGTGGTTCGCTACGTTTGGTGACTTAGCAGGGGTGCCCGGGTTCATGGGATGAGGTTTGTCTAGGTCTTGGTGGCGGATACGTTTGCCCAACCACTGCGTGGCGGGCTGGATCGGAGGAGACTGATTGAGGGAGGCCTTTTGACCTCTCCAGCCGGATTCTCCCGACCCTTCGCCTTGCACCGCAGTGTGAGGAATAGATTCATACGTCCGTCACTCCTGGCCACACTGACCCCCAGATTCCTACCCACGCCTCATAACTTTTTCGTTACCATATCTTCTTCTCCTTCCTTTTCCTTAAAAAACCCTCCACACAGCATCCACAAAGATGACATAGGCCCCTAGGGAAATTTTTTTCCTCAGTGCCTCCTGTGTGGACCCAATGTAAAAAAAACGAGTCGTTGAAGCACCAAATGTCAATAATCTATATATTGATTTATTGAATTCAATGGAAAAATATTTCAAATCGTTGTGAAAAATCACGAATACATTTGAATGAATACAGCATCGTGTGATTTCAAAGTACTTTCACATTCAAAACTTTTCTGTGCGTATTGTGATTATTAGTGTCCACATTCTAAAGCATATTTAGTGTGAAGCATTCGTGTGGAACCCATTCTGTATTTTTTAAAGAATTTATGCTTTAAATACAATTTAAATAAAGTAGATTTTGAAATAAGCACAATGTTTTTTTCTAACAATCATTTAGTATAGCGCGATCAGACTCTTGTATTCATATAAGTTTTAAGATTTTCACGGCCAAAAGCATTTTCGTTATTTGTTTTTGGGGTGTTATGCCGTGTTGCGCTACCTCCTTCTTTAGCCAACGTTTCGGACATCGTTGCAGTGTCCATCATCAGGGCAGATCCGGCAGATCCGGTAGATGTGTAATTTTTAGTCGTGAAGTGTGTGCTTATTTACTTCGAAGCGATACCGTGTCGCCAGCACCACTAACTTTCACCAGTACATATTATCTTGTATTCATGTTCGATTCTTCTGATGCTATTCGTGTTTTTTGCTCATTACATTACAAACACATTAACTCCTTCCGTATTCCTGAAAATGTATAAAAGGCCAGACGGCTCTTTCTACCAGCTATTCTGTAGTATTAAATCCAAGCTTTTTAAGGAAATCTTTTGAGGATTATTAATGTAATCAGAAAAGAACGGAATGATATTAAATTTTACGAGGTTTCCTTTCAGTGTACAAAGTTACACATTATATTTAGTACGTACTTTATTTTACGGTACCTACATAAATCCGACGAGTTTTCTGTTGAACAATTTTACTTTCCCCAGGGCAAAAAATACAAAATGATAGGTTCTTTCAACGTACAAGATGGTTTATAAGAATTTATTATTATTATTTATTGATTATTTTGTGCTCCCTCAAAAATCACGTACTGCACCCTAAATTAAATGTACGGATAATTATTATTACGGAGTGTCTACTGTCCATCTGATTCTTGACCGCAGTACTAATTGCATCCCGCCCCAGAAAGCCGCTTTGGACAGCATGATTTATTTAATGCTGATCCACTGCATCCGTCAAAGTAATTTGGACGTGTTAAATCCTCAAATGATTCACCCTCTTTCTGAAATGCATCTTTTACCCTGGCTCTCTTATATGGCGAAAAGCATAATAATAATCTGTCGATAAAATTTAAAGTGTAAGCAAACGATATCAGCTGTTCCATTGCGGCCATTTTGATTTGGCCGTGGAGTAGTAGGTAGCATTATGATATAGTATATTTATACGATTGTTTCGTACAGTTTAAAGTTTTTCAATATTTTAATAATAGAGATAAACTAATAGAGATACCTCTATTTTTGATACTGAATTATTTAGTTAAAGGAAAACAATCACTTTGTTTGTAACCACGATTTATTGATTTAATTTTTATTTACCGACCGGTTTCGCTTAATACAAGCATCTTCAGGGTATAAATTAAAACAGTTTTAATTTATACCCTGAAGATGCTTGTATTAAGCGAAACCGGTCGGTAAATAAAAATTAAATCAATAAATCGTGGTTACAAACAAAGTGATTGTTTTCCTTTAATTAATATGTCAAACCACAAAGTGACTGCTTTCTACCAAAATATGAATTATTTAGGCCTAAATAATATTTCAATAAACACAACAACTAAATCTCTATAAACAGTATGTAAATAAATGAATAAATTAATACGATGGCTTGTGTCATTCCTACATTCCCGTACATTTCCCATACAATGACTTTAAGGTGACGTCACGTCACGAGGAACATTGACGTCACCACTAAACATTTCAACTATGCCAACTTGACGCTGTGTTTTGACGAGATGTTTAAAAATGCACTTTTTAATAATTTTTTAAAAACTCTGCTTTGAATATTATTAAATAAAACTTATGTATTCAGAATCAGCGTTTATTGGTCTATAAGAACATATTTTTTTAAAGCCATAATATTTTTCACTGGAGTTCCTTATTATGTAACTAAATCATCATAACAGAGACATAATACACCATTGCTGTTTCAGAGTGCCAAAATTTTACCGGTTAAGGCAATACTATGGAACAAAATTATAATTCAACATATATTTACCCCGCAGCATAAAGAGAAATTAGAACATAAATACAGCACTAGATTCACGCGCAACGACGGGTTAATAGTTCCGAAATTTAACAATAAGTACGGACAGAGAACGTTTAAATACATCATACCGCAGATATTTAATTTATTACCTGACACTTTAAAGCAATGTAATTCTATGAATAAGGTTGAATATATGGTGAAAAATTGACTATCGGAAAAAATATTAATATGTATGAAAAAATGTTGAATCAGTAGATATAAGATGTAAATTTTAAATGTAAAAAATCTATAAGTATCTAAAATATAAGCACCTGTTGACAAGCCAATTGAATTGGCTTGGCAGGACTTGTTTGTTGATTTTAATATGTATATCTGTCCTTTCAATAAAAAAATAAAAAAATTGAACCTAACAAAGGAGCTTTTCTAAAATTTTACGAAAAGTTAATCAAATGTCAACATACTGTAAAGAGTTTTCAACTTTTCACTAGGCAGCTTAACAATAACAACGTATTTTCCAAGAAAAATCTTAGTTCAAAATATTATTCATTTCTTAAAGAATCCCTATATTATATCTCGGTCTTAGTTGTATCCCGTATTGGAATTTGAATAACAAATAATAATGTGTTCCTTCAAACATTTTGGCGGAGGCATCATTCATGAAAACTTCTTGAAAAAGCTTAAGCGCACCCATAAATAATTCAAAAAAATCTCCTACGCCAAGTTCATATTTACATTTCAGGTGCCTTTGAAACGGGACCTTTCAGAGTAGTGAGTTTCAAACGCGGGCTTTCAATGCGGTTTCCTCCGAGCCGAGTGGATATATTTTTATATAGGATCACGTAACCGCAAAAGGTGGTACAGTATAGTTTTTTTAACCAATTATATCTTACGCAGATAAAACGATTACAAAAACTGAAATTTTTCAGCCTTACTAAATACTCTTCCCAACCATTAAACGGTGATTTAGTTACACATTGAATAAGGACTGCCTTTGCCTGTGCTGCGAAAGAACTGGCAATATTGCATTTTGATAAACGGGCGCATGCGCCATGAGCTTGAGTTTCCTAGGAAATTATATTAGTATTTAATTCAAAATATTTACTATTAGTTATCTGATTTTTCGTCTATTTACATTATGAATAATATCGTGTTGCGAAAATAGTGTGTTATCGAAAAAAGCAAGGTTAGTTTTGATACATTATGCTTTACTTGACTTTTACCGCGTGAATTAACACTTCCATGGCTTTTTTAACGTTTTTCATATTTGAAATTAAAATATTGCAATTTTCAATAGTATATTTTAAATACCAAAATCTAAAAGTCTAGTTTCTTAAATGGTATTTGTTTTTACGGAATCTTCAAAAAGAAGAAATACGAGTATCTATATACGAATACGAATTTTCGATCCTATGATCGAAAATTCCGAAACTATTATTATTAACGGTTTATACAACGGATAAACAACCCTCTTTGATTGGATAAGCCATTGGTATATCTTTCCATGAACTATTTTATATCAGCTATTTTAGTAAGATTTTCACATACACGGTTGTTTATCAATTGTATAAAAAGTTCACCACGTTTATTAGTTAGACTGTTATATTTACTAATAAAAAAAATTATTATAGTTACGAATTCGCCTGAAATGATTAAAATGTGACTTTTGAACAAACCCTCAATATTAGTGTATTGTACCGCCTTAACGCGCACGTTCCGATTAGACGAGAGGTCTTGGTTCGAGTCCCAGTTGACCATTATCTTTTTCTATTTTTCTGTTTCTTGTTCTTTTTCATATTTTCGTTTAGATTATTAATGTTATCTTCTTCTTTAATGATATATTACATTGATGGAAATAACCTTCAAAAGTTATAAAAAGAGAGTTTTTCTTTAAAAAATTGTTATATATCTTTATTAGACAGATCCAAGGACCATCTGGTTTTATTCGCATTTGAAAACGTTAACAGGTTAGTTTTTTATAATATTTATTATTTAGAATAATTTAGATGATGCAGTGCTCTCATGAAGGCATGATTGAATTTAACACTAGTTGGCCTGTTAATAAAGGAATTATGTTTACAAAGTCAATATGTTCCATTTGACACAATGTTGTGTAAATCAATAACTATTATGAACTTTGTGTACATCATTTTCTTATTTCTAACATCTTAACAGGTTTAAGAATAACATTGATGTGCCAAGATAGATATAGGTAGACCAAAATAGTAGATATTTTGGTAGGTGTGTACAATATTTTACCACATGAGCAAACTGTATCCTTAGTCTAGTAAACTTATTTCAATTCACACGTTTATTCCCACAAACAACACAGATTATTAATTATATTATCACACTGTACAAAAAAAAGATGCAATACAATCGCTGACCGACTTTGCCTCAATTGCATGATATGAATTTGTGAAATAACGCTCACAAACAAAATGTGTCTGTAGTGCCCTAAATGTATTCAAAATTTTGTTTAATAAGTAGGTAAGACGCAACTATGTACATCTTTTTTCCTTCATTCAACCTAATTTCTATACCGATCCTATCTGACAATATGTGCCAATTTTACGTGTGACATTTTGGAACAATAACTGAAGGAACAGTCAGGTGAAGTAACCGAGTGCATTGATCAACTGATCTCTCAGTTCTTTAATATCGACTATGCTAAAGTGTTGTAATTGTGCTTGTGTTCTTAATAAGTGCTTCTCAATGTTTTAATTGGAGTCTATTGATGAAAGCCATGCAATTATCACCTCATATGGTATCTCGGTGACTTTAATATCGATCCTATTACGGAAATTTGTGCAGTGATTACAACCCAGCTCCATACATAATATCGAATCTGACAAAACCAAAAATTTAGATTCCTTCCCAGTGTCCGCTGTTCACCAAGCTATTCCCGTAGTTGTGTCACATAAAACCATATATTTTTTATTGTCCGTTGATTTGCAGTCAATGCATCACTTAGTTGTGGAATCATAAATAAAATATCGTTTTTTTTTTAATGTACAATGGAAATTCTAGGTTCAATCAGCCAGTAATCTTATGTAACGTTCTTAGTTGGATAAAATTGGAATTATTTATTTATTGTTTGAAATATTTACAAAGTTTTAACAATTATAGCACTAATGACATTGCCATTGGGATGCGCATAGATATTAACACTCCTATTTAAAATGTTCACAGGATGCGTAAATCAAAGTTTAGATGTTATTAGGTGGAGAACTTGCTAATGAAATAACAGAAATAATAATAAGCAAAATAAAATATAATACCTAGTAAGTAACTTTTAATTGTTTGTTTTTTTTTCGTTATTGAACAATTATGTTATCTAAACCTAATTCTGAAAAAATAATTAATTCTAATTTGGTGAATGTCTTTCGATTGTCGATTCGAAAAAAGTATAAATGAATTGAGCTAAACATTTTTTTTTAAATTTTTTTTTATAAATAATTTTTTAAATTATTAAGATTTTTAAATTATTAAATTTTTTGAATTAAGTCGTTGAAATTAAGTGAAAAACAACTTTCGGTTGATGGTACCGTACGAGCAAGTATTTATTTTATATAATTTTTAAATTTTCATTTATACATATAATGCCATTTTTTTTCAATCTTTTCTTGTCGCCATACTCAACCATTTATTGGATAACCAACACCCCATAGGTCCCAAGTGATTTGAAACGTTTGGTAACTTAGCAGGGGTGCCCGAATTTGAAAGAGGTTTACCTAAGTCTCGGCGGCGGTTGCGCCTACCCTACGTGGCTCGCTAGATCGAGGGGTTGGGGGAGACATTTTAACCTCTCCAGCCGAACTCTCTGTACCCATCGCCTTGCACCGCAGTTGTAGAGGTCATTGATACAGGTCATTGATAGAGGTCATTCATACAGGTCATTGACGGACACTTTGAACCCCAGAGTCCTACCCACCCTTCATATCTTGTTCCTATCTAGAACTCCACACGGCATTTCCTCAGATGATATTGGCCCCTAGGAAAATTGTTTTCCTCAGGACCTACCGTGTGGCGCTATTTTAAAAATAAATTTTTAAAAATACTCGCAGAGTATTTTCTATTTTCTCATCTACGCTTTTTGAAACGATTTTGAGAAACAAGTTTTCTTCTCTCAGATTTGTTTTTCGAAACTAAACACGTGTTGTAATATACGACGTACGCTTTTATTCAGAAAACAGCTTTTCTGTGTGCTTTCTGTGCTAACAAGGATTGTATTATAAGGGTTGAATGTTCTTTGTGCTCCTAAAGGTATTCAAATACATTTAAAATAGTGTTAGAGAATTTCCCACAAACATCATATTAAATTTCGTGGAGGTCTTCATATGGAAGTCATTTGGCAAAGCAGTAAAATCCTTCTACGTTAGAGGTCACAAGTTTAAAATCAGTATTACACAAAAAAAGTGATGGATTTTAAGATATTCATTATACATAAAATATTAAGCTAAAATTATTTTTTTGTTGCTTTCCGTTACATCATTTGCCATAAACGAATAGAAGGTTTTTTTATACATACCTCACAAGAGTCCCACCTATTCCTAACCAACTGTTTAACAATATTTCGTAAAGGTATAGGGTGATTCCATATCGCGGGTGCAACATTTAGACGCATATAAAGCCTCTCAATAATAAAACAAAAAGCATTTTTAAAGAAATTATTATTGGAAGAGCTACATTTTAACCTGTTTACTTTTTATTGGTTTATAAGAATATTATTGAAATATTTAAATAGTCAGGAGGGAGATTCAAAGTGCGATCGCGGGTGCAACCAATTTGGCCCACCCTTTCCAGATCATAAGACAAAAACACAAAAGTCTGTTAATTGTGATACTTTTATTATGTTATGCCTTGATATTTCGTAAGGCGTTAAACTAATCAATTAAAAAAATTAACAAATATATAGAAAACAAAAACAAGTAATGAATTATTAGCTATTCAATTAATCGCGGGTGCAACATCAAATTATCGCGGGTGCAACTCGTCTAATTTAAGTGGGTATAAACATCAATAAACCCTGATAGAGGAACTAAATAGAGGAACTAAATAGAGGAACTAAATAGAGGAACGAAATAAAAAATCCAACAATGCTTATTACTATTCATATATATATAATTTTTTTTATTTTTATTTATTTATTACATAAGATACATTTATACAGCAAATATAACATAATAATAATATTTCAAAATAACTGTAAATATTAAAATGAATACAAGTGTTATTATGTCAGTGTTATTAATTCTTTATTTATTTCATTGAATTATTCTTATAAAAATATTCCACCGCTACACGGGTGCGATTAAGTGCTTTTTCGAAGGTTATTCATATTATTATTTTGCTCAATATCTGTGGAAGCAATCGACGGTCCCGAAGAACAATGCCGGATGTGCAATTTTGTAGTTTTGCAATAGGGCTTTTTAAAAAAGCTTTTTTTTATGGTGAATTGCCTAATTCAAAAAATCTGCATTTTACCGGTTTTAAGATCAAGGAATAAAAAAATATAAGAAGTATATATACATTTCATTACGTTTAAATGAAAATTCCGAAAAACTAAATAATTAAATTTTAAATCAGCAAAATGAAGTTAAAATAAGCCAACAAGACGATTTTAAATTATATACGATAAAAATAACCCTGATATGGGTACCAGGACATAAGGGTATTGAGGGCAACGAGCGGGCTGACGAACTAGCAAGGAAAGGGGCGAAATCACCACTTGCGGGATCTGAGCCGGCCGTAGGAGTAGCAGCTTGCCACACCAAATTACATATCAAGAGGTGGGTCAAATCCCAGCACTGGAAGGAATGGGAGAGGGCACCCGGAATGAGACAATCCAAAGTACTCAAAAAACGGACCCGACCCCAGACGGACCAGGAAACTACTCGATATGGACAGAAACTCGCTGAGGGAACTGGTAGGCCTACTAACGGGACACTGCCATCTCAGGAAATACATGCAGCTATTGGGAGTGGAAAGCACCAGTAGATGTAGAAAATGAAAAGAGGATGAAGAGACTCCAATTCACTTATGGTGCCAATGTCCTGCCCTGGTGGGAATTAGGCTCAGATACCTGGGGAGACATGTTGTAGAACCAGAAGACCTAGCCACATATCCGATAACAACTCTGGTGAACTTTATTAAAGGGACTGGGTTATTGTTAAAGGATTGAGGTAAAATGGGAGAAAGTGCAATGGGCCCATGGCCTAAGTACTCACGGGAACCAATGGTAAACCGTCTCCGCTTTTATAAAAAAATAAAATAATATCAAGGGCTTTTTATACAATTTATTATACAATCGTCATGATCAGTGCATTATAAATAGTGATACAGCGTTTCTGTATGTTTTACATAATACAATGTATTATTTTGTAGCCTTTTACAGATACTCTAAACACCTCAAAAGTGATTAGTTGATATTTGCGATTTATAAGTATATTCTCTAATATTTTCAGTTCGGCAAGAACATCTTACGGTGACAGTGCTATTGGATAAGTACAATTGAAATGAGAAGGGAATTTGTGCACCGTTGTTGAGCAAAAATCACGCCTGATCACAAAATTAGAACCCTGGCTTACGATGTCATTTGTATTTGCAATGAAAAAAATGATTTATTGTTATTGTATTGCACTTTGGTACAATACAATAATAGTAGCGATGAGATGTTGACATTTTACCTAATGTTTTTCTATATTAAAAGCAGTTAACGTTAAATAAAAAACGCCTCGACTTCTGACACCTAAAGTAATTTTTTCATTGATTCTTTTTTTATTTTATTTAAGGAGGAAACACAGATACAGACAAATAATTAACAAAACAATATTATGAACAATAACTTGAGAATTCGCCTGCACCCAAACTATTTCTCACTGATTCTTCCATACAAAATGTCAACACCTGACACCTGTTGAAAGTAAATAAAGTTTTGGTGATTGATGACGTCACACGATCTATCATAGATACGTTAGTTTTGGGGGATCTTAAAAAAATTAAAACTTTGACAGTAATTTTAACTATTAAAACTAACTATAAACATAAATATGCAGTTATTTAAGTTAGAAGGTATTTATTCAAGAAAAAAAAAATTTTAAGTTGGACTCTAGTGGCGGCAGTGGTTGGTGACTACGTCTGTAGCACTATATCTGAGCCAGTGGAACATATGGCATCCCCAGTTGGGTATGTTGTGAGGCTGAAAGTAATAGGGAGGGAAAAGAGATTGGAAACAGAATGGTGGCAAAGTACCTAGCTATTCTGAAATGGTCACCAAGCCGACTGAAGACATTTCAAGCAATTTTTTTTTACATTAACTCCACCCAGGAGGCCCTGAGGAAAATAATTTCCCTCAGGGCCTGTCATCTGGGATGCTGTGTGATAAATTTGATTCTGGATGGTGATATTTCACCAGAGCGATACTGTAGATGTATATGTCATAGGCCGATCGTAAAATCAGACAGATCATGATGCGCTTAACCACGATCTGCCATGATCTGCCGCATCGTGAAAAGGGGGTAGATCGTAATGTGCCTGAGGCGCCTGATTTTACAATTGGCTTGCGACATATATATATATATATATATATATATATATATATATATATATATATATATATATATATATATATACAACTGCAACGTACTGCTTGTAAATCTTAATGAGTTAATGGTGAAATTAAAATAAGTTGAATGCAACTTCTGTTTTCGTAGACGAGTATCTTTCCGTGACCCTCTTCATAAGGATTTAGCTATATTTTTAATCCACAAACAAGTGATTCAAAATAAATGAAAAGTCATAGCAATAATAATGCCCTTTCTAAAGTAACAGGACAAAACTGCTTCAGCCCCAAATAAATAGCTGGAACAATTTTCAATGTTCTAAAATCCTAATATGGTTTTAATTATGGTTCAGTAAGCATATTAGAGAAACCAGGTAGGTACTTTCGAACTATCATCTTCCTCTCCTCATTGCTTTCCATATGTACGTCCATCTCACAATATTCCCTTTCTAGACTTTTGCATTCTATTTTCTGCAAATTTCATAGCGAGCTATGAAAAGGATTAAATTTTACTTGTATTGTGAATTTCTCGCCACCAGCTTTGGAACTGGAGAAGTTTTGATCTTGACTTGGTGACTTTCTGAGATGGAAAATTGTATAATTTAAAAGTTTATATTGAATAGAGGATATTTGCTCAGCCAAATAATGTCCGGAAAAGTGGATGTAATAAATTATACTTCCGTCTAAGAACTGCAAGTTATTCACGGATGAATAAGTTATTTTCGAAATCTTCCGCTCTTTATTTATCCTTACCAACATTTTTTATCGTTTTATGCACTGAAGAGATGTGTATGTAGTACGGGCGTATTTGTGTCGCCGAAGTAAGGTTCTTTTTTCTATACTTCCGATGAAATCGGTGAAATATTCCAAATGAAGAAATTCTTGTTAAGCCGAAAATCATTTTCTTGTTCATCAATCAATTGTCGTGTCTAAATTGCTCAATACGATCAGTATAAGTTGTTGTCAATGGTTATGTCAATTGTTGCGATTGACGCTGATTGATCGTTTATAGAGTTAATTGACTCTATAAACGATCTCTCTATGGAAGATGCTCCGGGGAACTAACTTCACTGATCCCTTCGGCACCGTTGCATAGTCGGGAATAACGTCAAACGTTTTTGGTTGACATTTTTCACATGAGAACGGGACGTTTCTACAAGTTGTTCTTGAGTTCCGATTTGCCGGCCTCTGTGTTTCCTCCCTCTTACGACACGGTTCTCTTCAAGACCTGTATTCACTCATTCCATTCCTCCCCTTAACCCTTACCGAATCTTTTGATTTTTTTTACTTCAAAATTTTGAACTGAACGACAAAATTTCAGTAAATATGATGTTAATCAATTTTTTTATGAAGTTTTTGGCAGTAGCAAATATTTGGCAGTATCAATTACTAAAATGTACGTATATGTATTTTAAAAAGCTCACTGCTACACGAGGAAATAATTAGTTTGTTCGTGGGCTCACAAGGATAACACAATTCCGCTTAGTGTTAAAAGAATCTCTACACCATCCCCAAAGATGTGATAGATCCTGAGGAAAATTATTTTCCTAGTGACCTCGTAAAAAACGCAATTGATAATTGTTGACTTCTCCTTGACAGGAGAATGATGTCATTATGTTTGATCGCTTAAGCGTCGATGACACTGAGCGAGTTTACTAACAGATAGTGAATTTCCCAGATAGTAGCTTGTAAACTCACTAGCAGATTGTTGACAATCCACGAAAAAAGTTGATGGGTCGTCAACTTTACTTGCCACTCGCTTACTCGTGATCGGTTTATTTATGTTTTTCAATATGGCTGCCAATAAACAAATAATTAGTTCACGCAGGCGTCGTTATTCTTGTTAGGTACTGGCGCTAGGAGCGACCTCAGTTTCCTACTCTGCTGAGCGAGTGGACAGTTTTGTGTCATCATGACAATCTCACTCGCCGATTTACCCGCTTTTAAACTTAGTAGATAGTAGCTTGTAAACTCCCTTAGTGTCCTCAAGCCTTTAGATCAGTGATGATCAACTTTTTTAGCCTAAGGGCTAATTTATCCATTTTCAATTTGTTGGCGGGCGGCTGCGGTGTGGGTTACCCACGGCTTGATATTGTTAAATTGGCAGTCGGTGGTGTCGCAACAGATTTGTATTTTCAAAAACAATGATTTTTTTAATAAAGCAATCATAGAACGCAAAAAAGATTGCACCGCAGGCGATAATTTACATCTTCAAGGTCAAACCAATAAATGCTGTAATACCTACTAGCAATTTTGTTTTTATCGTTTGGAAAGATAAAAAAATGGTATTTTACGAAAGGGAAAACTTTAAAATGCGTAAAATATAGACCCTAACAAAAAAGGTTGCGCAGCGAAGTTGAAATTTTTTCTACGCTTATGAACCGTGAAATTTGTCTTTTTAGGAAAATTTTTATTGTTTTGAGCGGCTGTTTAAAAACTTTGATGAAAGACTGAAGTTTTTTGTTAAACCCCTGTGTAAAACAGAACATAAACCGTTGAATATTCTGTACCGCAAATATTTTGACATTTTATTTAGCCAAGTGTGCAGAATGAAACGCCCGCGGGCCACACGGAAAGGGCTCGCGGGTTGCTCATCACTTGCATTACCATTAGAGACAAACGCCATTCTCTCAGCAGAATGATTGTTTCGGCGTGCCATTGACGATCATTTGTTCAATGGCTCTATATATTGAGCCCTTTACAACCCAGTTTCATCGCGGAAAGAGATTTTGTTTAAATTATAATAATTGTATTTTATAGCGATAATAGTATAGAACGGATAATCAACAGTGTATCACAGTGTTCGCAAATTTTTCGTTAGAGTTTCTGCAGATTTTATTTTATTTTATTTTATATACATAAACGGCTATACTGCCTTTTATAAATAAACATATAATAGAGTACAAAAGTAAGAAAAATAATATCACTTCATTATAGTAGTTTTAAACTTAAAAATAACATACAATTATTTTATGTATCACAACAAAAAATAACAAAAAAGAACAATGAGAAATATCATCATTTCATTTCAACATGTCCATATTGCGTATATAAAGTTATATTATGGAAAAATAATTTTTTAGTGCATGTTTATATTGCGCTAATTTTAAGAAATAAATGTCGCCGATGTTAGCATATTCATTTCTCAAAATGTGTAATCGACTGATTGGTGAGTAATAATGTGATAATGTATGTGTGTTATTATAGTAGAACGGTAGAGTCAGTCTATTGTTAGCGCGACCAGGGCAATGAAATCGTATTAGTTCTATTAAATCAGGGGTATCTAGGACAGAGTGAATTATTTTATATAATATTAATAGATTACAGATTTTTCTACGATCTGATAAATTTACGAGATTAGTCCAGTTTAATAACAAATTATAGTCCACGGATTCTCTTTGAATACCCAATTTAAAATTAATATACCTAAGGAATCTATGTTGGACTTTTTCAATCGCTTGAATATGGAAATTGTAATGTGGAGCCCAAATCGTAGAATTATATTCTAAAATGCTTCTCACTAGCGTTATGTATAAAATGCGAATAGTATCAATGTTACAAAGGAATATAAGATACAAAGGAACTGGGTCAAAAATATTGACATTTCGAATTAAATTCAATTGCACTCATTCAAGCGTTTTTCAAATAAGTATTCAATTACCTAAACAAAAAGCACTATAATTTAGGAAGTTATTAAATTAATAATGTGGCTTCAATAATGATTTCCTTGAAACCGTTCCAGAATAACAAATCACACTGAAAACCTATTGAATTTGTATCTGGCGCCGATTCATTCTACTTTATTATGTACTCTACAATGCTTTAATTTCTAAATTCCAATACCATTCGTGTAAAAACATGCACGACATAGCCGGTCTATAAAGGTTATTTAATTTCATTGCTAAGATTTAGAAAATAGTAATTTTGTGACAAAATAATTATGCTGAGGATAAACTCCATTTGAAACAGAAATATAATATTATATTTTTGTTTTATTACCTATATGCGTAGGCTTACTATTTCCAAGAATTAATAATTTTATGTGTATAAAACACTTGATGCTTTATTTTCGTCAATTTTATTGCATTAATTTGGAGAAACACGGTTTGCAGCCTTTTTTTAAGAGACTCATTTTTTAAGTGTCTCCACTTGGGATAAAAAATGAACTGATTGAAACGTTTTTGTTATTGGTTTTGGGGGTATTATGCCGTGTTGCGCTACCTCCTTCTTTAGCCAACGTTTCGGACAGCGTTGCAGTGTCCATCATCAGGGCAGATGTGTCCTGCACACTGTCACATCTGCCCTGATGATGGACACTGCAACGCTGTCCGAAACGTTGGCTAAAGAAGGAGGTAGCGCAATACGGCATAATACCCCAAAAATCAATAACAAAAATATTTTTGGCCGTGAAAATCTAAAATTGTATCTGATTGAAACGTGTTTTTGGCATGTTTGTGTGCCCGTTAAGGATTACTTTAACTAACTTCTTGCGAAATTAGCCAAAAATTTCAAACAGGGAAAAATTATTTCTTCAATCGATTTTCAATTTCAACGGCCAGTCGAATGTAAATTAGCAACGTCATTATTATTACAAATTTCGTTCAAGGATTTTCAAAATTTTTTCTGTTCTAGGTTTTTTATGTGAATACCTCACAAGCTGCTCCCGTCTGGAGTCAGTGAGACTATGGCATCCCCAGTTGGGGTATGTTGTGAGGCTGAAGATAGGGTGGAGGGGAAGGAGATGAGGAAGAGGAAGTGGGGAAGTACCTGGCTATTTAGATCCGGTCACCTAAACACGGCTAAAGACATTTCAAGCAACGTTTCAATTCTGAATGTTGGTCTTACACCAGGGCGATACTGAGAGTATCTTCCACTCTGGAACTTGCCGCAAAAATATTAATCACTTTGTGAAATAACACAAATTAATCAAATAAAATTTATTTGCCCATACTGGGATTCAATCGCGCGACCTTTGGATTGCGAGTCAAGTGCCTTACCCCTAGACCACGTCGGTCATCAAATTATTTTATTTTCAGTGATAAACTGCATTGGCAAAGCTCTTTCTATATTTTTTTCAATAGTTAATTACGTTATCGGTGTAATTTTTTTTTTTTACGTGAGCTCCACACAGGAGGCCCTGAGGAAAACAATTTCCCTCAGGGCCTATGTCATCTTTGGGGATGCTGTGTGGAGGGTTTTTTTTAAGGAAAGGAAGGAGAGGAGAGTTCTGGGAAGGAAAATGGTTTAAGGGGTGGGTAGGAATCTGGGGTTCAGTGTGTCTTGGTCATCCGCCTCCAAGACCTAGACAAACCTCACCCCATGAACCCGGGCACCCCTGCTAAATCACCAAACGTAGCGAACCACTTGGGGTGACCTATGGCAGAGATGTTGGTTATCCAATAAAGGTTCCCGGGGCGGCGGTACCCATTCCCGCCTCCCAAATTGGGTCATTACGACCACTTTTGGATCTTACTCCCGATATTTCAGAATAATTTTCCAAGTTTCCTGGTACTGAAGTGCGGTTTAGCAACTCACCCTAATTATTTTTTGTTTAATCGTAGATTTTTTTAATAGAATTCAATTGTTTTTAAAACGAAATAAGCCGCACAATTCACTTTAAAATCTTTGGCGTCCGACGTGGAAACTAGGGCAGTGGCGAATTGTGATTTTTATAGCATTTTTTTTCCTTTAATATTTGTATTATAACCAAGTGGGCTCTTTAAAACTTCCAACACTCACAGTGAAAACAAATAGACGAAAATAACTCTTTTCATTGAAAAAAATGTGAATATTTGAAAAAAATTGTATTAATATTCCTAATGTAGAATAAAATAAGGAGATGAAAAATAGTTAACCCTCTGCAGATTGTGGAATGGCGGCAGATCACTAGGCGCATCGTGATCCGCCTGATTTTACGATCGGCCGCCGACATATACACCACTTATGTAATCAAATTTAGCAACATGATTCGAAATCAATGCTTCCTTCGTCAGGATAAAATTAAAAATAATAAAAATTACAAAAGACAAACATCTATAGATAATTAAGTACATACAAACAAAAAAAAACATTACAAGGAGTGGTGATTTATTAAAGGTATCACAAAACTTCTTACGTAAAATAAAGTATAAAAATTATTTTTGTTCCGGTAATATTTATGTTTATACTAGCTAATCCGGCGAACTTCGTATCGCCTCAGAATCAAAAAACTGTTGTCAACTTATTAGCTGAATTGATCTAAATTGTTTCTCCCTGCGTATACCATACCTTGATCTAAATTGTTTCTCCCTGCGTATCCTTTCCCCTCTCGCGTTCCTTTTCCCTCTCCCCACTCCACTTCTCCCCTTCCCCCGTCCCGCTAACCCCCCTTCCTGAGTTCCTTTCCCCCCTCCCCCCTCCCCCGGTTCACAGTTCAATATTATACCCCTTACAATATTGCTGCAGTTCTTTCAAAATAGGAGAATTCCATACAAAATGTATGGGGAAAATAATTTTCTTCGGAGTGGAACACCCTTTACTTTTAGGGGTATGAAAAATAGATGTTGGTCGATTCTCAGACCTACCAGATAAGCACACAAAATTTCTTCAAAATTGGTCCAGCCGTTTCGGAGGAGTATGGTAACAAACACCGTGACACGAGAATTTTATATATTAGATATTAATAAGTCAGGTACCCCTCATACGTTATACATATGCCTGGTAATGTTATATTATCGTGAAAAAAACTTTGTGGGTCCGAGTTGTTAAAAACTTTTATAAATTAACACAAAATTATCAAAGAGTAACCAAGTTGTCCAAATAAAATAAATAAAATGGTGTATATGAAGTAGACATGGGCAAAATTGAATAACCGAATTAAATGAATAAATTCAATCTTGTGACACACTTGATCTGATTCTCAATTTCAAAAGGAATTGATTCTTCATTCCTTACCTTTGGCCTTGTATCGTACGATTTCTAACGGCAACATAAATGTTTAATTTCCATTTATTTTACTGTTAAATTATTTCAATGAATAATGTGTTCCGTAAACGTTTAAAATATTATAATGTTTCATAGGTATTTTTAAAATATATTAAATACCGTATTTAAATATTATTCAATGGGCGGCGCGCCGCGAAGTTGTCGACGGTATTGTGAACGACTCGTATCCCGCTATCGCCGGCCGCCGTTCTAAAAACCCGTAGATCAAAACGCAGCCGCGATTCAGCCGAATTGTCCGAGCGTCCCTTTCACGCAAGGAATTAATCATTTGTCGTAGTCAATGTCCTGAGATTGTCCTAAGGTCCCCGCGCGTCCCGTCCCGCCCGCGTCCCAGGTACTCGTAGCTAGTCTGTCGCTATCGGAAATTGTCCGAAGCGTTTTATTCAGGAATTAAAACTAAAAGTCTTTTTCACTTGTGACGTTGTTGTCTCTAGTTAACCTCAGACTTAGAAATGACGTCAGATGTCATCGTCTTACATCGCCATCGATTCACGTCAATCTCCTCGCGAGTCTCTGCGGGGTAAGACACAAGACACTAGTCAAAAGTGACTAATTCATTGCTCAGTGCCGGCCCTTAATCCGTCCGAGCGCAGCGGTTCACCAATTCCTCGGCGGGCCAAGCCTTCAATTTCATTACATAGTTAGCCGAAAACTTTCAACATTGAATCCGAACATCGCGGCATCGGCTAGAAAATTGAGAAGCAAAAATAGTGCACTTGTAATCGTTTTTTTGGCACGTATGAAAGATATTGGAATACAAGTACCTACCTACTTTTAGACGTGGATCTTGGGTAGATGTAATATGTAAATTTGCACATATTATAAGGCCGATCAGCTGTTGTCAGCTGTCATAAAATACTTTTAAGTTTAATAAATAAAATAAGTAAAACTTTAGGGGTGAAACAAAAAACTGTTTAATTTAATGATTTAATTGCTAGCTATAAATACATTTTACATACGAAAAATAACGATACTAAAAAAAGACAAACATATACATCTAAGTATAGGATTTAGATAATGAGATAGAATAATCGGTCCTCTCTTTGTGTGGTGCTTCGTAGCCTCCCCACTTATTGTGATTTGAAATGAAACGAAAAAGCGACACTAAAAAGAGACAAACATATTAATCTATAGGTTTTAGCCTGCGAGGTAGTGAGATAGAATAATCGGTCTCCTCTTTGTGCGGTGCTTGGTAGCCTATCAGTCTCCTCTTTGTGCGGTGCTGCGGTGTTTCGTAGTCTCCCCACTCACTCTAGTGTTCAATTCAGACGCCCCTCACTCCTGGACACATTTATCCCCAGATTCCTTCCCAGAACTTCCTATCCTTCCTTTCCATAAAAAGACCATCCATAGATCATCCCTAAAGATGGCACATAGGTCCTGATGGATTTTTTTCTTCAGGGTCTCCTGTGTGGACATAATGTAAAAAAAGAATATTAATTAAAATGGTGTTGTTTTAAACCGAAAGTTTTAGAGCTAAAATGAGAATAATTGTGGAATGATTTTGAAAAATGGATTATATTAATACTAGCCACATAAAAATTGTTTAAGGGCGTTTAACCAGCCAGCGGCCGAAAATCCACATTTCGTCGAAAGATGTTCTTACGATCGTACAGGGCGATTCCAATTAGATAGATTAATTATCCTCCGTACCAGCTTTTTAAAATTATAACAGCTCAATATCGATTTTATATCATTCCAAATTTGCTTTAATTTATACCTACATCCAAAAATGCTGAAAGGTGTGATGATTGAAAGGCGTGATGATACAACTACTATTAAAATTACGTATTTTTGTAATTATTTTTTGATCATAAGTAGTAAACTCATTTTACAATAATGTCAAAGCAAAATAAGAAAATCTGATATATCATATTAGTTTGTAAGTGCGCAAATAAATACACAAAGTGACCAATTTTCGTCAAGAAACACATGTACCAACGCTTATATGTTTTAATGATTTTATTTTAACTAAAATGGAAATTCTAAAACATGCGTTTCCCGGATAATGTATTGATTTATTTTACCCCATGATTATATGATTTGAAATGGGTTTTGAATAATACAAAATCTTATTTGAAAATTTAACAAATCTGCCAACGACCTATGGTATAACCTTATTATACTAAAAATAAACATTTTTCTCAAAATTTAAAACATGCGTTTACTAGATAAAAGAACAATATTTCGAAATCAATTTATAATTTTTTGTGGAAAAGAGTCAATACGTCTAAAATCTGATTTAAAAATGACATATTTCAGGTTTTCTCTGGTTATACCCTCTTACATAATTACACTAACAATTCATTTTATAAATAGTTTTTAATTCTAAATTTTAAATTAATTATTAGTCTAATTATGTTTTGTTCGCCATTTATTATAACATACTAGGACACGGGGGTGACCTTTATCCATATGCCGATATTAAATGTCACGGGGTTGTTTGTTAGTCAACCGTTGATGTTTCTATGACACGTTACTAGTTTATCGTGTTTTTGGTAATTTAATAATATCGACTATATGTCAACACTTTATTGGGTTATAAATTAAAATATATTATAATCATAACTTACAATGATAATTTCAGTTGACGAAAAAGAAACAAAGAAAAAAACGATTGTGCTTTAGACCACACTTAAGTAAAACTTCTGCTGCTTACTTACCCGGCATGCTTTGCTATGCCATTTAATAAAGAAATTAATTCTCCCTGAGTGTCCTTTCAAATTCGTCCCGTTCCCCTTCTACCTCCACTTCCTCTCCCACGTCCTTTCCCCTCTTGCGTTCCCACCCCACCTCCTCCACCTTCCTTCTCCCCACTCCACTCCCCCCTTTCCCCGTCCCGCGAACCAGGTTCCCCTCCCAGGTTCCCCTCCCTCATCCCTGGTTACCCTGCCCTCCCGCGAACCCTTTACCCGAGTTCCCTTCCCCCTTCTCCTTCCCGTATTCCATCCATTCAATTTTCAAACAGCTCGCTTGCCACCTATTGCAATTTTTTTATACAAATTTCATAATGCCAGAGCTCACCAGTAGTTTTTTACAAACCTTGTCCTAACAATAAAAAACACAAAAAAAAGAATTATCCAATTTGGTGCAGTCGTTCGGAAGTTATGCGCGTACATACATTTCGGCGATTCGTTTTTATTTATATAGATAGATAGATAGATATGATAGGAAGAGAGAAAGAAAGGGTGCGCGCGCACTGCCCTCTCTTGCTCCTACAGTGTGATACAGACAAAAGTCCTGTAGTGTACAACGTAACTGGCTATGAGAGAAAGAGAGAAAGAAAATGTGTGCTCGCACCTCTCTCTCTTGCCCCTACAATAATATACTGTGGTACTTGGTGAAACGTACTCCCTCTCAACTAACGCTCTCGTCAAGCATTCGCCAGCTTACTCCCCAAGTCAAGCGTGCAAAGAAGTTTCACTGCAAAAAATGAAAACCGGTAATAGTTTTCTCATTTATGGTGATTTATTTCTGGGGTATTACGCCGTGTTGCGCCTCCTTCTTCTTTAACGTTTTGGACAGTGTCCATCATCATTCTTTCATCCATCATCAGTTATGAGATCCTTTTGGAGAGTGTTCGTTCTGACAGTTCGTTCTGAAACGTTGGCTAAAGAAGGAGGAAGTGCAATACGGTAAAATACCCCACAAATAAATCACGATAACACTTTTGGCCGTGAAATCTCTAATCATATCAGTTTTATTATGGTTGATGTATTGATTTTCAAAGTAACCCCCTCATTAATGTTATTCTTTGATATTTTTTAGTTTCAAGATTTGACAATTATTCAAATAACCTCTCGTTTCTTCTTAAGTGAATAGCTCATCTGAATACTTGTGAGCAAATGTTTAAGTCAATTTTTTCCCTTTTTCTGAATACAGTAAAACCGAAATATTCAACTAGTTGTAACTCGTTTGGCAAGAATTGCAAGATCAAGTAACTTACCCGCAGATACCCTAAGTAGTTGGGTCTAATAATGATCCAAAATCCAAGAGAAAGAAAACAATGAACATGCTGTAAGAATAGCTATTTACGGGAATCGCGAGAATAAAGAGAATTTCAAGAAAAACAACAGGAAGATTTGCAAGACTCATACTGATGTAATCGATATTATGAAAACTCAATATTTTATGAATTTAAAGACTTATTGAAAAAAGTACCTCCCCAAAAGGCTTTATCCTTGTCACATGACATCTGGTTGAATACAAATGGTTCCTACGTAATTTTGTAGGTTTCGCTGGTCATATGTCCTCAAATAAGTTGGCACAATCCCCTTAATATTAAATGATTGCTTGTGTTTGTGTTGAGTGTAATATTGAGATTGTGTTTGTTCCACCCCCAAGGACGGTTGCGGGCTGCTCGACCGGTGCTTCCAATACCCGCGGAGAGACGCGCGCGACTGCGGCTGCCAGTTCGCCCTGCTGCACCGGGCTGACGCGGATAGCTGCAGCTAGCCCGGGGGTCGCGGCCCGCGCCCCGAGCCCTGCGCGGACTGCGAGCTGTACGGGCCCCTCACCGATAGCTACGACCTCAGCGAGCCGCTGCACGCTTCCCCGGGCTCTCATCCGCACCCGCACGACGTCATAGAGCACGAGCGCCCGCAGATACAGAACCCCGCTCAGTGGGATCACAGTCCCCGATGTAGCGTCGAGTACCGAAACAACTCGGAAAGCATCGACATCGAACAGAAACGACCAGAACAGCCACAGTCGTGGGCCAGCAAAAAGCTACAAGCCGAAAAGAAGAGACGAGATAGCATGATCGAAAGCGAACAAGAACAACGCAAAGCGCAACTAGCGATCCACAGATCTAAATTAGAATATAGAAAACGTTTAGAAATAGCGATGACTGAGAGACGCTTGTCAAGAGCGATGACTGAAAATCGCTCAGAATCTTACGGGATTAGGCCCGAGCTAAGGACGACGAGGCTGGGAAACGAAGTGCGCAGGAACCGGCTGGCGCGAGGCTACACCATGCAGCCGGCCAGCGAGTACAGCCGCCTTGAGATAGAGCGGGAGAGGGACAGCACTCTGGAGGTGACACGTCTGGAGAGGGAGCTACAGTTGCCGCAGCTGGGTCAGGAGTTCAGCCGGCTGCGTCAGATGCGCGAGATGCGCAAGAATCGCGCGCGGGCAGACTACGAGCACGTGCCGTGCGGGGAGTGCGACGTGCACTGCGAGCGCTGCCAGCGGCGCTGCTGCGGGGACTGCCAGCACCTGGAAGGCCGGCACCAAGTAAGTGCCAAGGCACCGTCACAATCACAGAGCACAGCACCACCGCACCACCGCAGCGGTGTTTCCAACCACCTTTTGCCTTTGCGTCACTGTCCTATGTCCGCTTCGGAACGCCGTCACGCCTGGTTGATTCCCTTTTTGTCCATGTCACATTATTTCTACATTTCAGTATCCAGGAGTTGAGTTTGAATATTAAATAGGGGCTCGCCTCTAACGGCCCTTACGTCACCCTGCAACCCTCGCTCCCTTGTAGAGCGTGACAACAATGGCGTCCCGTAAGCCGTAAACCTTCATAGATTACGCCCTGCTCTCGTCAACTATTATTCGCTTCAAATGCGGCACTGGAATAAGTATGTTTTTGACAAATTGATTGGCTTCTCTCTACCTTGTGCCAGTTTAGTAAGAACTGTTGATCGGGTCCGCCACATGATGGACTCGTTGATTGATGCGTGTTTTTTTTTATTATTCACCGCTTTGATTGAAGCCTTGATTCTGGCACAAAAACACTTTATTATAAATTTGTCACAATGACGCTTTGAATGATTGCACTTTTGTGAGTTTAATAGAAGCACATTCACCTATGATATTTATTTTCACAAATTTGCTATATTTTATAATGCGATTTCAATGCCTATAATGCTGAGTGTGTATATAGTACGAAGCTGGTTCATCATATTATTTTAAAACATATTCCATTTAAATGAAAATAAATAACGGGTTCTGGTCAAACATCAAAGCCTATCAATCTTCCTTGTTTTCACTTCGGTCAGAAGGAATTTGATCAGCTGTGCTAAGAAAAACACGCCGATAAACATCGATCCATTCGAGCCTAAACAAACTGGCGAGTAAATATGTTGGGTTAGCCAGAATTTTTTTTTCAAACGCCATAACATTGAGAGCCTATTCTGCATGGAAACAAGTAAAAAATGACGATTTCAGTGACGTTTCATTTTGTAATGATATGAACTCTTGCTTTAAAGTTAGAAAACTCAATTATTGTCTAGTTTAACCCCTATTGGGCGGCTGGCTATATTTGCGAATGTTCCCTGGAAACGGCGTGAATTTTCAGTTTCTCAGCTTATATATTTAAATTCTAATAACTCGGCAATCTGAAGATTTAAAATTTTGAAAAAAATTGTGTAATACGAACAATTGTTCAATGTACAGTTAAAAATAATAACAATAAAATGTTGAATAGAGGTCAACTTATAAATTGATAAATAAACTTGTAATTACCACAAAAAATGTAGCCCTCCCGCAAATAATCAGTCATAGAATAGTAATGGTATAGTTTATCGTAAAACTTAATTAGTATATGTCATAAATGTACTTTTCCACACAATGTTATAACAAATTAAAACTCTTTTTTTTCAACAAATATACGTAAACAAATGATTTTTCAGTCACTATAAGAAATTGCCCTTCTCACTCACACACATTCAAGTTACTCTGCGTCGGCATTGAACACGGTGACCACGCGTTAGTTTTGTGAGACCGGGCGTGTTTTATCAATTTAAAGTTTTGTAGTGCGTGATATATTTTAAAACATTTTGTAGGGCATAAGGCAACTTCACAGTCACTGCACCAATGACGAGTCTGAACTCGTTTTTTGGCTCTCGCATAGTGTTTTTGCAAACATAACATCGCCGGTATGATGTTTGTCACTTTGAGTTGACTGTTAGCATTTTAAAATTAAACTGTAACCATTTCTCCACGCAGGCAAAAAACTCTGTCCATATATTTCTGCTGGGGGATTAATTTCTAATAAATCAGAATCCTCAATTTCACCGTCACTTATTTCTGGAGGATCATCTGGGTCCTCTAAATTGTCCACTATATACTCATCATCGTCCCTCATAGAAAAATCTGAATCAACGTTTAAAACATATCGTTCTACTCTTCCTCTTCCATTGTTGAAACAGTAAAATTGAGATCAAAAACAATAACACAAATATTAAAATTCACGTAACAAAACACGACGAAGTCCACCAAATCTTAATGTTTATAATATAACACCAAGAAGTCATAAGCAATCTCCAGTTACCGGCGCCTCGAAACCATCAAAACTAATGGATACCCTACAATATAAACAAACACACTACAAACGCGTGTACCGACAGGCGATCACGGCGCGACCAGTACACAGACATGCTGTAACGTAACTGTGTGAGTGGCATATCTTCCGATAGGAGATTTCTGTGAGATGAGATGTTACAAAAACAGCTCGGAAATTAAAAACTCCCAAGTAAAAGTGTTAATATATTTTTTATGAGGTAGATAAATCATCAGGCTAATGAAAAATTCCTTTTCTTTCGTCTTTGATCAGTAAATAAGCGTTACAAATAATAATTAAAGTGACTCACGCTCCGTGGCTACGAATGTAGCCAGCCGTCAGCCAGGACCGAATTATCCGGGCTGCAAATGTAGCCAGCCGCCCAATAGGGGTTAATAAAGACATGAAAAGTGCACAAAGTAAAGTAAAGTATTCCGGAGATAAGTTGAAACAGTGTTAATTTGGAAAAATTTAAATTTAAGAGAATCACATGTAAGCCTTGAATATGTGATATCTTTAATTATGATATTTCGAAAAAATTGTGGTTTATGTCAATTTGTTCATTCATTTGAGCATTTGCATTATGATAAAATTTTTGCTCAAAAAAATTTCGAACTCCATTGTTTATGAATCTGTGATTTTTGATATGTCTTCGAATAGAAATAGGTGATCGGAATTAGTGTAGGCATACCATGATCATTTATTATTTCCCCCAAATCGGGACACTGAAAAAAAATGTAGGTACTTAATAATAATAATCTAGTCTCTTTCAGCGGAAGCAATCTTCCGAACAGGCCCTCCATTGATATGCTTGGTGTAACCCTAAGTGACCAGCTCAGGTATAGGGGCTCCATCGAAGCCAGAGAAAAGTTAGCCTCCCAAAAACTGGGCGTACTGTACAGGGCCCGCAGATACTTTAATAGTACACAACTGCTAACCCTGTACAAATCACAAGTGCGCCCCACGGTTGAATTTGGCAGCCACCTCTGGTCTGGAGCTCCAAAATTCCTGAAAAATACCCTCGACTCTGTGCAGAAACGGGCGGTCCGTTTGATAGATTCTCCCAACTTAACAGACGGATTGCAATCTTTAGAGCACAGGCGTCGGGTGGGAATGCTATCCTTGTTCTACCGGTATTACAATGGAAGATGCTCCGAGGAACTAGCATCATTGATCCCTTTGGCACCGGTGCATAGTTGGGAAACACGCCAAACGCGTGCCCAACATTTGTACACAGTTGACATTTGTCACATGAGAACAGGTCGTTTCTTCGACTCGTTCTTGGGTTTATCAGCTCGGCTGTGGAATGATTTGCCGGCCTCTGTGTTTCCTCCTTCCTACAACATGGGTCTCTTCAAGACCAATGTTCATTCCTTCCTCTCCTCAAAAAGACCCTCCACACAGCATCCCAGATGACATAGGCCCTGAGGGAAATCATTTTCCTCAGGGCCTCCTGTGTGGAGTTAATGTAAAAAAAAAATATGTATATATATATATATATAAAATTTAAACATCTTATCGCTGTTTTCGCGAAAAATAACCTCGAGAGCGCTGTACAAAAGGGGTTAGATTACAATTCATCTTGCAGCTACCATGGGACGATTGGAATTCTACACCTTTGTTCAAAATTCAAAGAGATTTTTTTTATTTTAAACAAAATAAAGCAATATGTTACAGCAAAAATCTTTTTTACTAAAATTTGCATGGATTTTACGAGTGAATTTTCTTTACTTTAAAGGTGAAAGACTAGCAATCCTGAGAAATTTAATAGTTGGGTACGACCAGCATTTTTCTAGTTAAAACGAACTTAATATGATCTGTATTTATGTATGCATAATTCCTATATTATTTAATCCCAAAATATGTCGCATCCGATAAAATTCAATATAATATATTTCAAAGACCCAACAACTCAGTAAATTATTAAAGAGGTAGTCAATATAAACACCGTTTATATTGACTACCTCTGTATGAAAACCCAAAAAGTTTCAAGCACAACATCATGACTATCAAAAATTAAAAATAAACAACGCGATGGATTTCCCGCATAAACAAACATTTCTCGTTTACATCACGGAGCTTTGCAAAAAGCCGAGGTAAAAGCTATGTCAAGTTTTGATGGATGCGTGTTCAATTCAGTGAATAGAAGATAGGTACCTACCGAAACAACTCACATCTAAAAACAACTTCAGCGAGAAAAAAATATTTTCGACATTGTCTAATTACGTTTTTTTTATCTCATTTAACTCATTTTTCTGACAGCCTATTACGTTTGTATACCTCGGGAGCAAAATAACATGGGACGGTCGGTCTAAGAGCGAGGTCGACAGCCGTATACACCAGGCTAGGCTTGCATTCAATAAAAGGTCGAAAATAATAGAATCAAATAATATAGACCTGAAACTGAGAATACTCCTCATCAAGACGTATGTATGGAGTATCTTGATGTACGGCTGCGAAACATGGTGCCTATCCGAAAGAGATAAACGGAGACTAGAGGCTTTTGAGATGTGGTCCTATAGAAGACTACTAGGAATTTCCTGGAGAGACCACATCACAAATGAGGAGGTTCTCCAAAGAATCGAAGGAGGAAGGCACCTGCTCAGGACCTTGTCCGAAAGGCGCGCAAGATGGATCGGCCATGCAATAAGACAAGAAGGCCTCTTGCATGCCATAATGGAGGATATGACCGAGGGTACAAACGCTAGGGGACGCCCACGCCGAGAGTACCTGGAGGACCTGCTGGTGGACGTGCGCTGCTCATCATATGCAGAATTCAAAAGAGCCGCACAAGACCGGGAAGAGTGGAAGAAACGAATAGATGAAATTGCTGCAAACCAATCCCAGGATTGAAACCAGAGAGAGAGAATACGATTGAAAAGCTCGTTAATGTTTTACGGTAGACTTGAAATGCAGGCTAATGAAAGGCCCTCTCGGAACTTTGGTGAAAGCTGGTTTTAATGTACCAAAAGTGAATTTGTATGAATTGGAAGTGGTGTTATATTTCATGGGACGTGTAAATAAGAAAAGGAGCTGCGCCAGAGAGCTTTTAGATGTAAAGAAATCACTCTGGTTCGTCGGATATCGGTTTTTGAAATGGACGAGAAATTTGATTAAATTTATTTCACAGAAAGCAAAGTATTACTGTCAAGTCGAATTAGGTTTGAAATCGAGTTCTCGCTAAAGTGAATCATTTATTTTGAAATCAGGTTGACATTTCTCATTTGCGTAGGTGCCTAGCTATTCAATCATCATTTTATTGGGTTAACGACAGAAGTAATTGATTCTAAAATATTTAATTTTTCGTTTTTAGTTTAAGCATTTCCTTTGTCGAAAACTTGACATCGTAGATAATTAAAATTGTTTCATCATGAATGATTTTATTGCTATAGTTAAATTAACTATTTTTTATGTGAGATCTCACAAGTAGTCTCTTTAGTATCAGTGTTCCGCAAGGCGTGTGCCTCGGCACACTGGTGTACCGTGGTCAACAGTTGGTGTACCTCACCGCAAGCGAACTAAAAATGAGTCCCAGAGTTTTTAGAGACCCAGGATTCAGATTTTGCTTTTCTGTTTAAAAAAGATGAATGGGTAGCAAAACTTGCATATCTCCTATTGCTCATTTAAACGAGCCCAACTAAAAAATGCAAGGCAGGATTTCAAATATTTTAAGGTCATCGGAAAAGATTGAAAGCTTTCGCGCTAAGTTTGCTTTATGGATCAGCCACGCTACCAATGGTAGTAATGAAATATTTCCAAATGTCATGGCTGCCGATTCAGAAAAAATGATTTTTTAAGTCAATTACGTCAAAATATTGTTACTCGAAACCGATTTGATCCTAGTATCCACTCGTAAAAACCCGAAGTTACAGCGATCATTCCCGAACACAAATTAAAAAAGGATCGTATTACATCTTAGTCGTTTTCGTTGATCGCTGGATTTTGATTTTTCCCTTTAACGTGGGGAAATGTCCCCTGAGATTCCCTATTTGTTAATATTTATTGGAATATAACATACATATAACAAAAATTATGACAAATAGACATGCAAAACCATAAAATATTTAAAAAATCTCTCATGGGCTCTTAAACATAATTTTTCATATTATATTGATTTTGATAATAAAGTAAACATTGATTTTTTCTTTGGTGTAGGTACCTCTAAAATTTCTTCATTTGGTTGGTGAACCTTGAACACAAAAAGTTTGCGGAAAACTAGCCTCGATGATAGACCAAAATTAAGAATCTAAACCCATGCTTAAATGGCATTGTACAGGGTTTTCCAATAAGAGGTGTTATTTTAAATAGACCGCTATTTCGGTAGATGTCACTTTTGGAGCTGTCATTTTTTGACATTTGACAAGTAGAAACTACGCCATTAATAAAAATGGAACGATACACGCTTCAACAACGCATTGAAATTATTGAAATTCACTATAAAAATGGTGAAAATTGGGCAGAGACGGTTCGTAAAACATTTTTGGGTAGTCGTGAAGCACCTTGTCGAACCACAATACAGAAATTGGTGGAAAAATTCGAGCTGTTGGGACAACTTAGTGAATAAAACCCGTGCACGTCGCTCAAGAACAGCCGAGAATATTGCTGCTGTTGCCGAAAGTGTTGAAGAAAACCCAGGATTGTCCATTCCTCGTCGTTCTTTGGAATTAGGCATTCCACAAACGTCATCACACCGTATTTTGCATAAAGATTTGGTTCTTAAGGCTTATAAAGTTCAGTTAACACAAGAACTCAAGCCGGCCGATCATCAACAATGTCATGTCTTTGCTGATTGGGTCCTTGAAATGCATGAAAATGATCCGGAATTCCATCTAAAAATCATCTTGAGTAATGAGGCCCATTTCCACCTCCGTGGCTTCGTCAACAAGTGCCACCGAGGTGTTCCTTTGGGGCCACGTGAAATAGAAGGTCTACGCCAACAGCCCAGCGTCGATTCAAGACCTCAAAGATGGAATTCGTTAGGCTATCGAGGGCATAGGGCAGCCACTTTGCGATTTGGTTATGGAAAATTTCATGAAAAGGATATAGTCCTTTAAGCGTGGTCGTGGTGGTCATTTGCCTGATGTTATTTTCCACTATTAACGGCATACCTTCCTCTTTATAATGAAATAAACATCCGATCATTTATTAGTTTAGTTACCAAAACTGAAGAGCCAGATACTTTTCAATCACCTTCTTCCCCTGTCTTTTCCCTTCTCCCGCAAAACATACCCCATTTTGGAATACCGTGGCAGCACTAACCCACTAACTCCGGGCCGTTGGGAAGCTTGTGCGGAATTCACCTTAGAAATGAAGTTTCCTGCAATTGGGTAAAATGGGCTCAGTCCCAATTAATTTGAACATACTATTTAATTTAATTTATTTAAATTTCGCAAATCGGTGCATCGGTGCATCGGTGCACGCGTGAAATGTTTGTAAAAAAATATTCCTGTTTATTCTTGCGTAAAATCATCCACGTTCAATCAACTTTAATTTTAAAAATTGATGCTGGGAATCGAGCTATGAATAGATGTAAAAAAAAATCTATTATTGAAATTTCCCTCAGGGCCTATGTCATCTTAGGGGATACTGCGTGGGGGGTTTTTTTAAGGAAAGGGAGGAGAGGAAGTTTTGGGAAGGAAATTGGTATAAGGGTTGGGTAGGAATCTGGGGCTTAGTGTGTCCATGCGTGACGGACATATGAATCAACTGCGGTGCAAGGCAATGGGTCGAGAGATACTGGCTAGAGGATAAAAGATCTACCTCAACTAGTCTCTCTCGATCCTGCCCACCACGCAGCAGGTAGGCAGACGTATCGGCCACCAAGACTTCACCTCACCTCATGAACCCGGGCACCCCTGCTAAATCACAAAACGTAGCAAACCACTTGGGGTAACCTATGGCAGAGGTGTTGGTTATCCAATAGATGGTTCCCGGGGCGGCGGTAACCATACGCGCCTCCCAAATTGTTTGATAGATATCGTTATTTTCTTAAGTTTACTGACGGTTAATTTCTGACGTCTCTAATTTTTCAACAAAAATATAAACATTTGATTTTGAAAGGCAATCACATTTAAAAGAAAGACAAACATTCCCGGGTAACGAATAACCTGACAATGTTTGAAAATCTCCTATTACCACAACAATAAGCGGAAAACGTTGCTTGTTTTGTGGTGGAGAACTTAGCCAGCCAAGGAATCGAACACGTGATGCCCGAATGGGACCCAAACGCGATGCCAACTCAGCCACTGACCGTTCATCATCCTGAGACAAATATTTTATAAATACCTCCAGCTTTCAAATCCTACAATAATAATGTACCTTGATTTTCAAGGGTCTGCATTATTTTTAAACAATTTATATGTATGGGTTTAGTTTTTAAATGTTAATAAATCAACTTCATTGTAACGAAATTTAGTATTAGTAAGACTTCAAGTCACCTTGCCCTTAATCCATTTTTAGTTCATTTTAATTTCATTTTCCACCTAACATGTCTCGGGGATCGCATTCACTATACACAAAGCCCGGGGGCTCGGCTCGTACCTCAATTTCACTGCATTTCTAATGAGAGTCTCTCGTCGCTTCACGAGAGGTGCTCTAACGGAAAATTGCAGCGTCGTCGTCGCCAACGCAAGTAGATACATCCGACGTCCCGACGCCGGCGGGGACGCTTGACGACCGTTATAATATGTAACGAAACGGGATAATTAATTTATTCGTTAACAAATAAAATATAAATATTTGATAGTTTAGGGATGTAAGTTGCAGTTTCTGTTCTTGACGTCGAATCAAATTATAACCCGTTTCTCTTTTGCCAATAGAATAATAATTTAGAGCACTAAAATGTAAGTATTTATTTAATATAAAAAAGGGGAAAATGAAAAAGAATCACTTCTTTAAAAATCGTTGTGTAGCGTCGTTTTAATTGAATAAAAAAACTTACTTTGTTTCCACCCATATTCAAACAAAATTATCAGCAAGTTTAAAAATCATCAATGGTTTCTTTATCTTCTTCTTAATATACAAAAACCAACATATACTTATTTCTATGTAAGTGAGTTGTCTTTGCATTGCTAAATTAAGCGCAGTAAATATTTGACACTTTCAAAGTACCTTCTTTCCACCCTCGCGAAGGATTCTGGACCAACAACCACACAATACAACCACATGACAATACATCTGAAAAGTTTTATTTATGAATACAAAAACTCTTACGAAACTGTCAAAAGTGATACAATTTGAGAATCACATTTTGCAAACATCGATTTTTCAAACAAAATTCAATTTTCGAATAAACTCTTAAAATTAATGAATTTAATCGAAATATTCACCTATGATACTAACCAAAATCGAATACTTTGAATGTAATAAAAAATTATATTTATTTTAAATAGGTACCTACGTTAGGTAACAAATTTGTTTGATTGTTCTTATAATATACAAAAATGATTGTTTTTAATATGTATAAAATGAAAATTTGTAAGTAAAAATTGCAATGGGTGGCACGCGAGCTGTTTGAAAATCTGAACGTACCGGGACTGAATATATTGAACCGAGAAGGGAGGGGATCGCGGGAGAGAAAAGGGAAGGCGGGAAAGGTAGAGGGGGACCGCGTGAAGGGAAGGGGACCTGGGTGGGGAAGGGGAGGCAGAAGAAGGGGACGAATGGGAAAAGACACGCAGAAAGAAACATTTTTTTATTAATAGCTTTGCAACGCAGCCGGGAATTCGCTAGTCAGAATATAAAGTATACTTCGTTAAAAAATTAAAAAATTTATCCAATTGTAAACCATTGTTTATAATTACTAAACCTTGTAAAAAAAATGTAAATATATGTACCAAATGCAGACCACATTTTTTTTTTCGAAAAACAGGTTAATTTTTTTTATTAAATGGTGGTGAAAACAAAGTTATTTTATTTGTTTGAAAAATGTTCGTTGAAGTCTGTGATTTCTGGATTCGCGTTACTAGTGAAATTACAATGATCGGGTTATACGAGTGTCAGTAGTGTGAGTGATTTGGGTATTTTAATAAATTTTCACTCCATAATGTATTTTTTTCAATAGGCAACAAACCATCACCAAACGTACATATATCTAAAACTACCTACCATTTCAATAATGGAGGAATTCAACAGGGAGGTTAAAAAGTCGTAAAAATCTGTCTTATTCACCCGTCTCACTCCTTATCTCATCTGACATATTAACTCAGTGATGAACCAACTGCGGCCTGCCGGCCAAATGCGGCCCGCGAACCTATTTCACGTGACCCGCGAGCCTTTCGTACTGCTCACTTGGCTACATATGAACAAAAATTTTAACAAAAATAAAAACACGACTAAAAAGTAAAAAAATAATTTCGTATTCTTCTACAACTTAATATCAACTTACTTTTTCTATTCATCAATATGTATGTACGATTATTATATTTGGAGTCGGTGTCAGCCAAGGTAGGTTTGTAACTACATACATATTTATAGGTGAGATGTGCTTGTGTCGCGCGCGCGACTTGACGAGGCGATAGGCGAGAGGCGAGTGCGGGGCCGCGGCGCGAGGGGAGCTGTCAACTGAACACGCTGGGTCGGGTACCTTGGCTGACACCGACTCCAAAAATAATAATCGTACCTACATATTGATGAGTAGAAAAAGTAAGTTGATATTAAGTTGTAGAAGAATACGAAATTTTTTTTTTTACTTTTTAGTTCATTTTTTGAAGTCGTTTTTTTTTTTTGTTAAATTTTTTGTTTATTTTTTGATTTTTAGTGAATCCGAAGTACACTAGTTAATTTGTCTAAATATGGATAGACATACTAAACGTACTGCTCAAATGAGACATACATTACTTGACCATAACGACGTTACGGTAGGTGACTCACCGGATAGCCTATTAAAAATTCGGCCGAGTATCGTTAAATTGCTACTAAGAATTGAAGAGTTCCGTTACTTATATATAATTAGAACCTTAACAAACTCTCATCAAACTTCCCTTGAAGTACATCCTTTCCAATAAAAAAAGAATCATCGAAATCGGTTGGCGTGATATTGAGTTATTCGTCCATTTATCGCGCACATATTTAATGCAAATTTAAGACTTGTAAAGGTGTTCTCATGAATGCCATTGTCAGAACTGAACCAAAGTAAAATGGGACCACACGGGAAGCACCAGCTTTCAAATATAAAAAGAATCATCAATATCGGTGAAAGTTCTGAGGTAACAAACATAAAAAAAAATAATAATAATAATAAAATACCGTCGAATTGAGAACCTCCTCCTTTTTGAAGTCATTTAAAAATACAGAAAATAGAATTCGGTTAGAATTTTCATCTGTTTCTGTTTAGTTTTGCAAAAGGGTTTGGCGGAAAACTTCAGTCTTTTTCAAAGTTTTGAATCGGCCGCTCAAATTAATATGATTTTTCTTACATATTCTTGAAAAGTCTTGATTTGCAGCAGAGGCAATTTTGCGAAGGTAAAAAGAGAAAAAAAGAAGGCAAAACCTTCGTAGCAAAGTGTATTTTGTCTCCATTTTATAAAATATCGAAAGTTATCTATACTAAATTTTATTTAACTTTCCGAATGTTAAAAATCGACAGTTTCCCAAAATTGCGGATTGGTATTATTTTAATATGTTCATTAATATTATGTCCGATTGATATAGATTGACAGCATTTTCTTTGTTGGCATTGGAGACATAAAATGTTCGCCTGCGGCGTTATGTTTTTATGTTCAATAGTTTTTTTTTTTCGAAAATTACCGCTTTCAACAATACAAATAGGTTTGCAACATCACCTGCTGCAAATTTAACAATTTTTACGCCCTGCAGTAAGATATTGATGATGGAAAATTGACCCCCCTCTTTCTTACGCATTTTTCTATGTGTATTCACTCAATATATCCATGCCCCTTACAAATTCTCCATTCTGAATCTTCAGTTTAATATGCTTACGTTGGTCTTGCATTATTTTCAGGTAGCAATATTTAAAATGCGTGATATCACACCAACGCAACAGTCCTAATTTTTAGTAGTCTGTCTTGATTATTATCACATCTCTACCAGTTTTGTACGGTGTGCTTTGCACAATTGTACGTGTTCCAATCATTGTCATTATAACTCGAGGATTATTGACTTCCGTTATTATTAAATGATTAAATAAAATGTTAGCAAGGTTTGTTTAATTTAGATTTAGAAATTCCATTGAGGATAGATCACGTTTGACAACTTAATATAGGCGATTACTGCGTGATTTTTATAAACCATGCCATCACCCTTTTCCTATGTCCTCATTATATCCGATCTTTGAGTTTGCCATATGTTTGGAACCGTTTCAAAAATGTTTACTTTTTCTACATTCCCATTTTTTAAGTTGAGCGAAGAGGAAGTTAACTATTCCACGATAAAACTTGTGATTTTCTTACTTATCAGATATTGCCAAGTAGTCACAGCCCTTCAGATTTGTAAACCCTTCAAGAGCCTCTCTTTCTCTTCGGGTTCTCTTTCAAGGGGTTTTCCATCTACCCTCGGAGATAACTAATTTTATGATACTTTATCTTCTCAAAGCGTTTTCCGCAAGATAAATTGCTTGCATCATTGCGAAGTTCTGCGCAACATATCATATTTAATATATTTTTTAATATTTATGGATCGTTTTGTATTTAAACTCCACACAGGAGGTCGGGAGAAAAATAATTTCCCTCATGACCTATGTCGTCTTTGGGGATGCTGACAAGACCCGTATTGTAGGAGAAGAAATAACGCTTTAAAACACGATTGAAACTAATTAAAACTAATCAAATTAAAAGTAAGCTTCATTGTTTTTTTTTTTTAACTTAAAATCTTTTAAATATGTATTGACCAGTTAGTGACGGAGTGGGGGGCTGGGCGGTTACTCAGCCAAGTGGCCAGTGACAACATATACGTAAGAATAATTTATAGTTTTAAAAAAAATACGAAAGAAATTGTTTTGTTTTAGATGTCACCAGACAACAACATTTGTTTTCCTTTACTGCAAATAACGTCTAAAAGGGATCGAAATGAAAATCTAGTCTCCTTCAATGGAAGCAATGTTCCGAACAAGGCCTCATTGATATGCTTCATGTAACACTGAACAGATCAGATATGGGGGCTCCATCGAAACCAGAGTAAAGTTAGCCTCTCAAAAACTGGGCGTGCTGTACAGGGCCTGTAGATACTTTAATAGTACACAACTGCTAACCCTGTACAAATCACAAGTGCGCTCCACGGTGGAATTTGGCAGCCACCTCTGGTCTGGAGCTCCAAAATACCAAAAAAAAATATCCTCGACACTGTGCAGAAACGGGCGGTTCGTTTGATATATTCTCCCATCTTAACAAACGGATTGCTATCTTTAGAGCACAGGCGTCGGGTGGGAATGCTATACTTGTTCTACCGGTATTTTAATGGAAGATGCTCCGAGGAACTAGCCTCATTGATCCCTTCGGTACCGGTGCATGGTCGGGAAACACGCCAAACGCGTTCCCATCGTATATACACGGTTGACATTTGTCACATGAGAACGGGTCGTTTCTTCGACTCGTTTTTGTATTCAACAGTTCGGCTGTGGAACGATTTGCCGGCCTCTGTGTTTCCTCCTTCCTACGACGTAAGTCTCTTCAAGACCAATGTCCATTCCTTCCTCTCCTTACAAAAACACTCTACACAGCATCTCAGATGACATAGACCCTGAGGGAAATTATTTTCCTCAGGGCCTCCTGTGTGGAGTTAATGTAAAAAAAAATGTAAGGAATCACTGATTAAAGTAAGACAGCTACGTCTCTCAACAACCTGTGTATTATTCACAATATGTCGAATCATAACTTTTGAAGGGCGGAATAAGGTTTAGGAAATTAATAAAATTAGCCGAAGAAGTCCAACATCAATGTTCATTATACGAGTACTAGATTAATAATTCACTAGTACCTTATCCTGCCAAACCAAGCCTTGTAAAAAATCACTGAAATTCAAATAACACTTTCTTAAGTACTTTGCCTTTATTTTATAAAATTACGTGGAATAAAATTCACATTAAAAGAAAATACTTCAATAAATCTTCAAGTATTATTTCTTTTCATCTTACGCCTCGTTTATTCCCTAATTGTTTAGAAAAAAACACCAAAGCTTTGTGATTAAGTCTCCTGTTTAAGGATTAGGTAAGTGTAAATCGAATATCTTTTTATTATTCAACCATATATAGTTAATCAAAGGAAAAATAAAATTAGTTAAGGACAACTGTACGCTCTGTCGTAATGAAATTTGCATATTGCTGTATAAAATTTCATGATTATAATCGCACTTTTAAGGTAACAAAATTATTTACATTAAAATATTACAAATACGAATTGTGGGTATAATTATAATAATAGCTCAGTTTTGTGTCATTTCACTTCAAGTGCGCTTAACTATAATAAATTAAAAATAATCCTACATTGTTCCATACGAGTCCATTACAAAATATTGATAAAATAAAGAATATACAGTATTTACAAAACAATGACAAGAGAACAAAGATTATCAAAAACAGTGCTGTTATAGCACACACAGGACAATATACCTAATAGACAATATTACTGTTGTGTAGCACAGGACAAAACCAGAACTTTACAACAAGAGAACAAAGATGAACAAAAACAGTGCTGTTATAGCACACACAGGACAATATACCTAATAGACAATAACGGTGTTATGTAGCACAGGACAAAACCAGAAATTTTAAACTAAAATATAATATACAACAAGAGAACAAAGATTAACAAAAACAGTGCTGTTATAGCACACACAGGACAATATACCTAATAGACAATAAGGGAGTTATGTAGCACAGGACAAAACCAGAAATTTTAAACTAAAATATAATATACAACAAGAGAACAAAGATTAACAAAAACAGTGCTGTTATAGCACCCACATGACAATAACAATAGACAATAACGGTGTTGTTGTAGCACTGGACAAAACAAGAACTTTTAAAGTAAAATATAATATACAACAAGAGAACAAAGATTAACAAAAACAGTGCTGTTATAGCACACACAGGACAATATACCTAATAGACAATAACGGTGTTTTGTAGCACAGGACAAAACCAGAAATTTTTAACTAATATATAATATACAACAAGAGAACAAAGATTAACAAAAACAGTGCTGTTATGGCACACACAGGACAATATACCTAATAGACAATAACGGAGTTATGTAGCACAGGACAAAACCACAAATTTTAAACTAAAATATAATATACAACAAGAGAACAAAGATTAACAAAAACAGTGTTGTTATAGCACCCACAGGACAATAACAATAGACAATAACGGTGTTATTGTAGCACTGGACAAAACAAGAACTTTTAAAGTAAAGTATTATATACTAACTTCTGACAATAAATTCGACATTAAATTCGGATATTAAACATAAAAGTACAATTAGAAGGAAACCGAAACCAAACAATTACCGGAAACTTGAGAACATGGCTTATTACGTGTATTTAAAAGATATTGGATTTATGAGGGTATGATTTTTTAAATAATTTTGTTTTTAAAGCCCGTTTGAATTCAGGCAAATTCAGGATATTTGTAAGAGCTGGGGGAAGTTTATTCCAAATGAGAGGGCCAGTTTATAAAATAAAGGATTACAAATACGAATTATGGGTATAAAATGATGGAAAGCTTTAAAATTATTTTTTCGGTCAGAAGTTTTCTCATTATGCGAGCCTTTTAAAATACCATTAACACAAATTTCGCTTAAACTCTCACTAAACACATTATCACCGAAAACTTATTTTGGACCTGCGTTATTTTCGAATAAAAAGCAAATAAGGTATATGTGATAAGTTAAATTTAATGAACCATAAAAATCTCCTATAAAAAACCGTTACACAGAAGAGATCTTCTTCGAAAAACCTACTTAGTAACTGTTTAGTTCTATATATTTAGGCCGGCGTGGTCCAGCGGTAAGGCTTTTAACTCGCAATTCGAAGGTCGCCGGATCGGATCCCAGTGTGGAAAAATAAATTTTATTTGAATTCACAAATTATAATTTGTGTTATTTCACGATTAATTCCTTTAAAATAATATATGGCATATTTGCGGCACGTTCCAGAGTGGAAGATACTCTCAGTATCGCCCTGGTGTAAGACCACCATTCAGAATTAAAACGTTGCTTGAAATAGCTTAAGCCATGTTGGTGACCAGATCTGAATAGCCAGGTACTTCCCTACTATCCTCTTCCCCATATTCTTCCCTTTCCTACTACCTTCAGCCTCACAACATACCCCAATTTTGGGATGCAATAGACTCACTGGCTCCAGGCGAGAGCAGCTGGGACTCTTGTGAGATATTCATAAAAAAAATTAAAAAATACTGCCTATTATCTTGTTTGGATTTTTCAAGAGTTTACAATATGGTTGGTTTACAGATGTGCAATTTATTTAAGGTGATACTTGAGGCCCCGCAACCGCGCACCAAAAGGAGAAGATAGATAGATATGAAATTACGAATGTTAGAGGAGAGCGCTAGTGACAAAATGACAAAATCGATGCGAAAATTGTGAAAATGTTTAATAAAACACGACTTGTTTAAAATAAAGTAAAAACAGTCTTAAACAACATTATAGAAACACTGTGAATTATTTCATACATATAACTTGTAAAATAACTGAAACAAACGATTTTTTTCTATCGGGGGAATTTTATAAAATTTGCGTTTCGGCGCGACGAATGTCCAGATATTATCTTCAAAAATAACATATATTTTTTAAGAGATTAAAAACTTCAAATGTTTAAAGGAGGTTTGCAAGAAATCGGTAGAAATTCGGGTAACGCGTCTTAAAATAATTCAAAATCTTCTCTTTCAAATATGGTGCAAGTATAATTATGTTTGGAAAAAACTTTTTGCAAATGCTTTAAAATATTAAGAATTGATTGCTCCCGTACGTACACAATATGAATATAAATAGCTTTGTGCATTTTTTTTACCTCTCTTTAGAAACTGGTGTATTTCCTGATTCCTGGAAAGTCTTAAAAATTTGCCCTATTTTCAAAAATGGATCAAGGACATCCGTTGAAAACTACAGACCGGTGGCAATACTTTCTGCCCCGGCTAAGTTATTCGAATCGATACTTCATAAACACTTACAGTTTCAAGTAGAGCCGTTCTTAATATCGGAACAGCATGGGTTTAGAAAAGGCCGATCTACTAACACCAATCTATTGGTATTCACAAATTATGTTTCCAAATCTTTAGATAAAGGCTACCAAGTAGATTGCTCATACAATGATTTCTCTAAGGCCTTTGACACCGTAAACCATGATATCTTATTAAATAAATTGTCTACGATAGGTTTTTCTTTCCGGTTTCTTATATTCTTTGCCAGCTATTTTACTGAAAGAAAACAATTTGTATCACATGGAATATTCTTATCAAAATTGTTTCTTGTTTTCTCAGGAGTACCTCAGGGCTCTAATTTAGGACCACTCCTCTTTTTGATTTTTATTAATGATATAACGCAAATTATTCTGCATTCCAGGTCACTTCTTTTCGCTGATGATCTAAAACTTTTCTTGGAAATACAAACTTTAGAGGACTGCATTCGACTCCAATCAGACATTAATAGAATTGTTGACTGGAATAAACAGAATCAGATTGAATTCAATATCTCTAAATGTTTCATTCTTTCTTTCACTAGAGCGTATCATACCTGGTTTTACCGGTATACTATGAGGGCTCTAAATTTAAAACGTGTCTCCACTATGAAAGATCTTGGTATTTTGTTTGATAGTAGATTAACTTATCATGCTCATATCATAATGATGTGTAGTACTTCACTGAGAATGTTGGGTTTCATCCTACGCACTGCGAGAAACTTCAGAGACACCCGGGTTCTCACAGTACTATACAATGCTATGGTCAGGAGTACGCTTGAGAGTGGGTCGGTGGTTTGGAGCCCACACCAAGTGAAGTATTCCCTCTTGTTGGAGAGGGTTCAGAAGAAATTTCTGAGATTTCTTTACCTGAGGAAGTATGGCTACTACCCGTGGCTCTACCCTACCCACTTTCTCTTGGGCATGCTTGGTGTGAACCTTCTACGGGTCAGAAGGGATGCGCTCATTGTAACACATTTCTTCAGACTGATTCGTGGAAGGTTCGAAAACTCGGCTATCATGGAGAGCATTAGTTTCTATGTTCCCGATGGTTATCTCCGTCATCGACAGCATAGACTGTTTCTTCTCCCGGCTTGCAGAACTAACTTTCCAATGGTTATGCCAGTCGGGAGAGCTGTCTTGTTGTTAAATAGAATCACTTCGGATATCGATATGTTTAATATCAATGAAGCACAATTCAGACAAAAAAGTTTGTTGTTGTTAGTGTGATTGTACTTCATTGAAATATAAATTACTTAAACCTGTTTAAATTTAAAATTTTAAAACGCATTAAATTTTATTTTGTAATGTTTTAAAATTAATAAAGAATTGAATTGAATTGAATTGAATAAACAAACTAAAATCTTTCAAGAAGTATAGCGTTGTTTCATAATGACAATATTTGTGGAATATTTTGTATTTTTTCCAATGAAACCAGGCAGTTTAGCTGTAATGTTAATTTAGGATAATGATTACTATTTTATTCACTGATTCGATTTACATAAGACTTTTTAACGGCTAGTCTGCTGATAGGCCAAAGAAATTCATTAACTATTGATAAACTTTGATTAATAAATTTCTCCCTAAGATGAAATTTAAATTTGGTAAGATGAACATTACTTCGGACACACGAACATGCCCATAAAACATTTCTTTTTGCTTATCTCTTCGGTGTGAATAGAGTATAGTTCATTGTGCCTACCCCGTTGGGAAATGACGTAGTTCAAAGAAGTTTTATATTAAATTTAACGGATTAATTCAATTAGTAATCTCATGTTTATGTATAACCACCACTGGTAAATTATTTTACTCATGTGTAAAATTTGCTAGAAAGCAAGGAAGGAAATATCGATAACATTTTTTTGCACCAAATAATGTTATGAAATTTAAAAAAAATATCAACTCACAAGTTTATACTTTTTTTTTTTTTTTTTTCTTTTTATTAAAAAGAAAGACAAACATTCCCGGGTTACGAATAACCCAACAATGTTTGAAAATCTCCTACTACCACCACAGAGAGCCGAAAATTTTGCTTGTGTTGTGATGGAGGACTTAGCCAGTCGAGGAATCGAACACGCGACGCTCGGGTGGGACGCAAACGCTATGCCCACTCAACCACTGACCAGACGAAGGTATTAAGTTTGCTTTCACTTCAATAAACTAACCAATCATGTTATATGAAAGTTTGTCAATTAATTAATCGAATAATTTTCACAAAATTTTAATTTCGAACGATCTTCATGCTTTAAAATATTTACAATTTTGGAGGCGAGTACGGGTACCACCGCCCAGGGAATCATTTATTGGATAGTCAACACCTCCGCCATACCCCAAGTGGTTCGCTGCGTTGGTGACGTAGCAGGAGTGCCCGGGTTCATGGGGTGAGGTTTGGCCGGATGAATGCGTCTGCCCACCAGCTGCATGGCAGGCCGGATCGGGAAAGAATGGTTGAGGGAGTCCCTTTGACTTCTCCAGCCGTATTCTCTCGGAGTATCACCTTGGACCGCAGTGAGAGGGACGGATTCGTACGCCGTCACTCCTGAATGTGTTAAAAATCTGCTTCTATCAAATAAAGTACAAGTTATAAGATTTTCCTTTTTTTAATTTAATTATCTCCCCTTCTATATAATAAAATACCATTATGCTTAAAAAGTATATAAATAAAATAATACAGACGAGATGAAATCTCGGTCTGAGACACCGTGCGCGAGTATACAAAAGTTAAGGGATAAGATATTATACTTTAATATGTCCACCAAGGATAAGATATAACATATTTTAGCTTAAAGGTTCTATAGGTAACCAAAGCCAATGACCGACCCCTTTTAATATATTTTTTACGAAAAGGTTGAATAGCTGTACTACGTGACCCAATTTATTTGTCGATTTGGGCCTTTTGTTGGGTGTTTATTGAACTTCAAGCTCAGGCTTTGCTGAAAAGCTTATGCCTACATTTTACTATGTGGTCTATTTTAAACCTTAAATTTCAAAAAACATATATTTTCGATAAAGTACGTGAGTATCAATAGTGCACCTTTGTGCTAGTTTCATCCTACAGAAAGAAAGGAGATGTATAGATCGACATTTTTTGCGTACTGTGAGATGTATTTATTTGTGTATAATTTTTCGCACCATTTAACTTTCCAGTCGAATAATTTTCCTTTCGAAGATAAGGAAAGCCTTGAAAAAACGTTATTTAGTTATAGAATTCAAGTATTTCACACAGATTTAAATAATGTGGATTCAACCAGCTGAAAACTAAGATTATCTATTATTAAAAATATATTATTATTCACGATGTCACGACGAAATTACACAGGTGTGAATTTCACTTACCAATATTTCACGTACCACTGCTTAAATTACACATCTTTTCTTAAATAGGTTCTTAGAGTGTTTGGGTTTTCCAAATAAATTTATAAAAGTCCATCCGCGCGTAACGTCAATAAAATGAATAAAATATACTATAACTATCGCGTATCAAGTTAAGAGGGCATTACCAGAGAAAACCAGAAATATGTCATTTTCAAATCAGATTTTAGACGTTTTGACTCTTTTCCACAAAAAATTATAAATGGATTTCGAAAGATTGTTCTTTTATCTAGCATTCGCATGTAATAAATTTTTTAATTTTTAGTATAATAAGGTTCCATAGGTCGTTGGCAGATTTGTTAAATTTTCAAAAAAGATTTTGTATTATACCACACCCATTTCAAATAATATAATCATGCAGTAAAATAAATCAATACATTATCTAGCAAACGCATGTTTTAGAATTTTAATTTTAGTTTCATTAAAATCATTTAAAAATATGTACGTACATGTGTTTCTTGACGAAAATTGGTCCATTTGTGTATTTATTTGCGCACTTACAAACTAATATATTTCAGATATTTTTAACATTCTTATTTCACTTAGATATTATTGAAAAATGATAAAAAATTATAATCAAAAATAATTACAAAAAGTGCATTATTTTAATAGTTTTATCATCACGCCTTTCAGCATTTTTGGATGAAGGTATAAATGAAAGCTAATTTGGATTGAAATAAATTCGATATTGAGTAAAAATTTTAAAAAGCTGGTACGGAGAATAATTAACCTTTCTCATTGTAACCGCCCTGCACGGTCGTAAGAACAACTTTCGATGAAATGTGGATTTTCGTCCGCTGACTGGTTAAACGCACTTAAACAATCGTTTACTTTAATCTAGATCTAGATCAAGCCAAATATATTCCGGCAAAAATTTTTCATTTAAGAACAATGGTATACGATAAAAATGAAACAAATGACTTATTAATTTAATAACACTTGGGATATAAAACATTTCCCTTGTGAATAGAGAGACCGCAAATTTTCACCATTGCCTTTTTAAATTATCACTTTGTCGCAGAAAAACGTTTTCAAATTGAATATAACACCTTCACTGCTTCACTCAAAGAGTTAATACAATTTGTTTTTATTTTCTTTGTAATACAAAATTCATAGCTTTTTATTTATATTAAAAACATTCCTACAGTTCATTAAAACGCAATAAAATCGCTAATTGAAACAGAACAATAAAGTTTTTCAATAATAGCAAAGACTTTGTTGCCACCGCTATTTTGAAAATATCAACGTGTATCAAAACCTAAGGCTTCTTCATCAGGATACAAAGTATATTGGTTTTGAAACTTATTAATTTTTTTTATTAAATAGTGGTGTAAACAATTTTTGTTCATTTATTTAATTAAGAACAATTAAGATTTAACATTAAACTATTGTAAAAATCTATATATATATAATATATATATATATATAAAATGAATCTCTGTTTTGCTTGGTCATGCCATAACTTCAGAACGACTTTAACTAATTCATTCATATTTTTTTTTAAGTTTTCTAATACGTTGTAGAAGGTTCTTACGGAAAGAAAAATTAAGAAAATTGCGCAGAAAATTGGTTAATTTCAGAAAATTTAACGTCGGAATTTTAACGTTTCAGAAAATTTCGCGCGTTTGTTGAAATTGAATTTAGCAGGCAGGTGCTTTTTTTTGTAACAAAGGAATTGTCTATGGATTTTTAAAATTTTAGATATTTTAAATAGGTACCTATGTTAGGTACCAGATTTGATTAATTGTTCTTATAATATACCAAAATGAATAGTTTTAATAAATGAAAAATGAAAATTTGAATAAAAAAATTGTAATAGATGGCACGCGAGTTCTTTGAAAACTTAATGTACTGGGACTGAATATATGGAACGCGGGAGGGGGGATGGCGGGTTGGTGGAGCGGGAAAGGGGAGAGGGCAGGCGGGGAAGGTGGAAGTGGAACGCGGGAGGCGAAGGTAATGCCGGAGGAGAACGGGGACGCACGGGAAAGGACATGCAGGAAGAAACCATTTATTTCTTTGAATATGGCAGCTAGTGATAATATAAATAAGTTATTATTTTAGTCTGAGGGAGCGGGAGGCGGAACGAGAAATAAAAGGCGTCAAGTCGAAGTGGTGAGTCAGTCGTTTATTGGGCTACGTAGCAGATGGTCGGTGAAGCGGTAACAAGATGTAATGCAGGGTGCCGTGATGAGATGCTGCAGGCGTGCGGTGTGATGGAGATGGTGCGGTGAAGGTCAGCGAGTTGCTCGACACCATGGCGGTGGAGATGACCTATCTTCCAGGCCGTTGCTCGACGCTTTGAATCGCGGAGATGAACGGTGAGTGGCTCGGTGAGCTGAGCCACCAGCAGGTAGTCCTGGCGAGGCGGAGCGTGTTCCATGGCAGCGAAGCACGGTAGGCTTCGGGGTGCCATGAAGTAGTGAGCTGATCCCTGGACTGAAGGTGACGCAAGCCTTGTAAGTCGCGGGATGTAGCTGAACTCAGGAGCTGAAGGCACGATGGGCCTTGTAGCTGAGACGTGGTGATGAACCTCGGGAAGCTGCCCTGGATGGTAGAGCACTGCAGGAGCACTTCTGCGGAGATCTGTTACGACGTGCTGTTGACCGACGGTTAGTGTGAGACTGACTGCAGCGGGCGAGCGATCGGCTGCTTATATAGCCGCGGCGAGTAATTTCCCACACGGTAGGTAATACGCGACCCTTCGACAGTTGACGAGAATGTTCCGCGCCGTACAGATATTGTACGGTGCTGTCTCGAGACCTTTCTAGGCGGTGGCGATATTATTATCGTCGGGCTGGCACGGCAGGCGAGAAAGTACATCGCGATCGGCATATGTAGGTACCTAGGCAAGAGCCGGCGCCGCGCGAATATTAGATGTTTCTCGTCTTTTGATGGCGAAGGATAATGCATCGCCACAAGTCTTTGAAAATATATCGTTTATTCCGAAATTGAAATATGAAATCGACAAAAATGATGTAGAAAAATCCGTCACTATATTATATGAGTGGATAGAGGCATTTCCCGGTTAAACGGGGATCATGGGTTCGATTTCCAGTTGCGACCGTTACCTTTTTATGTTATGTGCCTTGTTCTGTTTCATGTTTCGTTTGTTCGAATTTATTAACATTATCTTCTTTAATGATTAAATAATTATTTTTTTACTTTTCTTTCTGTCTCAATGAGTTAAAACACCCTCGGGTCGTACGAGACGACCGAAATATCTCAAGTCTCCATTTTACGCGCTTGAATTGAAACTCTCCATGAAAACCTCCGAACAACGGTCCCAACCGCATTCCAAATACACCCAACAATGGGCTGGAAAAAACACTAAGAATACGAAGGTAAAATTCAGTTCTGAAAACTTAAAAATACAACATTACAATTGAAAGAACGCGAATCGCCTTTTCACGGGTTCTCTTTACAATATTTAAAGGTCACTTTTCACCTTCCTAAAATTCCACGCATTACATGTAAAAAAATATTTGCCTCCATTTTTATTAATTTACTAGCGCTGACCCAAGATAAATCTTGGGATAGTCTGAATTCTTGGCAAATCAGTTCCAAATTTCAAAATGACACTTAAATTCAAAGCAAATACTAGTTCTAGAATTCATTGAACCAGAATTACAGACAGACACACAACTGAAAATAGTATTTTTAATAAGGTGTAGGTACATCTTTATAAATGTTTCGCTTTATATTATTAATCCGTTGAGGTTCTCGCGAAGTTCAGAAGATCAGATTCTTTAACGAGCTCCTAAAAAGTTCGTGTAACTCAAAATTAAATAATATCACGTAGATAGTATTTAGAATGTTTAGAAAATCTTTTAACGCGGCGATTATTCATTTAGGTGTAAAAGAATTTTGTTGAGAATATAGTTTACTTTGAGCTAATTTGCGCTAAAGGCAGGAATACATTTTTTTTATTATAATTTTTGACATTCTTTGTCTAGTTTAAAAACATTCGTTTCGTTGACAACCAATGAAAATATAGCGTATCCTTTGCTTATTGTAGTGTTCTGTTATTTGATAGACACACTAGCTGATTCTCCAACACACTTTGGATGGAGATTACTTCTTGGGAATAAATAGATTCTGGTTCGTTTATCAGGTTTTATTCAATACTTCGCATATTACAATATTGACCTCGTTAGTCGACCTAACTAGGAGTTGGCTAAATTGGTTCTAACGAGTGTTTACAGAAAACACCCACTCTCAGCCCCCCGACCCTCTATCGGACAACTTAGGTACTAAGCTACCTGCCATCTAGCGGAATCTACTGACAGTTCTAAACACCGCCATCTATGTCTAAAAACCGGAAGCTTTTTAGATACACAACACGTATGTAGTTGATTGGATCTATATTTTCTAGATAGATAAAGAGCTTTAAGAGGTGTAGGAACCAGAGAAGCAATATTGTCGCTACGAATACTACTTGAAAAAAGAATAAAAAGAAACCAAAACACATTCATCGCATTCATAGACCTGGAAAAGGCTTTCGATAAAGTAGAATGGAAAAGACTCTTCGAGATTCTGAAGAGAATTGATATCAAATATAGAGATAGACGAATAATCCAGGCGCTATACAAGAATGAGGCCGCTATAATTAGATGTGACAATGATACAAAAGAAGCCAGTATAAGACAAGGGGTGAGACAGGGATGCTCTCTCGTTCTTTTTAACGCTTATATACAAAGTGCGATTGACGACTTGAGAGAGAGAATGAGTCACAGAAAAGGTGTAAAGATACACGGGCAAAAGGTGGATATGATAAGGTTTGCTGACGATATTGCATTGGTTGCTGAAAGCGAAGAAGAACTGCAAGAGGCCTTAACAACCATGCAAAGCATTCTCCAAAATAACTATAACATGAAGATAAATAAAGACAAAACAAAGCTGCTGACTGTAGGCCGAACGCAACATCAGATGCGAATAGAGATGTCAGGAGTTCCACTAAAGAACGCCAAGGAGTTTGTCTATCTCGGGAGCAAAATAACATGGGACGGTCGGTCTAAGAGCGATGTTGACAGCCGTATACACCAGGCTAGGCTTGCTTTCAATAAAAGGTCGAAAATAATTGAATCAAATAATATAGACCTAAAGCTGAGAATACTCCTCATCAAGACCTATGTATGGAGTATCTTGATGTACGGCTGCGAAACATGGTGCCTATCCAAAAGAGATAAACGGAGACTAGAGGCTTTTGAGATGTGGTCCTATAGAAAACTATTAGGAATTTCCTGGAGAGACCACATTACAAATGAGGAGGTTCTCCAAAGAATCGAAGGAGGAAGGCACCTGCTCAGGACCTTGTCCGAAAGGCGTGCAAGATGGATTGGCCATGTAATACGACAAGAAGGCCTCTTGCATTCCATAATGGAGGGTATGACCGAGGGGACAAACTCTAGGGGACGCCCACGACGAGAGGTGGACGTGCGCTGCTTATCATATGCAGACCTCAAAAGAGCCGCACAAGACAGGGAAGAATGGAAGAGGAAACTAAAGAAAATTGCTGCAAACCAATCCCAGGATTGAAACCAGAGAGAGAGAAAGAGCTTTTGTAAATTTTATGATACCGTTCAAGACCTTACTTCGATTTCTAACAAACAAGATTTCTTGCTTTATTCTTAAGAATATTAGTATATTCTCTTTGAAGTACATCGTGGAAGATAGCCTTATACGTCTCCCTTACAGCGCGTCCATTGCGTAATGTAATATTCTTTAAATCAGTGGCTCACTAGCCCACAATAATGAGCGACTGTCTACTAGCGACTGTCTACTGAGGCTTCGTTAATAGATCTGAGCGGCCTGAGCGCTGCGGAACACGCCAGCTGTTCTCTTGTACTGTGTGCCCGCTCGTCAATCTCCGGAAACCCGAACCTTTCCGAGCGGCGCGGTGTGCGAATATACCTATATTCACATATACTACACGTAAGTACAGCAACTGTTTACAGCCATTTAGAACTAGGGAAATCTGACCTTTTCAAAAAGGAAGCACTAAACTGAATTTCATGTGTACGTGTGTAGATTGTGTATGAGCCTATTCAGTAACTTCTTTGGAGGTCAATTTATGCCCAGGTAGGTTTAGCGAACAAAATATATTTGTGTAAATTGAATCTGGTATGTTCACAGTAGGATATTCCGCAATTCCCAGCGGCGCGCGTGACAAGTGCCTCAGTAATCTGGATGAATATCAGTTATATTGCCGCTGCTCATTGGGATTTATTTGACCAAACATATATTGCGTGTATTATGACAGTAAAACTGTTAGGTTTTTCTTTATAAAATACTAGCTGACCTGGACACGCGTTGCTGTGGCTAATAAAACACAACGTCATCTACTGGATGGTTATCCAACCTTTATAACCACCGCCGTCTTTGAGTTTATCGCGAAGAGACAGACAGATGCCGCGGTGGACTTTAATTTATAATACGTAGAGATGGTGTGAAAGGTTATAATAATGTGCATGAAATGCTTGAGGTAACTAAGGGAACGTACCCATACTACGTGACCAATATTTTGCAATTTTTAACCCCCCCCCCCCCCCCCCGGTGACCAAAATCCTAAGCAAACTGCCGCTCATTTGTACCAAGCGTGACATTTTGAAGACCCCCCCCCCCCCCCGAAGAGGTCACGTAGTATGGGTACGTTCCCTAACGTATTTAAGTTAAGAGGAATATAAACGCTAGAAATATTTCGAATCTCATGCCTGCAAAATTTTTAAATCGAGCGTCTTTTTGCACGAAACTAGTTAGCGAAAAAGTGATTTTTATTTATTTTGTGCATAATTTTATAAGAACGAAAAAAAGTTAGAACATGGAAAACCTCAAAAATAGTCTTAGCCATAAAGGGGTATTTTTTAAAAATTATTTCTTGTATTACTTCATAGTTAAGTCATGAAAAAACATTTTTTTTTGTGGTTTACGCTTATATTTTTTGTTACGTAAATAATAATTTTATTGTAATTCCAATACATAGAAAAGCTAGTAAAAGCTTTGATTTATCCGTAGCATATTTTTTGATGTTCATACTGTAAGCCGATTCGTCGTAAAGATTAATCAAAATAGTATATAAATAGGATTTCACCTATATATTCATCTTAATAAGGATTAATACTGTATCCGTCTAAATAACTTTTCAATTTCAGCAATGTACGTGACCATTTTTTTAGAAGATAGATAGAGTAAGCTATCCGTAAAAATAGATATATGCCTTCACGGACTTTTTTATAGATCGATAAAAGAGGAATATCCCACCATGCATTGTTTCGTTATATCCCAAAGGGATTAGGCAGCATTTTCGATGAAAGCTACCTGGCGCGGCGGCTTCACTTTTTGACACTTCTAACAATTATCGTTATGTTTCAACCAATTAACACAAATCCTTGACAAATTACATACCTAAACCTTCCTCACAAAACGCTCTATCTATTGGTGAAAACCGTATGAAAATCCCTTCAGTAGTTTTAGAGTTTATCGCGAACAGACAGACAGACGGACGACGCGAAAAGATGTAGAGAAATGCATAAATGATTATTTGTCTAGTTAAACTGACATGGGAGACAGGATTTTTAATTATGTGTAAATATACAGGCGCATCCTGGAAAAAAACTGGACAGAGAACAACAATTGCTCTAGATTAGGAATATCAAGCAGAAGGAGAAAATTGGTGAAAAACGTAGTAGAGGAATTCTTGTAGGTATATATTTGTCACTCCCGGTGAACTATATTGAGGAGTTTTCTTATTTAAGTACTTATAACAATCAGAAATAAAATTCCAGGGCACCCTAAGCATCTGTTTGTTATGCACCTTTACATAGTACCTATCTTCGTTGATAATCTTAATTAACAAAGACGTAAAATATAGCCAATTAAATCATAATTTCTTTTAAATGTCTTTTAGTTGCATTGGAAAAAAATGTTATCATACTGGTTAAGAACGAGAAAAAAGGATTACAAAAGAGTGTAAAAGGTTGTTCAATGCCTCTTCCTTACCACCCACTCTGAATAAAACGTTGTTTTAATTACAGTATTTTCACTTTGATTCGGTAACGGTATTTAGTAAAAATATTTTCATTAAGTCATTAAACAGACATTAATTAATAAATGTAAATAGACGTAAATTATTGCCACTGTAATAACGACAACGTTTAGTACGGGTACCGCCGCCCCGGGAACCATTTATTGGATAACCAACATTTTTACCACAGGTCACCCCAAGTGGTTAGCGGGGGTGCCCGGGTTCATAGGAGTGAATTTTTTCCGTGTTTTGGCAACGGATGTGTCTGTCCACCAACTGCGTGGCGGGCCGAATCGGAAAAGACTGTTTGGGCTAGACGTTTTAGAGCGGTACTCTCTCAAAACATCGGAGGGATGGATTCATTCGCCCGTAACTCCTGGATACACTAACCCCCAGATTCCTACCCACCCCTCACACCCTTTTCGTTCCCAGAACTTCATCTCCTTCCTTTCCTAAAAAGACCCTCCACACAGCAACCTCAAAGATGACATTTGTCCTGAGGGGAATTATTTTCCTCCGGGCCTGAGCTAAAGTAAAAAAAAAAAAAAACTAAAAACTTAGGTGTAAAATGACTATAGACGTGACTCGGTAATATAATTATAAACCCTCAACTGCTTAAGGGCCCGCAAACCCGGATTTGTACCGATTTATTACATATTTCCCTTAAACACGGTAAGTTATAAAGCTCTTAAAAAAATTTATGTTTTTCTTGAAGATAATATCTAGACTTTGCCCGCGCCGAAACCCAAATTATATAAAATTCCCTCGATAGAAAAAAATCGCAAAGTACCTATGCTACAAAAATTATTATTAACACGTTTGTTTCAGTTATTTTACAAGTTATATGTATGAAAAAATTCACAGTGTTTTTTAAATGCTGTTTAAGACAATGCCCGCGAGATTTTTGCTTGATTTTAAACGAGTCGTGTTTTATTAAACATTTTCGCAATTTTCGCATCGATTTTGTCGCCGTAAATGTTAGCACTCTCCTCTAACATTCGTTATTTCGTATCTCTCCATCTTCTTCTTTTCGGGCCCGGTTGCAGAGCCTTAAAATCAATTGAAATACGTGTGCTAAAATTACTCTTATATACTAAAAATTTCTTAACCCACCACCCCTGACAAGTTTGACCTCCGTTGAACTTCAATATTGTGGCATGGAGTTTAGTCCAAACTCTAACGCCTTCTGTTGAACTCGCTGCATCGTCAGCGGTCTTTGGGAATTTCTCTATCCGTGTGATAGCCGTGGGTTGATAAACCTGGTAAATTCGGTGACCAGCCAACTCAGAATGAAACCAACTCAGAACCACCTCATACAGGTTCATAAGAGTGATGATAAAAAAATATAAAAAAATTGGTTAAATAGTTGAAGTTAGGTTATGGAACGTACCCATACTACGTGACCAACTTTTTGCAATTTTTAACCCCCCCCCCCCCCCCCCGGTGACCAAAATCCTAAGCAATCCGCCGCTCATTTGTATGGAGCGTGACATTTTGAAGACCCCCCCCCCCCCCTAAACGTGTCACGTAGTATGGGTACGTTCCCTTAGGGTTACCGGCTGTTTTAAAACTATTTTTTCATAGCTTTTTATTACCTTTCTGAGGTGGTTCTGAATTGGTTTCATTCTGAGTTGGTTTATGGAACCGTTAATTATATATACCAACATATTAGTAGACATTGGCTTCTTGAGTTCGATGAATGATAGATGTCGCAATAGTGCGTGTTGACCGTCTCAGTTGAAGAAAGTAAGTAGAAAACCTAATCACATAGGCTCGCACCCGCTGCAAAAATAATCATTCAAGTTAAAATAGCCTTGCGATAGTACGCCACTGTATCCCATCAATTTATTATGGTGGTGCATTGTTCTGTCAAGTAAACACCGCAGGGGTTTGGTCCCTTCAACGTGACGAGAAAATATACACTTTACTTAGCTGTGAAAATAGAATTCCTCATCCAGTGTCGACTCCGTGGCTTCACCTCAATATCCCTATAATAGATTTCTCTATATCTCTTTAAGGATCGCTGGAAACCCCATCGCTGAAAGAAACTCTAGCTTATTTTTATGTATTCACCTCACAACTCAGGAGATTGGACGTTTTCTCAGGATTAGTTTTGACTTCAAAGAATTGATATAAAAATAGTGAAGTTTGATATCTATTTTATAAGAATAACCAGCTCATTTCTCCTGCTTCCCGAGCATTTCTATATAAATACATAAAGTCATAATATTCGCTTTCCTCCTCTCACAGAAAAAGTTCCATTATTGTACGTACATATTTGACGGCGTACATTATTTGACAGCCTCCGTGATTAAGTGATTACGATGAGTGGCTACGAATCCGAAGGTCGCCGGTTCAGATACCGGCGACTCAAGTTAATTTTAGTTAGTTTTAAATTAATTTGTGTTATATCATTGAAGACGAAGATAACAATAATAATCTAAACGAAAATATGAAAGAAAACAAGACACATGTGGACATTTAATTGGAAATGAAATATAAAACGAATAGTACCTAATCAATCCACGCAAATTAACGTTTTTTTTCTATCCCCCTTTGAATTTACTATGACGTGTATGGAAATTTAAGTCTACACGATAATACGAGTTATGTACGTAAATACGATACCGCTGGTCTATTCATACCAATATGATGTTTCGAGAAGCTACCTGTTGCTAATTTTGACATTTTATCGGTCGCGAGAACGCTTTGAAAGTTTCTAAAATTGCGTATTATGTGACGTAGTTTGAACTTTTTAACCCGTTTTCATATTTATGATATGATAATATCACGTTCAATTCGTCAATTGAATTTATACTTTCAAAATAGGGTTTTTGGAAAGGGTCAGTATTCCATTACCTCTCTATAAGGAGCCTTCCTGCCTATAAGGTAGGTAATATTTATCTTAAACAATTTGGAAATATATTTGATATATTTATTCATAAATGTCAAGGCTGTTTACCAACTATTTTAACAATATAACCTTCTCATCTGCCCTGATGATGGACACTGCAACGCTGTCCGAAACGTTGGCTAAAGAAGGAGGTAGCGTAACACGGCACAATACCCCAAAAACTAATAACAAATATAACCTTCTCATTTGAAAAATTCCATTCTCGTGTTTAAGGTGGGTAGTGGTGCCATTACGGTTTTATTTTAAGTGTATAATATAATAGAATATGATAATTATATTCCGTTTTTGTTAATTATTTTGTGGAAAAATAAAGCAGAGACCGCCACGCTTTTCGCCCCCTATGTGCATAGCACAAATTGCACGAAATTCCAAGTACCCTCACTTTAAAAGCATTTTAAAACTTGCTTATTTTTAGCATTCCCTTATGCGTGACAAAATACTTGCGTATTTCAAAGTAACCACTTATGCTATGATCTTTTGAACAAGTTTTTAATTTACAATATAAAACACATATAAATTTGTTGTAGACCACTTTTATTTTATACACACTCTACCGGTTTCGGAAGCACGCTTCCTTCGTTAGGAGAATATTATAACTAAACTATGATACAGAATGTTGACAGATATACAAATCAGGTGTTTGAGTGAGAGGTAGGCAAAGGGGTGGGGGTAATTAGGGGATTTCCGGAAAGAACAGAGCGGTTAATTGGAAAAATATTTAGATTTTTTTTTTTTTTTTTGTCAACATTCTGTATCATAGTTTAGTTATAATATTCTCCTGACGAAGGAAGCGTGCTTCCGAAACCGGTAGAGTGTGTATAAAATAAAAGTGGTCTACAACAAATTTATATGTGTTTTATATTGTAAATTATGGCGAGCCACAAAGTTAATGCTTTTTACAAATACGTAAGTTTTTAATTTTTTAAACACTCAGTTAGTAATTCGATACCAACACTCAAACTCTTTGTTTGAGTAATCAAATAGTATTTCAATAATAACGAAAACAACCTTTGTACAAATACCAAACTTGTTGAATTCCAAAATTCTGTTCAATTTAATTTTATACACTAATAACATGTTCTCGAATAAATACGAATGTTCTCGAATAAATACCAATTCACATTAAACATGCGTCATAATATTTTCCGACCATGTCGGGAACATTTATTACCAGATGTTTATCCATGTCGATTTTGATATTTGTAGATTAAGTTTCAGAGTATTTTAATAGATAAAGCTCTAAAATTAACTGTAATAGTTTTTATAGCGCCGTTTCATAAAAAGTGAGTGGTGCAAATTATTTTCAAATCAACCTAAATAATGACATATGTATCTTAGCAATGTGCCATTCTCCATCGTCTTACAATATTCCACCTTTCTTAAAATCGGTCGAAAACTATTTGACTAATTTACGTAATATTAAAAATTGTATTATTTCTGGTGACTTCAACATAAATCTTCTGCCCACAAATGACCACCCTCAATGCCAAGAATAACTAAATTTGTATTCCAATGCATTGACCACCTTATGGCCAAATCAAACCACCCAATAGCAGGTATTTAATACGAATACTACGAATACGAATATGAATTCGAATCTGCTACGAGTATTGATCACTACCATTCTTGTCTTAGATACAGTCATATATTCAGAAAGTCAAACATTAAAATACAACTAACATTAAAAAAATTATTTATGGTGGAATTCTTCTCTCTCTGGGTGGTAAACCTTGGTCAGAATTATTTGACATTACAAATCCAGAAGACACCTGGACGTACGAGTACTTTATTAATTTTAGACTATGCTTGACCAACAAACAAATATAATTGTAAACAAAACCTTAACAACATCTTACCAATGAAGCCATGGATTAACCACACTATTATGTCTACCCGTAAACGTAACAAGCTCCACAAAAAGTTTTCAACAATCGTTTTTTTTATTAAAGATATAGAAACATAATTATGAACCCGAATAATAAGAAAGGCTAAAGAGACGTACTACAAACAGAAAATAGAAAGCTGTAATAATAATCCTAAATAAATTAAAAAAACACTTAAAGAAACCACCTGCTCTCCACCCAATCGTATAAATTACTTAAAACAATTCAATATAAATGATAAAATTATTACTTTTTCTAGAAATCCCAATATTATTGTAAATCGTACAAATACATAAATACTTCTCAAAAATTGATGAGGAACTCGCAAAAATATCGATGTAAGTTCTACCATTTCCAACACACTAGACTGTAGGTAATACAAAATGGCACAGTAACTTGCATTTTAGTATAAAACAAATTTCGACTGAAGATACTAGAACAATAATGAACTCATTAAAGAACTCATTTACAGCTGTCTTGGACGACATTAAAATTAAAGATATTAAAATGCTTAAATTGTCAGGCAAAAGGAATTTTACTGACTAGGTATTTCAATATAAAATTATGCATTTGATAGCCCAGAATTGCTTGCATTGACAAGATTTCAGATTCCACAACGTAATACCAGCAATCGGGATTTATTTCAGTGCAGAAATTCTGGGACTGTAATAATATATTCCTATCTGCCCAGAATACTAATGGAGGGAAATAATTATACCGAGTCCTTGAACATTTTCAATTTATCACTAAATAAATACAAAATGTTGTAATAGAGGCAGTTCAGTTAGGTTAGGTTAGGTTAGGTTGTAATAACTATGTACAAGTATTAACTTTGCATAAATGCTATTCATAAAAAATAATCTAAAAGCCCCTAAAAGGGCATTAATAAAAAAAACTGCTTATGTTATAAACTGCGCCTGCTCTCAACACAAGAGTTCCTAGTGAGATAGGAACAGATCATCACCATATAATGATAAAGCCCAATATCTCCAAAAACTGTTCGTTTTGGCATGCTGAAATTTGCACAGATTTTTTTGGCTGGATTTTACAAATGATGGCAAATATTTTAGCCCCCAACGTATTTTTTATAATGAAATATTCATACGCTGTCAAGACATGTTGCCATACTTTTTGTCACATATTTTTGAAATGTTGTTCATTTAAACAAAACATGTTAAAATAGGAAGGTTAATTGCATACGTTAGACAACTTTTGTCTTTCTTGTATGCCATTTTTTAACAACTTTTCAAGAAATATAAAAAAGAGATACTAATCATAAATAAATTATTAATCGACGAATTAAATTTCCGGATAGTAAAGCTAGTTATTCGTATAAAAAAGATAACCTTCTCAGCAAATTTTATTTATATTCTTGAAATATGTAGAACTATGGAAGTTGGAAACATCCAGCAATATCTTCGAAACATCCCTTGAACACTGTGAAACTAAATATACGTGACACCATATTGTTCTTTCCCGCTTCAAGGAAAAATTAAATATTTTTATTATTCCTTCAGTAATATGAGTATGAACAAATATTTTTTATGACAGAAAAATGTCACATTACTTGAATGTTGAAAAACCATCATACAAAATCTAAACTTTGGCAATGGCACACATAAAAAAATCAACATCTAATGACTAAAGATGTATGATGAAATGCCTGAATGTATGAAGAATGAAGAAGGAATGAATGTATTTTTTAAAAAATGTTATGCCTACTGTAAAAATATTTAAATTTATCAAATGAAATGTTACATTGTGCTAGTTTATATTCATGAAGGATAAACTAATTCAATAAATAATAAAAAAAATGGCTATAATCTGCTCCACAACACAGCAGATGAGAATAGTGAGGTACTTTCAACTTTTCCAACCTTCATCTTTCTCATCTCCTTCTCCTGTCCACTACCTTCAGCCTCAAATAACCTAATTGGGGATGCTATTATAGTCCGACTGGCTTCGAAATGCTGGGACATTTTGGGCTTGTATCACATTTTACAGTTTCGATATTTATAGATACCTATTTCGTCGTTTTTCATCAAAATTCAAAATAACTCGGATAAAATTTAACATTCAGGAAAAATGACATTTGATATGCGTAACTAGAACTCTGGAATCTGAAACTGAATGTCTCAATTATATTCGTGGAATTTCGAAGCCTAGGATAAATTTACATATTTGTAGAAATATTATGTTAATTTGAATAAACTGACGTATTATTATTACTACTAGGGAGAATCACGGAAAGCGTATTCATATTAAGTTTGAATAATAAATTAAATTATTCTTGTACAAGCAGTCGCTAAAAATCGGTTGGAATTCGTCCTCAGTCGTTGAGCTCTGATGCATGAATTTGCATTTTTTTCTAGTCATCATCATCATCACTATTGGCTCTACAACCCCTGGTGGGTCTTGTCCTCCTCAAGAGTCTTCCTCCACTCATCTCGGTTTTGTTCCAGCTCTCTCCAGTTTGGAAGCTCCAAGATAGATATGTCTTTGAGAACGTTGTCGCTCCATCTTAGTCTTGGTCTTCCCAGGCTCCTTCGCCTTATAGGTCTTGAGTTCAGCAGGGACTTGGGTGCTTGGTGCTCGGTCATTCTCTCCACATGACCCAGCCACCGAAGTCTTCCCAATTTTATAAATTTTGCGACGTTTAGCTCCTTAAACAAAGTATATAGAGCTCATTGTTATAACGTCTGCGCCAAAATCCATTTTCTAGAACCGGTCCGAAGATGCGCCTCAAAATTTTTCTTTCAAAAACGTCCAGTGCTCGCTCATTCCTCTTAGTTAGTATTTTTTCTAATCATCATTATACATTTACTCATAGTCATTTGACAATATCCATGTTTGTTTCAAAATTGACTCAATTGATCATTTTATTTAAAGAATGAATAAGAATAAACAATGTTTTGAATAGGTCCCAGATAAACCAATTAATTTGACCTGCTGTTCAGAAAAATATTTTTGGTAATGCTCAGTCATTTGGGTCCCACCCAGGCGTCGTGTATTCAATTCCTCGGCTGGCTAAGTCCTCCATCATGACACAACAGGGTGCTTACAGATCATTCGTAACCAGGGATTGTTTGTCTTTCTTTTAAAAAAATATATGTCAATTTTTTGGAAGTAAGGAAAAATTAGTTTTCTACGGATTTACAGATAGACCCACAACATACTTATACGAGTTTTTTTTAGATAGCTTTTATTTAAATTCATTTTCAAACTCCAAAAAATTGATTAATATAAATATTACATTTCGACCCTTTGGAATAACAAGGTACAATCTATCGTTCCATATATGATAATAGATATTAGAAAATGAGCTCTAAAGTTGCTTAAGATCCCGTTACTACGACAGACGAACCCTTGTTATTCCAAAGGGTCGATTTATGTTCATACAAAATTCAATTAATTGATTGCATGTGAACTTGAAGCATTTTAGAAAACATTTAGTAGATTAAGAAATAAAAATCTTAACTTAGACAATTTTTTAAAAGTCGGTACGCGTTAGCCCAGTCATTAATTCAGTGTAAAGTTGTTGGATGGGGAGTTGCAAAAAATGTTAGTCATGTAAAGTTGGTACAAAGACTAATTATTCATATTTATTACTATTATTACTCTCGTTCTGAAAATATCTACATTCTCATCAGGAGCGTCGTTCAAAATTATTCAAGTTTCAAAAATTTAAGACATTTGTTAAAAAGACGGAATATTGATATACAGGATGGACCTAAACTATGTTCGCGGTTTGTTTCGTTATTTTTTGAACAATGCGTAGGGCGAGCGCGATTCGGGGGGTATCGTTAGACGCGTTATTTCGTGGAAATTTTAGTCGCCTTGGAGCCGTTCACGGGAGAGCAGCGCGCATTTTATGTTCGTGCATATTACATAAACAATTATTCCGTAACGATTTCAAGACGAATGTACCGTGCTCATTTCGGTTTACGAGACATTGATCAAGCATCGAGAGCAAAATCTATTCGGAAATGGATCAAAATGATTGACACCGCCGGCTCAACAGTAAGAAACAAGTACAGAAGGCCGCCCGAAGTCAGTGAGGATACCAGAAGTTATTCAGCGTGTTAGTGAATCAGTGAGGGAAAATCCACAACAAACTACTCGCAAGAGAAGCCAAGCCTTATCCATCAAGAGGACCACTTTACAAAGAATTTTACGCCACGATTTACATCTAAAAGCTTATTAAATTCAGCCGACGCAAGATTTGAAGCCGAATGACACCGATCTTCGACTTAATGTTGCCAATGTGATGCTGGAACGTTTTGACAATTTTTTCAACAAAATGTTCAGCGATGAGGCCAATTTCCATATCAATGGCCATGTTATTAAACAAAATTGCCGGTATTGGTCTGAGAATAGAAGAAAAAGAAGAAGACCCCCGACAGAAGCATCAACGTCCCTTGCATAGCCCGAAGGTCGTTGTGTGGGCTGCAATATCAGCTAGGGGTATCATTGGCCAATATTTCTTTGAAAACGAAAGGAGAATTGCTATGAAATATGCTGTGAAATCTAAGAATTACTGTCAGATGCTTCAGGAGTTCTTGGTCCCAGCTCTTCAAGATTTTCAAGGCCACAATTCCAGGAGCTGGTTTCAGCAGGACGGCGCCACCTGTCACACTGCTAAACTGTCCATGGACTGTTTGAAGGAGATGTTCCCCAGAAAACTCATTTCACGAGGAGACGTTGAGTGCCCCCCACGGAGACCAGATCTCAGCCCGTGCGGTTATTTTTTGTGGGGATACTTAAAATCAAGAGTCTATGAAGACAATCCGACAACAATAAATCAGTTAAAACAAAACATTGTAAGGGAAATTAACGCCATCCCACGGACAACTTGTCAACGTGTTTTTTGATAATTTTCGAATCCGCCTTAGACAATGTCAACAGGCTGATAGAGCTCACTTTGACAATATAATTTTTAAAACTTAATGTCATTAAAATTTCCATTTATTGTAATTTTTGAAAATATTAATAAAACATGTCTAAGTTTTACCATTATTTATTTATTGTTAATTGAAACTGGGTATACAGTTAAGGGCCACCCTGTACTAAAACAATTTTAAAAAAATTTCCACTTAATTTAATTCTGACAGCTACTGGTTTCGGCCTGGTAAGAAAATCTTCAGACTGGTACAATTATTCCTGAGACTAAGATTTACACACTTAACATTCGGAGAAGGTGGAGTTAACAGGGGAGGGTGATATAATATCAAAAATCATTTACCAGAATAAAAATCATTTACTAGAATAAAAATCATTTACCAGAATAAAAAATCATTTACCAGAATAAAAATCATTTACTGGAATAAAAATCATTTACCAGAATAAAAATCAAAATTCAGCATGAAGGCATATGAGTACTTTAATCAGTGATTCCTGACATTGTTCGGAGCAAAAATATACCTAAATGAAATTTTCTGCAAAAACAATAAAAAAGTAGGTGTTGGACAGTTGGGGGCGGGATAAGAGATTGAGTGGTTACTCGGCGTTTTCTCAGCATAATGACAACATGCAAAATAATTTTTTTGAAGACAAATAGTCACCGGAGACCAAAATTCTGCCATTTCTTACTCCAAATAATGTCGGTAATCACTGTTTAAAGTAAGTCAAGTACGTCCTATCCGTCCTATATGTACGTTTATCACCCGGTATAATATCAAAACTCATTTACATTTATAAAACAAAAACTGAAGTCGTCGTAATGCATCAATTTATAAAATCAAAACTTATTTTCCACTTTGAAACAAAAACTAAATTCATCCTTAACGCAAAAATATATAAAATCAAAACTCATTTACCACATCAAAACACAAACTAAATTAATCGCTATAAATACATAACATAATAATGACAAATGAACTTTAATTATATTTATGAAGAGATAAAGTATTTTTACAGTCTTCCCGTAATAAAAAAGTAATGATGTTATTCAATAAAAAGTCTTTAAAAAAAACAGATCATCCTCATCTATAATATAAAAATGAATCGCTGAATGTGTTGCTAAGAGCATAACTTTCGAACGACTGCACCAAATTGGATAATTCTTTTTTTTGTGTGTTCGTTATTGTCAGGACAAGGTTTTTATAAAACTTCCGGTGATCTCTGGCATTATGAAATTTGTATAAAAAAATTGCTATTGGTGGCACGCGAGGTTTGAAAACTGAATGTATGAAAAGCGGGAGGGAGGGATGGGGAGGGGAACCTGGGAGGGGTGAGGGGGTCCTGGGAGGGGGAAGGGGAACTCGGGAGGGGGGTTCGCGGGACGGGGGAAGGGGGGGGGGAATGGATAGGGGAGAGGGGAGAGGGAAGGTGGAGGTGACGGAGTGGGAACGCGAGAGGGGAAGAGGACGCAGGATAAGAAGGGGAGGCGGAAGAGGAACGGGACGAATGGGAAAGGACACTCAGGGAGAAACAATTTCTTTATTAAATGGCATAGCAACACATGCCGGGACCAGCTAGTTATCAATAAAAAGCAATTTCTTCATCAATTCAAGCGGTATTTATATTTTTTAATATTCCTTGATCTTTTGACATTCTATAATACTCTAACACCAAACTCAAGAGTTGGTTTTCTTCATTGGTGTGGAAAAACTTAAAAGTATATAGTTCACTATTTTGTGATGCCATTTTATTATGTTTGTTATTGTAACAATATTTTAATTAAAACTATATACACTCGTATACATTGCTGCTTTGAGAAATCGAGATAGCGTTGTTTACACAAGTTGTTTAATAGTTGCAAAATAAATACTAATTCAGCGTTGATATAAACAAACAACATAAAGCAATTAGCAGTCTTAAGTCAAGAAAAGCTCCAGTTTCGTATAAAAGTTTAACTTGATTTATTCCTCCGACTGGTAGAATTGATGAAACAAGTTTTGGATCCGAAACGTGAGTTTTAAATACTTTACTGTGGAAAAAGATGGGAGATATGTTTTGTGGACTGAAGTCTAACTGAAAGGCGTAGATTTTATTGTTTGAGGAGGTTTGAGCAGTTATTTAGAATATTATGTGCCCAAGATTAATCCTAATAAATTTAAATAAAAGAAATACACAATGCCATTATTTTCTGGTAAATATAGATAGGAACTTTATCTCTTGTCTGAATACTTGACACGTCTGCGTCAGTTGCAATTGTGTAAATGATAATCAAAAGAATTTTATTTTAAAGTACGGTGGAATCCATTTATAATGACATCGAAGGGAAATGACAAACACGTCATACTAAGCCGACGTCATACAAAACATTTTGTAGAAAATAAACAATCTCCTGTTTTTGTTAGGTATATGTGTATTTATTTTAATAGAGAGAAACACGGCATATTAAGACTCGTGACGTACCACGCACGCGCCGAACGTCGCGTCGTCGGGCGTCACGTAACCCTCCCGAACACTGCCAAAGGTGTTGGAATCATGTTGGTCACTATAACCGACATAATTTTCCATGAAATTAGGACATAATTTATTATAAATGGGTCATAATAAGCGACATGTCACTATAAGCAAAGTCATTATGTGCGACTTTGTTGTAAAGAATTTTATATGAAAACCAAACTTCGTTGTGTAATTACTTCATATTAAGCGGTTGGTCGATTCGAAACGGATTCTACTGTATTGAATTATAAATCTCTACTATTTCGTTTATCTGGATTCTTTACAGAATTGGTTCCATTCTCAAAGCGCCCTTGAGGTCATTTTCTCACGACAAGGGCGCTATAAAAATCATCCAACTATTATTATTTTTATTTTCGAAACGATGGCGATTAAATTCAAAGTAAATCCGAGTTCATTGACCACGGCTACGCAGATATACCGACCACTACCAAAATTACTATTTTTGATTAGAATTAAATCGAAGACAGATTATAAAAGAGAGACTATTTGAAGAACCTGTCTTCTTTATGATGAAAAACTATGGCAAGCAAGACTTTAAACACCCGAGTGGATGAAAGTAAAAGTCGGGGATGTCTCAGTAAGACATGACATAATTAACAGTATGAAATACTTGAATTATGTCATGGCAGGCGTTGTAAAAACAGAAGCGCATTTTTGATTCAACGAATAATAATGAATGATGCCGGCAGTATACATACAGTTGTCCAGTATTCCACCAAGAGTCAGTAAATTATGAATATTGAGAGAAAGTTTGTGTAAAATAGAGTCTTTAAAAGGATACTGCAAAGTATTGCACGCGAGAAGTGCAAAAAGTGGCTATTCAAAGAGATGAAATGCAAAAAAAACTTCACGAAGAATAATTATTACGTTCTGAGAGAAGAAATCCCACGCTGAATTTTTATGTTAGATAAAGCAGTACACAATTTTTCTTATTTTATCATTTATGGAAATAGGTATGCAAGATAAAAGTTTTCAGGTTATTTATAGCACAATTTCTCTTGCAACGCTACGCTGTGCTAAAACATCTGTTCTTTGTTTATATGAACGCGTCTTTTTAAAAAAAAAATTATTCCAGTATAAAAGAAAATTACATTTTCACTCATTAAACTAGAAATAATTAAACATTTTAAACTAAACTAAATACAACAATACAGCGCTATTCTATGGCATTACTTTGTTTATCAAGAATAAACATTAATATTTTTTTTTCATTCACCCAGCTTTTTTCGTTTTTATTGTCGTTTGGGATCCAATTATATAGTTGTTCCCCTCGTAACTAATGGATTGTTTACCATAGTTAGTATATATGGTGTTAAGTATTAAGTATTTGTGTACTTGGGACGTTTTAATGAATTCTGTGTTTGTATGTACGAGATTATTGTTTATTTTTTAAATAAGGAGACATTTATTGTATTCATATAGTTTTCTTAATTGACTACCATAACACGGGCATTAGCCCAGCATGGTGGTCGAAAATTCCACTAATGAATGAAACCGTAATAATTCATTTATGTATGTTTCACATGCATTTTCCCAGATTTCAAATAAATAATTTAAATGTGGGTGTACGAGACTGTAATATAAACATTTTTTTAATTTTATTTGGCAATAGATAATATGATAGCCGGCTATATACGCTAATTAAGGGGATGATTTTGTCTTTAATACCTTGTATATAATTGTTGTTTTTATTTGTTGCTCTGCCGTGTGGTATCTTGAACAAGTCGTTGTGACAACTACGGTTGTAGTTTTCAGGTACGTAATAACCATCGAATTCCCAGAGCTCTCATTTGCTATCATGCACTAAATTATAACTAAGTATTGCGAGAAGTACACAGGGTCTGCTTTCTGGGCTAAATAGAATATCAGCAATATGTCTGTCTGACATTCATGGCACAACTTAATCTGTTTTCACTTGAGTTATACGAGTACAACCTCTGACCCTCTTACCCTAGTACCCTAGGTCCTAGGAGAATGAGGTCGTGTTCACAAACTTCCTACGCTAAATCCACGTATAATATTAATAAACTTAGTTAAGATAGTCGGTTGGGTGAAGTGTGGAGTTAACCCGCTGACTTTGTTGGTGAACCTTTTCAGGTAGTTCCACTTTCAGGATCTATTTTACCTTGGAGATTGCTTAAAGTCTATATTTTTTTAAATCTTTATTCTTAAAACAAGTTTTGTTTATTTCCACGTTTTTCGACTATCACAGTAGGCACATGCCCGTATTATGGTAGTCGAAATTTGTATACATAAATATATATATATGTAATAATGAAGAAGTTGAGTCAATTTTTTTTATCAATGTTCACATTCAAATTTAAATACTAGTTTTTTTTGTTTTAAAGTTCGTTTTCTTAATTAAATTAAATCTCCAAGTTTAAATTTTATTAAGCCCGCCAACAGATCGGCATACAAACCGGCGTACAGATGACGTCAGAATTCTTTCGACCAATCATGAAGCGTTTTTAGTTTACAGCTTTTTAATCATTTTTTTAAGAACGTTTAATTAATTCTAAGAATGAAGAAATGTAGAAATATATGTATGTATTTAGAATCGATATTTCTTGATCTACTTGAACATTTTTTTTTAAGTCAAAATATTTTTCACTCAACTTCCCTATTGTTAGTTTGATAAACATATTGTTTTGTTAAGTACAATGTTTTTGTATAACAAGGAATTCTTTAATTGGTTCCTCAGTAGTATTGGATACTCGTAACACAAGCACAAATCAACCTTTGTGGAGACTGTTGATATCGCTTAAATAAAATAAATAATAATAGGTAAATAAATAAGTGTTCACTTGTTTATGATAATGTTCATTATCCCCACAAGTAAAATATTAATTAAATATAAATTAAACAATTCAACTTTGTTTGAACCCTTATAAAATGAGTAAATCCGACCGGTTTCAGAACAAACGTTCCCTCTTCAGGGCAAGCGTATACTAATTTGACAGTTTCGAAATATAGATGGGAACAATGTTTTATTATGGTAAGGGTGGAGCCGTTGCTAGTTATTATTGAACAGTGGGTGGGTAGGTATTAATGTAGAGTGGGTGAAATAAATTATTGTAAATTATTAATTAATTAGCAAAAGATTTTTTTAGAATTTTAATGAAAGAAAAAACAATAATACAGCAAATTAACTTATTTTAATGATGTTGGACGTTCTTTAACATAGTTCCTTCCCTTTATAAATCACCAATTTTGAAGCCTTAGGATATTAATATTATCAGTTTTCGATTTCCTGGTATCTGTACTCTGGCGAGTTGAGCATTTCGGAGGCAATATTTAAGAGAACTGCCGCTATGTGAACGATTGTTTTCGATGGAGGAATTATGCATATTTAATATGGTGTGATTTTTTTTTTCATCAAATCCTTTTTCCATATGTAGGTATTTGAGAACTGTCTTATGTATAATTGTCAGATGTCATATTTTGATTTTTTTAAAGAGGTTCTGATGGGTGTAATGGGTTACATTTGAATAATATCCTTAGCAATAGTTTTATTTTTAACTAAGACAATGGAATGAAGAATTGATATTGCATAATCTCCCCATCCCACAATACCATATGTAGCAATTGATTGAAAAGGTGCAACGAAAACACATCTTAGTGTTTGTAGGTTAAGGACAGAACTGAGAGAGTAGAAAAAGTAACATAATTTGCGAAGCCTTTTTGTCGTACAATTCGCCTACAATAACCCCTGAGTACTTGATTTCATTTCATATTGAACACGGCTAGCATAACCAAAAATTATCGATGAATTAAACATTCCTAGCCGTTCCAGCGACATACAAAAACTAATCTAGACAGCTTAGTTCGGTGAATCGATTCTGCTTTATTGACTGCAACATATTTGAGAGATGAAAATTGAAAGATTGTCCACATATTTTATTCCGCTTCGAAAAATAAGCCAATCGTGACAAAGACTGTCATCCTGAAACAGGTTATCACATTCCATGTAAGAAAGATCTTTGGGAGGCGGGTATGGGTACCGCCGCCCCCGGGAACCATTTATTGGATAACCAACACCCTGCCATAGGTCACCCCAAGTAATTCGCTGTTTGGTTTGTTTGGTTTGTTTGAGTTTTTCACCCCCCCCCCCCCCCCCCCGAAGTTTGTTTAGATCTTTACGGCCAATTCGTTTGTTCACCAACTACTTGTGACGGGCCGAATCGAAGGAGATGGTTGAGGGACACCTAACCTCTCCAACTCTCCAGCCGGTCTCTCTCGACCCATCGCCTCGCACCGCAGTTGGAGGGATAGATTCATACATCTGTCACCCCTAAACACATCGACTCCCAGATTTCTCCCCACCCCTCATACCTTTTTCCTTCCTAGAACTTCCTCTCCTTCCTTTCCCTAAAAAGACCCTTCACACAGCATCCCCAAAGATGACACCTTAGGGAAATTATTTTCCTCAGGGCCTCCAGTGTAAAGCTTTGTAAACAAAGACAACGACTGAGTGTCCTTCATAAAAAGAACTTAGCATCGACGAGCTTGCATGAAGCCGTGCCGTTGAGTACTTCAACCACGTTTCCTGGTAATTTAATAATAATAATAATAACGTAGTTATTATATAGTTTTGTGTTATTTCACTTCAAGTGCGCTTAATTATAATAAACTTAAAAGCAATAATTATAATAAACCTAATTCAATATCCGTAAATTATATATATTGCAAACAATGAAATATGTATTTAAAAACAAGAATTGATTTAAAAAAAACGAAAATATAATTAGCAAAAGGACTAATAATGTGTTTCAAGTTCCCCAAATCAAAACCAAATTAATGCAAACACATGGCAGTTTTATTGGCTCGTACATTTAATCTTCAACCAAAACACATTTAAATGACAGATAAAATATCACTTTACATAAAAGAATTAAAATGATGGCTAAATGATGCAGATGTTGAAACAATTTTTTTATAAACTCTATGTAAACCTTCATGCTTCACTTTTACAATTCTACTGTAACTTCAAGACTAACTTTATTTATCTTCTTGAAACCGTAACAAAAAATGATAACTTGTATGTGTCACTTTGTTACTACAATATTTTCAAAGATACATTACCCATATTTTTAAACTTTCACTTTGAAATTTACATTTTTTACTTGTACCGCCAACTTATTGGTGTAATTTAGCACTTTAGTTAATATTACCCACGCACAGGCAGTGCCTTAGTGGGTTCCCATTATCTACTTTTGTCTTATATATATTTTTACTTTTTTACATTATTTTTATCTGTGTTATGTTATATGTATATTAACAAAATATGTAAAAATTACTTTTGAAATGTATCAAGATATAATGGAAAAAAAAAGGAAAAAAAAATCCTATAGTGTTTCTCAAGAGTTCTTACAAAAATTGAAACAAAGTATATACAGTATATACAAAGCAATGCAAAGAGAATAAGATTAACAACAATGGTGCTGTTTTGGCACAGGACAATTGAACATTAATAATAACAGGACAATACTGTTTTGGCTTACCTCATGTTTAACCTCTTGTATAACTCACCTGTATATAAATTGCTGTTTGTTTCTTACAATAAATAAATAATTATAAACTTATGGTTACGGTGCCATTAAACAAGAATCATGAAATCTAAAATTTGGTTAAAGAATATCGCGTGGACAATAAATCCATTATCATTGTGCACTAAATTACAAGTACAATCGGGAAGTGGAGGGATATTATTACATCTCTCAAGCTAGTTTTTGTTTTTCATTAACCTTCTTTATTAATATTTGACTTACAATTTGTTTTATTCTATGCCTGTCTCACTAGGAGAAGATACATGTGTTTTGTCTAATTGCCAGTGGAAGTGTATTATATAGTTTTGTTGCAATGTATCTAAAATTTCTTTGGCCAAAGGTTGTTTTAGCAAAAGGGATAAGTAGGAGATTATGCACTTTGGTTCTAGTATCTCTAGCAGTTTGGACATTTTCAAAGGTAGTTCTGTGTTTGAAGAGATATGCTAATATGTTTTTGGCATGAATTTGCCTAATGTCCAAGACACAGATTCTCCTAAAGATTTCATCCGAACTGCTGGTGATCGGTAGTTTTAATATAATCTTAATAATTAGTTTCTGGGCTTTAAAGATCGGATCAATGGCGGCAGCGTTTGCTCTTCCCCAGGCTATAATACCGTATTCAATTAGAGATTGACAAAGAGCGTAGTAAATTGTTTTGAGTTGATCCAAGTTTAAAAAATTGCCAGTATGTCTAAAGAAGTATATTGATTTTCTAAGTTTGTTTGCTGTAGTGATAATATGTTCTTTCTACTTTAAATTGCTAGTAAATCTTGCGGTATTCTATGGATCGGAATTTGCAATTTCTTTCGTGAACTTTTTTTCTCTAACAAAATATCTATAATAATAGTATCCTTGACGGCATCCATTATCGTTCTAGCATTGGCAAGTGGATACAGCGTATAATATCCAGTGCTTTGTTCCCTGTCAATTATTGTTCTCCCAGAATTTGGAATCCGTACGAGGTTCATACAGCGTTTCAGAGCTTTCAGGAATGATTTTAATGTTTTACGGCTTTGATTATGTTCCTTAATTATGTTCATTTTTAATGGTTTTGATCGCCGCTCTTGCACCTGAAATATTTGACTTGAAATTGGCAGCCAGTCGTAAAGTTCCATTGTTCGAAGCTGAAAATATCGCTTGAAGTCGTTGGAATATTTAAGCTTTTAAGTGCTTTGTTCGACTCGTGGAAAATTTCTGCAAATTTCATCAGTTTCTGGTAATAAAAATCTAAATTACGAATGTGAATCCGCATGGAGGATTTAATCCCATAAATAAAATATTCACCTTTTTATTGAAAAGACCGTTCAATATTCAACAATCATCATTGCCACTCTTTGGTAAAAACCCTTGAAAGGCGAAGTAGGTAGGTACGAGTTATCTCTAATTTATTCCTACTCGTTTGAAATAATTTGCATTTCTGACTAGTTTATTGTTTCCTACCTTGTGTTTTAAATCAACCGTCGTGCATTTCGTCTGCGTAAATTCGTTTTTGCTTTCCGTTTCAAGATGGTGTCCTTTTCAATGATTCGGTATTTTCTTTGCTTTTTTTTATTTCAGTATTTTTTTTGTTTATTTTTGATTTTCACGGCCAAAAATTTTATGGTTATTTCCTTTTGGGGTATTATGCCGTGTTGCGCTACCTCCTTATTTAGCCAACGTTTCGGACAGCGTTGCAGTGTCCATTATCAGGGCAGATCCGGCAACGCTGTCCGAAACGTTGGCTAAAGAAGGAGGTAGCGCAATACGACATAACACCCCAAAAACAAATAACGAAAATCTCAACGCTTTGTTGTTAATTCAAAAAATATATATTTCACAGACTTTATTGTGCGTTACTTTGATTAAATTGAGAAATTATTAACCCTAATACAGGCGAGCACTAGTGAGATTAATAATTATTTGGTAAATAATGAATATTAAAGTGAAGTAACATTAAATAAATAAATAGCAGCCAATAAAATATGCGTTAAAAAATATAGATAATGTTGGTAGTTCTTAGTGGAATTATTACAATTAAAAATGACCGAATCGCATAGACATCTTCGCTCAGTGGTTAGAGTTGTGGCCCGGAAAGCCTAAGGTCGTGGGTTCGAGTCCCGGAGGTGCCAATATCTTTTTCTGAGTTTTCTGCCTCCAAATTTTCGATTGAATTTCACTAATATTGTCTTCATTTAATTAAAGACAACAATTTTATTATTTTCGCATAATTCAATAAAACCTCAGTAAAAAAACCGTTCTTTTAACTACATTTTTAAAACAGAATAAATCTCGTGTTAAAGCGAAGCAAAGAAAAATAAAATCAAAATCGCTTACAGATTTCATTAATAAATTAACATAAAATAGAGCATTTCCTCCATTTTTTACTTCTATATTATCTGATGTAATAAATCCTTTTTTATATATTTTAATATTAATTATTTCTAGTTTTTCAAAAAATATTTTAAAAATGTCAATGATAAAAACAACCCTACAAGAAATCTCTTTAGGCAATTATTAAACGTTTTCAAGCATTTTCTTCTTTGGAAAAATTCTGTGCATAATTAAGACCAAAACTCGTAAATAATAATGTTGCGAAGTTTTGGGTTCTACGAGTACCGTTCTGGGCTTGTGAATTGGGTTGGCATAGGTATTAGGTACATTTAGCATGGTTACATCGTCTTTATAGGAGTCCCTTTAGTGTGGCCATTTGTTGGCAAGTTATTAAGAAGTTAAGGAAAGCCGGCGTTTGTCTGAAACTTTGTTGGGTTGTTGAACCGCGCTGAATCTTTGTTGAACCGCGCACACGACGAACAAAGTAAGGGCTCATCAATAAACGTACCTACTTTGAAAGATTTTTTGAAATTAATTCTATATAAAAAAAGCTGTGTTTGTGAAAAAGATAAAGTTAAAAATAAGAACATGAAAAAAATTTGGTTAATAAAACAAGCTTACAGCCTACTTAATTATTACGCGTTACACAGCTGTTTCGTCCAATAAAGGTTTTATCAGAAGCAGAACTTGTTTATAAGTAAACTGTTTTTATAAATTGAATAATAATATTATTGGATATACAAAAGATATAAAAATTAAAACGCAGTTATACAAATTAAACTTAATAACAATAAATAAAACCCCGAGGTAATTAAGCCTACTGGAAAAAAACCAAAATAATTAGAAATTAGACAGCCAAAGACCACTTCGTAATAATTGTAAGAATACCCGTATATTCCAATAAAACCCTTGTAGACGACCTCTCTCCCCCTTCCCTATTTTGGTGTATATAAACCGTGAGTTATTAATAATTTGTACCAGTCATTTGACAGGCTGAAACCGGTTACGGTCAAATTAAATTAGGTGGAAAAAAGTTTAATATTCGTTTTATTATAATATAATAAATAATATTTAAAAAAAAATAAAACTTATCTGATGTTCAATGCCTGTCTCACGAGAAAATCCAACCAATTTTAAAAAAATAATAAAAAAGTGAATCAAGTTTACGATGCAATCGCTGTTTACAACATAATAATGTATCAAAAATAAAAGACAATCAACTTCGTACCATTGGTAATACATAAACAGCCGAGCGATTCTATACATTTTGTGGGATCGTTATCGAGATAACGGGCGTGATCTCCTTTCAGATTTGTGTGATTTTTATATATTTACTGTCACATGTTTCAGTTTAGATCATTTTTGTATGCATGATTATTTATTGATTCAATGTACGTTGTACATAGAAAAACACAAATAAATCACACTAATCTGACAGTAGATCACGTCCGTTTTCTTGATAACGATCCAACAAAAGATATAGAATCACTCGGCAGGTTTTAATAAAATCGTTGATGTTGATCTCCAATTTATATTTAAAATAATTTGTGTTCTGTCGAATGGCCAGTGGAAGTGCATTGTGTAGCTTTGTTGCACCTCAAAATTATTTTGAAATGAGCTATTTTATCGAAAGGAATAAGTAAATGATTATTCCATTTGATTTTAGTATCAGTAAGTAATCTATTCTATGATAACCTTAACAAATTATCTTAACTGATTAATATCGCTTTATTACGTACTTGATGTTGCATTTTACTATTTCCACGAAGATCTAATGCTTTGGATAAGTTAGCCACAAACTATGTTGCACCGAGTTAATGAAGATTGCCACAGACCACGAGCAACCCGTGCTCGGAGTTAGTGGATATGTTATCTATAGTGACCATAAACTCGTCATGTTGGTTGTTGTTATTAGAACTTAACTTTCTTAGAACACGGGCTCCAATTTGTTATATCATCATCGAATGTAGGTATTTAATTGAGTGGTTAAAAAACTGATGAATAAATTATAACTTTTCTATGTACCTTCCTACATTTAGTTGACATGATGAACATCTCTACATGTCACAACATCATGCCATGTAAATTATTGAAAATATAAGTGGAACATCCTGATCGATGAAAACAAAAATTATGCCAAACCTAATGTTTTTTTATTTTCTTATTATTTAGCCGGAAAACCGTGAGGTAAGTGTTAGCTTTACTTTACTAAGGTTACGATTATCAATTATCTTAACACCGGAAAGTCGGAGTTAGTTTTGTACGTAGTTTTTTTGACCCTAGTGAAAAGTTTTTTTTTAATCTAAAAAATGTCCCTTTAAAAATACTTTTTATTCCTTTGTTTCGATGAATAATAATTATCTTCCTGGAGTTTCACGGTATGGGCCTGAAACGAGGTGTTTAGTTTTTACGTGTTCGTATAAACTCAAACCCATTAAAAACAGTACCTTTTATATTTATAAAATGCCTGTAGTAAATTTTTAGATCCCAAAAGCATTAAATTTCAAACCCTTATTTTATTTCACTTTTTCCGAATTTTAACGGTTATAGACCGAATTTTAAAATCATTTCGCGTAAAATACTTTCGTGTCTTTTTATGTATCAACGAATTGCGTGGTTTTTGGGTAACTTAAATAAAATTTATGATGTATTAGTTTCATAAATGTCTGTACTTAATCCATCATCATCATCATCATCACTATTGGCTCTACAACCCCTGGTGGGTCTTGGCCTCCTCAAGAGTCTTCCTCCACTCATCTCGGTTTTGTGCCAGTTCGCTCTCCAGTTTAGAAGCTCCAAGATAGATATGTCTTTGAGGACGTTGTAGCTCCATCTTAGTCTTGGTCTTCCCAGGCTCCTTCGCCCTATTGGTCTTGAATTCAGTAGGGACTTTGGTGCTTGATGCTCTGTCATTCTCTCCACACTCCACATGACCCAGCCACCGAAGTCTTCCCAGTTTTATAAATTTTGCAACGTTTAACTCCTTAAACAAAGTATAGAGCTCATTGTTATAACGTCTGCGCCAAAATCCATTTTCTGGAACCGGTCCGAAGATGCGCCTCAAATTTTTTCTTTCAAAAACGTCCAGTGCTCGCTCATTCCTCTTAGTTAGTACCCAAGTCTCAGCTGCGAACGTAAGTACTGGTCTGGTAAGTGTATTGTACACTAATATCTTCGTGTTTCTGGACAGCAGTCTGGATTTTAATTGGTTTTGTAGGCGGAAATAACAAAAAATTAATAATAACTTAATCCATGTTCCATTTAAAATATACTTTCACTTTATGAATGATACGTGATATAATGAAATCTCTAACACAATGCTGACCGCTGTATTATGAAGTTAAATTTTTAGGGTATTTAATCCTGGTTAGGATTTGCAGCTTACAGCCCTTTCAAGATTTGCAAACTGAGCTCCGTGTGTAGTGGAAATTGCAAATAAAAACTCTTGCTTATGCAGGTCAAATATATTTACAAGAAACGTTATTTTACAACAAACTTTAGACTGAATTAAAATCTTAACAGCTAGAGGGAATGTAGAACAGCCGAACTGAGCTAACGCGGGAACCGGAATGAAATTGCAGTGTCACGTACTGGACCGGGGAGCGGTTCTTAGGGATTCCAATCGGTAAAATTTAGCTTTGATAATATCTTAAGGTTGTTCAGCCATAAATTAATCATTTATGTATAATTTTTTTGTAAAGACCCGCTGGGAAAAGCACAAAAGACAACATTTTTAATTATTCTTCTATTATACCAACTCTTATGAAATTTTCAGACTTTTAGAAGTTATGCAATTAGATAACTTTAGGCTAAATCCGATATCCTTCATCTCTTTGAATCCGATCTCCATATTCCCTTATGGTCCTATAATAATAATAATCAGATCTTCAATAAACTACAGCCTTAATATATAAATAAAACGTATTACAAATCAACTCAATATTTTGATACAAAAATTAAATCCTTAAAAGAGGCTACATGTTAAGTTAAGAATTAATATCGACCAAGCAAGCATAATGCTACGGAGACACTTGCTCATTAGAAGCCAAAGAGCGTGCTACCTAGTACCAATTGCTACCTAGTAGCATGTGTGTCAGTGACGTTGCTAGTAATGAGCATACTCATTTGAAGCCGAATTTGAATGCTCACAAATCAACAGTCATTTGATTAATGAGCATGCTCATTGGATTATCGGGTGGAAGGGGAAGGCTCTAAGCAGGTGTGAACAGGCTAGCTTATGAGCATGCTCATTTCAAAAATGTCAAAATAGCCCGTTGGGGAGACGAAAAAACCTTGTTTTTCGTGATTTATCATAGTAACCACGAATTTATTTGGAACATAAGGTCACTAAAATACCCACAATAGATTTCCAAATTCCCCAAAAGCTCATTTACCTCCAAAATGAAACCACATTCTATTGAAATTAGTCATTTTCGGATTTGTTGACATCTTGGACCCAAATCAAAAGCCTTATTTTTTTACGTCAGAAGATTCTTAAATAATTGCATTGCAGGCAGTATTATTATTTTGTTTAGTTCTGAGCGAATGAAACTGACTTATTTGACATGAGCATGCTCATTAAATAGCATGTGTGTTCAAATGTTGGCTTTGAGAACGCTCATTCACGAGAAAGCTTAAACCAAGCCTGCTCATTACTGAGCAAATATGTACAGTTGACTTTTTTGACAGGAGCGTGCTCATCAATGAGCATGCTCATAAGGCGGCTTGTGTGAGCAAGTGTGTCAGTACCTTAATGGCCACATAAATTCTCTTCCAAGCCTTATGTTTAATTTAGTATGTGTTATATTTTGCATCCCCTGATCGTTGTAAATGAAAGTGACGCCCTCTGTTATTGAAGTTTTCGAATTTAAATAATATAACAGACTAACGAATAAAAAAATGATATAAAAAGCGCTGCGGCTCCCGGCACCGAACCATAACCAGCCGCATGGGCGTCGAAGATTCTGACCACTGGACCTCAGACCTCCTACTGTCTGACGAAACGAATTAGCTTATCTACGATAATACACAGAGTTTGTTTAAAAATTATAACTCAACAGGTGACTTTCTTTGAAAAGGCAAAATGTTGTCTGTTTGAGAGGACCAAATACGTTAATGAAATTGTGTTCTCATCTTGTTTGCCAATCGTTAGTATAACTTACTAGGTATAATCATATCAACATAAAAATATATGTTATTTACCTTTAAAAGCATTTAGCATGGATATTGGCGAACCCATCACCTAGGGAGCGGCACCGCAAAAGCCATCCTAAGCCTTAAAATGGCACTGGGGAACAGCGTCATGAATGGTGCCTCCGCTAGGATGGACCTTCTATTTCCCTAGATACTCGTGGTTCCAAAAATGAACTATGCAAACAAAACCAGGAGCCTTTGAGAAACCAGAAGGAATGGAGAGGAGAGCTGACGCCACCTCGGTGGACCCTTCCCTCGTGGGGCTTCCAAGTGTCCAAACAAAGGGGAACTTCCGATGAGAAAACCCTTACCGCTACAGTATCCTCCGGGGATCTATACGCGGGAAAACAGGTACCCACACGGGACCTGGAAATAAACTCAAAGGAATGGGGTGAAAGATAGCACAATGGGTGCCTGTCTCCGCTTTAATAAATAAATAAAAATATGAATTTAAAGAAAATTAATTACTTGACGCAACAAAATTACTTTAGGATTATTGAACAAAAAATTATAATACATGAAAAATATTTCATCTCGCTCACCCGAAAAAAATTGTAATACTTTAAGATACATAATATGCCTATAAATATTTTTTCGCACGCGGTAAGAATGTATCCAATCCAAGCTCGTGTGAACATATTTATAGTATTTTTTTTTTTTACAGTGAATACCGCACGAGAATCTCAACTGCTCCCGTCTGGAGCCAGTGAGACTATGGCATCCCCAATTGGGGTATGTTGTGAGGCTGAAGGTAGTGGGGAGGGGAAGGAGGTGGGGAAGAGGAAGGTTGGGAAGTACCTGGCTATTCAGATCTGGTCACTAAACACGGCTAAAGCCATTTTCAAGCAACGTTTCAATTCTGAATGGTGGTCTTACACCAGGGCGATACTAATAGTATCTTCCACTCTGGAACATGCCGCAAATATACTATATATTATTTTTAAATGAATTAATTGTGAAATAACACAAATTAATCAAATAAAATTTAGTATCTACCCACTTAACGTTGCGTCGCGTGGAGAACTTATGATATTGAATAAATTTAAAACAGTGAAAAAAAGACATATTTTTACATCAAGATTCGGAGAAAATCTGTCATGTATCCAGGGTTTTCGGTATGCTGTTTTCAATATGCTGTAGATCTTTACAAAAAACTGCTTTATCAAGTAATATTCGGTATAATATCTTTTTCTCTCCAAATAGTTCATGAAAACTACTCATTTCATAGTTAACACATACATTATGTGGTTCCATGACAGTTCATCCTGCGACAATTCATCCGGCGACAGTTCATCCTGCGACAGTTCATCCGGCCGACAGTTCATCCTGCCGACAGTTCATCCTGCCGACAGTTCATTCCGCCGACAATTCATCCGGCGACAATTCATCCGGCGACAATTCATCCTGACAATTCAACCTAACCTAACCTAACCTAACCTAACCTAACTTAACCTAACCTAACTTAACCTAACCTAACCTAACCTATAAGCATAACCTATAAGTATATGTATGTCGTATTTTGTTATTCACGCATGCATCTTCGGAGAGTCGAAATTATTGTTAGTAAAAATATTTTTACAGCGGATTTCCACTCAAGATGCCTTCAGATATAAGTATATCGATTTTGGTTGTACGGCCGTATATCCTCTTTGCATACTTACTTAATAAAAATCTTCTAAATGATCAGGCAGGATGAATTGTCGCCGGATGAATTGTCGGCGGGATGAACTGTCGGCAGGAAGAACTGTAGGCAGGATGAACTGTCGGCCGGATGAACTGTCGCAGGATGAACTGTCGCCGGATGAATTGTCGCAGGACGAATTGTCGGGTCACCACAATATGTATGTCTTGGTGGTAGATCCAGCAGTTCAGTGTCGAATTCAAAAGGTGCAGATCACGAAATCTCGCAAAAGGCGCTAATAAACACTTATTTTTAATTTTTCAAAGACAAATAACTTTGTTTGCATCACTTTATTTTTAATACACATGTAACTTAGTGAACAATGTTCACATCATCAGGAGTAAATGTACACTGAAGTCACAAATTAAATACAGATCACGGATTAAATACAGGAGTGGGGTAGAAGGAAGAGGGAGGCGTAAGGGTGGGGGAAGTTTATTGGAATTTGGAATTACAATATCATTAGCAGGGAAAGACCGGTTAAGTGGGAAAATATTCAAAAGTGGGTTCATATTTTTTTTTTGCTTATTAATTATATCTTTTATGGTATTGACGTTTTTCCTTATTTCTAAGATTTTAAATCTATTTATCTGCGATGCCTTAACTCGTATGTAGTATTTTAAGTCCTAAGTTTGTATCAAATGTATGATCATTTCTTAATAAATGATCTGCGAACTCAGATTCGCTATTACTATTTTTAAAGCCCTAAGATGTTCTTTTACTCTTACTTCAAAATTTCTGTTTTTTCCTACATATGTTAAATCAATTACAATACTTGCAATTTAATTTATAAACACCAGATTTTTTTGTTTTAATGTCGCTATCTTATTACAAAACACTTATTTTTACAAAAAGTGCCGAATTAATCTTGACACCTATTGAAAATTAAAAATAAGATGATTGTTATATTTATTTTTGCTGTCTAACAGCAACCCAGGCCCGTGTAACTAAATTAGTTTATAATACTTTTTGCGCTGAAATTTAAGATGTTGCAACCTTTAACTGGTTCACTGTGAATAAAAATTGGGGCTTAATGCTAGAAGTGCCTACATCAATTTTATAAGTCACTTTGGAATGAAGATTGGCTTTACATTAGATAGGTCACAATATCATTAATCTAGAGTCTAGAGCACCTAAAAATTCATAGTATTCAAATATGGGACGTATTAGAATACTTTCTGGTACCTAAATCAAATTACCATTAAGAGCGTTTAACCAGCCAGTGGACGAAAATCCACATTTCGTCGAAAGTTGTTCTTCCGATCGTGCAGGGCGGTTACAATGAGAAAGATTGATTATTCTCCGTACCAGCTTTTTTAAATTATAACTCAATATCGAATTTATTTCAATCCAAATTAGCTTTAATTTATACCTTCATCCAAAAATGCTGAAAGGCGTGATGATAAAACTATTAAAATAGTGTACTTTTTGTAGTTATTTGTTGATTATAAGTATTTATCATTTTTCAGTAATGTCTAAATTTAATAAGAATGTTAAAAAAATCTGAAATATATTAGTTTGTGTGAGAGAGGTTTTAGGGTGGCACACCTGTTTCCGGCCATACAAGAGCGAGACAGGTGATCCCGCATATAAAAGGAGATGCAGGCCTCTCCTCACTCTCTTTTTCCAACCGCCAACACGTTAGTTAGGACGTATTTATAGCCATTACCTATAATAAATATCCATATCGCCAATACGCGCATTATTTATGAATAACCTCGCCTACACTCGAGTCTGTATTTAACAGTGGCGCAGCCTACGGTACACGATTCTGACAATACGGCAGATCGCGAAAAGAATCGACGCGCAAAAAAATTTGGCACAAAAATTTGGCAAAAATACGCGGTGACATTATTATTTCGGGTCGGTAAGAAAGGCCGGACCGAAATTATTCCAACACTTCACTGCAAGGAGTGAAGTGCAAGAAGACACTGGAGCCAGCCAGCTTTTCGGAAGGGGGAAGCACGGGAGGTCCAGCGTCAATCGACATCTCTGAGGGTCAAGGATCGGAGATCCAGGTCGCAGGAGTGATCTGGGGTAGCCATCGGTGTTACTGTGTGACGGGTCTGGAAGGAGCCATCAATTCACAGGGTCAAGGAGCAGTTTCCGGAGCAGGGTCCAGGGAGCAGACGGCAGAAGAAGAAGCCTCATTGGGAAGTTTTTGTTTTTTCTGTTTTCTTTCTCTCTATTTGGGTACCTTCTGGGCATTGGGAACATGGAGTCTCGAGGATTGGAGTCCTTCAGTTTGCGTGACGGGAACTGGGAGAACTTCAAGGTCCGCCTCGGACAATTTCTCCTCGTGAATGATGAAAAGTTTGCATCGGATGATAAAAAAAGGGCTATTTTCCTGAATGCATTGAAAGATGATTGTTTTTCCTTATTGGTTAATTTGTGCATTCCTAAAAAGGTAACAGATATTAAGTTAGAAGATTTGATATCTAAACTTGATGAGTATTGTTGTTCAACGAAATGTTTTTTTTGAAGAGAGATCTAAGTTTTACAGTGCTAAACAAAGAAATGACGAATCAATCCGTGAGTTTGCAGTGCGGTTAAAGTCTCTTTCTACTAATTGCAAATTTGGGAATAGTTTATCAGTAAATTTAAGGGATTTCTTTGTTTTAGGTTGTAAACCAGGAAAGGTAAGGGAAAAATTATTTCTCGAGGGTGAATTATACTCGTTCGAAAAATGTTTACAAGTCGCCGAGTGCATTGACCTCGTAGCTTCAACTCAAGCGCAGTCCCGAGTTGATAATACGGTTTACGCTAATGTACAGCTCAAGGCCGGTCGACTCTCTTTTAATAATTCGCGTGTGAAAGACAGAGACGTGAAGCGTTTCGGGCATAGCAACAGGGCACGGTCACAGTCGCCAGCGAACGCTGTGAAACAAAATTGTACCGTTTGTGGTCACAATAATCACATCGCGACGGAATGTAGATATAAAAATTATTTATGTAAAATTTGCAGTACGAAGGGTCATCTCGCAAAACAGTGCAAGCGTTCCTCAACACGTAAGAGTGTGAATACTTTGTTGTCGGACACAAAGTTGGGTGAAGTTAATAGTGTCGAACCATTTTTTTATTGAAGTTTCACTAGACGGGATCAAGAGTAAATTCATGGTAGATTCTGGAGCATCTTGTTGCGTAATTTCCAAGGAGTGTTATTTCAGTAAATTCAGTAGAATCAAGCTAGTGCACGAAGACATTAGTCTACGGGGTTTTGACAATACGCTCGTGGAAGTGGTAGGTACAATTACGCCACAAGTGGAATTTAACGGTCAGTGTCACAATTTGAAATTTGTTGTTGTCACAAGTGCTTCGTTATCGATAGTGGGGCGTGATTTTATGAATCTTTTTAACGTCGGGATTAACGGAATCGTAAACAGTATAAAACAGAATACTTTGAAGCAGCGATTAGTAAAAAAATTCCCGGAAGTTTTTACGGATAAACTAGGAAAATTTAATAAGTACGAAGTGAATTTAACTTTAAAAGAGACCGCTATTCCGATATTTCGTAATCACAGAGTTATGCCGTTCGCTTTGAAAGAAAAAGTCGAAAGGGAGTTAGATAGTTTACTGTCAGACGGTATTATAGAACAAGTCCAGTTTAGTGAGTTTGCAAGTCCAATTGTTCCAGTAATTAAGAAAAACGGTAGTATTAGATTATGTGGTGATTATAAATCGACAGTGAATAATCAGTTATTAGTTGACAAATATCCATTACCTAGGATAGAGGAGCTATTAACGAAAGTAAATGGTGGGAAAGTTTTTGCAAAAATCGATCTTAAATCGGCGTATAGTCAATTTGTTTTAAAAAAGGAGTGTAGGCGTTTTACAACAATCAATACCCATTTAGGATTGTTTCAGTATAAGCGGTTAGTGTACGGGTTATCTCCCGCGCCAGCTATATTTGCAAAGGCAATGGCAAATTGTTTGTCAGGATTACAGAACATGACGTTTTATTTGGATGATATTATCGTGATAGGGGAAGACGAAGACGATTTAGAGAAAAACGTATGTGTCGTGTTAGAAAGGTTGAAACATTGTAATCTAACAGTGAATAGTGACAAGTGTGAATTCAATTTAAAAGTTATTGAGTTTTTAGGTTATAAAATAAGTGAACAAGGGATTCAACCGTGTGAACGGAATAAAGAAGCCATTTTAAATGCACCAGCACCTAGTGATTTAAATAATTTAAGAAGTTTATTAGGTATGATTAGTTATTATCGTAATTTTATTCCAAATATGGCAAATATATTGTCACCATTATACGAATTACTTAAAAAAGATGTTAAGTTTCAATGGGGTACGGAACAAGAAAATAGTTTTGCGATAATTAAAAGAATATTAACTTCGGATAGGATTTTAACGCATTTTGACGAAAATATACCTGTGAAACTTGTCACAGATGGTAGTTTTAATGGGGTAGCAGCAACATTACTTCATAGGTTTCAAAATGGCGTAGAAAGACCGATTGGGTTCGCAAGCAGAACTTTAACTAAAGCGGAAAAGAATTATTCTATTCTAGATATTGAAGCAACAGCAATTATTTTTGGAATTAAGAAGTTTTATCAATATTTGTACGGCAGAGAATTTATTTTAGCTGTGGATAATCAGCCGTTAGTGAGAATTTTAGGTGAAAATAAAGAAGTACCTAAGATTGCCGCGTCAAGGTTACAGAGATATGCTATTATGTTAGGTTCGTTTAATTTTAAAATTGAATATGTAAAATCGAAAAATAATTGTTCAGACTTTCTGAGCAGGTGTCCGATTGAAAAGGTTAGCTGTGAAGATGAGATAGAGTCTGATTACATTAATTATTTCGAGAATAATGGGTTTAATTTGTCTTTAGACGTGATAAAAAGCGAAACCGAAAAGGATGATGTGTTAGGTCAAGTAAAAAATTTTCTTATCGAAGGTTGGCCAGCATCAGTAAAAAAGGCACAAAGTGGTAACTTTATTAGAATTTTTTGGGAAAAAAGGTTAGAATTGTCTTTGATAAATGGGTGTGTTTTATATCAACATAGGGTTGTTGTACCTGAGTCTTTAAGACAAGAGGTTTTAAAGATGTTACATAGATCTCATTTAGGGGTTTTTAAGACTAAAGGTATTGCAAAAAGCTTTGTCTGGTGGCCAAAAATTAATCAAGATTTGGAGAAAATAACGGAAAATTGTAGAGATTGTTTAGAAATTAAACCAGAATCACAAAAGAGTTCTTTAGCAGTGTGGCCATATGAACCTGAAGTATGGTTCAGGGTACATATTGATCATGGTAGTTTGTATAACAAAAATTTTTTAGTGGTGGTAGACTCTTCTTCAAAGTGGATTGAGTGTCTGGAAGTAAACAGTCTGTCTTCAAAAGAAAATATCGAAATACTTCATAGATTATTTTCGCAATTTGGTTTTCCAGCAACTTTAGTTAGTGATAATGGTACGTGTTTTTGTTCTGAGGATTTTGAAAATTTTTGTAAGAAAAATGGGATAGAACATATCACTAGTCCAGTCAATCACCCTAGTAGCAACGGGCAAGCTGAAGCTACAGTAAAGACTTGTAAAAATTTCCTTAAAAAAATTTGTAAACATAATGGATTTCCTTCAGATTATAAAGAAAAGTTAGGTAACTTTTTAGCAGACTATAGGAATACAGTTCACGCAACAACAGGATGTGAGCCATCTGTATTATTAATGGGTAGAAAAATTAGAACAGTATTTGACTCTCTGATTCCAAGGAAAATTGAGGATAGAACGGGTAGTTCAGGTTCTACTCGACGAAACAAAGTAATAAAAAAGGTTACTCAGAGCCAAAACAATCAGAAAAGACAATATAAGGGTAGAGTTAAATCAGGTTTTAATATAGGTCAGAAAGTAATGACTAGAGATTTCAGATCTCAGGGTAATAGGTTATGGGTCCCTGGGGTTATTGTGGATAAAAAAGGTAGTAAAATATATTTCATAAAAATTAACAAGTCTAATATGGTGTGGAAAAGACATTTAGACCAGCTAAAGGAATTACATGTTTCATGGCAGGAGGAAGATAACCAGGAATTCGCGTCTGACACGTTGGAATTGTCGACGGACGAATTAGATCTCTCCGGTATGTTACGTAATAGAAGTGTCTCTAATTCTGTTTCTCCATGTTTCAGGTCTAACCCATGGCAAGGAAGGCTTCGGCCCAGGTGACAGCACTTCGCAGTCGAAATGGACAGAAATGGACAGAAGGGAAACAGAAAGAACAAAAACAAATGTTTTGTTAATTTTAAATGTAATGTGTTAATTTTAAATGTGAAATATGAAATATAAAATATATTGTATGAAATATGTAGCTATAGGTATCACTTATGTAGCCAGGATTCTCCCGTTTAAGTAGGGGAGGATGTGAGAGAGGTTTTAGGGTGGCACACCTGTTTCCGGCCATACAAGAGCGAGACAGGTGATCCCGCATATAAAAGGAGATGCAGGCCTCTCCTCACTCTCTTTTTCCAACCGCCAACACGTTAGTTAGGACGTATTTATAGCCATTACCTATAATAAATATCCATATCGCCAATACGCGCATTATTTATGAATAACCTCGCCTACACTCGAGTCTGTATTTAACAGTTTGTAAGTGCGCAAATAAATACACAAATGGACCAATTTTCGTCAAGAAACACATGTACGTACATATTTTTTTATGATTTTATTGAAACTAAAATTAAAATTCTAATACATAACTTTGCTAGATAATGTATTGATTTATTTTACTGCATGATTACATTATTGGAAATGGGTGTGATATAATACAAAAACTTTTTTGAAAATTGAACAAATCTGCCAACGACCTATGGAATAACCTTATTATACTAAAAATTAAAAAAAATTCTAAAAATTTATTACATAACTATGCTAGATAAAAGAACAATCTTTCGAAATCCATTTATAATTTTTTGTGAAAAAGAGTCAATACGTCTAAAAACTTTTTTGAAAATGACGTATTTCCGGCTTTCTCTGGTAATGCCCTCTTAACTGACGGGCACTTCTGGCATTAACCCACAGAAATGAAATAATAATGTTGGGGAGATCCTTTCTCTATTGGGTTTTTGTTCTCCTTCATAACTAAACCTATTATAACTACATAACTCATGGGGACACATAATATGTGTTTACAAACATGGATGTAATGTTTGAATGACCGATTCGCAATTCGCCCCGTATACAGAAGTTCCCTAATAATTCAAGTTCGGACACCATTAAAATAAGGCTGTCAGGCATATCCGTATCAGAGCGCTGAATCCTTTGTTGGTGCGGATTGAATTATCGGTACTAGTCTAGGGGCTTAGGCGAATCAAGCTTTAGTACTAGCTATTGTGTACCCGGCCTTACTCGGTGTTAAGGATGGTTTGGAGTAAACTTTTGTGAACCCTTAAACTAAGAGTTGTGAAATGTGTAAACACACATACATAATGCATGCCAAAATTATGTTTGATTATCTTTTACCTTTGCCTGGTTGATTTTAATTTAATTGATTATAATTACAAACAGCTTTTAACTAGATTTGAAGTAACATCCCTCATACTTATTATTGACATTATATTGCCATTAATATAACCCTCGTGTACAACAAATGAGCGTTTTGTACATTTTATTAAAGGTGTTTTTTTTTCATTTCGTAAGTGATCAATAGAAAGCAATGACCTTTACACGGTGTAGGTTTTTTTCCGTATTACAAGTTGAATTTTCTTGTTAGGCGTGAAATATTTGAAAAATAATATTAATTTTAATTTAGTTTTGATAATATTTTACATGTACTCGTATGTACTGGTTATGCTCATATTTATCTGTGCAATCCGGATCAACGATATTAGATTGCGGCTACCAGTTTTTTTTTACATTAATACCGCACAAGAGTCTCAGCTGCTCCCGTCTGCAGTCAGTGGGACTGTGGCGTCCCCAATTGCGGTATGTAGTGAGGCTGAAGGTAGTGGAGAGGAGAAGGAGAATGGGAAGAGGAAGGTGGGGAAGTACCTGGCTATTCAGATCTGGTCACCAAACACGGCTAAAGCCATTTCAAGCAACGTTTCAATTCTGAATGGTGGTCTTACACCAGGGCGATACTGAGAATACTCTGTAGTTTCATAGTTCCACTCTGGAACGTGCTGCTAATATACTATTTATTATTTTAAATGAATAAATTGTGAAATAACACAAATTAATCAAAGGTTAGTTTGTTCGGTAATGCGTTAGCTGCCGTTTTGATCGCGTGCATAGAAAAGTTTATAAATCTGAATTATTTAATTTACAAGAACCAGTAAAACGATGCAACATCTTAAATTTTAGCGAAAAAAGTATTATATACGAATTTAGTTACATGGGCCAGGGTTGCTGTTAGACAGCACAAATAAATATAACAATCGTCTTATTTTTCAATTTTAATAGGTGTCATGATTATTTAAAGACGAAACAGTTTTCACACATTTCGGCATGTTTATGTAAAAATAAGTATTAAATACTATTTTTATATTAAATACTATTATAAAATATACACCCTAATACCTTCATATTTCATTATAAAGTCAATAAAAGACCAATTTAAAAACAATTCAGAAATATTCGTTTTTTTCGCAGTTTCTATCATAAGCAAATTAGTTGAGAAAAATAATATTCAAACTACTTTAAATTAAAAAAACAAATTTAAAAACAAATCAGAAATTTTCATTTGTTTGTTTTCGCAGGTTTCTATCATAAACAAAATTGAGTTGAATTCAAACTATTTTAAATTGCTTTTCACTAAAACATTATAAGCTTTAAACTTTTACTCCCATATTACATAATGTAGGTAAATGCAATCATTTCAAGCAAACTTCAAGTCTTTCGATAGCGTATATTTTTTGTTCAGTGAAAAGGTTTTTCATAAAAATAATTAAATTGCTATGATTGGTGGCCATATGGTGGAAAGTTTCCACAAGAAGTCACGTCAACCAATTTATTTTCTGGGGTTTTTCCAACAAACTTTAAGACAATGTTTCAAACAAAAATATTACTCAACTTTGATGGAGGAAAAGAAAAAGTGTTTTTTGGTTTCCCGAGTTCTACGAGTATTTCGTATTAAGAAATTTAACCGCTTTCTACGAAATGTTTCCACCGTGCACATTTTTTTCTGATTCAATGTTTTAGTGAAAATCTTAAGCGTTAAAACGTATTAATTATTGACTGAAAAATTCCGCTTTAAATTAAGGTGTAGCCTGAAGTGAAGAAAAATTAGTGATCAAGGTTTATTGTATTTCTTAATTCGACAGAGTATTTAAGCTAAACCGGATAAATTTATAGGCTTAATGCGTTCAAGCGATAAAATTGAAACAAAAAAATTTTTTTTTAGCTTTTAAACAAAGACAAATATTCCCGAGTTACGAATAACCTGGAAATATTTGAAATCTCCTACTACCACCCCATTAAGTGAACACTGAAAAACACTGACTGGTCAAAATGTTAGAAACCAAAATATCTAAGATTGTATACAGATGACCCTCGACTCTGTGCAGAAACGGGTGGTCCGTTTAATAGATTATCCCATTTTAACAGACGGATTGCAATCTTTAGAGCACAGGCGTCGGGTGGGAATGCTATCCTTGTTCTACCGGTATTACAATGGAAGATGCTCCGAGGAACTAGCATCATTGATCCCTTCGGCACCGGTGCATAGTCGGGAAACACGCCAAACGCGTGCCCTATATGTGTACACGGTTGACATTTGTCACATGAGAACGGGTCGTTTCTTCGACTCGTTCTTGTGTTCAACAGCTCGGCTGTGGAATAATTTGCCGGCCTCTGTTTCCTCCTTCCTACAACATGGGTCTCTTCGAGACCAATGTTCATTCCTTCCTCTCCTCAAAAAGACCCTCCACACAGCATCCCAGATAACATAGGCCCTAAGGGAAATTATTTTCCTCAGGGGCTCCTGCATGGAGTTAATAAGTTAAGTTAAAAAAAAGGTGTACATTAGTGTACAGTCGATTAGGGGGCAACAATTTTCGGGAAATACGCCAAACGAGCGCCCAGAGTCGCTTCTTCGACTCGTTCTCGAGTTCAACAGTTCAACTGTAGAACGATTTATCGGCTTCAGTGTTACAACATAGATCTCTTCAAGACCAATATTCATTCCTTCCTCTCCTCAAAAAGATCCTCCACACAGCATCTCAGATGACATAGGCCCTAAGGGAAATTATTTAATGTTAAAAAAATCACCCCTGTACCGAATGGTTTAATGGACCAGATTTAGATAAGACTCCGAGAATACAGAAAAGTTTGAATATGTCAAGTTAACCTAAGATACGAGTATATAGGCAAATAAACTCAAAGTCAATTCGGAGCATAATATGAAAAATATAGGAAAATCAAAATAAAGACATCATTTTCCACATTTCCAAAACTATTAAATTGAATTTCAGGAGACTAAAATAAAATAAAATACGAAACTCCGTTTTGTAACGACCCATTCGTATATTATCAATTTATATTATTTTCGGAATCTACTCCCTGGGACCAAACTATATTATAATTTATGTATTTATTACAGAATCATCTTTGCTTACAGTTTTCATAAAAAAATATTTTTATTTTCCCTAATTAGAATATGAGACTCACTATGACTCTGGGCTGTAACTTAAGTAAGCAGGGGTTATTTTCAGAGTAGATACATTGTCATGAAAGTAAGCAAGAGTTTTTGTAGGGTATTATTTGTAAGCAAGAGTTATTGTAGAGTAGATAAATTGTCATGAAAGTAAACTAGAGTTTTTGTAGGGTATTTTTTGTAAGCAAGAGTTATTTTAGAGTAGATACATTGTCATGAAAGTAAGCTAGAGTTTTTGTAGGGTATTATTTGTAAGCAAGAGTTATTGTAGAGTAGATACATTATCATTTAAGTAAGGAAGAGTTATTGTAGGGTAGATATATTGCCATTTGGCCGGAACATGATATTATTTTATTTATAATTGTTAAAGCACGGTGTAATAAACCTGTAGTTAATCAAAAGTTTTATTTAAGACCAGCGAGTTCCCGGTATACGTTGCTATTTGCTATGCCACTTAATAAAGAAATTGTTCCTCCCTGCGTGCCCTTTCCCATTCGTCCCGTTCTCCTTCCGCCTTCCCTTCCTCTCCCGCGTCCCCTTCCGCTCACTCTATCCCACTCCGCCTTCTCCACCTTCCCTTTCCCCACTCCCCTCTTCCAATTCCCCCGTCCCCCGAACCCCCCTCCCGAGTTCCCACCCTCTACCGCATTCCATACATTCAGTTTTTAAACAGCTCGCGTGCCACCCATTGAAATTTTTTTATACAAATTTCATAATGCCAAAGCTCACCAGTATATATATATAGAAGCTTTTGCGTGCGTGCTCATAACAAATCCCCAAAATGTCATCGCAATCGGATGAACAGATAGCCATGCATATTGTATCTATATAGAAACAATCGCGGGCATGCGCACGTCAAATCCCCAAAGTTTCATCAAAATCGGATGAACGGTTTAGCAACGCATAGACATCTTATATACTAACATACATACATAGACAGAAACATTATATTGTGATTTTTATATATGTAGATGTTGACAATTTACTCTTGATAATTAGTAGATTTTACCTTAGAATATTATATTAAGTTTATTATTTATTTATTGGTAGAACCCTGATATTCTTTTATATTTTGCTGTATTGCCTAGAACACTTATCAGACCAGTACTTACGTACGCAGCTGAGACTTGGGTACTAACTAAGAGGAATGAGCGAGCACTGGACGTTTTTGAAAGAAAAATTTTGAGGAGCATCTTCGGACCGGTTCTAGAAAATGGATTTTGGCGCACACGCTACAACAATGAGCTCTATACTTTGTTTAAGGAGCTAAACGTCGCAAAATTTATAAAATTGGGAAGACTTCGGTGGCTGGGTCATGTGGAGAGAATGACCGAGCATCAAGCACCAAAGTCCCTGCTGAACTCAAGATCAATAGGGCGAAGGAGCCTGGGAAGGCCAAGACTAAGATGGAGCGACAACGTCCTCAAAGACATATCTATCTTGGAGCTTCCAAACTGAGAGAGCTGGCACAAAACCGAGATGAGTGGAGGAAGACTCTTGAGGAGGCCAAGACCCACCAGGGGTTGTAGAGCCAATAGCGATGATGATGATTGCCTAGAATAACGCGAAATTCGCAATTTTCGGGTAAACAACGCGTTATTCCGTATTCGTCATGTGATTTCCTTTTTTTATTAACGTAATTTTATATATCATTGAAGAAGAAGATAATACTAACAAATCTAAACGAAATATGAAAAAGAACAAGACACAGAAAAATAAAAAGCTAACGGTCGCAACTTTTTCATATTTTGTTTAGATTTTGTTAGTATTTATCTTCTTTATCGATATACATATTACCTACATTGATGGGAATAACGTTCAAAAGTTATTATATGAGAGTTATTATATCCTAATGATATAATAATTGTATGTGTTTTTTATTTTTCTATAGTTTTAACAAGCTTAGAGAGCCATTAATCGGAACACAGCTAACTTCACGACAATAAATAAAAATATTTGTAAAACTTTATTTTTATTATGTTGTGTTATGTTGCTTCACCAAAATCATGAATAAATAATAACACTAGAATTGTCTTCAATATTGATTTAAGTGCCTTTTGGGTCTAGCCTATTTAGCAAGCGCTTTTAGCTATCTCCGTACACTTGCCCGACACATTCGGCATTATGAAATTTAAGCATAGAATCATCAAAATTTGGACCACGATACACATCCACATGACATTTCTTGAATTCTTCTATTCTATGACCAGAATGACATTTCTGATATAACCTATATGTGGCAAAGTTCTTCGAAGCCAATAAACCTATGTAATTCTTGGCATTATTGAACCCTGCAACGGCAGGGTTAGCACAAAGCCTTTAACGTGCTTCCATTTAAGGCTTACTCCGCAATGACTGCAAGTTGTCTCCCACCGTTCAGCTCAACTCGTTGGGTTGTCATTTGCGATACAATTTCCATGAACTGGTAGTTCGAAGTTGGCTGTAATCTAGGGCTTGAAGTTTCGTGCATAATATTACCATATACATAATTAATTGACGACCACAACTGAAATCTAAATTGCAGGTTTCCCATAAGTTATTTCTTGATAGGGATAGTCTGCATGGCTTTTATAAGCACTGAGGATATTGGCCCATTGTGTTATCTCCCACATATATAAACATTATTTGTATGTACTATTTATTTATGTATTTTTGGGGTTTTATGCCGTGGCTTCTTACTTCCCTGGCCAACCATCCAGACTTTCAGCCAGTCTTGCAGTCATTTTTTTAATTCTTATAAACGTTTTTGAGACACTGCAATACTCTCGGAAACGTTGGCTAAAGGAGGAAGAAACGTAATACGGCATAATATCCCGAAAATCAAACACGATGATTCTTTTGGCTACCCAAATTTCAAATCACGTATTATAATAAAATTAATTAGTTTATTAATTCGATTACCAGTTCCATTTAACCATAGAATAAAGAAGAGTACCGAAAATACGATGTGGGGTGGTAAGCTATCTAAGATTGACCATTATTTGCTTAAAATTCAAAAACAAATTAGTTTCATCATCGATATGAAATTTTCATTTCAACCATATGATAAGTTTTTTTTACTTAACTCTAGTGGGTCTGAATCATAAATAAACCCTTTACTAGATTGAGGACTTCGTGCTTTTTGTATGGGGAAAGTTTCGACATTTTAAATAGTAACCATGCTTATGCCAATATTTGACGACTTTTTTCGGTGTGTGACATTTGACATTTGTTTCAGCTACGAGTGCATGTCTGATGCCACGCCATACGCGCCGCACAACAAATAACACCTGTGTACATGGAATTTCACACAAAGCTACTGTTATAATTCGGTTTCGAATTCAAGAATTCGTCACTAGATGTCGCTACTTCCGCCAGCAGGTCGGATGAGGACCTCTCCCCCCTAGGTATAACTGCTACGAATTTGTGAATATGTAGTATCCCTCCGGATATGGAAAGATTGACGGGAATACATGTTGTATCAAGCGGCTATATATTAAGTATGACGTCATTGCCCTGTCTCGGTTACTTTGTCCGGGTGACTAGCTACACTGGATGACAGTGGATCCGAGGAACGGGCTATTTTTTAACCAGTTCCTATTGGATTTATAAAATGGTCACCAACACTAACTGAGCGAAGCCAAACCAAAAGCCGCCCGCGGGGCCTAGCGGAGCGGATTTTTAACAGCTAATCGACAGTGTAATTCTCTTTTGGCGCCTACCCTATTCATTAGCCTAAAATATTATTTTTTTAAATAAAATGTCAAATCCCTCAAGACAACCATGCTACATCTGACAAAGTGATGTATTGAGAAAATGAGTTTTAGTATCTTTCTTTATAGCTTTCTCGGGACAGCGCTTTTTCGATGGAAATCTGTTGCCCTGTGAAAAATCCAACGGTCGTAAAAATAACCTAAAATTACTTGAAATTTCAATCACAAACAAAAGAAAATCTTCAAAAATATTGCGCTTTCCTACAACAGTATCGAATTTTCACATTTCTCTGCTTAAAACAAAAAAAAATGAAAAACTCCGCTACATTATAAGTGTTTTTATTTCAGAAAACAATAAAATATAGATAACAGGTCAAATCATTAACGAATGAGATAGATCGATGGAATTATACCTTGCATGATATTAAAATCACGAACTAGTACTCCATCCCAGAATAGTACGGAAGAATTCTAACGGAACACAAATTTACGATCTGAAAAGGACAATAGATTCAATTCTGAGGTGATGTTCTTTAGGGTAGTTGGTTAGTTACAAATTAGAAACAAACAAAGAAAGATTCGCACGTGCATTTTGCTTATAAACGTAGGTGCCATTTTGTGTTCGAGGTAAGTTTTCCGATGTCAAGAATTAAGCTTTGGAAACCCGTAATTTCTGAGCCTTTTGGTTTCAAATAAGAAATGAGAGCCACAAACTGACAAGTATTTCGCAAAAATCAGGTAAATAATGTATTCAAATCGGTCAAATCTCCGGATCTGGATGATAGTTTCAATGGCGGAAAAGCGAGGCGTTGATGTCATAGATGTACCATTCAGCTGTCAACAGTTTTCCACAGAAATTCTACTGCTGTCTTGTTCTATTATCTAAATGTTTTCTATTGGTGAACGTAATAGCTTTATTTTGAAATCACACAACCATGGATATTTTCGGTTACAAATTAGGATCGGAGTTACTCCCCCTGGTCTAAATATCTCCATGTGTTAGTTTTCCGTGTGTATTCCAGCAGTGTAATTATTAGTATATGAAATTTATGCCTGTGTAATTTTGTCCTGTAACCAAATAACGTGAAACCAGAATTCTCTGTCCCTTAACTTCGGAACATTCACACGAAAGGGATCAACCAGCCCACTTGCTTTTTAGTAATCTGTCAATTATGATGTTACATTCTTCACCATGCTACAAATTCTATTCGTAAGACTTCTAGGTTATATGTTCAACGTATAAGTACCTACAATAAAGTTAGTATCGCTCGAACACCTTCCGTTCAGGTTAAGTTCCTGAGGCTAAAGCCAGACAAGATCATCTAATATTTACGACACTTTGAAGTTTGGGTGTAGAATTCTTGCAAGGAACCATGAAAATAATATTACGAATTTGTAGCAGTACTTCATTTAACTTGCGGCGAAAATGAAAATATCAAATTTTAGTTTTTGGTTCAGTTTTTTACTGTACCAGGATTTTCCATTAGTTTTTATCGCTGAGGGACGGTTTGCATCGTAAATAAATTGAATATCAAAAGCAGAAAACGAAATTAGTATATGAATCTGAAATTTGTTAAGTCGCGTCTAGTTTTTTTATTTTATTTTATTCATTCATGGTTATTATCTGAAGTTCCGGGCTTTTCACGCGGAGCTTTAGTAGACGGTAATTTTACTCTTTTTTATTTTTGGAATAACTGTGTACAACCTTAAATTATAATATCAAATCTATATATATAAAAATGAACCCGTTTTTTCTCTTGGTCACTTCATAACTGCATTAATTTGTCTAGCATTAAACGCGTGAATTTTTGTGTTTACAAGCATTATGACAGATCATTGAATTTGTAAAATAAATAATTATGATAATTACTGCCTAAAAACATACGTCTGACAGAGAAGGGCATGAGCGATGGGGCATGCCACGTTTCTGACCTTAAATTGCGACGATTTCTGATCAACGTCTGGCCTGTCTTAAAGTTTGGCGTGTACTATACTCGTGCGTGATATTGCGTATTATATTCAAAGCGGTGTTATACATTCCACGTAAACGGATCAAACGCTTCATATTTTTATTAAACTGACTATAAACGTGGTACGTTGGTAATGGTTTGAAAAGATCCCCTTTTTTGCGTTTTGAAACATGGTTGCATTACTTGTGGGAGGCTTTTATGGCTTTCGCGGATCATGTGAGAAAATATATTGTTTTGACGGGTTAGAAGTGAACGAAAATACTAAATTTTATCAATTTTTTGCGTATATTTTGTTGGAAATGAACGAAAAGACTTTTACATTTATTAACAAAATTTCATCTTTATAATTTATGGTAAAAACACTACTTGGTTGGCATTATACTTTATACTGAGTAGGTAAGTAAACATTTTGTGTATTGCAAATGCCATTTAGTGTTTTCATTAATATTTATATTATTGTGACAGTTTGCACGAAATATGCATCACCAAAAAAACGTGTTAACGGTAAATTATTATTAGTTTTACTTTCAAGCCGAAATTCTGTATTCATCATTTGATATGAAGCTAAAAAAAACTACAGTTCTGTAAAAAACAGCGTTGTTACTTGTTTCACATTTTTCAAATGATGAAAAAGAGATTTGAAACTAAATCGTCGCAGTATAGTAATCACTAATAAATGTGAATAATTCGTTAATATTAACTACCTACTTGAAAATGAATCACATATATTTACAGTAAAGATGTCCCGGTGCGAGTTGGTTTTTAAACAAGTCTCCGGTTTTATTTTGATATTGATGAAATATGACTTTCAAAACAAGAGAAAGGTTACGAGATTTATGTTATATTAACGTCTACACGAGATTTCGAAATATAACTCTCTCCCCCTCCCCCTCCCCCCCAACCTATTTTACCAGCCTTTAAGAGGGTATTCTAGTCTAGAAGACCGAATTTCGGGCGTGTTTTGACGGTCGATAAAAAAACAAATGATATTTTAAGAACACATTTCTTTATAATTTATTTATTTATATTTTAAGAAATCAAAAAAAAAATTTAAAAAAATATACATATATTTCACGAAGTTATATGCTGTTCAAGTGGTGGAAAAGAGGAGGAAAAAAGAGCGTGTCCTCGTTGTCACGATTTCCACCCTTCTGGTAATCTGAAAAAAAAAATAAAAAAAAATGTAGATTCTTTATCAGTACAAATGTCATAATCATGGGAACCAAAAAAAATTTATTCAGTTATATTTTTAACTTTTCCGAATTTTTAAAAATAGTGAAAAGTTACAATTTTGATTTTTTGTTGGTTCCTGCCATAATGGGAAGTATAAAGAAAATTCATGCAAAATAAAAAAAAAAACGGTTTATTAGAACTTGAAATATCATGACAACCGTCTCGAAAAAAGTAGTTTAGAGAAAAAGGCGTTAAAACTTTAGTTCTATTTAGATTCTATTTAGATACAAGATATAAAAAAAATGGATTATAATTAGCATTGAACGCCACACTATTACAAACATCTGTAAAATAAATCACACATAGACAGAAATAACTATTCACATACGACCTAACCCATGCAAAATAAATGAAAATAATGGAATCCTGTCAAATTTAACTCCATAAATAGATTAGACAGAATTTACTTCTTTACTTCATCTCCTCCAACATTCATAAGATAACTTTCTTTAAAAGATTTACCCTCCCTTCCCATCAACTTTCTGTTTTAATTTCGATTCAAATTAATATATTTTTACCTTAAATACTCTTGTAACTACGATATTCATTTATATTCTTGTACGCCAATCTCGACACAGGTATATCTTAGTGAGACAGGCATCAAAAAAACCAAATGTAAATATACTTGTTTATAGATAAATAAATTTAAATAAAAAATTACAAAAAAAAATCTTGTTAAATTCCATCTATTGCCACGAAACTAAAATGGCAATAACTTTTTAAATAATTCGAATTTCGAAAAATCCTTTTAAGGAGATATTCTTGAATATCTAAAATATCGAAATATGAAAAAAAATCTAGACTAGAATACCCTCAATTTTTATACTGATGAACTTTTGCATACTTGCCGTTCAAAATAAGACTATCTGCATATGATTTCAAAAAACTCGGAGGCGTCTACTAATATCTGCAGTAATTCCAAAAACTGAAAAAATCGAACTAATATCTATGAGAACCAAAGGGTTGACGAATATCTACAGCTCAAACTGCTGACTAATATCTATGAGAACCAAGTGTTGACGAATATCTACAGCACTGGCAGAGGTTGGATTTGCAATTATGTATAACATATTGGAATAACGTAATATTGCGTATGCAGTTTAAAAAACTTAATTTATGTAAGTATATATGTAAAAATCCCTAATATCGGACTATTGGACACATTTAACTAATTAGTCCAACCTACGCTCTGTAGATATTAGTTCAACCTACGCTCTGTAGATATTAGTCAACACTGTGACCGTCATAGATATTCGTTCGACCTTAGCTCTGTAGATATTAGTCAACACTCTGAAGTTCGTAGATATTAGTTCAACATATGAGCTGTAGATATTGGTCCGACATACAGGCTGTAGATATTAGTATCTGGAATCAAAAAACTCCTCTGTGTAAAGCCCGGGCAACGCCGTGGGCTTCGGCTAATAAAAGATAAATAAATTAATTTATTTCTAACCGTTGTGAGACGAGGTATCTAACCCATAGTAAAAAATCTTCAAGTCAAAATACAAAAAAATATATATATCAGAACCCAAACCAAAAACAACTTGAAAATTTAAAAATACATATTTCGGTTCAGTCCCTCATTCGGGTAGTATAAACTAATTAAACTCTACTTTTAAACTCAAATTGTAAAACCAGAAAGCTCTAAAGAGATAAAATATTGAGATATAAAAAGGGCACTTAACTATTAGGGTTGGTCGGGTTCAATTGAAATAGAGCACCAACATTACCCGGTAATACTGAGTACTAACCCGCGCAGATAAATCAAAGATAAATAATTACAATCGTTACCACGACCATTACCAGAAACATATAAACTTTAGTCGTATGTTTGAAATCGTTTTGCATAGATAAGATACGAGCGGAATTAGTGCTGTTTTAATAGTGTTTGAATGGTGATTTACTGTTGTGGCTTACGTGGAAAGCGTAGAAAAGCCATTAATATAAGAACATGTGTGGGTTTACAAACAGTGAAAGAAAGACTTAATATGTTTCTAAGCGTTTTCTTTAAGTCTATGAAAGTTAATAAAAAACGATAGTAGATTTATAAATTTGCGAGAATTTTTAACTGTGAAGAAGCGCGGTATCCCTGTACAAGTGTACAGATTAGAGAGATTTTGTTGAGAAATTAGAGAGATGATAAAAAATTAGTCTTTGGAATAAAACCTCAAATCTAGTGACTCCTGGGCACATTGACCTCAGGTTTCTACTAACCCATCATACCTTTTTCCTTCCCAGATCTTCCTCTCCTTCCTTTCTCTAAAGAGATCTTCCACACAGCATCCCCAAAGATTATGTAGGCCCGAGAGAAATTTCGTTTTCCTAAGGGCTTCCAGTTTGGAACAAATGTTAAAAAAAAGTTATTTGGAAATAAAGCCGCTTAAATAAATGTTAAATTAGAAAATAATTTCCGTATTATTAGAAAACAGACCCGGCCACACGTTGCTGTGGCTAATCTTTATAAAATCTACACCACCCGCTTGCCTGCTGGCCGCTGCCCGCTGCCTGAATTGAATATTTGAATTTTTCTGCCTTTCTCTACTATAATAAGCATGTATTATACATAAAAACCTTCCTCTTGAATCACTCTATCTATTGGTGAAAACCGCATGAAAATCCATTGTGTAGTTGAAAAGCTCTATGCGCACATACATTTTGAGCGACTTCATTTTATACTATGTAATGATGATAACGATAATACGAGAATATGCAAACAATAATACGAGACTAAAAGAGTTACATTATTCTTTCGTTGGGGATAGCACCATAAATGTGGAAATTCTTGGCTGATTGTTCTGCCAAAGCACTGCACATTTTTAATCAATCACAATGAGAACTAGCCTAGACTCTACTGAAACTTGTCGCCAACTTCAGAATATGAGTTTTAGTGCGCCAAATGAAAAATTCATTCCGCGGAAAGCCGCCCACACACACCTCAAAAATCATAACAAATATTGATAGACGAAAGAAATGATACAAAGAAATAATAATCAACACCGGCAAACGCGGCAATAATTTTTCAAGGCCCAAAAAAAATTAAAGTTACTTTAATAACTGAAAAAAACGAGTGTGCTTTAAACCACACAATTGAAGTAAAACTTCTTTAGCTCCAACCATATGATAGGAAGAGAGAAAGAAATTGTGCGCGCGCATTGCTCTCTCTTGCTCCTACAGTGTGATACAGATAATAGGCCTGCACTGAGAGCACCACGTTCTGAGATTAATTATTTTATCATCGTTGAGTCTGTATGTCATGTAAATCTAACATTCTGTTTTATTAAATTATCATATTTAATACCAGTGTTTCATTATAGATTTACCTGATGATTTCACATGCTACCTACCACTAGAGCTTAGCCTAAATTCATTCAGCAAATTCATTATAACCTACCTTACATATAATATAATTAGATTTCCCTTTTAAATATATCACATTCTTTGTGGCAACGTTTTATATACGTTACAAAAATTGGATATACGAAACGTAACTGGCTATGATGGAAAGAGAGAAAGAAAATGTATGGTCGCACCTCTCTCTCTTGCCCCTACAGTAATATACGAAACGTAACTCTCTCTCTTTCTATCTTCAATAACTTATATCTCCCTCTCAACTACCATTCGCCTCGCTTTCGTAACGCTCTCGCATTCACCAGCTTACTCCCCAAGTCAAGCGTGCATAAAGAAGTTTACTTCAAAAAGCACTTTTTGCGTAAGTAAGTGGTGTCTAAAATAATTGAAATTTGTGATTGAACTTATTATAAAACTAAAGTAAACACCCCTAGTTACGCATCCATAATTCACAAGTAATTTGCTTCGATCGTAGATGTCCACGATTGCACGGCGACTAACGGGTAACGGGGTCGAACGCTCGGTTCACTCACTCATAAACTTCTAGTAGCCCTAGTGGGTCCGGTCCGACGATATCGAAAAAGTTTTATTGGAACTTAGGTAAGCAGGTATTATGCATTTTTACGTAAAAAAATCGGTCATTTATGAAACATGGAATTTTATAAATATATGCAGTTGGTTTTGCTTTTGGGGTGTCATTGCGGCACGGCGGCGTTCAACAATTTTTTCGTGGCTGATTCCGGCATTCAAATAGTTAAATGGTAATAAAATACTTAATAGATATAATATATAAATAAATAGATATATGTATTTATACATAATAACGGTTCCATGACAGTTCATCCTGCGACAATTTATCCGGCGACAGTTCATCCTGCGACAGTTCATCCGGCCGACAGTTCATCCTGCCGACAATTCATCCTGCCGACAGTTCATCCCGCCGACAATTCATCCGGCGACAATTCATCCTGCCTGATCATTTAGAATATTTTTTCTTCAAGTAAGTATGCAAAGAGGATATACGGCCGTACAACCTAACCTAACCTAACCTAACTTAACCTACCCTAACCTAACCTAACCTAACCTAACCTAACCTAACCTATTTAGTAAAAATATTTTTACAGCGGATTTCCACTCAAGATGCCTTCAGATACAAGTATATCGATTTTGGTTGTACGGCCGTATATCCTCTTTGCATTCTTACTTAATAAAAATCTTCTAAATGATCAGGCAGGATGAATTGTCGCCTGATGAATTGTCAGCGGGATGAACTGTCGGCAGGATGAACTGTCGGCAGGACGAACTGTCGGCCGGATGAACTGTCGCAGGATGAACTGTCGCCGGATGAATTGTCGCAGGACGAATTGTCGGGTCACCATAATAACTAATACAATACGTCATTTTTTTAAATTATGATCGGAATCTTTTTAAATATTAAACAAACATTTCTCGTCAAAGATTTCAATTTCTGAGTGCTAAAAATTCCCAAATTGACATCGATACCTTCGATATTCTAAAATCAGAGGCCTTGTTAAATTTTCCGTCGTTCCAGATTCTGCCATTATACTAATAAGTGAGAGGTGACAGCTGACAGTTAGCGTTTGACATCCCCGTTAGTAAATATTTTCCTCTGTCTTCCGTCCCGCGGCGCTGGGAACAGATTTTTCCCCCGTCACTCTAATAAAACTCTTATAAAAATTGTAGTTCGGATTTCAGATGTCTTTTATTACTCTTCAAATATTTATGATTCTAAATAGGTTGATTCATTTTCATGATTTCATTACACATAATAATTATAATTTTGATATAAATACTTTGTTTGAGCATCCCTTCATTGATTGCATTAAACCAAATCGGTTGAGCTTGAACCTCCATAAAAAATAATGATATTCAAAATAATTTGTTTTTTAACTAACATTAGTACTAATTATGTACAGTGGTGGTAGTTACGCATTATGTGCTAACATAATAAAGCGTGACATATTGCAATAAAATTACAAACTACTTGCAAAGCTTAAAAATAACATTTCAAATATCTTTTCACTTCTTTTTAAAAAAATTTTCCTCTTCTTTTATATTGGTCGATATTTCCTGTAAGATCTTCAATGCTCTATCTATAACAGTAAAGAGCTCTGTGATTTTGACTTCTTTCGAGAGGGAAATCTAATTTTATTTTTTCTTCTTGTAGGATGTTGATGTTTATTAAGTTTTTGCACAAATTCTGAACTTTGTTGGCCGTTAAACATTTTAAAAAGAAATACTATTACTTTTAAGCACACAATTTATTTAAAAAATAATACAATTTGATTCCTCGAACTATTTTTAATATTGGTTAAATTTTTTTCGGCTTAGAATAATTAGCATTACAATAATTATAAGGTTTATAATTATTAATTACATTTATTCTCATGGCTACATTTTTGCAAAACTGTTAAGCGCCAGCCACAAGCAAATATAAAAGCGCGAGCACTTATCTGTTGAACAGCGAGCTCTTATGTGCTGTAAGTTGTAACGACACACAACGCTATCAAATATTTCCTCCTATTGTAGGAGAGGGGGTCAGAAGAATTAGAGAGCTGTCACGAAATGTCATTTCGTTGTACTGCATGACAGCTGTCTTCCACATGATATCGTAGCTCCGTAATTAAAATGACCCCTCTCCTGTTTAACGGCGGAGAGGGTGTCGCATAACTAATCGCATATCGCCTCAGCAGCGGCTACGGCAGATTACGGCGTATAATTTAGCGTATTAAATAAGAACCTGTGAAAGATATATTTTTTATTATGTACGTTGATTCAAGTTACAAATACTTGCAACAAGTATTGTAGATATGAACTCCAAAACAATAATTAGGTAACCGACACTAAGATATGGCCTATTGACATCACGATAAACGTTTCGATCAAAACGTCATTAGTTTGCGCTTGGTAAGGGGAAAGGGGAGTACTTAGTAGTCCTCGTGCTTAGTACTCCACGTACTCAGGAATCGCAACTCCGCAGTCAACTGGGTCAACATTTGCAACCTGCAGTAAGTACACAGGACATTGTGGCTACAAAGTTCCTTCTCTGGGATATTATTTTTTTTTTAATTACTCATTAATTTTTTTAATTACCGCCCTGCTTGCCTATATTTTTTCTTATTAATTGAATGTTTAGTGTTTTTTAGAACAGTTATTTAGTGACCACTATCCTAAATTCTTTCCTCTTGTAAAAAGGTCAGAAAGAAAATTAGGTATTTTCGGATGTGATGAAATATTTTGTCGGAAATTCGATGGTTTTATCTTCTCTAGAGTGGAGAGAAAGCTCATAAAAACGTTATCTCATAAATAATACATTGTGATATTTAACCTATTGATGATATGCATGAGATTTAATTTATAGAAGCTGTTGGTGTGTGAGAATATCGATAAAATTATGATTCGATTGAAAGGGTTGTGAAAATTAATTATTGTTGTATGTCATAGCCAACATTAAATTTTTTTTTGACCGTATTGCTAGTTACCATGTTATTGCTGTGAATCCTTTCCAGTTACATACTTGTCATTCGACTTACTATTGTATTCACCCTGAGTTGTAGGTATGTACAATGTTGTGGAGTGAGAATAGATTTCTGACTTCATGTTTTGAAATTTAGTAAGCAGATTATAATAGTTTGAATTGTGTTTTTATATCTTTTTTTTAATAATTTTCAGGGTTATATTTTTGTTAACTTCTTACAGGTACAGGACCCTTACTTTTTTTGTTACTTTTTAATTATAATTTTAATTATGTGAAAATCTGTTATTGGATATTATGTATTTACGCACATTTTAATGTTATTATTAGAAGTGTAAAATATCTGTTGATTTTCCATAATAAACACAATAAAATCAACATAGGTAGGTAACTAAATAACAAAAAGTTGAGAGTTTATCGCCCCGTGGCCAGTTGTTCTGTGAAAATCCTTATTTTGGGTATGCTCTAAGGAAGTGTTGGGGGAAGAAAATGTGAATTAATATGGTTGAAAACTTCCTGACTATTCTGACAATCTTAAACACGTCTAAAACCATTTCAAGCAGCAATTTGACTCTAAATATTTGTATTTTGCCACTATTTTAGATACTAAAAAGCGGTGCAAAAAGAAATTAATAAAGATAGGTTCCTACCAGTTCAATGACAGTTGAACAGTTGGCCCCAAAGATATTCAAATACAAAAGAGATATGCTGTGGTATCCGCGCAACTGCCGGCGGACTACGCCCTAATTAGGGTAGTTTGCATACAAAAATAATTTGTTCATTTCATTGATTTTTTGAAGATGATTAGTATTGGTTAACAATATTGTTTGAATACGGAAAGAATTCGTTCATTTAGTTTAACGTTCGTTTGGTTTATTCGTTAATTATTCGTTCATTTAGTTTATTTGTTAATTGATAAACAATATCGGCGACACCCAGAAGCGCAGTCCCACATAGTAAAAACTACAGATAGCACATCTAATTATATGTCAATATCTTTGGTTAGCCCACAGGCTAACTTATATGCAATATACAGTCAGTTTAGGGAAAATACGGTATACCCATAGACGTATGAATATTAGTAGACCTGCCCTAAGTGATAAAAGCGTATTATTTCCCCCTCCCTTATACCGGTTCTATGGAACCGGCTGGGATTGAGAATGGCTTCTCGTAAATCTAAAACAGGTGACGTCAGCATTCTTCTGCGAGCCAGCGTCGAGCGCTCATCGGTGCATTTTACGAAATAACACCGCAATAAACATGGTTTGTGTTTTGAAAACTTGTAAATATATACTATCACTCGAGATACATGGCGTGTGCTCGTCGATGTTTATTGGGGTAAGTAAATTATGAAACATTTGTAAAAGTGTCTTAACTAAACACGGCAACAAAATATTGGACCCTAAAAATAGGCGTTCTTTATTTTGCCATTTTTAGTACTTCGCAAATTTGTTCATTACGCGGCGAGCAATTTGCGCTCCCATGTAAAAAGATCTATTCATTCAAAAGCAGAGTTTACTTTTAAGAACTAAATGGTGATATTATAATGCGAGACGACTATGTACTGTCGATTGAGTTAATGACGAATCACATATCAGTAAAGCCATCTTCCCGCTCTGCGTCCCGCTGTAGTTGGTTTCTCCCCTCACCTTTATGTTCTGTTCTAGTAATATTCATATGTCTATGGGTATACCTACTTACACAAAATATAACTAAGTGAACGACGGGGTGTGCATAGAGAATGTACCGCCAAATAACAAAAGAATGAAACATATTTTCATTCAAATGCATCAAGGATAAAACTACTTGTCTGTATACTGTATATACCCGTGTATAAGTAAAAAAAATCGACACTGTGTATAAATTCATTTGATATTCATGCCAACTTATTATTAAAGGCATTTTTGAAGTCGATTTTACGTTTGAAATTTGTAAATAATGCACAAAAAATTATAAATTTGTAGTAATTACTATTTCGGGGACCAACTGTCGGATAACCGTACCTACCTGTGGGCGGTCCGTGAGGGTGAACTAAAGAGCAAAAAAATACAACATTATTGATGTTGTAGCTGAAAAAAAATTATATATATACGTGTCCGAGGGTAAAGTGCATTAACTTCGGGAGGTGATTCTACATGATAGCATGAGTAAAAAAGATAAATAACTTTTTTCGAAATTTCAACATTTAGGGGTCGCTTTGTGGTAAAAAGATAAAATTTGACCTGCGTGCGCGGCCAGCTTTATTATTTTCCGCTGTTACGATACGGGCCAATCACCACCATACAATGTTGCCACGATCGTGCCCGGCAGGCTCCCGGCAAGTAAGATCGTACCTCACACTAAGGATTTTTAGTAGGTAGATCTTTTTGTATGGGAAAAAATGTTGGAATTTCAAAAAAAGTTGTTAATCTTTTTTTCTCCTATCATCATGTAGAATAACCTACCGAAGTTAATGCACTTTAACCCCGGACACCTGTATACAGGGTGTAACAGGACGTACTAGAGGGATTTTAACCATCGATTCCTGACATTATTTGGAGTAAAAAATGTAAATGAAATTTTGGTATATACATACACATATTTTTTTTTTATTTAATTTGAATTTTTGTATTAAGATTTTTAGGACTCTTTCAGTTTGTCGATCATTCAATGCACAGCATCCCCATACTGAAAAATCTTTATACAAAAAATTGAATTTTCGAAAAAAACTAAAACTTATTTTCAGAAACAACAACTTCAATAACGTCATATTTTAAAAATTTTTACTCTAACTCACCGAATAGACACGGACCGCCCCTGGTACCTACCCTCTTTCAGGATGCGGTGTGAAGGTGAGAAGTTGAGAAGCCTGAAGAAGGGAAAAATGATTAAATTGAGAATTTATTTTATCCGAAAACTGTTTCATGGATATTTTTATGTCTTTGATATTGTATTTATAACCGAATCCATATACATTCCAGGGACGTGCTACTCGTGTCGTAATTTTTGAAGCATATTTAAGTAGTAGATAAAACCCACTCCGCGGGTTTTTGCTGATAAACCCTGCGGGAGGCGATTGACACGAGAGCAGTTTAGACACTAACTTCACGTGCATATCATCCAGACTGGAGAGATTCATGAAAATGCAAATCCAAGAGTACTTACGCCTGCCAGCCGACGTTCCTCATGTTAGCTGTTAACGTAAATGGCGCCATTTTTTGGTATTATTAGCTACTTGCTTTAATTCGGATGTATTACGATAGTATCTTTCAGTCGCTAGGATATTAATACTGTCGGATTATTAAAACTCTCAGATAGAAGTCGTGTTTCCGACTTGAATTTTGAATTTTACAATTATTAATGGTATAATAGAAAGCACTGATTTACTAAGCACTAAGCCTAATTATCTTCAATCAGCCAACAAGAACAATTTATAACAACAATATCAGGACTGAGTCATTTAAATGTTCGTTTGTTCCTAGATACCTATGTTTGTTTGTTTATTTAGCACAATATATTATACATTTATATACATTATTTATTAAATTTTGACTGCCCAACTAGGAGTATTATCCCGTTTTAGGACAGTCAAATAATTATGGGTATGAACATATGGAGAATGATTTGTACAAAAAGAAAGAAAATTGCTTAAATAAAAAGATGATAAGGAATATAAAATAAAATAATAAAAAAAGTTTAAAATTTGGTACATTACTGTTATTTGTTTAGCATAGCAAAAGAAAAAAAAGAGAAGAGAAAGAATAAAATAAAAATGAAATAACCAATTAAAACATAAAATAGCCGTGGATTGTTTCGCATAGTTGCAATACTTTCACAGAAATGGTGTTCAATTGCACGGAATATTTAAAAGAAGGCAATAATAACATACCTCAATAATAACAATCAATGTTAGCATAATACTAACATGGGTTGTATATAATTTAAATAGCATGTTTTACCCATGATTACTGTTCCAAAAAACTAATTTGTTTACCGCGTGTCTGTATAATATAAATAAATATTGTTTAAATAGATCAACATACTTATAACCCACTCTGTAAGTTTATCCGCACAGTCAGAGATGAGCGGTTTTCTCCTAAAGCTTAAGTCCTTAGAAATCAAGTAACCCCTTTAGAATTGGCAAATAGCTCCGAGTTATTTGAGTCAATCAGTAGCATGCGGTTCCATCCACGCTTGGTTGAATTATGAGATACAAGGTATGTTTCATGTTCTATATCTTCCAGTATCTCTCGAAAATGAAATCAACCCTCTAAAACCGATCTACAATAATAAAATCGAGCATTTTGAAGTGCAATTTCTTTAGGACCGTTGTGATTTAAAACACGATGAAACGAAAAACGACATTAAAAAGACACATTCTAGAAAAAACTAAAAAGAGACAAATCTTTAGGATTTATCGTGCGAGAGAATGAGATAGAATAATCGGTCTCCTCTTTGTGCGGTGCTTCGTAGCCTATCGATATCTCTTTGTGCAGTGCTTCGTAGCATTCCAACTCTCACCTTCTTTAGTTTTCAGAAAAAAAAAAAGAAAAATATATGGTCGCATCTAGGAATTGAACCCTGGACCTTAGCTTGCCGGGGCTTTGCTCTAAGCACTGAGCTAATTCAACCCTAGCCTGTTCGGTCATATTTAATTGTATCTTTAACTGAGAACTGTCAACATTATCTTTAATTTCCTTAAGATGAAGTTATACGTGAAATCCTATTTAGATACTATTTAGATTAATCTTTACGACGAATCGGCTTACAGTATGAACATCAAAAAATATGCTACGGATAATTTGAAGCTTTTACTAGTCTATGTATAGGAATTACAATAAAATTATTATTTACATAACAAAAAATATAGGCGTAAACCACTAAAAAAAATGTTTTTTCATGACTTAACTATGAAGTAACAAAAAAATCAATTTTTAAAAAATACCCCTTTATGGCTAAGGCTATTTTTAAGGTTTTCTATGTTCTAACTTTTTTTCGTTCTTATAAAATTATGCACAAAATAAATAAAAACCACTTTTTCGCTTACTTGCCTCGTGCAAATAAGACGCTCGATTTTAAATTTTGCAGGCATGAGAATCGAAATATTTCTAGCGTTTATATTCCTCTTAAAGCATATTTTTATTGGCCGCTATCTATAGTGTCTTGGACAAATATCTAGATTGCATTTAGTTTGGCAAGATTCTTGCCAAACTAACCAACACGTCTGCCATTGGTAACCCCAAGTGGTGCGCTACGTTTGGTGACCTAGCAGGGGTGCTCGGGTTCGTGGGGTGACTAGGCCTTGGCGGTGGATACGTCTGCTCACTTACTTCGTGGCGGGCCGGATCGGGCGTGACTGGTTGTTGGAGACCTTTTTACTTTTCCAGCTGGACTCTCTCGACGGCCGGCATAGTCCAGCGGTAAGGCTCTTGACTCACACACCGAAGGTCGCGGGATCGAATCCCGGCGTGGCAAATAAATTTTATTTGATTAATTTGTGTTATTTCACAATTTATTAATTTAAAATAATGCATAGTATATTTGCGGCACTTTCCAGAGTGGAAGATACTCTCAGTATCGCCCTGGTGTAAGACCACCATTCAGAATTGAAACATTGCTTGAAATTGCATTAGCCGTGTTTGGTGACCAGATCTGAATAGCCAGGTACTTCCCCACCTTCCTCTTCCCTATCTCCTTCCCCTCCCCACTACACTGTCATAGTCTCACTGACTTCAGACGGGAGCAGTTGGGACTCTTGTGCGGGTTCATATAAAAAAATAAAAATAAAAAAACGTAAGAATTTAATTTAGAATTTTGGGTTATTAGCCATACAGGCAGTACCTTGGTGGGTTCCCATTACTTACTTTTGTCTTATATTAATATGTTTGCTTTTGCTAACTTTTACATTACTTGTGTCTTATGTTTGCATTTAATTGTAATTATGTTCTAAATGTACGTAGAAATAATGGGAAAAAATGAAGAAAAACGTATACAGACTTTAGAAAAAAAGATATTGCTATTTTACTGCAAAAAGATCATTAATATGGCTAGTACACCACTGAAAGCGATGGTACCCTTTACCGACTCCACGCTACCTTAATTTGTAAAAATCGAGAAGTTTCGACGGAGAAGCCAATAAACGGATATAAATTACCACCCTTATATATTATTTGAAGCGAGGAAACGATTTCTCGCGTGACTGGCGGTGTATTTTATACCGCCATTTATTATCATTGATTGGTAAAGGATTGAAACTTCTAGAATAAATTTTATTTCAGGCTGAAAATAATTTTACGACTTTTCTTTTATTTTAAAAACCTTTACTTAATTTCATGCTATATCACATAAGAGTTTCAACCTTCAGAACTTTATGGAACTGTAATATCTAAATACAGTAGTTAGTGATATGGGAGAAGGAGAAAGGGAAGGTTAGGTAGAAGTACTCTTTCCAATTTAATTATTTTTGAAAATTTTATAACCAATGCTTTTTTAAAAAAAAAACAAGTAGACTCTGTCTATACTGATTTTAGTAAAGCGTTTGATTCAGTATCCCATAAAATTCTCATTTGGAAATTAGAAAAACTTGGTATACGTGGTAATATATTTAACTGGTTTGAAAGCTATCGTACTGGAAGACAACAAATTGTTAGAATAAAATCCTCCCTGTCGGAAAAAATTTATGCAATAAGTGGAGTTCCACAGGGTTCACACCTTGGACCAATCTTATTTATCTTGTTTATAAATGATCTAACAAAAATATTTCATGATGTATTTTTCTTACTTTTGCTGATGACCTCAAAATGTTTAGAATTATTCTAAATATTTACCATTGCAACATTCTTCAAGATAATATCAACAAATTGTTATTTTGGTGTAATGAAAATAGACTCTACTTAAATATCTCAAAATGCCAAGTAATTAGATTTTCTCGAATAAAAAATCCTCTTTAATTACAACATAGATAACAATACTCTCGAGACATTAACATCACTTTTCAATCAAATCTTTCATTTGTTAAACACATAACAGAAATCTCTAACAAGGGCTTAAAAATGTTGGGATTTATAACTAGGCTAACTAGAAATTTTAACAATATAAAATGTATTAAACTGTTATATTTTGCATATGTTAGAAGTCAACTTGAGTACAATTCTCCCGTTTGGAACCCATATTATAATATACATGTACAAGCTGTTGAAAGAATACAAAACAAATTCTTACGTTTTCTAAATTTTAAAATGGGTATTCCAGCAATTATGTTAAACTACGACACTATTTTATATGATATGAATATGCTCAAATTGTCAGACAGAAGAATTTTCACTGATTTAGTATTTCTGTATAAAATTCTAAATAATTTAGTTGATAGTCCGGTATTGCTTGAATTGATAAGCTTCCGGATTCCACTACGTAATACCAGAAGTCAGGATTTATTTCAGTGCAGAAATTCTGGAACTAACTACCATATGTATTCCTCTTTGCCCAGAATACTAATGGAGGGAAATAATTATACCAAGTCAGTGGACATCTTCAATTTATCTTTAAACAAATACAAAATACTGTTGCTGAGGCAGTTCAGTTATGTACAATAAATACTATATTATATTTCTTTGTTAAAGAAATATATAGTATTTATATATTATTTAATCATAGTGTAATTTGTAAATTTCTTACTTATGTAAAAGCCCCGTAAAAGGGCGTAAATAAAATAAATAAATAAAATTAAAATAAAAAAGTTAGAATTACGAATCAAAATCAGAACTAGTCACTCCAGAAAGCTTTTTCGAGATACATTTTGTTTCTGAATGGAGGCGTGAATTCCAGATTTAGTTAATTATGTGAGGCTATGGGATGTGTTTACCTCGATATTCAGAACTAGTTCCTAACTAACTAACTAACCATCACGCCGTTTCCCCGCAGGGGTAGGCAGAGAGGACGGACCGCCAAACAACTCGATCTTGGCACACACTCCTTGCCTCGTTCACATTCATACATCGTCTCATACATGCTCTTCTATTATTCCGACTCTTCACATGGCCCGACTCGATTATGTGATTCACTTGGTCGTGCCATGTCTTCCTCGGGCGTCCCCGACTTCTTCTTTCATTCACATTTGCGTCATATATTCTCCTTACACTCCTCGTTCATCGCTTTACATGCCCAAACCATCTGAGCGTCCCTTTTTAATCTTACTCATTACGCATACATCAGCCTTGCATTCTTCGCGGATCTCCACATTTCTCACACGATCGTACATGGTTTTATTACACATACGCCTCAGAGATCTCATTTACACAGCATTCAGTCTACTTTCATCCTTCCTCTGCCAGTTCCATGTCTCACTGCCATACATCAGGGTAGGTACCAGCACTCCATTATGGACGGCTAACTTCGCTTCTTTGGACAGTCTTTTGTTGGCGCCAACGGCGTTCAGTCCTCCATTAATAGAGTTGCCTGCATTTACCCTTATTTCGATATCTCTATCAGCCCTTCCATGTCTCGTAAACATACTTCCCAAGTACACAAACTCATCCACCTGCTCCAAATACTCTTCTTAACTATAACTAATTCCATTATAATAACACGCTCGCCTTGCATATTATTATAATGGAATCAATGCTCTTTTTTTCTAATGTTAGTTATTTCACAAATTATTTTCAGTATCGCCCTAGTGAAAGATCACTGTTCGAAATCGAAATGTTGCTTAAAATGGCTTTAGCCGTGTTTGATGACCAACTTATAATATCCAGGTACTTCCCCGCCTTCCTCATCTCCTTCCCCACTACCTTCAGCAATACAACGAACCCCAAATAGGGGTGCCATAGTCTCACTGTATTCAAACGGTTGGAAGGGACTCATTGGGTGCTGTAGTCGCTTAAAAAAATCATCATCATCATCATCATCTTCTTCCCCTTGTCCTATTCGGGTCGGGGACCCATTGCATCGACAAGACTCCTTCATACGTCCCAGTCTTGCACTGTTGTTCGGCCTCCGTCCATGGTAGTCCCATCCTCTCCTCACACAGTTTCTGAGGTTGCCTCGCCCAACTGTGTCTGTGACAAAGATGGCAGTGTTTAAAACGGTATATCGCCCGACACTTATTTACGGCCGCCAGATATGGATGCTAAACGAACAAACACGTTCTAGAGTCCAAGCTGCTGAAATCAGGTACTTAAGAGGAGTGGCAGGGGTTACTAAATGGGATCATATAAGAAACTCGACGATCCGAGGTGATCTAAACATCGAACCACAGCTACTCATAGAAAAATCGCATAAAAAATATTTATCTGAATTCTGGCTTTTCACAAAAAAAAAAAACAGAGTAAGCTATCTAACTTAAGTGTAACGGCGCAAAACGCCGCTTGCGGTTGTTTCGTTCCTTTATCTTAATTCGTGGTTCGGCTATTCCAAAGTATTCCATTCCATTCAATTGTTAGCCTTAGTACTAAACATTTCAATCTTAAAAGGGGTTTTAACTTGGCTCATGTGAGATGTGATATCATTAAATTTGACCTCCAGAACGTGTATTCAGCTACTAAGAGCAAAGACAAAATTTACCTTACACAAGGTGTTCCGTATGCTATGGATCAAACGAAGTGAGATGATCGGAAAGATTATTTGCAATCAAAATACCTTTTTTTTGTGGTCCAATTCTTAACCATTTCAATGTTTTATAAATTTTTGTATTTTTCTAAATAATCTTTACGCTGGATATGATTTTAGATTTTCACGGCCAAAAATATTTTCGTTATTTATTTTTGGGGTGTTTTGCTGTGTTGCGCTACCTCCTTCTTTAGCCAACGTTTCGGACAGCGTCACATTGTTCCATCATCAGCTTGATGATAGACACTGCAACACTGTCCAAAACGTTGGCTAACGAAAGGGGTAGCATGACACGGCAAAATACCCCAAAAATAAATAACGAAATACTTTTCTGTTTTCATCTAAAAAGTGGTCGAAAAAAACAGCGTTCGAAAATTGAAAATTAAAAATAAAATGAAAAATTTGGTTTGACTGTAGATTGAACCTTTCTTCCTAGGAACGGCAGTCAACCACGCTACCAACTGAGCCAAATCCAGGTTGGATAAGACTGAAATTGGTTTTGTACATTAACTGCTGTAATATCATCGAATTTTGGAGAAATTCATGCCCGCCTGTGCGTGCGTGATTACCACCAAAAATCCATACAATACATTGTCATCAACCACGAGTCAATTTGCCAAGTTTAAGCTCGATGGGATGTCGAGAATTGCATTAATTTCCACTTTACACATCCGTTCAACCAAGAAAACAAAAGTGAAATTCAAATCGATGCATTTACAAAATGGATATAACATTGAAATTGTTATGAATTGAACCATGACATATTAGGTCATTTTTATTGCAAATAACCTCCCTTGTCCGCCCACTTGGTATGATCCATAGCTGAAGGGGACACCCTGTATGAAAATACCATAATTCGTCACACAAAATATTTTGTACCTTTTGAATATTAGTTAACTAAATTAAAATTACATTTTATGTATATATATATACATATTTTATGGGGACCGCAATGGGCGGTATCGAGACAGCTTGGCAGGCCAAAACAGTGACACGAGCGAGACAGATTACACTCATAGCGGCAAATCACGTGTTGGAGCAGTGCAGATATATAACTCATCCCGTGCACTAGCGACGCACGCGCAAAGCTCCTAGAAGGCAACTGAATTTTGGACCCATGTTTGGTCATTCGTGACCCAATGCGTCTGGTTAGGAATTACTATGTACAATGTTAGCGCTCCAACTTTCACAAATTATCTTTTCGGGGATGAATTGCACATCTTTTACTCTCGAGATTTATTCAATTATTTTACAAATGTTATTCGGTGAAGAGAATGAATTGCAGTACCCCCATTAATTAATTTACTACACCTATATTGCGTACAAGGTACATTTTAAAGGTGAAATTCACTGCTGGCAATTTCAGTAACAAGCCGCCTCTGGAGCCAAGTAAATTTGGGAACCCCTAGAACGTATCAACTACTACCCTAAGGTTAGTGTATGATTATTCAATGTCGAAACGGAAGACGTATCGCTACCCTACCAAAGCGGCTAGGTTCAAATACCCAAAAAAACTATCAATTCTCTCGTAAGCGAAATCTGTGTGAATCTGAAAAATGAATGTGGTCAGTAGAGTAACAAAGGGCAAGAGGGAAAGGCCGGTTCGGCAAAAGAAATGGATATTTCATAGGTCCTCTCACTTCTACTCAAAGTCATTAAGGGCGGGCAGAAAAAAAAACTACCCGAGAAAAAGGGCTTTGGGCATCTCGTTATATATTATTATACCCTTCTGTGTGACAAATGAAGAATGAGAAAATAACCATCAAGTAGATATACCTATCTTTAATTTTAGTTTTGAAGGTTACTTTTCTGCAGTTGCAATAAAATTTTAACGAGTAATAATCATGATGTCCTTTTTTAAATAATATTTTTGAAAATCCGTGAATAGGTAAAACACTAACTTAAAGCAACGTGCAAACTTAAAGCTACTTTTCGGTGGTTTCAGTGCTGATGTTTATGAATTTTAATTACTAAGAATTCAATTTATACTTACAATTTACTAAGGTTATTTCGAGAAAATCTTAGATGAAATTACTAAACCCTTGATTCTGTCGTATTCGGACACCGGACAAGCGGCGTGGATTTGATTATGATACAAATCTATAGTTTTATTCCGAGATTGATGAAATTTTGCTCTTGACTTTTCAAAGCAAGAGGAAGCAACACAGGCTTACTAATGATAATGCCTATTTTTCTTAGTTAGACATTTTTCAGTTTAACTTCTGTGACATCAAGATTGCAAAAAAAAGTTTTAACACAAGGCGGCATCTCAACGGTCTCAATTGGTGTAATTAATGCAATGTTATTAATTAAAAATTTGGTGAAATATTATTGTATTAACTGCATTACACAATAAAAAAAAAAAAATAAAAAATCATTGTTATTAATAAAAATCTTCTTCGGTCTAGTCATGAAACAAATGGCTAAAGATAGTCAGATTGTAGAATATAATAGAAAATCTACATTTCAGAAGATTCAGCCCGCAAAAACATATTTATCTTGAGTAAATGAGACAGCAATTTGTAAATTAGGGGTTGAGATGAAATAATAAGGGTAAGATTTTCGCTCCATAGACCTCCCTTTCCCTCGACTAGCGATGTTCAACTGAGCATATTAATTTGGCCAAGGATATATATTTAACTTACTGAGACGACACGGAGAATTTTGTAGGTATTAAGATATTAGGTTAAGAATTTGTGCGAATACGTGCGGTAGGTAAAACGATGATGTCACTGAATAAATTAGGTTACGTTCGGATTTAATTTATTAACTAAATTAATGTGTGATAAATTTACATAAAGTATGGCTTTCTTTGTCGTGTGCTTACAGAAGTTCAACGAATGTTCATATTTGGTGAAACTATGAATATTCATGACTTAATTATTATAGTGTCTAATGTAGAATATCCGTAGAATATAAGCTGTTTTCTCCTGAAATATTAATTCATAAAACATTTTTTTTTTTAAATCTTGTATAATGTATTAAAAAAAGTTTTTCTTGGAATTCAAACGCTTTTGTGGTATTTTGATTAAAATAAAATACAATCATAAAACACCATTTCCGCTTTGACTTGAGCTTCATTAGGGCTTGATAAGTCAAAGAGAAACCTTTTCGGCATTAAAAAAAACGTTAATGAACTTTAGTGTATACTTTGACTGTTTTTATTAAATTGTTCTTGATATTCTTATTGCCATGAATTATTTCGCATTTAGGTACTTATTTACAGAGTGGTGTCCACATACAGCATCATCCTAAAATTTGAAACATATGTAGCTTAAAAATGCTCAAGGCGTGGATATGTAGTGACAAGATCTCATTAGCCAGGTACCTTCCCAACTTCCAACCGTCCTCTACCACATCCCAATTCCTTTCTCTTTGTCATTCACAAACATTTCCATGAAACAGGGGACGTCCTTTGTTTCTGGACAGTGGGAATTTAAAATAGTCTACGTTCACAATTCATCCGAAAATGGACTACGTGATAAAACACGTTCAAAATCCTCACCCACCACCTTAGCAACACCCTTTTTAACGCTATATTTATTTAGCACTTCCACTGATCCACGCACCATACGACCACCATAGACTGTGAGAAGCACAGGCCGCTGGCGCACCACTATCACTTTCACGGCTGCTCATTATCTCGGCCATCTTTGTGTAATGTCCTTCTAACCGGCATATCTCTGTTTCCACAGCACTTCTATTGGACCACGCACCACCTGACCTAGACTGCGAGGAGGACAACCTGCTGGCGGTCGCAGCTGCGCGTCAATTCGGCCATCTTTTGTGTAATGTCCTTCTATCCGGCATTTCTATGTACTGGCGCATTACTATCACTTTTACGGCTGCTCGTTATCTCGGCCATCTTTGTGTAATGTCCTTCTAACCGGCACATATCTGTCTCCACAGCACTTCTATTGGACCACGCACCACCTGACCTAGACTGCGAGGAGCACAACCTACTGGCGGTCGCGGCTGCGCGTCAACTCGGCCATCTTTTGTGCAATGTCCTTCTATCCGGCATTTCTATGTGCTGGCGCACTACTATCACTATCACGGCTGATCGTTATCTCGGCCATCTTTGTGTACTGTCCTTCTAACCGGCATATCTCTGTTTCCACAGCACTTCCATTGGTCCACGCACCACATGACCAGCATAGACTGCGAGGAGCACAGCCCGCTAGCCCACCACCATCGACGATCGCGGCCGCGCGTCAACTCGGCCATCTTTGTGTCTAACGACACGTCTGGCTTTGCGGGATTTGACGCGGGAGACTTCCTGCGGCGTTACGGGAGCCAGTCGAAGCTGTGCAGGAAAGCGAGGTCAATTATTACATAGAACCTTAGGTCCCATTTTTTACGGAATCCTATTATTTTGTTTTGGCATGCATTCTCTTAATTTTCATCGAATACCTATTCTGTTTTCACCCCTTCATAAATCCTCAATTAGACAAAATAGCTTTGTAGAAACTTAGGTCCCTTTTTTATGAAATCCGAAGTCTTTCTTTTGATTTAGCGTGCATTCTCTCACTTTTAATATTATCCCTACCTCTATTCAATATCATTCCTCATAAATTGACATCAATTTCTTAAAAATTCTTGAGAAAAATGAAGATTTAGTGTGTAGGTTGATACCCAGCAGTATTTATATCATACATTTTATTTACATTTACATTGTTTCTATAAAACTATTTTAAACCCCGCCCCATGACATTGCTTGTGCATGTATTTATTAAGTATCGTGTCATGCATTTATTAAGATAAATCGTAACTTCAGAAACATGAACATAATTTTTTTCACACAGTGGGATCCAAATTCTTATCCCGAATCTTTTGTTCCCTTTAGGTGGCACTGGTAACCCTGTAGCAAAATCAATTCGTCAAACGTTCGTCAGATGTTCGAGTCCTTTTCTTCACTTCAATATCCTTCGCCCTTATCGCGTCCTTCACTCTGTCCTGTCACCTGCCTCTTGCCTTCTATTCTGCCCCTTGTCTCGGCCCTAAACTGAATAAGATCACTATGCTGTATTTTGCTTGGCTGGTTTTAAGGGTGACCTACATTCTATAACACTACGTTGTCAATTCGATTCTAGAACTTCAAAATCATTAGATTAATGATTATTTTTATTAAATGTTAATATTTTCCTCATTTGTTCATGAAAAAAAAATGCTATACGATAATACAACGCTTTGAACGAGTTTTGATTTTAATTTATCCATAATTTAAGTAATAACTAGTAATATCGGACAGCTGACTTACGTTTCAGGTATTTTTAGAAGAAATACAAAACATTCCCCGGTCACGAAGTTACGAGTAACCTGGCAATATTTTAATTACTATTACTACCATAATTATCAGCGGAAAAGTTGCTCATGCATATGCAATGATTAAGATTAAGCTATATAATTTTTAGTGGGGAAATTTCTATTCTTCGTAATATGCATTCTGATCGGAAAGGATTTTTTTAAATTTTTGCGTTAAATTTGCAAAAATTAAACAAAAATATGCTTTTTGGTGATGATTTCAGACAGTTTGTGCAAAAAATTAACCATAGAGCGTGTAGCGCAAGAAGTGGGTACCTGTCACTCTTGAATTTCAAGATCTTTTCAAAATGCATCGCCTGTTATAATTTTAAAAATCCTTTAATTGAATGTTATAATTTTAAAAATTACAAATTTTACTTGATAAAATTTTAGAGAACGCATGTGTATGTAGCCATAAAAGAATACTAAATATTATAGTTTTGACCTCCTCAACACACCTACTTAAGTAATATTTAGAAGGGCAAGTCAAACCTTCCGCAAGATTTATTAAACAGTTTTATATTACATTGCCTACTTTGGCACACGTTCGTCAGAACGTGAGTCCAGACTGAAAACAGAATTTTTTCTGAATTTTTTTTTGTAATTTCACATTTTCCTCGTATGGTGTTCTCATATCACGTATTCGTGTTATCTTTAACACTTTGTACGTTTATGAGCAGCTTGTTTTTTTACAAAATTTTCCTAACCACAACAAAGTAAAATAAAGTAAACGTTTCACTTCACCCTCCTTAAGAAAATATTAAATTTAATAAAATGATAAATTATTATTTATTTCAATTTAAGTAAATTTGTATTTAATTAAATGAAAACAAATAACTTTGTAAAAACACCACCATACAATCAATATTATCAACATGTTTCGAAAACAAAAATTTCTTCGTCAGGATAAGATTAATATTAAAAATAACAAAAGACAAACAAGTACCTATAGACAAATAAGAACTATAGACAAAATATTACAGTGAGAAGTGAATAATTACTTAAAAATATTGTAAAAGACGATGACATAAAATGAAATATGAAAATTATTTTAGAATGTACAAAAATTGCATTTATATAATAAAAACTTTTCCCTTTAATTTTTTGTCTACAGTTCTTATTTGTATTTACTTGTTTGTCTTTTGTTTTTTGTTTTCGAAACATGTCGATAATATTGATTATATAATGGTGTTTGCAAAGTTATTTGCTTTCATTTAATTAAAAAAGGACGCCAGAAAGTTTATTTGCAAAATTTGAAGAAGAAATTTGTACTTATTTCAACTTAAATTAATTTTATTTATAACGTTGGTTGGTCGTACCAAGAATGAACAAAATAGATACTCGTTTTTTATGAGAATACCGCGCAAGAATTCCGACTGCTCAAAACAGTCAGTCAGTGAGCTATGGTATCCTGAATTGGGGTAGTCGTGATATTGAAGGGATTTAGAGGGGAAGGAGGCAAGATATAAAAAGGCTGTCAAGTCCCTGATTATTCAGATCTGCAAACAAGCCACTTCAAGTAACGTTTCGCTTCTGAATGGTGGTCTTTCACCAGGACGATACTGAGAGTATCAGATGACTAAAGTGAAGACTGTAGATTTAATGCATTTACAAATTACTATCCTTAAAGACATCTACGATTTTACTAGAACATTTTATCTTACGGTCGAAAACTTACATATTCGTAGAACAAATGACAAATGTAAAATTCCAACTTTCGACAACGTAACTTTAGATTTCCCACCGGATCCTACCTTTTTAGTCACCCAATTCCATAAATTACGTCGCTTTCTTTCCGTATAAGGATCATCTCATTCTGAACTAAGTGCCTAAGTTTCACTGGCTACCTTCAAATTATTCAGAGTGGCTGTCATTCAATTGGACATAACGTTGTGGGACTGTCATTTAGCAGGTATTTTTGTGGAAATTTCGATAAGTATGTACAAGAGTACCTACTTACTTCTATCCTATTATAATATTATAAAGGCGAAAGTTTGTATGGATGTATGTTTGTTACTCTTTCACGCAAAAAATACAGGACTTTAAAAATTCTTTCACTAATAGAAAGCTACATTGTTTGCGAGTACTTTAGGCTGTATATATTGGTAAGCTCTGGCGTTATAAATAAGCTCTGGCGTTATGAAATTATTTATTATACGTTTATTGTTCAGACGAAAAGCAAAGGGTTGCTTGGTAATTATAAGTAATTATTTGACGTGCGCTGTCATTTTGTTATTTGTTTGGGTTACTATGGACATCCCTTTGATAGTTAAAATTCAAATATGTATAAAATACTTATCTATACTAATAGTATTAATGGCTACACTAATATCATAAATGCGAATCTGCGTGTGTTTGATTGTTACGCTTAAATAGGTGGCACGCGAGCTGTTTGAAAAATGAATGTAACGGTTTTGGAGGGGTGGTGAGGGGCGGGAGAGGGGGAGGAGGGAGTTGGGTGGGGATAGGGAAGGTGGAGGAGTTGGAGTGGGAACCCCCCTAATACTATGCGAGCGAAGCCGGGGGCAAAAGCTAGTTTATAATAATTTTCCCCCTATTTATAATCATTTTTGATTCCGCAACTTCAGGTAAGTATTTTTCTGTACCAGTTTCTACATAATAAGATAAAGTGTAGATAAGAAAAAAATTACATTAACAATTTAACATTAGCTTCACGCAGGAGGCCCTGAGGAAAATAACTCCCCTCAGAGCCTATGTCATCTTTGAGGATGCTGTGTAGTTTGTCTTTTTAGGAAAAGGAAGGGGAGGAAGTTCTGGGAAGGGAAAAGGCATCAGGGATGGGTAGGAATCTGGGGTCGATGTATCCATGATTGACGGACGTGTGAATCTATCCTTACCACTGCGGTGCAAGTAATGTTTCGAGAGAGTCCTGCTTGAGAGGTCAAAAGATCTCCCTCAACCGGTCTCTCCCGATCCGGCTTGCCACACAGTTGCTGGTCAGACGCATCCGCTGCCAAGTTCCGGACAAACCTCACCCCAGGCACCCCTGCTAAGTCACCAAACGTAGCGGACCACTTGGGGTGACCTATGGCAGAGGTGTTGGTTATCCACAAATGGTTCCCGGGGCGGTGGTACCCAAACCCGCCTCCCAAATTTTAGATTATTGGGGTGATTTTTCACAAAACGGTGCAAAACCAATTATCCAATAATTATTAGTTAAACATTAACAATAAAGCAGATATCCGTTTTCTGAAGTAGCTAATATCTGGCGTCTTCAGGATTCAATAGCTTAGTAGTTAGAGGATTGCCCCGGTAAGATAGAGATCCTCGATTCGATCCCCAGTTGCGATCGTTATGTTTTTATTTTCTGTGTCTTGTTCCTTATCTTTATTTACTAATATACCTATCATCTTTTTAAAATGATTAAACATTAATATAGTTAATGAAGGGCTTAAAAAGTTACTATTCGTGCAACGACGGGACAACACTTGGGTACTATTTACCTATCTAATATATATAGCATAGATAATCTAGCTATATTTTGTTCAAATAGAATAGAAACCTTATTTTTCATTCCAGTTACTTTAAAAAGCCGAACCACTAAAAACATATCTAGATTAAGGTAAAGATAAAGGTAACTTTAAGCAACAATTTTATCACAAACTGCAAAAAACATATGTATTTCACTTTGCCAAAACTTGTCATCTCTCTACTTGAAAACTCTACATGAAAAAAATCTTCGAAAATCATCCTAGAGAGGAGCATTTGATACACGATCGCAAACATACCCCACACATTTCTACCTCAAAACATGCCCCAATTACGAATTCCATGTATGCGAGCAATTGATATTTTCGTTTCATACAACATACTTGTCCAGTTTTCCAAATCTTTACATGACCATACGCAATTCATCCATCCGGTTCTGTCTTTTTTTTTATATGAGCTCCACACAGGAGGCCCTGAGGAAAATAATTTCCCTCAGGGCCTATGTCATCTTTGGGGATGCTGTGTGGAGGGGTTTTGGGGGAAAGGAAGGAGAGGAGAGTTCTGGGAAGGAAAAGGGTTTAAGGGGTGGGTAGGTATCTGGGGTTCAGTGTGTCCTGGTCATCTGCCTCCAGTACCTAGACAAGCTTCACCCCATTAACCCGGACACCCCTGCTAAATCACCAAACGTAGCGAACCACTTGGGGTGACCTATGGCAGAGGTGTTGGTTATCCAATAAAGGTTCCCGGCGCGGCGGTACCCAATCCCGCCTCCCAAATTGTAAAATTGTTAATTGTCCCCTGTCTGGGGCGTTCCTGATTTATTTCATCCGCTTATCCGTCAAATATTCTTCTGACACTCCTTTACCCGTCCATTCGCTCAAAATATGAATGATACAACGGTGAAACTGAAAAGATTCAAATTTATCTTTGTTTCAAATTAATCATTTCATATAACGTCGGTATCCTGTTAAAACAATAGCAATTCGTTATGTTTCGCAAACGAACCCTTTCATCGGGTTCACAATATTTAAGCCCTTTATTTAAAATATTTCCCTCAAAAGAAAAAAGGATTTTAAAGATTCCGTGAAAAACAAGCGTTTTGTCAACGTCTCGTAATTGTAAAAAGATTTTTTTTTAAGATTTCTGTTTAATAGTATAAAACGGGAACGTACCGGTAATTGCAAAAAAAAATTTTGGTGATTTCAGTTGAAACATAAAACGGGAAAATAATAATTCTGGATTAAATAGTTTATTATTACTTTCCATTAATTTTATTAATAACTAGCGAGTTCCCGGGACGCGTTGCAATGCACTTCAATAAAGAAATTGTTTCTCCTTGCCTGTCCTTTCTTTTTCGTCCCCGTTCTCCTTCGCATGTTCCATCTCTACCTTTTATTAAAAATAAATATATGTATTGATTGTAATTTACTATTTTTTCTATTTTTATCTAAATATATATAGGAAGACCTGATATATACATAAAGGAAAAGTTACTTTCTTCCAAATGATTTTTACCCACCTTTAAACATTTTTTTTCATACAAGTTCAGGTTTTGGCACGTCGTGTTGATAGAATTGGGAAAGGAATTGAAAAGTTTTGGGGTAATACAGTTAATGTGCCTTTGGGCCCCTGGTTTTGCAGTGAGGCACTGTGCATAGTAAGTGTTATATCTCTGAGCGATTTGGGTTTTTCGTGAAAGTGTTAGGACGAGTAAATATTAATAAAAGACATTAGATACAGTACATCCGCCTTAGTTTCAAAATTTCAGTTTCCTGAAATTACTGATTGGTGGGATAGGTCTTGGTCTGCTGGTACATTATCTAAATGATGGACTTCTGAGCAATTTCCAGTGATATTTAAAATAGAAATTTGCTAAGCTCTGTCAACAAATTCACTTTATAAATTGCATAAATTTGTAGGTATAATGTTCCTTCTAGCATCGAGTTCCTTTCTCCGGGTATTAATCAGATCTCCTTGCTATAATACCAAGAAATGATGAGTGGACTATAGATCGAGGGGATCTTGCAAGTTCGGTCCAGCTTTAACTCGATTAGTAATGCCCCGCGCTTGGAAGAAGTGTTCGTTAGCAAAATGCGCTCCGAAATCAATTAGGTAAATAAAGCTTGTCGGGCGAAAAGAGCTTTTGAATTTCCGAGGAGTTAATTAAAAGTTTACGTTTTCTGAGTTAGGGTAGGTAAAATGTGCGAGAAAGTACCTACTACTCGTTATCGAAGTTTATTGAAAACACCAGAGTTTTTCTTCTTTAATTATCTTTTATCTTATTCCATCGGCAAGCAAACTCTATTTTTTTTTTTTTTTTTTTTTAATTTTATATATTTAATAATATTATTATTCAATGTATAAAAACAGTTTATTATAAACAAGTTCTGCTTCTGCTTCAATTGGTTCAATGCACAACTACAAACTACAACGTTCAAAAAAAAAAACGAACTCTATATGTTTACCGAACAAAAAACGTCATGCAATGCTACTACTTTTATCGGTAAGCCGTGTGAAAATTGTAGCCCAAATAATTTTTCGAATTCCATACTTTTTCTTTGTGCTTCAGATTGCATAGCATAGGGCTACAGGTTTACCCCATAAAGTTCCTAATAAGCTCTCAATACTATTCGGAGAAACTGTGAACCGGCGAACATTTTTAAAATTATTTTTTAATTAGTTAGTAATTGTTACAAAACTAAATTAACAACATATTTGTCCAATGTACAATTATGTACAACAAATATATCCTTAAATAAGCTGGCGCTTGTGTTTAGAAAAGGGGTGCTAGTTAATAGTAAGAGCCGTGGGAATAATGAAAACAAAATAAAAAAGAGAAATATAAAATATTTCAACGAGGGGAAGATACGTACACAGAAACATGAGAAATAATTTTAAACAATTTCAAAAGAAGGTAATAATAATCATAATTAAGGTCTAAATTTTAACGTGTTTTAAATTTTACACACCTGATAAATAACCATTATTTAGGGGAAATATTAGTTGTGAAAATTTTAAAACACGTTTATTAGTAAGGGGGTTAATGTTTTACTGATGTTACATGCATGATCATCAGTAAGCGAAGGTAAAATATATCTAAATATATATAAATATATTCATTGAACCAATGTTCGTGCAAACGCTAAACATTGTGGCATCGATGTTTTGAAAACAATTGGTCGCTGGAGACTCGACTTCAGGTGTGCAATTGTACTTACAAAGATAACATGTTATGAAAATGTGGTTCGCCAATTGAAAACTATGCCACAGCCTTAATGTTTTCCGTACAAATATAAGATGAAGTTTCCTTATTGGCATATAATTTAATGAAACAAGGCTTTAAACCACGGAATTCAAGATTGAATAAGAAAAACTTCGATAAACTACGGATTTTTTATTGATTATTTCACTTTTACGTTAGCGGTGTTTTCCAAATAGACAATGCAACTTGTTGCAAAAGGTAACTTAACAATGGAAATCGTTTCCGCAGATAAAAGATGGCACTTTTTACTGTCAAACTTTTACCACAACGACATACATAAACGATGGCCCGAAATTTGCGTTGCAAGTGGAAAACATTTTAAATCGATTTTGAAGAATAACTTTATTTTATTAAAATTTGTTTTTCGAGAAAATCAAGTCAGAAAAATATTTTTTTTAAATTAAAAAATTGGTCGCCAGAAGGTTAATATAACCCGTTTAATGTCATTTAAAATGCATCCAAGCCTAGTTTAACCCTTTAGTTAGAGTTGTCGAAAAATACGATTTAAAAAAAAATCAAAATGCCCAGATCGAAGAAAAAGTTTTTTGGGTCCTCTATGAGATGTAGATTAATCAGTTTCCCACTTGTAGGTTAATACTAGGAGTTTCCGAACACCCTTTACTATACAGCATTCATACATTCCCGGTTTTAATATCCAGTCGCTTCATTATTTGCCAACGTTTTCCTTTCAAGTGTATTTCTCTTTTGTCTGTTTTAAATTACACGACAGTCATTTATAATTTTTTTTTCTATTTAATGTCATTCTGAATGCTTTCATGCGAGCTTCTAATGAGAAATTTCATTACATAGTCTCCTTGCGAACCGAGCAACTGGGCTAACCTCCAAATTCTGGAATATTCCTTGTCACGCGATAGACATATTTGTTGATTCCGCGGAGCAATTTCTTTTCCAAAAACGAACGAGAGTTTAATATTTAGTCGTTACCGGGTAAAGAAAATATAATTCATAATTTCCCGGTATACTTCCGGAAAATGTGCTTTTTAATAGAACATTAAATACTGTGGGAATGAAAGTTGCTGACGGTTGTAAATTATCACTCTCCTTGAGAAATGTTTGTAACGAACGGGAAATTTCGTTAAAACTTAATTTAACGAATGTAAATTTAACATATAGGCAACCACTATAAAACACTGTCGTGTCTAATTATGTTAACATAAAGAATAAATTAGTACCTACCTCGTGGATAAAATATGAAACACACCCCCTCGGCACCGGTGCATAGTCGGGAAACACGCCAAACACGCGCCCAAAATATGTATACGGTTGACATTTGTCACATGAGTACTGATCGTTAGAACGATTTGCCAGCCTCTGTGTTTTCTCCCCCCCTACAACATGGGTCTCTTCAAGACCCATATTCACTCCTTCCTCTCCTCAAAAAGACTCTCCATACAGCATCTTCAAAAATGATATAGGTCTTAAGGGAAAATATTTTCCTCAGGGCTTCCTGTGTGAAGTTAAGTTTTAAAAAAATGCCCGGAGTTACAATGGGGTTACCGTATATCCAATCAGGAAGGTTTTGTGTCTGACGGAATTAAGAAAGAGAAGGAGACGGAAAGAGGAAGGTGCGGAAGTACTGGTCATTCAGATCCTCTATTTCGAGCAACGGCAACGTTCCTAATTTAAATGGTAGTACTGAATCTGGACGACACCGAGAGTATTTTATTATCAACCTGCCTAAAAGCATTGAAGGGCTAATAAACCCTTGTAATACGTTAGACTCTTGTACAGTGGCGGCTCGTGACTTTTGGGTGTGCTCGAGTGCTGAAATTAAAAAAAAATGGCATTATGTAGTTGTTGTAGCCGAAAAAAAAATATTATTTTTTTTTTGAAAATTATTTTTTTGTATGAAAAATTTCAGAAAGTTTCAGTTTGGCGGTGTGCCGCACCGATTTCCTGAAAAATCTTCATACAAAACACCGATTTTTGAAGAAAAAAAAAATATTTTTCGCATACGACAACATCCATGATGCCATTTTTTTTAAATATTAGCACCCTAGCACACAAAAAGTCACGAGCCGCCACTGCTCTTGTAGGGTATTTGAAAAAGTTGATTTAATTCTGTACCCGGGAAGCATACGGATGCAAGTCCAAAAAGGTAAATGTTCAGGAGGGCCTAAATTTTGTTTTAAAAACAAGCACATAAAATGAAATATTTTATATGGAAAGCCCTTAACGCTGCAAAGTTATAGGTATCGGCGGTGTCGCCACTGTGGAGACTAAAGCAAAAAAATACAAGTACCTAACTAAATAAACACTTAAGTTCTTAACACCTGTAAAGTCAAGTATGTTAAAGCGTGCTACGTTTTGCTGCAATATATTGTGTTTTGATACTACTTGAGTTGTGAATAGACTCATGTTCAAAAAAATAGCAAAACATACACATATAACTGAATAAAAACTACGCACGCTAGTTAGATCTTAGCACCTGTAAAGTCAAGTATGTTAAAGCGTGCTACATTTTGCTGCAACATATGTATAATATATAACAATGTATAATATACAACATAACATATTCCGATACTACTTGTTAGACTCATGTTCAAAATGTATTCATATTTAAAAAAAACTTTTAGCTAAGCAAGAAAAACATATAAATAATAAGAACTACAACGATTAAAATTAATAATAAAGGAATTTATAAAAAGTTTAAAAGAAAAACTCTCTTCTTATAACTTGTATGGTTATTTATGTTGTGAGAGTGATTTTGTGTTTTGTAAAATGACTGGCGAAGGACCTTGATTTTTTGTGTTACTAATCACTGCCTAAAAATGGTAAAAATACATGTCGCATAGAAAAGGAGAGGACTCACCGGAAAAGGTAAAGCACTGGTATGACTCCTTTCCCATCCAAGAGGCACAATCACAATAGGCTTAAATGTTCGTTATTTTATAGTACACGGCAGTTATTTTTAAGCGGATTTTTCGTGAGCAGAGCACAGTGATGGCAGCGGGAGTTTATTGCAGACTGATTAAGATTGTGGGTAAGCGAGGGGGGAAAAGGTAGGACAGAAGGACTTGCAACAATAATTAATACCAAGTCCAAGCAGTGATAGTATGTATGCGTGCTGTGTAGGTAAGTGTATGTGTAGGTATTAGTATGTGCGTAACCATGCCCCCCGCCTGGAAGGGGATGAAAGAATCCACTTCCATAAACCAAAAGAGTGCCAATACGTTTCAATGCGCAAACAAAATTGTAACACGCGGTAGAATGCAATTAATTATGTAAAAGTTATAAAAATGTTTATTTAAGTTATATAAATGCTTTTACCAAATGGTCAAATTGACCGATATAGCAAGAAAATTAAAAAATAAAATATGGAATCGTAAAATTATGACATGTTAATGTGATAATATGCGGTAGATAAAATTAAAAGTAAGGTTTAGTACCTGTTTAACAATGAAACTAACCTAATTGATTTTAAGAATAAAAGTATTATGAATTAACTTCAAAGATGTCGTTAAATCTATTGTGACGGTAAGGGACAGAGTTTAACGACTGCCCTGCGGTATATTCCGGAGTTAGTTTTAACATCCGCAACGCGGATCACCCCATCTGCCCCGGGGTAGACATTGACTATTACCCCAATAGGCCATTGAAGTGGCGCGATGTTGTCACTCTTAATCATTACTATCGTGCCTGTCGTTACCGGATTCGCATTTGTATTCCATTTCTGGCGAGTTTGCAAAGTATTCAAATACTCAATTTTCCATCGGTTCCAGAACGTCTGAACAAAACTATTCACGAGATGTTTGCATTGTGCCAAGTTGACTGGCCCGTCTGACAAATCAGCAGCGGGTAAAGATTTTAAGGGAGTGAGCGTTAAAAAATGTGCGGGGGTGAGTGGCAATGGAGCCGAAACGTTGTTAACGCTAAGTACAGATAGCGGGCGTGAATTTAGAATTGCTTCAATCTGAGAAAGCACTGTTTGCATCTCTTCATACGTCAGTAGAGAGGTGCCTACTATTTTATTTAAATAACCTTTCAGGCATTTAATGTTACTTTCCCAGATCCCACCAAAGAGAGGAGCAATTGTTTTGAGGCGGTTAATGTCTTGAACGGACATCAAAATTTTTGTTTTCCGTTCGGGCTGATCAGATACAGATTTCGTATTAAAACGTTGTAAAGGCCAATTACGTTTAGGTAATTGGGCAAAGACGGGACCGTTAAACCATAACGGATGGTCGATTAGTTGAGCGGGCGTAAGACCCCGCGACAAGCAGTCGGCGGGATTGTCTTGTCCTTTTATATAATGGAAGCATTCAGCCCCCAGATGGTTTTGTATTTGTGAGACACGGTTGGCAGCGAAAGTCTGCCATTTTGCGGGCGGTGAATTTATCCACGCCAGAGCAACCGTGCTGTCGCAAAAAGCTAAAGTCGTATGAGCTTTCGAATTTGATGTGTAGGTATTACTGACCGTATGCATTAATCGTGCAAGTATAAGTGCTCCACATAATTCTAGACGCGCAAGTGAAATCGTCTTAGCCGGAGCGACCTTGGATTTAGCGCATAATAAATTAATTGTGGTTTTATCAGTATTCGGACAGTAAACATGTAAGTATATAACGCTTCCAAATGCGCGTTCGCTTACGTCAGAAAATCCGATAAGTGTTAATACATATTGGTATTCGACACCTAAAATGCGAGGAATTTTAATAAATTGCAATAATGGCAATTCCTTTTCAAACTGACGCCAAAGCATGACAACGGTGTCAGGAGGAGGATCATCCCAATCCAGGTTGTACTCCCATAGATATTTAATTATAAGCTTAGCTAATAATACAACTGGTGCGGCGAAACCCATCAAATCCCAAAGACGAGCAATCGTCGAGAGAATGTTTCGTTTAGTACACGTTCTTTCGTCGGTGTGTACGACAAATACGAAACGATCAGAAGCGGGTATCCAATGAAGCCCTAGTATTTTCAGGTTTTCATCGGGATTAAATTCCACATGTTCCTTAACACGACGAGCTGTAGGAATCATGGACAAAAAGTTTGGAGAATTACCAGAGAATTTTACAAGATCGAATCCTCTCGCGGAGAATAGTCGTAAATTGAGGATAATGCGAAATAAATCACCTTGTAAATTCTTTCCGGTATGTAGGATGTCATTAAGCGAGTAACCCGAATCGGATTTCATACTCGCGTCTAGCATCATGCGAATTTTTGTAGTCAATTTATCTTCGCGAACTACAATATGATGCGGGATTACGTAATGCGGTAAATCAGAATTGTCAACTGGGGAAATGTAACCTTTCTGAAGGTATTCGCGCAATATTTTGTCATATTCTAACTTTATTGCGGGTTGAGATATTAAGCGGCGTTCGAAAGATCGAAACCTGCGTTCGGCGGTGGGTAACGATTCACCGAGAACAGAGGGACTGTTTCGAAACGGCAACGCGACGATATAACGACCTGCCGTGTGACGAGAAGTAGTGAGTTTAAACATATCCTCACACTCTTGTTCCTCAGGCGTTAAAAACTTCTCATCTGGAATGTCTTCCAATTCAAAGAAGCGCGAAAGGCAAAATTCATCATTTTGCGTGAACGTACAAAATGATTGCGTGGTGTTTATACTTGGGTTTTCAATCATCGTTGGGGCAGTACCCAAGATGAGATATCCCAAAGTAGTTTCGATAGCAAATGGCTGTCCGAGAGAACCTGATATTTTGTTTGCCTTTAGAATGCGAGCAAACATGTCACATCCTAAGATGATATCAATCTCGCCGGGCGTACAGAATGTTGTGTCTGCTAAAGGCAAATTGTCAAGATACGACAAAGAGGAGCGGTTAATGTTAACAGTAGGCAACTCACTGGTTATGGTTTCTACTACATATGGTTTAATCGTATACGACTGAGTGATGTCATAGCGGGAGAGTAATTTTAAGCAAGTTACGCCATTTGTCACATTTCTTACGTCACCTATTCCCGTGACGTAAGTACTTGGAGATGACCGCACCGTAAGATTCAAGCGTGAACAGCATTTGCGCGTAATTATGTCCCTTTGGGAGCCGCTATCTATTAGAGCCCGTATTGTCTGTACCTGGCCCTTAGCGTCTCTGGTAGTGCAAACAGCCGTTCCTAATAGTGCAGTAGTATTTGCACTTGAGCATGAATTTGTCACACATAACGAAACCGGATTCGAAGAATTTAAGTTATCATTATCGGCATCCGTTTGTGACGCGGGAGATGGTATTGGGTCCGTTTGTGACTTCGGCCCATCAGTTTGTTTGAAATGCAACAAACTATGATGATTGAGCGCGCATGTTTTGCATGTACTCTTCGATTTACAAGCCTTCGCGGTGTGCCTAGTACTGAGGCAATTCACACAAACTCGAATCTTCGATGACTTAATGCAGTTAAATCGCTCGCGTGGTTCTAGACTTGTGAATTTTGAACATTGGTATAAAGGGTGCGATCCCTTTTGACAGCAAAAACAAATTTCGATGGAGTTATTATCGAATTTTTCGACATTAATAAATGCCTTTGCGGAATTAGTTTTCTGCGGTTTAGCGGTATAATTATTATTTGAGCCAAGACGGCTCGATGTCGGTTGCGTGATTTGTGCGCGATTAAGAATTCGTTGCTGAACTCTTACGAAGTCGATTAGTTCCGCGCTGGACGGTAGATTTTCATTATTTTTAATAGAAGATTCAAAAGCCTTTACAGTCTCTATGTCAAGACGTTTAAGACCTAGTTGCAACAATATGAATTCTGCGAGGTCTTTTATTTTTAATTGCTTCAGCGCGGCGATATTAGTGGAGTATGCATCTGCAAAATTCTCTAAAGAAGCGGGCGTGGCCGAGTTAACTGGAGGTAATTTCAGCAATCGGTCAAAGTATAATTCAGCGAGAACGCGTTGATCATTATACTTAGTACACAATGCGTCCCAGATAACTTGATAATTTGTACCTGTAGGCGTAATAGCTTTGCAAATATTTAATGCTTTTCCGGTTAATTTAGACATCAGATACTGCATTTTTTCCGTATCATCCAGAGAATCATTCAAATGTATAACTGAATTATATGTTTCATAAAAGAGAGACCAACTATCCAGATTCCCGTTAAAGCACGCTATCTCCAATGCAGGTAGCTTAATTTGACGGCGAGGTTTCGCAACCGGATTCGACAGCATATTTGCTTCTGTATATTTAATAACACCGAAGAGTTCTTCAAATGCATTTAATTGAGTGTATTCAGCGATTGCTTCCGGATTCAATTCCAGTTCGCAATCCACCTTTTCATCTAATATTGTTATAAATTCAGAACGAATTTTTTCAACAGTAGTTGCGCCTGATAAAAAAGATTGGCGATCGTAAATGCTTTCCGAAGCTTTCCTTATCTTGTCATACACCGACTGTAAGCTCGCAAAGCTAGCGGCTAGTTTAGCATTTAAACGTTTGAGACGTCTTTCATCCCGAGACGACCCGGATGATGCGCTCGTAGCCATTTTCTTTATTCCGGTTATATTTACAAATTATGAAACGTAAAACAACTAAAAATGCGGTTAAAGGGTATGCGGTATGGTATGAGGAAGGGTATGCGGTATATAAAGGGTATGCGGTATGATGTATGCGATTTGCGATACGCGGTATGCGGTATAAGGTATGCGGTATGATGAGTCTGTATTATTTATGCGGAATTAATTAATTAATATATTAATTAATATATTCAATTAATTTACTGTAATCCGCTCACAGGGTTAAATTGACTGTTGCGCGGTGTAAAGGTTAACGGAATACGTGCACGGAGCGGGTAAAGAAAGTTATTTATTGCGTTTATTATCATTTAACAAATCATAAATATTGCGATCATAATAATTATTCCACTTTGTAATGATATCCAATAATACAATTATTAAGAAATAATCGTATTATTTATAAGGTAGGTAAATGCGATTTTATCAGCAAAATACAACTACATAAGTTATCAGAAATAAATATTAAAGGATGCCTCGTATTTATTTATTCTAACAGCGGGTAAATATGTTATTTCCAACCATAATAAAATGATATAGGAAACAGAATTACTCATGTAGGTATATCAAACCGTTAATGCGGATAATTATTTTTGTGCGATGTTATAAAACGTAATCTCACTCTGCTCTATGGTTTTTATTAATATTGTGGTTCAAATATACGGCTCGCTAGGAACAAAAAATGTATGGTTATTTATGTTGTGAGAGTGATTTTGTGTTTTGTAAAATGACTGGCGAAGGACCTTGATTTTTTGTGTTACTAATCACTGCCTAAAAATGGTAAAAATACATGTCGCATAGAAAAGGAGAGGACTCACCGGAAAAGGTAAAGCACTGGTATGACTCCTTTCCCATCCAAGAGGCACAATCACAATAGGCTTAAATGTTCGTTATTTTATAGTACACGGCAGTTATTTTTAAGCGGATTTTTCGTGAGCAGAGCACAGTGATGGCAGCGGGAGTTTATTGCAGACTGATTAAGATTGTGGGTAAGCGAGGGGGGAAAAGGTAGGACAGAAGGACTTGCAACAATAATTAATACCAAGTCCAAGCAGTGATAGTATGTATGCGTGCTGTGTAGGTAAGTGTATGTGTAGGTATTAGTATGTGCGTAACCATAACTTTTAAAGGTTATTTCCATCAATGTAATATATAATTGAAGAAGAAAATAACAATAATAATCTAAAAGAAAATATTAAAGAGAACAAGACACAGAAAAACACAAAAAGACAATGTTCGCAACTGGGACTCGAAAACCTAGACCTCTCGTTTAACCGGGACGCGTATTTACAATCCCTACCGCGATTCAGTCACGCTAACGACTGAAACGCGGTAGGGTTTGTAATGCGTAAATCACCAACAAACACTACCGCGTTTCAGTCGCGCTAGTGACTGAAATGCGGTAGGGATTGTTATGCATAAATCACCTTACAAACACTACCGCGTTTCAGTCGCCTACGCGCTTCGTTGCTCTATCTGTTTCGGTGAGGGTGACGACCATAATTATAGAGAGGTTAGCAGAGAGGATGGACAGCGTTTTTTAATTAGAATAATTTTTTTTTACATTGAAAATTTATTTTAAGTAAAAAAAACGCGTGTTTTTTTTTACTGAGAGTGACGAACGTAATTATAGAAGGGTAAGCAGAGAGGATGGACCGCGTAATTTTTTACTGAAATTTTTTACAATTTTTTTTTTTTACATAGAAAATTTATATTTTAAGTAAAAAAAACACGCGTTTTTTTAATTTTCTACTTAAAAAAAAAAATTTAAAAAAAAATTAACGCGGTCTATCCTCTCTGCTTACCCTTTTATAATTACGGTCGTCACCCTCAGTTAAAAAAAACCCGCGCGTTTTTTAACTTAAAATAAATTTTCAATGTAAAAAAAATCTAACTAAAAAAAACGCTGTCCATCCTCTCTGCTAACCTCTCTATAATTACGGTCGTCACCCTCACCGAAACAGATAGAGCAACGAAGCGCGTAGGCGACTGAAACGCGGTAGTGTTTGTAAGGTGATTTATGCATAACAATCCCTACCGCATTTCAGTCACTAGCGCGACTGAAACGCGGTAGTGTTTGTTGGTGATTTACGCATTACAAACCCTACCGCGTTACAGTCGCTAGCGTGACTGAATCGCGGTAGGGATTGTAAATACGCAACCGGGACGTGCGCGTTAACCAAATTCGCTATTGCAATCTTATGTCAAACCGACATTTTTCTCAATCTCATATTTCAAATTTTAGAATTAACAATATTATCTTTAATTATTTTTTTCATATTACGGGCAACTACCCTTTTTATTGGAAACAATCATTCTAAGAATCGAGACTAATTAATTTGAATGATTGTTTCCAATAAAAAGGGTAGTTGCCCGTAAAATGGAAAAATAATTAAAGATAATATTGTTAATTCTAAAATATGAAATATGAGATTGAGAAATATGAAGGTTTGACAGAAGGGGGCAATAGCGAAATTGGTTAACGCGCACGTCCCGGTTAGACTAGCGGTCTGGGTTTGAGTCCCAGTTGCGACCATTGACTTTTTGTGTTTTTCTGTGTCTTGTTCTCTTTCATATTTTCGTTTAGATTAATATAGTTATCTTCTTCTTTATCTTCTTCTTTATCATCTTCTTTATTAATAGAGTATTTGGAGCAGGTGGATGAGTTTGTGTACTTGGGAAGTGGGTAGGCTGACAGAGATATCGAAAGAAGGGTAAATGCAGGCAACTCTATTAATGGAGGACTGAACGCCGTTGGCGCCAACAAAAAACTGCCCAAAGAAGCGAAGTTAGCCGTCCATAATGGAGTGCTGGTACCTATCCTGATGTATGGCAGTGAGGCATGGAACTGGCAGAGGAAGGATGAAAGTATAGACTGAATGCTGTAGAAATGAGATCCCTGAGGCGTATGTGTGGTAAAACCATATACGATCGTGTGAGAAATGTGGAGATCCGCGAAGAATGCAAGGCTGATGTAAGCGTAATGAGTAAGATTAAGAAAGGGACGCTCAGATGGTTTTGGCATGTAGAGCGAATGAACGAGGAAAGGAGTGTAAGGAGAATATATACGACGCAAATGTGAAAGGTAGAAGAAGTCGAGAACGTCCGAGGAACACATGGCACGATCAAGTGAATCAGATACTCGAAGAGTCGGAATGATGGAAGAGCATGTATGAGATGATGTATGAATGTATCCGAGACAAGTAGTGTGTGCCAAGATCGAGTTGTTTGGCGGTTCATCCTCTCTGCCTACCCCTGCGGGAAACGGCGTGATGGTCAGTTAGTTAGTTAGTTTGTCTTCTTCTTCAATTGATTTATTAAAACCTATTGTATTGAAATACGTAATAATACATCAACCCTCAATGATGGAGAAAACTTGGTCATTAGCTCTTATTTTTTGAAAAGGTCGGGGAATATTATTTGACGAGTTCCTACTTCAAATAATAATAATCACCGACGGAGTTTCTGTTTACAAAAGTTTGGTTCTGATCAACCTTTACAAGTGTAAAAACACTATTTATTATGTGCTAAAAAACCTTGAAGGGTTCAAAAATTGTGCTTATTACTTACTCAATTATTGTAGAGATATATTTTCAATGGCATACTTCTTTTAATTGGCGTTTTTCTTTGTCTCTGTTCCAATATTATAATATAAATGTGTTTTTTCGAATCGATGAAATTTCCCCGAGGGCATTATTTATTTCAAAGGGAAAAATGTATTCCAAGTTTCATTTCAATTGGGAGAAACTCAATCTAGATTTTTTTTTATTTTTTTTTTTTTATCTTTATTGAACAAAAATTTAAAGATTTATAACTACAAAGAAAAGTATACAATGATTTAAAAGTTGCATAAGTACAAAAGTTAATAGTGGAAAACAATATACATATAACAGTAGGTACTTAAAGAATATAGATTTATAATTATAAACGTAGGTTTCTCGTAACCTGCCTCACTAGGCTAGCCTGTGTTGAGGCAGTAATTTTACGTCAATTTATAATTCTGTGAAAATACCTACACCTATATTAGAAAATAATCGCACAATAGATTGGTTGTATTAATAATAACAATAACATAGGTACAATAGTGACAGCATTGGTTCATTACTAATTTCGAATTTGGGTGAGTGCACCGGTAAATGCCCTATCATTATTTTTTATCCAAACTTTTGTGTTTTTTTTAATTTTTTTGTGATTCACATTTTTTTATACTAATTGGAAGAATGTTGTAAAGTCTTGTTGCAAGGTATCTGAAGCTACGTTGACCAAAAGTAGTATGAGTTATGGGAATTTGTAGTAATTCTTTGTTATTGTTTCGAATACAGCGAGTATTTAATCTTTTTTCATAGTATTTATGTATATTTGTGAATAGATGAGTGAGGATTGTTTTTGCGTATATCTGCCGAACATCAAACACATTCATAATATTAAAGATTAAGTTCGAATCTGTAATTAGAGGTAGTCTAAGAATTAATTTTATAATAGTTTTCTGTGCCTTTATGATTGGGTCTAGTGCTGATGCAGTACCGCCTCCCCATGCTATGATACCATACTCAATAATAGATTGACAGACTGCAAAATAAATCATTTTCAAGGGTTGTAAGTCGAGAAAGTTTCGAATCGTTCTAAAAAAGTGCATGGTTTTTCTTATTTTGTTTGCAATTATTTGAGTGTGAATATTCCATTTGAGATATGGACCAATTGTGAGGCCGAGATACTTCATCTGTGTAGTGCGCTCAATGTAGGGACACTGACAAGATTCATCGGAATTTAAACATGTGTGTATTCTAATAGTGGCGTCATCATGAGGTTGACCTGTTATATTTATGCTTGATGTGACATATTTAGTTTTCTCGGTGTTCAATGTGAGCGTATTTGTATCTAACCACTTTTTTATAATGTTTATATCCGTTTCAGCTTTTTTGTAAACAGCTTGCCAAGTGTCAGCTTCAAATAGTAAAACAGTGTCATCGGCAAAATTAACTATTTTTCCCTGAATGTTAATGTTATATAAGTCGTTGATATATAAAAGGAACAAAGACGGTCCTAATGTGCTACCTTGAGGTATCCCATAGTGAGTTGAGCACTGATTGCTAAGTGTGTTAATTATTTTCACTTGTTGCTTGCGGTCATCAAGGTAGCTCTTAAAAAAGTTAAGTTCGTTGCCTGTAATACCGATTATTTGAAGTTTGTTTATTAATTTACTGTGGGATATTGTATCAAAGGCTTTGGAAAGGTCTAAAAATATGGAAATACATTTTTTGCTTTTATCGAGGTTTTTTACAATGAAGTCAGTTACGGCGGCAATAGCGTCTGAGGTACTCTTGTTTTCTTGAAACCCGTACTGATTTTCTGAGAGTATTTTATGGCTCACCAGAAATTTTACCAACTGAGCATTGATAATTTTTTCAAATATTTTGGATAGAGTGGTCAGTAGAGTTATTGGTCTGTAATTGTTTATGTCTGTCTTGTTACCTGTTTTATGTATGGGAATAACGATACCTTGTTTCAGGTTCGAGGGGAAGTGTCCTTGGCTGATGCTAAGGTTAATTAGGTATTCTAGGGGCAATGTAATTTCCGTAGCCAGCGTTTTCAAAATCTTGGTTGTTATTCCATCAACCCCGGCAGAAGAAGTGTTTTTTAGGGAATTAATTATTTTTAGAATCTCTTCCCCTGACACAGTTTGAAAATTGAAACTTCTTTTGGGAAATTGAAGTTCTGCTTCAGCAGGTAGAGCATTCCCACAATTTGGTAGCAGAGAAGCAAGATTTGAACCAATGTTTGTAAAGTAATTATTGATGTAATCCGCAACGAGCTTGGGGTTTTTTGAGGTGTCAATAATTTTTCCGTCAATGCAAAGTTTACTTCTGTCCTGTTTGTCTTTAGCGTTTTGTGTATTTGTGGCTTCTCTTAAAGTTTGCCATATTTTTTTGGGATCGTTGTTACTTTCTTGGATTTTGTGCCCGTAGTAGATTTCTTTCGCCTTTCTAATGACTTCGCCGCATGTATTTCTATATCTTTTGTAGATGTTTAGTGATATTATATCGTAGGGATTTTCTTTTATTTTTTTGTGTAATGCGTTTCTTCTACGAATGCAGTTGATAATTGAATAGTTTATCCATGATTTCAAGGGTTTAATTTTGTTAGGTATTTCAAATTTTGCTCAATTCTTGTATAATCGTCGCAAGTTCTTTAGGTGTCCCTTTCCTTGTCTAGCAGTCGAGAGCTAACAGAAACAACGCATTGTAACGGTAATCAAAGGCCTGTATTTTATTGTTAACTAGCTGACCCGGCGAACTTCTTACCACCTCAGAATCAATAACTGTTGTGTTAACTTATTAGCTGAAATAAGTTCAGTTTTTTTTAGCAATTATCGATGCGCATTTGTCCGTGTTTTGTTTTTCTCATTATCAGAGATAGCGTTTTGTATAGATTTATATATTTTTTGATTTTCTTACTTTTCAACTTACTTACATGAATTTCTTTTCATTTTCTTTATATTTATTATAATTATTTTATTTTTCCTTTGGAAGGGTGCAGACATACGTTCACCGTTTGTCTCTTTTTCAACTGTCAACATTTAGTGTGTAAGAAAGAGGGGCAGCATTGCATGTTTAAGAACAATAGCAAAACAATCAGCGCATTGACATTTCACGTTTTTGAATTTTTTGAATTCACTCACTATTCAGTATTAAATTACTTATCACAATATTTCTGCAGCTCTTTCAATAAATGAGAATTCGTTTATACAAAATGTATGAGGAAAAGAATATTTTTCACAATTTTTTTTCGTAAATTTTTCCGATGTTTTAATAACTATTCTGCTATTCGGGGCTGAGACAAATCGAATAAATCAAAGATCATAAAAATCTTATGTTCTCGAGTTATCAATGGTGTAACTAACCCGACTTTGTTTTATATATTAAGATTCGTTTAGTTAAAGAATAACATAGAAACGCAAGAAACCTTTCAGAAATTGAGGAGCGTTCTTGCAAAGATAAATATCTTCGTAAACTTTTTTTTATGAGACGGTAAGTGAACCTCCACCAGTGGTTATTATTTTAGGTAAATCTCTAATTACTCATTCAATTAACTGTTAGACACCATGAACCCACCTTAAAAAAATTATACTTCCGAATTTTAATATGGAGACATACAAACTGATTATAGTTCTATATTGCCAATGAATTAACCTATATTTTTTCTATTATCACATATTCGTAGGATTTATAAAAAAAATATTATAAAATCGTAAACTTTGGTCCAAAAAAATGAGGTCAAATTTTGGGTCCAATTTTGAGGTCAATCGCAGAAAAATAAATAGTGGCTAATAAGAATACACAAAATGGGTTTGTGAAAAGCCATCTTTATTCCAAAAGAAGTCGAAAATTGCTAATTTTGACAAAAGAGAAATATCTATAATATATTTTTTTTAAAGTTTAATAAAGCGAAATATCTTTCGTTTTCGTTCAACAGTAAAATAATAAAATGTTTGATTTATCTTTTAAGGTAAGGTATTACCTACCTATATCTAAAAAAATATGTAAAAATAGATAATAGAGAACTCCTGTCCAATTATTATTTTTTTAAATCTCTATAAACAGTATGTAAATAAACGAATAAATTAATACGATGACTTGTGTCGTACCTACCTTCCCATACAATGACTTAACGGTGACGTCACTGCTCATCGTGTTGTGACGTCACCACTAAACATTTTAATACTACCAACTTGACGCTGTGTTTCTAGGACCCGATTTAAAATGGACTCCTTAATAATTTATTATTAATTTTTTTAAACTTTATGAGTAAAATCTCAAATTATAATATTTAATTAAATGAAGACAATATTAGCGAAACTCAATCGAAATCTGGAGACAGAAAAATCAGAAAAGATATTGGCTCCGCTGGGACTCGAACCCAGAACCCTTTTCTTACATGGAAACAGCTCTACCGATTAAGCTACGGAGCCCATATTAATTCGGTCACTTTTAACTGTATCATACTTCGACTAAGAACTACCAACATTATCTTCACTTACTTAACGAACATATTATTGGCCGCTATCTTTATATATGATTACAAGATTCAACTCGAACTAAATGCAATCTAGATAGTGTCTGGATAAATTTTTATCCATTTTATTTGTAATACGCGACATCTATTGACTTTTTCTGCAAGTCTAGGATGAATATTTATTATTATTTTTTTTAAACTTTATGAGTAAAATCTCAAATTATAATATTTAATTAAATGAAGACAATATTAGCGAAACTCAATCGAAATCTGGAGACAGAAAAATCAGAAAAGATATTGGCTCTGGGTTCGAGTCCCAGCGGAGCCAATATCTTTTCTGATTTTTCTGTCTCCAGATTTCGATTGAGTTTCGCTAATATTGTCTTCATTTCCTTAATAATTTTTTAAAAACTCTTCGTTTAATATTATTTAATAAAACTTATATATTCAGAATCAGCGTTTATTGGTCTACATAAACATATTTTTTTTAAAGCCATAATATTTTTCACTGGAGTTCCTTATTAAAAATTTAAAAAAATATTTCTAATATTAGGATCTCGTTAACACGTAGGTACCTACATAAAAAATTATTAGTAATACCAAGTCAAAATTTTTGCTAGGGAATCTGAAATGAAGTTTCTTTACTATGTAACTTTTTCACAAAAAAATATTAAAGTTGCCTATGAAATCACGAAAACTGAAATTCTTCAAATGCGTATATTTTATAATTTAAAACACAAATAAATAAATTAGCACATATCCGTACAAGATGTCTGCTATACTTTTTGTTTTAAAAAAATATTATTCAGTTTGGTCAAGTATTTTGGCCTCAAATCCAATTTAAGTTTTGTACCAAAATGGAGTTCTCGTGTACTTGTCACTGCGAGAGCTCGTAAGTGCGTCATCGACGATCGTCCTCTTCCTTCTCATGCGCATTGTATGAAAATGAAAAAGACAAAAGATACTTGAACTAGACTGGCATAAAATCCTCTTGCTATAATGACAAGATGCAGTAAAATCCGTGACCAATTAACGTTTGCGGAGGTTGAAAACCATAAAAATAAAGGTTTTACCGCATAACTTCATCCGGTATTGAATGATGAAAGATATTTTTATGCGGGTGGTGAAGACGCCTGGATTAAATGATGGAGGAAATGGAATTTCTGGTAGCTAGTTTCACAAATACCGATGTCGCAGGCCAATCATAAAAATAGGCAGATCATGATGCTCCTCAGGCACTTCACGATCTGCCGCCAGACAGTTCTCGATTAAGGTGGCGATACACATGCCTGTAAAATGGAACAGTAGCGTGCATGCTTGTTAATGGCATGTATGTAGAAGTTACTGGCGCAATGTGGATACATATGCAAGTTAAACTTGCGTGCAATTTGCGTCCTTGCATGCCTGTATTTGCAAGACGTATACACGAGCTAGTGACGAGACAGTACGTGTCTCAAGTCACTCGGTCTCAAGCTTTTTGGCAATGGAAATCATTCGAAGTGAATTAAATATCATCGTATTGCAATTGGCAGTACAATGTGTGGCTAATTTAATTTGAATTGAATTTTTGTGTAGGCATTGTCATCCCCTACTTTATTTTTATAGAGAGAATTATTAGGGTTCCAGAGACATTCGTATTCTCTACATAAATGAATAAACTGTATTGTCTTCTCATCTCCCCATCGTGACATGGTGAATACAAAAAACGAACACAAAAACAAACCAAACAAAAAAAACGTGCGCCGCGGCGACAACACGTCTGCTACTGGCATGCCTGTACCTGTCGCGACGTTCACACGTGCCGGTTTCGTAGCCCCCCGCGTCCACTCCCTCCTGTTGCATGCCAGTAAATCTACTTGCGTGGCAAATACAGGCGTGCCAGTTAGCGTATACACAAGATAGTAGGTGGCATGTGCAAGGAGCTTTTATGCAAATGTGCCAGCTACAGTCATGTGTATTCCCGGCTATGGCTAGGCACATCATGATCTGCCTGATTTTACGATTGGCCTACGACACCGATACGACTTGCAGGATTGGTTAGTTGATTGAATGAAAGCATCGGATTTCCACCAATCAATCCGCTATCCGTTAACAAGCAAAATTTTCCGCTGTCATTTTATCGTAACCTGTGAATGTCTTCCTTTAAAAATAAAATAAATAGTACACCATCAATGATTTGTGTATTTATATATGCCAGTGTGTGGGTAAGAGCTTAACGTCGGATGGTATTTTGGTGACACCTCTTTTTTACACAGTAATACGTAGTCAGGGCTGGGCAGTATTTGAAATACTTGTAATTGAAATACGTATTTGAAATACAAATACGTATTTTGTATTTGTATTTCAATTACTTGCTAAAAATGTATTTTGTAATTGGTATTTCAATTACCTGGGGCTGAGGTATTTTGTAATTTGTATTTCAAATACTTATGGCTTCAAAATACATTTTCAAATACATTTAGCGATCTTAATAATGATAATGGAAAATAAACTGACATAGATAATACGTAGACTAAAAACGCTAGAATCCAGAGCTATATGTTATGTGTGTTAATATTTAGAGCTGGCAACACGTCCTGTGCTATAATAGCACTGTTATTGTACATTTTCTATCATATTTGTATCATATTATGTAATGCTTCTCATTGCTTTGTATTGTACATTTTTGTGTCATAGTATTAGATCAAGCACTATAGGAATAATTTGACTGAATACTAAACTATTTTTAAGTTAATTACAGTAGAGCTCACTTGAAGTGAAATAACTAGTGTCCGACCGAAACAGGATTTTCTACCGAAAACGAAACCGAATATTCGATATCTGTCTCAGTTTCGGCCGAAACCGAAACCGAAACTTTTTTAGACATGTTAAAAATCTATTGTTTACTGAAATTCGGCTTATTTTTTACATTTTTATTCACTATAAAGTAAGGACCTCATAAATTGAGTATTATAATTTTAATTGCGTTTACAATCACAACATTTTTTACATTAACTCCACATGAGAGACCCCGAGGAAAATAATTTCCCTCAGGGCGTATGTCATCTTTGAAGATGCTGTATGGAGGGTCTTTTTGGGGAGAGGAAGGAGGGAGGAAACATAGAGACCGGGTTCCACAGCCGAGCTGTTGAACTCAAGAATGAGTCATAGAAACGACCCGTTCTCATGTGACTATATAGTATATTTCGGATAGCGCCGTGTACGGAGACTAGCATTAAAAAGTAGTATGTATATCAACAGGGTACTTGTGGTTTCGTCACAATTACGTAGATTGTAAGTATCTCCATGAACGGAGGGCCTTACACCAAGCACATCAAAGAAGGGACTGTTCGGAAGATCGCTTCCGTTGAAGGAGACTAGATTTTAATTTTTATTTACACTTGTTAAATAAAATTAAAATTAGAATGAAATAAATAAAAATAATTGAAGTTTGTGATTACATAAACTCACAATACAAGCACGCCGGACCGGCCAGCGAACTCAGTTGATGATGGTGGATGACACACGAGCCACGAACTCACCCGAAGTCAGTCAAACGGCACGCGATAATTCACAAATGCAGAGTTTCGGTGCGGCCGAAGGTTCGGCAGATTTTCTGCCGAAACCGAAACTGATGCCAAAACTAGATTTTTTTACCGAACCTTGACGAAACTGAAACCGAACCTTCGGTCGGTCACTAGAAATAACACAAAATAGCGCTATACAAATGTCGTGTTATAATAATAATACATAATATATTATTATTATATTAGCTAACACCTAAGTCCTTTACCACAAATTTTACAAGTGAAGCGGAGATGAGATGTGTCTTTTGGGCAATATGATTGGTCAATTTTTGCACGTCTCTGTTTCACTCTGCTCAACATTGCTTCTATGGAAACGCACCCTTAGATAAGGGCATTTACGACAATTTATTGCAACCAAAGGTTCTACCAAAACCAAATGTATTTTGTATTTTGTAATTTGTATTTTGTATTTGAAAGAAAAAAATGGTTAAAATACTGTATTTTGTATTTTGTATTTCAAATACACGCCTTGAAAGTATTTTGTATTTCGTATTTTAAATACATGCGAAAAAGTATTTTGTAATTTGTATTTCAATTACAGCAAAGCATGTATTTTGCCCAGCCCTGTACGTAGTGAGCATTCGTTTTCTGTTGTGCTTTATCTTAATTTTCCTAGCAAGAGTACAGCCTGGGATTGCACAGTGTCACGACTGAAACATTTACTACGTAGATACTTATGAAAAAAAAATTGAACCAGTAACTTCTCAACTGAAATTCAAATCCAGACAGCTTACATAAAAGGTGACGGACAGGCTGTTATTCTGCTAAAAATAAAATTATGTTTGGATATAACAGATCCTAATAGCAAACCCTTTCTTCGTGTAGACACAATTTGTTTTATCTACCTACCTATCTTCTATAAATACCTATTTATTTTAGTTTATGCCTTCAAGGGTGTTATTAAAAATTATTTTTCTCCCTTCCAGGTCAGCGGATAACATCCCACTTACAACAATGGAGGAGGGATCTATGGAGAGACTCTCCAAGGGAGATGACATGACAACTCCCACCGAAGTTACGCACCACTTCGGTCTCCCCATCTTATCCGTTTCTGGGCCCTCACCCCCGGACGACGAGTTCGAACAAATCGACGAATATCTGTAAAAATGTGTTTAAAGTGTGCTAAAATATTATGGATGGAAATATTATCCGTGTGCCACAAAAAAAGAACAACACTTACTTCATTATAGAGAAGTTTCGACGCCAAAATAATGTCAACATTAAAAATTGCACCAACTTACTTTTCTACCGCTAGTGTCGCATAGTCGCGATTTCTACAAAATTTTAAAGCAGTGCAACACTTTCTGTAAGAAATTCGTAATGTGGTAGGTACCTGCCGCACAAAAAATGATAGGTACCTACCTACTCAGTCTTCGAGTCAAAATATTGAAGAAGAAAATAATGATGGAGTGAAAACGAAATTCCGTTATTATGTACGGCAGAATGAAATTCAAAAATCATTATCATAAAATACCTATAAATAAAACATACTTCAATTAGGATAGGACAGTATTCTTTCTCTTATAAAGCGAATATGGTAAACGTACGCACTATTTAATTGCAAGATTGTAACTTATTATTATTATCGATGAGTAGGATATTGATGTTTTCTTTTCATCGTACAACCCAGTAATTAATGGTTGCCAAATCTTGTGTCAATGGGTTTTGTTATTGAACATAATGTTATCGTTTAAAATTGTATATTTAAATGTACTTTTCTATTGAGTAACAAAATAACGCCCTGTTTTCATTAGATGCTGAGGCATTTTGTTTTTGTAATTTTTTCAAGCTGACTTTTTTGTATGTAGGCGTCTACTTGGTCTGGAAAAATGAGAAGCTTTTTCAAAAACAGAAATATTTACTTAAAAAGGTTTTTCGTATTCTCTATGCAGATGTCGAAGAAATGGATAATTCAGATTTTCAAAAATTAATATTGCTTTATAAATATATGTAATATAAAATGATAAATTCTCACAAAGCGAAACGTCTTCATACCTATATGTATATAAAAATTTAATAACTGGGTAGGTATATAATGTAAAAGAGCCATTTATTTCAATGTAGCTCCAGTTATACACAAAATATAAACTTTATTTCTGATTCCCTACCAATTTTTTTTCCTACGTAATATTACTGCGCATTATCAACCAATGGTAGGCGTTCTATTTTTAAAAATTTATTCAGATTTTTTACAATTATTTTTTAGGTGGATTTAGGTACTTACCTACTTTGAAAGATAAAACAAACTTTTTTTTTCATTAAAAACAAATTTTTTGGAGATTTAAATAAAATGTATGGGTTTTTTGCTTTGTGAAAACTTTTTTTTAAATAGGTATGTAATTTTAGATATTTCTCTTTTATCAAAATTCGCTTAGTTAATTATTGATTTTGCATTTAAAGATTATCATAAAATATTGACCCCTTTTTTTGTAGATATTTCTGTTTGTGAAAATACTCCTCATTTGATGTCTCTAATATTTATAACCTATTGTATCAAAGTGCGAACATTCTACTTTTTATGGTTTGGCTATTTCTTTTTATGTGAATACCGCACAAGATTCCTAACTGCCGGAGCCAATTTGTGCAATTGCAATCCAAAAAAAGAGGTAGTAGAAGGAGATGAGAAATAGGAGGGTTATTCATTTAGATCATAGGTTCTCAACGTGGGCGATAACGCCCCCTTGGGGGCGTTTCAGACTTTCAGGGGGCGGTAGGAGACCAAGAGAAAATTGGGGGGCGTTTCAGACTTTCAGGGGGCGGTAAGAGACCCAGAGAAACCTTTCCCACCCCTTCCTATCCCATCCCATTCTATCCTATCCCATCCCATTCTATCCTATCCCATCCCATTCTATCCTATCCCATTACGCCCCCTCCGTTGTGGCAAATGTAACCTCATTGTGATATCCCATTAAGCCCCCTCTGTCGTGATATCCCACTACGCCCCCTCTGTTGTGGAAAATGTAACCCTATCGTGGTATCCCGTTACCCCCCCCCCCCCCTTCCCGTTGTGGACATTTGCTGTTTCGGATTCACGAGTTAGAGGGCGCTAGAAATAAAAAATATTCTCAAAGTGGGCAAAGGTTGAGAATCTATGATTTAGATCTAGTTACCAAACATGGCTAAAAAATTAAGAAAATGCATTGATACATTAATTGGCGGTACATATTTATTAAGAGGGGATTTGTAATTTTTGATACAGAGTGATGAGATTTTTTTGAGGATATAGCGTTTTTTAAACAATATCATCAAAAATTATATAAAAATACTGTACTTATAACTGATATTCATGCAAAGTGCATAAGCCATGATGGTATAATATAGGCCCCTCTTTTTCCTAAGCTTTTGTACGACACGAGTTCATAATTGCTGAAAACGACCTATGAAAAACTGTTTTTAATGGCCGCCCCATTGAATATTTTACCTCTTGCAAAATGAAGCAATTACATCTTTCCGCAGTAAAGTAAGTTTGTGATATATTGTTGCTTTATGTCGACAAATCAATTAACAAGTTCACACAAACAAGCCTTCAATAATAATCGTGATTTATTTTTGGTTTATTATGCCGTGTCTTAACTTGTGTCCGCAACTTCATAAGGGCAGATGTGGAATCGAAGATTGTGGTGAAGTATGTGCTTTTGTATGTAAGTAGATGCAATACGATGTTTCCGGCTCCAACCCTCCAAGAACTGTTATCACAGTATAATTTAAAATGGTTTTCTGCGTTTAGTTTTGGTGAAGTCGTCAATTACCGGATATCCAGAACTATTGAGCACCGTCGACTTTATCAATATTAATTGAATTTTTGTGAATTTCATTTGTCTCTGCTGTATGCGTTTTGGGTCTTACCAGAACTTCAGGGACATATCCAAAGTAATGGCCGGTTTCAATTAAATACTCGGCAATTGCCGATTTGTCAAAATGGTCGAGTTTGCATGCTCGAAAGTGTTCTGATATCCTTTTGGAGATGATCCGGTCTATATGGCCTACATAAACCTTGCCACATCTGGAACTGAGTTTACAAACTCCATCTGACTCAAGAGGAAACTTGGTTTTTGCGGACCTCAGTGGGTATTGTTTGTCGTAGTCGAAACGTTGGATAAAGAAGGAGGTAGCGCAACACGATATAATAACTCAAAAATAAACCACGATAATACTTTTGGACTTGAAAATCTCAAATCATACAAGCCTTCAAAACGTTTTCTGAAATACGATCATATAAGGTTCCATGACAGTTTATCCGCCGACAATTGACCCCCCCGACGTAGTTATATACAATGTAAGGGAAAATACGGTATACCTAATTACACGAAAAAATAACTAAGTGACCCCGAAGGGATGTGCAGGGAGGATCTACCGCCGAATAACAAAAAAAAAAACATTTTATTTCAATGAATCAAGGAAAAATCTGCTTCTCTATAATTGTATTTGCGTATACGAGCGCACAAGTACACTAAAATCGGTACTGTGTATAAATTCGATTGATATTCATACCAAAAAGCAGTTAAAAACCCGCTCCGCAGGTTTTTACTGCTAGGCCCTGCGGGTGGCTTTTGGTTCGTCTTCGTACAGTTAGTGTTGGTGACAATTTTATAAATCCAATGGGAACTGGTTCTAAAAATAGCCCGTTCCTCGGATCCACTGCCATCCAGTGATAGCTAGTCACCGGAACAAAGTAAGAAAGTAACCGGGACGGGCAATGACGACATACGTAATATATAGCCGTGTTATACAACTGGGTACTACCGTCACTCTTCCAAGGGAAACCAGAGTACAGGATCTAAGCAATTTTTTTTATATAAATCAGGTTGTTGAAATTATTCGTGTGCGAGAAGCAGATGAAAGTGGCGCTATCTATACGCAAGTTTTGTAATTTATCCGTACGAAAATAACGTCAGAAAAAACTCGCGGGAACATATTATATTATGCATATTGATAGATGGCAGCACTTCCGTTTGTATCTATTTGTGAAGAGCGTTTGTACGCAGACACAAGGGTAATAATACTTTTGATGATGATTATTTTGAAGCGTATTTTTAAGTCAATTTTTTAAATTGGTAAATAATGCACACAAAATTATAATTTTATAGTAAATATCATTTCGGGGGGGCAACTGTCGGCGGATAAACTGTTGGGTCACCATTATATACATTATAATATCGAATATCATATCAAAGAGAATATTTTATTGTTATCAGATTTTATCTTCATGAATGAAATACCTAATTTGATTTCGAAATATATAATATATTCTATCATTATTATTAAAAATCTAATGAAATATTTCTCATATCCCATTGTATACCCTTATCAAACGAATTGCCTTTAATCAATATATCCCAATCAGTACATTGTTGTAAAGATTTTTAATCAGCCATATTATAAAGATAGCATTAATGTTTCTAATTGGATGACAGAGCTTATGATGCATTCAAGTAATTACGATGCATTGCCAAGATACATCAAGGTAATTAAGACGAATCTGTAATATTATCGCCGTCACATCATTTTTTCACATTATATTATAAATAATTATGTGAAAAATTTACAAAACCTTAACAGTAAAAAATAATTATATGTAAGTAAATTAGATATCATTTGTCTATTTACAACTTTTTGACCATGTGTGTAAATAAAACTGATTTTCACCTAGTTTCATATACCAAACAATTATTACATGTTTGTATACTTACCTTCATTTACTTGTATTTTTAGGAAATTGGATCGCTTTTATATTAGACTCTTTTTGATGTTGTAACTAAAGTTAAGTACCTACCTATTAATAATAATGTAAAATATATTAATTTTCCTTCTTTCCGAAATGTTTCTTATTGTGAAATGACAGGCAGAACGTACAAAAAGTGAATTCTGATGTAGGTATCAGAAAATATTTTAAGAGTCTAGATCAGTGGTTCTTAACCTTGTTGGAGGTACTGACACCCACCAGTTTCATACGCGCATTCACCGAACCCTTCTTAATTGGAAAAATAAAGTGTGGTTTTTTCAAGTTCAAAACATAGGTATATATTTGTACATAGATTCAAAAACATCATGAAAGAACAAAACCATTAAAACACGATTGTCACACAAAAACATAATAATGAATATTTACTGAACCCGCGAGACTGACTCATCGAACCCCTGAGGTTCGATCGAACCCGGGTTAAGAACCACTGGACTCTGAATGAGGGGGGAGCGTCCAAGATGGCGCCCCAGTGCATCGTAGAGACGAGAAAACTAGGGACGCCGCCGTTGGTATCAGTGCGATTTCATTCACTATATTTAACTCTATAAAAACAATATTCAAATCCAATGTGATCAGAATATATTTTTTAACATCGTTAAATGCAGTTTACACATCTAAACTACGATAAATTAACTCATTATTTACTTTCATATTTACATCTCGTATAGATACATTATTAAATAACTTAATTAATTCACAGTGAATAAACAACTAACTTATTATTTTCACACTAAACCCGAAAATTTGTTTGTTTATCTTAAGACTATCAATTATATTTAAACTAAAATACCAGGCACTACTAAGTATAAGGAATTTTTGTTAAATTTAAACTAATTTTTACTTATACTGTGTGCTGTAGATTTTTTACTGTCGTAATGATATATCTTACTAAGTACTTACGTAAATGCAAAAACTTAAAATATCTATCACAAATTAAAGTTTAACGTTTTTATTTAACTATCGTACCCCAATGAATGATAGCATTTAATAAAATAAAATTAACATATTCCAATTATTTTTTTCTGTTTACTCACGTCCAGTGAAATCTAATTATTTGAAAAAAAAAACATGTAAATTTAATTTTGGTCTTATAAACTAAAAACATTTAAAAAATCACTAGGTATTGGATAGTTAGGCGCAGGTTGAGTGGTTGGGCGATTACTCAGCTGAGTGACCAGTGTCGATAAGAGGAAGCATTTCGTTTGTTTGATTTTTAAGAAAAAAAAAACTGAAAAAAAGACATCAAAATGGTCACCGGAGACCAAAATTTCATCAACATTTTTTTAATTAAAAAATAATATCAGGAATCACTGGTTAAAGTAAGTCAAGTACCTATATCCCTTAACATTTGTATTATCAACAGAACTGTATTTCTCTTAAATGTGATAAATGTGATCAAAGTCATCATTTTAATTAACTAACCATCAAGCTGTTTCACCGCTGGGGTACGCTGGGATGGACCGCCAAACAACTCGGTCTTGGTACACACCTCTTGCTTCATTCACATTCATTCATCGTCTCATACGTACCCTTCGGTAAACATTGGTTATTCTTGACATGACCTAACACGAGTATTTGGTTAACCTGACATGATCTAACACTAGTATTTGGTTAACTTGAACACGCCATGTCTACCTTGGGCGTCCAAACCATCTAAGCGTTCGTTTCATTATCTTACTTACTAGGCTTACTTTCAGCCTTGCATTCTTTGCGAATCTCCACATATTGTCAACCTGAACATATCACCGTGAAGATGGATGAGTGCTTACCCTTCTAGCTATTCAGAAAATGAAACAAATCATCTTGTTAGACTTACTATAACCACAGATGACTGATTTTATTTGGAGAATAAAATGCAGATGACACACAGATTCTTTATGAATCTCCACATATTGTCAACCTGAACATATCACCGTGAAGATGGATGAGTGCTTACCCTTCTAGCTATTCAGAAAATGAAACAAATCATCTTGTTAGACTTACTATAACCACAGATGACTGATTTTATTTGGAGAATTAAATGCAGATGACACACAGATTCTTTATGAATCTCCACATATTGTCAACCTGAATACATCACCATGAAGATGGATGTCTGCTTACCCCTCTAGCTATTCAGAAAATGAAAAAAATCATCTTATTAGACTTACTATAACCACAGATGACTGATTTTATTTGGAGAATAAAATGCAGATGACACACAGGTCACTAATTGACTTTTGATGACTTTTTTTTCAACTAAAACATTTAAAAAATCAGTACCCTCGTTAGGGTCGGGATGGAGGGTTGGGCGATTAGTCGACAGGTCGTCCAGTGACGAAAAATATTTGTGACATATACGTGAAATATTTTTTTGTTTCTTTTTGAAAAAAAAAAGTCCACGAAGACCAAAATTTTATTTACAGTTTTTACTCCAAATAATGCCAGGAATCACCGACTAAAGTCGGGTATGTTTCTTACCTTGTACATAATTTCGGTTTTTAAAACAATTTTTTAAAGTACGTATCTAGATATAGTGTTTTTATTATTACTCGATACCTATACATTATAATAAGTGTAAATAGTAATGTGAAATGCTGGTGTGATTGAAAATATAATTACATAGGGGTCCATTTAATTTAAATTGTCAATTAATATCTAGTACTATCACAGCACCAAAACTTTTTTTATAAATAAGTATATCTAATATTATCATTAAAAGTAAAATCATTTCCTCATATATCAATAGTTCGAGGTATTTCACAGAAATTCAAATGTAACATTGTTATCAAATAGCCAATCAGCGCCATCTTGTTTTTTTTGACATTTGAAAGGTCCCTAAACAAAGATTCTGTATCAGTTTCAGCTTTTTAACGAATTGTAATCAGCAGAAAAGTACAATTGTCATATTGTTATGCTTTTTAGTTGATCATAATTTAATGGAAAGCTGAAATGGACCGAGAGTCGGCTTTTAACGGGGACAAATATAAAAAAAGTGACGCTTGGCCATTTGATGTTGCAAATTTTGAAAAACTCAACATTTCGAAAAGAATGCGATGTATTTACTCATGCTTTGTTTAAATGAATTAATAATTTTCAAGAAAGGCTAACAAATATAATATATTGTATCGGTTATTCAATTCAATATTGTAAGTGTGTCTCATTCCTGAAAGAATTGAGGCTGTATAACGGGGGCGAACAAATAATTCATCTTTATATTAACATAACTTGCAACAGTGTTTTTTTTTCTAAAAGAGTTCAATTTGCGCCCTCTTTGAAAGAGCATATTATTAATTCTTTTAAGTATATCCTTAAAATTAAAATATTTGTAAATATTTGACAAAAAAATGGATCAAAGTTTCCGTCAATTATTATCAACACCACATCAAATAATATCTCTTATTTGATTCTTGATAAACTATTTTATAAATTTCAATCTTTAAGGAAAGATATCATTTTTATAAAGCATTGTATGTCTCTTAGATGTATGAACCAATTAGTAGTAATTATCGTACCAACAGTAAAAAATGAATTTTTAATGGTATCTCCTAATATTATAATAAAAATACTTATAATAAAGATCTTCATAGTTGTTCATCTTGAAGCTAACTGAAATTATGTAGTTGTACTATGTATGTAAAGACATCTTTCAAATAAATTAATTACGGCCGTTGTTCCCAATCATACTGATCAACTGTTGAGCCGAAATTTCGACCCAACACTCCTCAAATGCACACTAACGCTCTTCCCAATGCAACTCTCCGACCAACAGGCGAATCGAGCGTTACCAAACAAAACCCTTAGCTGATCGAAGACTCAGATTGATCGATCGAAAAGTTGGGAATAACGGCCGTTAGAGTCACACAGTAAATGAAAATTTCACAGAAGTGATATAATAGCGATTTAAATGAAATCCAGGCTCCAGACAGGCCAATGAAGTTGATTATCTGTTCTATACTGTGGGCTCACCAGATAAGCCCACAGCATTATTCTATAGGTTTATCTCTTCAGTGTAATCTTGTTACGCCAACTTAGACAAATGATAAATTAGATTGTAGACATACAATCCTATTATTGAAAGGCTCTTAAACGAAAATTCATTTTTCTCTTCAGAATTTTTTTTCCAAAGTTTGAGATATTGTCAAAAACTGATTCGTCCCGTGTAGGTATATGTAAATTACATAAAGTACATCATGTCATCCCCGATAATGTGAGTTCATTGTATGATTAACAGATGAAACAACTCAAATATTATCTTCAACAAAGTCACATTCATCCATAATATTATAATAAGTAAAGACGCCGAGTATTTTTGAATACATACCTATCGACTATCTAAAGATTTAAACATAAAAATGGTGATCGACAAAAACCTGTAAAATTACGATATAAATGTTTAATGCAACATCGTATTCTTGTGCTTCATTTTATACTTTCGAAAGTCATGATCATCGCAACTGCTCCGAATACTGCTTTACTGAACTATTTATGTCGAGAACTAATTATTTAACTTAATGCGCTCATATTACGAGCAAAACTTAAAATAATATCTGATTTTGATAACACGCCTATACCTACTATAAAACTATGGAAACATTTCATACTTATCAATAGTATTTTTAGATTTGGCTGACCACGGACACAGGTGTGCTAATCTTCACTTTTCAAGAGTCGATAGATTAGCAAATGTGCTTGAGTTAGCAGCAATTAGCATCATTCAAATAATACATGCATAGTTCAGTTGTTCGGAGCAGTAATTGCATCAGACCATCTTCCATGTTCTTAGCAGTAGGTACCATTGATTCTTCAGTTTTGTTAAAAAAAATAATTTGCAACAAAATAAACATGCTGTTACAGTTGCCACTATCCATGCTGTAAAGTTTTCATCAAAATATAGAGTACAAAGTCAGCCATTAGGTACAGTAAACATAACAAATCCATGTCATTTTTTCTCTCCTCTTCCATTGATATACCAATCTGCAGAAATTTCATCTCATTTCAGATCTGAATGTTGCGTGTTCAGAACAGCTGTCTAGGACTTTGATTCTGATTTCGGTATAGTTTGCAGCTGATAGTTCATTGTGATCCATATATGTAGCTATGACAACAATTCTATACCCAAAGGGCAACAAAGTCTAAAAAATCAGCCTCGCAAAGTTTGTCTGCAGAAGCAACATTTTGATTTATTGAAAAAACTAATTATCATGTTACGATGAAGTGTTTATAAGCCTCAAATTATTGGTCATAAATGTTTATTTTTTGCGTTTTCGGGACCATTACCTATTTATATATATTATGTATTATCCTACCTTACCTATGCCTTTAGACTCCCTCCAGTTATATTTGTTAGACCAGTACTTGTGTGAGAATGTTTAGGTAGGTACTTACTTAATTTGAACAGTAACTATCTATTGTGTGCGATATAAATAATTTTTCTAAAAATAAGTACTTAAACATATGAATCATATTGGAAAACAATAGTTTTTATACCCCACCATACCCCGCCTAAATTTTTTGAATATTTGTATGAAAGGGTAAAGGCGGTAAAGAAAATCAAAGATGGGAAATCTGGGTTAAAAAAATGGGTTAGATTTAGTCACCAAATATAATATAATGTAGCTAAAGCCAGCTGAGTTCATCATTTAATATACCGCCCCACCAGCAATCTGTCAATTAGCTACCTACCTATTATCATGTATTTACTGTTTATTATTCCTAGAGCTTCGATAGTTTTTCTACTGGCGCGATATAAATCTTTTCCCTCTAATATTATATAGCTGAATATTATGATTGCTGATTGATGTGAAAAAGATTTAACGGTGTGTAGGTACCTAATTATTAAACCTTAAATTCGTAAGTAAGGACTGAATATCATCACTCGATAGTAGAAAAGTTAGTGATCCATTCTCGACTTGATTTATGTGTGTCAACATTTTATATATGTTGGAGTGTAAGTCGAACTAATTCTACTCAACTTTATAAGTAACTATAATTATTATGATAATCTGAAAAATATTATGTGTAAATAAAATATTGTGTAATTAATTAATTTTATCAATCTTATATTATAATAATTCATCATGTGTATCGTATCTATCCTATCTTAAATTAAAACCAAAACGATGCTGAAATTGTTGTTTTTTATTCATTTGTACCCTTCCTAAACGTGTTGGTAAGTACTCCCACAATCATCACCATCACTATTGACTCTACAACCCCTGGTGGGTCTTGGCCTCCTCAAGAATCTTCCTCCACTCATCTCGGTTTTGTGCCAGTTCTCTCCAGTTTAGAAGCTCCAAGACAGATATGTCTTTGAGGACGTTGTCGCTCCATCTTAGTCTTGGTCTTCCCATGCTCCTTCGCCCTAATGGTGTTGAGTTCAGCAGGGACTTTGGTGATTGATGCTCGGTCATTCTCTCCACATGACCCAGCCACCGAAGTCTTCCCAGTTTTATAAATTTCGCGACGTTTAGCTCCTTAAACAATACTACCACAATACATACATCATTATCATATCAGTAGACATCATAGACCTTATAATCTACCACAATGCATCATTCAACCCTTATGCTGAGTATACATGCACGAACATGAACGCGAGCCAAGTCAAGAATTATGAGAATTATAATCAACAAAACTTGCAACAGTAGCATGAAATCAAATAAATGCTATCGGGGAAATTATTACTCCAATGTGGAGCATGTAGCATGAAATCAAGAAAATGCTATTGGGGAAATTATTACTTCAATGTGGAGCATGTAGCATGAAATCAAGTAAATGCTATTGGGGAAATTATTACTCCAATGTGGAGCATGTAGCATGAAATCAAGTAAATGCTATTGGGGAAATTATTACTCCAATGTGGAGCATGTAGCATGAAATCAAGTAAATGCTATTGGGGAAATTATTACTCCAATGTGGAGCATGTAGCATGAAATCAAGTAAATGCTATTGGGGAAATTATTACTCCAATGTGGAGCATGTAGCATGAAATCAAGTAAATGCTATTGGGGAAATTATTACTCCAATGTGGAGCATGTAGCATGAAATCAAGTAAATGCTATTGGGGAAATTATTACTCCAATGTGGAGCATGTAGCATGAAATCAAGTAAATGCTATTGGGGAAATTATTACTCCAATGTGGAGCATGTAGCATGAAATCAAGTAAATGCTATTGGGGAAATTATTACTCCAATGTGGAGCATGTAGCATGAAATCAAGTAAATGCTATTGGGGAAATTATTACTCCAATGTGGAGTTAATGCAAAAAAAAGTATTATTTTAATGGCCACGGCCAAGGTTCATAGACAATGTATGTTAAATTTTTTTTGCATTTTAAATTCGGAAGTGGGTTAATTTCCACTTCCAAGATTTCACTTCTCTCATACAATCATTCAATCGAGAAAACAAAAGTGAAATTCGAATAGATGTATTTAATAATAATGAAAGAGCAAGATATTATTACATGGCACTAGCTTGGGTGCCTGGCTTTGCTCAAGGGAGGTGATGTGAGATTGAAAGCACGCCCTTCGGGTGAAAACGAGAACCTTCTTCATGGATGGGGGATAGAGGGCAACGACACCATATAACTCCCCTAATCGTACCGGGACTCGTTTCTGAGTTTTAGCGGCACACACATTGTTGTACACTTTCTTTTATAATATGTATTGATTATGTAACTACCTAGACCTAGATAGTTGTTCATTAGATACTAGGAGAAAAGTAGGTGTTACTACTTACAAATAATTTACCGGGTTTCAGAATAAAATGGTATAAATTAAATTTATACCTGCTTGAAGTTATGTTTTATATTATATCCCTAGTTATTCCATGAAATTTATAAAACAATGGATTTATTTAATTACCTACTCTTTAAATAACTTTAAATTTTATTTTTTTACTTTGTTACGAACGTCACAAAATAAATCTTGTATTATAAATGGATAAGTAATCTGAGTACAATAAATAAAATTAAAACAAGGATTTTTTATAATTTTATAAATATAGTTCATATTATTGCTTTAAGATCGTAACATTCAATTTGGGAGGCAGGTATGGGTACCGCCACACCGCGAATCATTCATTGAATAACTAACACCTCTGCCATAGATCACCCCAAGTGGTTCGTTACGTTTGGTGACGTACGTTTTTGGGACGAAGATTGTTTAGGTTTTGGCGGTGGATGCGTCTGCCCACCCACCGGATTTGGAGAGACTGGTTGAAGGAGATCTTTTTACCTCTCCAGCAGGACTCCCTGGGAGGGATAAATTTAAACATCCGTCACTCCTGGGCACACTGACCCCAGATTTCTACCCACCCGTAATACCTTTTTCCTTCCCAGATCTTCGTCTCCTTTCTTTCCTTAAAAAAATCCCTCGGCTAAAATGGGTGTCTCCCCCCCCCCTTGCTACGCTACTGCAAGGATCTTGGCGTCATCTTTGATCCCGAACTGACATTTTCTGGCCTTACATCGCAGCTCACTCGTGCTACAAACTTCTCGGGTTCATCAACAGGACTTGTAAGCAGTTTAGTAATTTAATAAATAAATAACTCCACCTAAATAATGTTTTTACTTATTGAATAGTTTCATAGCTTCTTCCATATAACTGTCATACAAAATGACAACACCTGAAAATAATTTAAAAAAAAAACTCTTGGTGAGTGATGATGTCACACGATTCACAATACATGAGGTGGTTTTCGGAAGATCTTGAAAAATATAAACTTATTAAACATTATTAAAAAAAAAATAAAAAAAATTGGACTGCAGTTCCTTATTATTATTTTTTTTTAAATGCCCATAAGACTTTTACACGCATAGAAATTTTTTTACCTTAGAGGTTGTTGTAATAATCATAGTGAAGCACAGCTCTGTATTGGAAATAAGGCTTGATCGGCCAAATATTTTGATTACGAAACACGTCCACATGGCATTTTTTGTGTTCTTCTTTAGTGATGGCTTGATATATATTTTATAAATAAAATAAAAACGGTAGGTAGGTACCTGACACTTTATTTGAAAGTTGGCGCGCATTGGCGAGTATTGCCAGTATCGGATTTGCGACGCATTATAGAATTAGTGCCAAAAGCTACCGCCAGATGGCCTCGGAGATCCGCTGTTTTCATTCAAGATGTCAATCTAGAGTTTATTTACTTATTTTTAAATTATTTTGAAACCTTGTTTTTTAATATTTATTTATAAATGAAATTCATAAAAGGTGCCGATTATGGATTACCGATATCCCGAAATATGTGTACCAACTCCAGATGTCATAAATAGTGAGTGTTTATTTTACATATGTTTTTGGTGTTCGCTTATGATATACGTAAACAAGGACCTCGTTCGCATCAACATGCCAAATTCGCAATATAGAACATGTCTTAATTTGATTACAGATCACTTTACACCAGAATTTATTGATGCTTATGGAACTAATGGGGTCAAACCAGAATATCATGAACTTGGAACTGTCCTGTCAGATGGAGGTGATTTGTTCGGTGTCTCCTCGGTTATGTTTGATAAAACCGAGGAGCTGCTGTGGATGGGAAACCAGGGGGTGAGTCTTACCAAGCCTAACAATATCCCATTTATCAAAAGTTCATTTTTCATTCCAAAAAATATATATAATGTTCTCTTCATAAAGGTCATTGGAACTCTAAAATTTTGGAGAGAACATATTTGTCAACCCTTTCAGAATCCACTATCTTTCATTTCGGGTATTGTTTTACATACTGACATGTCATCAAATCTTGGTCTGTGTGGTGGAATATTTTTATTCTTTTGTTTATCAGACTGTGAAGCTAAATTCATTTTCACAGTTACAATAAGGTGACCTACATTGTATAAATAAGTATTTCAGAATTTATTGTGTTCTGAAATTAATATTATCATACTTCAGCTGCTAAGCAATTTTTATTAGCATCAGCATTCAATAATAATATAATTAACATCTAGATCAAAATGCAATGTTATCAACAGAAAATTCTCATTTATTCTGCCCCATTGTTGATAAATAGAAAAAATTTATTTGAAATATTATCTAGGTTATGTTACATTGTTCTTTCAAAAATATTCACATTGATATCAGGTTATTGTGATTTTTATTTGCGACCATTAAAAAAATATGGCCCCTAACAGAACCTCGCATTAAAAAAAAGTACCTACTAATGGTAAAAAATTACGACCATGGCCTGGCTGCACTTATTTATATGGGTCTATTATGTTATCATCAAAATTATTAATGCCTAGACACAAGTACATAACAGTAATAGGTTCAGAGCAGTTGTTTGTGAAGTCGGAACAATTATTATCGGATCCACAGTGGTAGATAATACCAAAGCTGACATGTTGGCCATAATTTGTAGGAATTGAAAAATACATTTACATTATCTCAGTTCCCTCCAAAAATAAAATACCTTCTCTACACTCTCGACGTGACTATGCGACGTGGGGGCAGTGTGAGGTCGTGTCTGTCGTGTTGATATTTTGTGTCATCATGAGAGTCAAAAGATTATATAAATGTCTAGATATAGCGCTTGAGTGACGAAGCGCAAAAAAAAATATCTGCCAAAGGTTGGCAGATAAGCTCGGCCTGTCCGCTCAGTGGCGACACTATCTTTGTACGGTAAACACGTGTTGTGTGACATTTGAAAATGACGATTTGCGCTATATCAGTATGCAGGAATTACATAGGACGATTGAAAACAACTAAAAATGTTACCTATCATCGGTTAGTTACCTTTAAATAACCATTTAGTTAAAGAAACAATTCAGTTTTAATACTGTAATTTGGTCTTAGGACAATGCCATTTGACGCCATGTTTTGACGCCATGTTTACAGGGTTGCCTGTTCTTCAAATTAAATTTTCCCGATAATTATTTCGAAGTAAAAACCGTTCATATTTACGGTTATCTGCATCAAGTTAATTTGATAAGATTGGTTGTGGAAAAATATTTGGCCTTAAGATATCACTATAAGACAAAATTGGATAATATTAACCGGGATGTAAAATCTATACGAAAACTGTTTAAAAAACAAATTCAAAGGGAAGGGTCATTAAGAATAAATAATAACTATCGATGACATGTTTAGTGTGACATGTTAATGTGACCCAGCGATGTACTGTGTACTGATTGGTGGACAATAGTTCTGCATCGAATACAGAGGTTTGCAACCGTGTTTCAGTTAGAGCAATAACTTCAGTATTTTGAGAAATAACATTGTTTGAAAATTCACCTGTTTTCGTTTTTAAACCACGAACATTTTGGTATTTAACTTTTTCGCCGCTACGCGCATCAATTCATGCGAAAATAATTTGTGTCCCCAGCGCTATGCGCATCATATCATGCGTTTGACTTTAGCGGCTGTATACTACATAAATACGCGACGAATTTAGCAGATAACTGAACCAAAAAATAGTTCAATCCTTTATCTTACTGACATCTGGCGTTTGCTGGTTAAAATATTATAAATTGTTTACATAAAACATTGTGAAGCCGATGATTCGTTAAATCTTCCTTCAGTCATTTGAATGTCGCGCCGCTGAACCGTTGTGTCATCCATAGTATTTCTTAGGTGATCCAATCTGCTTTGATGGACTTACGCGTCGATGTAAAATATTGACCGATTTCTATTTTGCGAATCTTTTTAAGTAATTTATTTTGCGAATCTTTTTAAGTACTTTATTTTTCTGTGGTACATTAGTTTGTTTGTGAACTTAAGTGACGTGAGGTGTTTTAAAAATAGTTATTTTACTCAAGACTTTTTGATTGACTTTCTTTTGTGATTTTATTTCTAAATTTTGTGGACAACCTAAATTGTAATATATCTGTCTATATTTATGGGCTTACCGTTTATATATCAAAATTGAACTCCCTTAAAAATGGCAAACCGCAGTCTTAAGGAAGACGAAATTTATGAAACATTTTTATACATTGACTCTGATTTAGAAATAAGTGAAGATGATCAAGATATACCAATTACTGAAGAAGTTAGTGAGAGTGAAATAAACGCCCCCGGGACAAGCCAAGATAATGACTCTCGTACACCTAACTTAGACTATACCGTAAATGCAGACTGCTTTTCTTCTTGGACCTCTGGTCCATTTATTCCAATAGTTCATGAATTTGATGATTTTGTGTCAGGTTTTGATCCATCCACTTTATTTTCTGGTAATTCATCGGAAATTGACTTTTTTTAATACTTCTTGAACAAAGAAATAGTGACAAAAATGGTGATCGAAACTAATCGATATTATATAGCCACCATATCAAAACAAGAACCCTCCCAAAAATCCAGACTTCGTAAGTGGGTTGACACATCTGTCGAAGAAATGTACATTTTTTTTGCACTGTTAACCACTGGAACGACAGCGCGTTTTATAACTTTTGCCCTCGATTGCTCGTGACATTTTCGAGTACATTTTGAATTTTTTCCGCCGACATTGAAAAAATCATATCTCCGAATTTTAATATGAAGACATGCAAACTGATTATAGTTCTATATAGTTAATAAATTAAACTATCTTTTGTTGATTATCACATATTTGTAGGAATTATAAAAAAAATATTATAAAATCGTAAACTTTAAAAATGTGCGAATCCTGCGTGTTAATTCCTGTAAGATTGCCCTAAATTTTACTTTTTCAAGTCAACATTGGATATTTTTGATTTCTACACGTTGTCTAAACAAAATACAAGGTTTTTAATAAGATAATATATCATAAGAATACGTAGTACTAACCTTTTACAATATTTGCAATTATTTTGCCGAGATCCGCCATTTCCTTTGTCACAAAATTTGCACCTGACAGCTAGCTTTAGTTGTCATATTCTAGATTAAAACTTTTCAAAGCTAATTGAAATTTAGATGTATATCTTTGTTAAGAATTCTTCTAATTGATAAACTATAGTTCGAATGCACACGTCAAGTAAGTAGGTCCATAATTGTAAAAATAAACACAAAAATCGGATGAAATTTAGATTTTAAATTCGATTTACGTAAAACATCATATTCTAGATTAAAACTTTTCAAAGCTAATTGAAATTTAGATGTATATCTTTGTTAAGAATTCTTCTAATTGATAAACTATAGTTCGAATGCACACGTCAAGTACAATTGAAATTTAGATGTATATCTTTGTTAAGAATTCTTCTAATTGATAAACTATAGTTCGAATGCACACGTCAAGTAAGTAGGTCCATAATTGTAAAAATAAACACAAAAATCGGATGAAATTTAGATTTTAAATTCGATTTACGTAAAACATGTTAAAACATGTTAAAAGTCACTAAATTCTCAGTTTGAACACTTGAAAACACGTTAACCACATGGATAATTGAATTGTGATAACTGTTTGGTGTTAAAATGCAAAAACACAATCACTTAAGGCATTTTAAAACACGTGTAAATTTATCCGGCCTGACAAACAGTCTTGCGTCGGAGGTGACTAAACTGTCAGTTTTTAAGCGCGAAATACTTCTTCCAGAAGCACTATAGAAGCATCGATGTTGCCATAGATGAGAGACAATATTCCCAGCTTTCCAACGGAATAAATATTGGCCAGGTACTGGTAAATAATTAAATAGTTTTTAATTTTTTACGAGTGGTACGTCATAAACGTCGAATTATTCGACGTGGGCAATCCTAGAAGAAAAAAAAATGTCGAATTATTGGACATGGTCGCTCCAGTGGATAATGTTAATGACTAGAAACCGACATCTTACTATCGAAGAACACTGGTCCACTGACCCATTGCTCGCTAGTACAATTTTCGGAAAAACCATGTCTAGGGATCGTTACGAAATTATATTGCGAATGTTACACTTCTCAAACCCCGACACACAAATTCCTGGTGACCGACTTTACAAAATTAAAATCCTAATTGACCATACCCGAAAATTGTTCAGAAAAACTTTGATACCTTATGAAAATTTATGCATCGATGAGAGCATAATTGTTTTCAAAGGGCGTTTAATTTTCAAACAATATATACCATCCAAACGTCACCGGTTTGGAATTAAAATGTTTGTATTGTGTGACGTGAAGACGGGTTTTATATTAGACTTCATTATTTATTGTGGCGAAGGGACTGACATAACTGACTCTGAATGTCTCGGGGTTTCGGGGGTGTAGTAACGACACTACTTCAAGATTATTTAAATAAAGGACATAATCTTTTTATTGATAATTGGTACAGTAGCCTTCAACTATATGATTTTCTCCATACAAACAAAACCAATGCATGTGGTACGGTGCGGAAGACACGAAAAGGCATGGCGAAATTTAATAAGCTTAAAAAGGGTGAAATGAAAGCACAACATCGTGGACCTCTGTTGGCTTTAAAGTGGTGCGATAAAAGAGAAGTTCACATGCTAACAACCTTACATGACGACTCCATGGACATGACGGGAAAAGTTGATTGGAAAACTCGTCAACCAATTATGAAACCCAAGTGCGTTCTAGACTATAATAAGTGTATGGGTTCTGTTGACAAAGTGGACTTGATGTTAAGTAGTATTAGTTGCCTACGAAAAACAATTAAGTGGTATAAAAAAGTGGCCTTCCATATTATTGATCTTTATTTATTGAACTCTCATATAGCTTTTAAATCAATTACAAATAAAAATGTTAGTTTAGCAGATTTCCAATTAGCCGTAATACGACAATTGTTGCAAAAATATCATACAACTTCCCGACCTGAGCCTCATTCTCGCTCTTCACACCATTTACCTCTGAGACTAACTGCTAAGGCATTAGCAAAACATATGCCCCACCCAATAAAGGGAAATAATTCTCAAAAACTTCACAGAGCCTGCCGAGTGTGCGCCATTTCTAAAAAAAAGGAAAATGTCCCAGTATAAATGCCCAGGCCGAGTGTGCGCCATTTCTAAAAAAAGGAAAATGTCCCAGTATAAATGCCCAGAGTGTGATGTGACATTGTGTGTGTGGCCATGTTTTAGAAACTACCACGAAAAACAAAACTTATAAATATTTCTCCTTGTGTTACTTTTTATTAAAAATTTATTTGTTAGTAGATATAATAATAAAAATAATAGTGTTTTGATGATATCGGCGCAGTGGTCCAAATCCCATCAGACCGGGTAAGTAACTACTATAAACAATATAGCAGTGTGCACGCGTATGGCGACAGTTCTTGTTGATTTCTTGTGATGCGTCAGTGTTTATAATATTATATCTGTATCCTGCGGTTTATTGTTTATTTATGTGTTTCAACAAACTCCAAGAGCATTAATAAAGCTATTAAGATAAGCAAATCATAAATCTGTCAAGAAATAAGAGATTTAGAGCCGTTTAAAGTGGTAGGTTTTGATTTTCAAAGTGAGTACCGCGTACGTGTGTAATTTTCGGTACATTTGATCGCGGGTAAAAGGTTAAACGATAGTTTTGCCATTTTTAGGTAAGTATAGATTTACCTGGATGTGGGCCACCTTCTTTATTTGATGATGATAAAAATTTTAATTTAGACACAGCGATACCTGCCGGCCAGTTAGCAGCGTCTAGGAATGTATCTTTCTTATTTTCCGTATTTCTTATTTATTTGATAAAAAATAATCAAATAAAAATAAATCTCTTTTAACAATGATTTTCTTTTCATGTATATCATTATATGTAGAAAACTTTCTTACTTAAATGAATTCCAAATTAAACGAATTATGGGTCCCGCAAAATCGAAACATATTTTTTACCCACTTTTATGGGAAATACTCGGGAGCTGGTATCACTCAACACGCCTACAGTGACGTTAAGCGCTTAACGTCAATAATATAAGTTACGCATACTTGTGTGCGTGTCAAGCATACAAGTGTTTCAAATCTGACCTGTTCTTTTGGTCGGAATTACAGCGCAACACTCTATCTAGACATTTATATAATCAAAGGAGCCAACGCAGCCAATAATATTCCAAGCAACAACTGTGCCATTTGTGAGTGAATAGGGTATAGTAATCGGGCCCCTTGTGTAAAATCTTTACTGTATTGGTGAGACGCCTTGCCAAGCAGGCATTAGTATCCACAAGAATCGATTATTAAAATACGGAGTAACTGGTTTTGATTCTAATTATTAATAACTAACGAGTACCCAGCATGCATTGCAATGCCACATAAAGAAAGAAATTGTTTCTCCCTACGAGTCATTTCCAAAACAACAAATAAAAAAATAATTATTATTACAGTGGACCCGCGGTAATCCGGCCCCTGGCTAATCCGGTGCCCTCTGTAATCCGACACATCAGGATCAGAATATTATTCAATTTGTCAAGCAAGATTACTAGAAGAACTCAACATGAAAGATTTGGTTTTTGCTCTTTATCAATCTTCTGAAGTAATCAGCAAGATGCTGCAGAAACACAGATTACTTCGGGAGATTTGGAGATCTGGTGTATATGTAGTATGATTCGTAGTTCAAATAGATTCTTTGATTTGTAATTTGTTAGGCTACGTCCGCACAGATAGGCGGCTTGCTTAGTGCCTAGAGCCTAGTGGCTTGCATTCTGGCTACTTGCTAGGATACACGGTGGCCGCACTGAAGGTGGTTTGCGCGGTGGGTCGCTAGGTACCTTGGTCATTTGCTTGTCGGCACGTTGACGAGATGTCGCTTTCAAAAATAGTCTAAAACTGCTACTTACAGAAAATTCATCTTTAAAATATACCATTTCATGGCCGTATCGATCATGTTGGTTTCATGACATAAATAAGTCACGGTCAAGTTATGGGAAGTTTAATGTTCTGTAATTGCATAATTTTGACGAAAAATTTTACGAACATTTGCGTATGTCCAGAGAAACATTTGATCTACTTCTCAAAAAAAGCATATCAGCCGAAGCAAACTATGATAACTAAATAAATTATTTTAATTAAAAAAAAAAAATTATGACGACTGCATTTTTATGGAGTTCATTAGCTGGATTCCACAGAGGTTCTCTTTTAAAAACTGATGCAATTAAGGTTTCATCTCTATTTTCTTCTAAAATGCCTCGCGCCTAGTGACAAAAAACCAACACGTTTCTTCACTTCGATACACGCTAAGCGACTAGCTAGGTGCTAAGTGCGCAGTGCGGCCGGTCGTGAAAATTCAAGAACGTTTGTTTTACTAAGATACTCGCTAGGTGACTCGCTACGCTCTAGGCGCTAAGCAAGCTGCCTGCCTGTGCGGACGTAGCCTTAGATTACAAGGTATTCTTATTCAAAAAATTCCAGACTATAGAGGGTTTTAGGCAGTACTCTATAATCTGACAAATTTGATAATCCAACATCGCCCTGCAAAACGTTTTTCGGATTACCGCGGGTCCACTGTTTTATATTAATATTACATAATTGATTTATTGCCAACTAAGGCCCGGTTGTTTTATCCACGTACAGCTACAGCCACGGTTTATTCACTCGGTTCTGACATTTAAAAGTAGCATTTGTTAATCTTTTCAAATCAAGAATGCTGCTAAAATATGATGTTTTGGTTATACTTCATTTTTATCTGTAGGTACCCTGGTCTGAGTAGGACAGTACTTTGATCACGGTGTTGTTTATTTCAGGGTCACGTGACATCATATTATGGCCCCCAGATGCAAAAGTACACGTCATTTCAAGTCCACGCGACGGAAGACGTGCGATCCTTGCTGTCTATCGAAGCTGGGATTCTCGCCCTTACCAAAACGACTCTACGCCACCAAATACGAAGAGGCATTCCTAAGTTTACACATAGGTCAGTACCCAACACCTAGTTATTAATTAATAGCTCTCAAGAGTTCCACTGACGTCTAAGTAACCCGCAATATTGGTGAGGCTAATTCTCTTACTATGATAGGGCTCAAAATAGTCCTGAATCGATTGTTAATTACCCCATCATTTTAAGCTGATCACGAACCACCTATGATCAACCGGGTTTCTTTTTTTTTTAATCATTTCATCGCCGTTCAGGCGATAAAACCAACCCACATGCACAATTTTTGAGATATCTAAATTTGAATATCAGAAAAATATTGAATATTTGAATGCTTTAAATATTTTCTATGATTTTGCGTGTAGATAATTCTTTTAAATTTCCATTCCATAAACTTTAAAATCGTATTTTAAATTTTAGATTCAAATTGGCAGTGTCTCAAAAAGTGTGTTGAAGTTTGGTGACTTTGCCTGAAGGGTGACGATTTCATCGATGAGTGGTCAGCTCAGCAGCACCCATGATGGGCTTGACGAGCAACCGTGAATGTATAAATTTTGTGGACCGGGCACCCATAAAAGTACCCGATCACTTCGCCAGTGGATTGTGATCGACCCAGGTCATCTAAAATGATTGATCGGTCCTGGATTGACTCAAACTGCAATACTCATTTTTTTTTTAAATATTAGTTCCATATGTTGTATTCCATATCTATGATCTTTGGGGATATTATGTAGATAACCTTTTTAAAGAAGGAATGAAAGAACCTGTACCATTGAGAGACTAATTTTGTAGGTTTCGTAATAAAAATGGCCATTCTCAATCAGCAAATGGCAACCATGTACATATGTTGGGCAAACATTTAGCTTGTCTCCTTGCTGTCCACCAGTACTGAAGGGATCAATGACATCAGTTCTTCTGTTGAAGATATACATCCTTTTACTAAAAAGCTTTTATATGTATTTCAGATCGGACAATATGGTAGACATGCAATGCTTAATAGAGCTGGACACAAACAGAATAGTGATGGGTGGACACCAAAATACTCTAATTGACTTCGATATATCAAGACTACAGGAAACAAAACAGGTAAAATATTTAATTGAGTCATGGGTTATATATAAGGGTCGACCGAGATCTCGGTCTCGGCATTCTCGGCTACAAATTCTACCGAGAACTTTGTAGGGAACCGAGAACTAGTGTAGCAAGTGAACAGCTCTTTAGCAGAGCTGGTCAATTATGCATCATGAGGCGGCACTCTTTGAAGAACGTACCCATACTACGTGACACGTTTAGAGGGGGGGGGGGGGGGGGGGGTCATCAAAATGTCACGCTCCATACAAATGAGCGGTGGGTTGCTTAGGATTTTGGTCACCGGGGGGGGGGTTAAAAATTGCAAAAAGTTGGTCACGTAGTATGGGTACGTTACCTTACGCAAAAATAGCGCATTTTAATTTTTTTTTTTCAATTTATCTATTCTCGGTCTCGGCCGAGATTTTAATTTAATCTCGGCCGAGAAGTTATATACGATCTTCCACTAAATCAAACCGAGCTCAGTTGAAATGTTTGCCTCACTAATGTGGTGAAGAGCAATTATTGCTTAGCGACAAACGTTAACACAACAGACCACCAGAATCAAAACTTTTGCCCTAATCTTACTGGTTCCGGAAAATTGGGAGCAGTTGGGACGGTAACAAGATAAAACGGAAAGGTGACAAAATAGAAAATGAAAAAAGACTATTATTTTGATTTTTTAAACAGTATTGATAGGCTTGCATGTGCGTGGTTGATTTTAAGAACCCGACTTCGAGTGCATGTCTGCCGTCGCACCATATAAACATCTGTGTATGTGAAATTTCAAACGAGCAATTTGGTTTTGAATTTAAGAATTCGTCAAAGGATGGCGCTACTTCCATTAGCAGGCCGCATGAGAGTGTGCCCCCCTCTAGATATAAGTACTACGATTTTGTAAATTTGAGTATCTCCACTCCTAAAGGTCACGTTTCCATGTACGGCCAAGCAATACCCTGGCAAAACAACGTTAAATACCTTGGAGTCGAACTCGACAAAAAACTCACATGGCACACACACATCAAACATACAATTAAAAAAACTAAAAATGCTGCCTCATCCCTTTATCCGCTTTTACATTATAATAGTCAAACGTCACTACAGAACAAAATTCATATTTACAAATCAAAATTGCGACCCATCATGACTTACGCCGCCCCAATTTGGGCCACAAGCAATACTTAGAGTTTAGAAACCTTCCAAAATGTCTTGCTTAGAAGATTCACCAAAAGCCCTTGGTTCGTCCGAAATAGCATTATTAATTCAGGCACGAAAATCCCTCCACTTAAAAAACACATAATAGATCTAGCCAAAACATTTTTCTCCAAACTTGCTTCAAATCCAAATCCAAGCATCTCATGTCTCGGGCAATCAAGTCCCAATGAAAATCTCCTCCACCGCCTGCCCATATCCATCCTTCATCCACCTTGATGCGCGGGCTATAATAAAATTTACTTTTGTTTTCTTATATAAAAAAATAAATTAATATTTATATATATTTATTATGGTATACATATTTGTTGTATATGAATACATACATGCACGGATGTATGAAAAAATGTCTGTTTATCTATACAAAATGTATACCACTTACAGATAAACAAACCATCAAAAAAATTATTAATGTCCTTCATCTTGCCCAAGGTAGCCCGAACGTCGGGCAAAAAAAAAATCCATCAGGTGACATTACCACAGTTTGCAAGACAATGGGGTTAATTTCTCCCTGCAACTTGCCAAAAACCAATATATAATATTTGAGTATCTCTACCGATAAGAAAGATTGACAGTAATATTTAGTTGTGAATAATAGTATCACGCGGCTATATATTACATACGACATCATTGCCTGTCCCGGTGACTAGCTATCACTGGATCACAGTGGATTCGAGGAACGGGCTATTTTTGGAACCAGTTCCTATCGGATTTATAATTTATTATTGATTTGAGATTTAATATTTTCACCAACACTAACTGGGCAAAGCCGAACCAAAAGCTGCCCACAGGGCCTAGCAGCAAAAACTGCGGAGCGGGTTTTTAACTGCTAGTTTTTGATTATTATGTTGTGTTAGTCAATGTTTTCCAAACAGAATTACAGTGTTCATCATCAGGATAGATGTGTAATCATATCGTCGCTGTGAAATCAAACCGGCATATCTGCAAAAATTGAGCTTTTGAGTTTTTGGTGTCAAAAAATTTCTTTTTTTCCCGTCTATTTTTATGTCGAACCGGCATATCGTAAAGTTAAATAAAAATCCGTCAGATGGCGTTGGGTCGGTATGCATTTATGCGGGAATAACCATTATGTTTATCAGAAGACAGATCTATTGCGCAATACGCCAGTCGCTTCAAAAACTTTAAGGAGGAAATACGTCCATCATGTAAGTAAAACTGAATTATCTCACAATAGTACATTTTTATTATTACCCAGATTTGACTTATTGGCAGATAATCCGGTTTGCACTTAACATAATCACTTAACATAACTAAAACAAACCGGCATATATGCCAAAATGTCGGTTTCCGGGTAAATTTTCTCCCGGCGAATAAAGCAAAATGTTAATTAAAACCGAAATATGTTTCAATAATTCAGTTTGAATTGTATCAAAACAAAGTTTCATGTGATGTTTTTGGAGATATGCCGGTTTATTTTATTCTTTCGTATCATTATGCAAGATATTTTACGGCTTACTAAGCTCAAAATCGACCCTTGTTTATTTTTTTTTCTATATATTACAGTATTTAGGTACCTAATTATTAACATTTTTACATAATATATTTTGCAATTTTATTATGTTGGGTGTAAGGTAGGTTTGAGAAGGTGAAACTGTGGATGGATAATGTATGTTTCGTAAACACCTCACTAGGAGAATCTGTGCTGAGGTGTTTACGTGTTTATGATTAAGTGTGACAAGTATTTATGTGTTGTAGTAGAAAATTAATTTTTTTTTTAAATTTTAATGGTTATAGTGCATTGATTATTTAGGTAGTAACTTAAACTAACTACAACATAGCTTTAATATTTTTCGTCAGATTACTTATAATGTTGTTGTTTGTTGAAGGAAAAAAACGTATAGCTTTGATATTGAAATCGAAAATGCAAACAAACCAATTTCAACAAAAAGGAAAAGAGGCAAATTTAATAAAAGAACTTTAGCAAAAAGATGCGGAGAGGAATACGAGTCTAAAACCCGAGGAAGAGTGAACAAACGAAACATGAAGTCTCCTTGCCACAACTGTAAACTTAAGTGCACTGAAAAAATTGATGAGAACTATAGGAAAGAAATTTTTGCAATGTTTTGGAGAATGGGAGACTTACAAAGGGAATTCATAAAAGATAGCCCACAGACAGTTATTCCCAAGTATCAGAGGATTACATTGAATCGTAAAAGAGAAAGGGGCTCTAATCAATCATACACGATAACGAAAGATGGAGAAAAAATAGGGGTATGCAAACAATTTTTTAAAAACACTTTTGACCTATCAGACAGAGCTATTCGTACAACCTTTGAAAAAAACAGACAAAAGCACAGGTGTGCTAAGCTTGGAAATGAGAGGCAAGCACGGAAAGGATCGAAAATTGGATGAAGGACTCGTGAAGAGTGCAAAGGAGCACATTGAAAAAATTCCCAGAATTCCAAGTCATTACTGCAGATCTCAAAGTTCTCGGGAGTATATCGATGGTGGAAAATCTATAGCCGAACTTCACAGAGATTATTTAAAAGAAAGAAAGGAGTCAAACCTTGCAGGAATCAGCTACTGCCAGTATGGAGCTATTTTCAAGTCATACAATCTTTCTGTATTTACACCGAGATCAGTGTGATGTTTGTCTCATTTAACAAAACACGAAACAAAATACGACCGAATATGAGAATCATATTCTAGAAAAGGACTTATCCAGACTGGAAAAAGGGAATGACAAGTAAACCACAGATTCAACTATCAGCAGTATACGACCTACAGGCAGTGCTGCCATGTCCGCAGGGGGAGGCGTCTTCCTACTACTACATTTCAAAGCTAGCCGTTTACAATATAGCAATTTCTGAACTGAAGGGCGACAAAACGGTAAACTGTTACACTTGGGATGAGACACAGGGAAAAAGAGGCGTGATTGAGATTGGGAGCTGTGTGCTGAAATATCTGCAACATGTAAATGACAAAGCTGACTGCCAAGTAGACGTCGTCTTTTACAGTGATAATTGTTGTGGACAACAAAAAAATAACTTTATGATGGTAATGTACAAATATGCCGTCACGACCTCAAAAAACATAAAATCTATCACTAATAAATTTTTGGTAAAGGGCCACACCCAAAACGAAGGGGATTCGGCTCACTCAACCATTGAAAAAGAAGTTAAAAGAGTACTTCGAAGCGGACCGATATACTTACCTTCACAATACGCCATGGCCATGAAAACGGCAAAGAAAAGTGGCAAGCCTTACCTGTTTCATGAGTTGAGTCATGAGGACTTTTTTGATATAAAAGCTCTGAAGGACTCTCAAGTAATTTTACCCATATCGGACATTCGAATGTTTAAAGTAATTAAAGACGACGACAACTTTTACTACAAAACATCCTACGGATCACATGACTGGGAGGAGGCGGAGAAAAAGAATAAACGGGGCAATGGGAGCGTGAATCCGGTTCTGATGAAAGCTTATTCCAAGAGACTTACCATTGATGAGAAAAAGAAAAATGGTATCGTTAAGTTAGTTACCGCCGGGATAATACCGACAATTTATTCAGAATTCTATAAAAAAATTGTGAAACTTTGAAGTTACCAGCAAAGGAAGAGCAATATTATGTTAGTATTGTTGTTTAAAAAAAATTATGAAACAATACATTTTTTTTCATTGACAACATTATCTTTTTTTTTCTACGTAAAACATGTTCCAAAAGAAGAAGCCACTGTGACACAAAAGCAAATATTACACTGATTTTAAAGTCATACTGGCATATCTGCATATTTTTCTTAATTTAAGCAATTTATTATTTATTTGCAACAACTACTTCAATAAGCAGTATTTGTCTAAATTTTATTCATGTATAAGGTGGCTTTGAGGTGAACCAAACGGACGCTAAACGGAAAATATCACATGCGAAAACTTTAAAGCGCTCTGGTGAAAAATATGCATTTTGCAGATATGCCGGTTTGATTTCACAGCGACGATATATGTATGCAATCATTCATAATCATATAAATAAAGATATGTAATTACACATCTGCCCAGACAATGGGCACTGCAAAGTTGAATACAAAGTCCGAAACGTTTACTAAAGAAGGAGGTAGCGCAACGTGGCATAATAACCCAAAAATAAATCACGATAATACTTTTGGCCATTAAAATTTCAAATAATATCTGACAAAAGACTATATTGGGTAAGGTTAGTTTTTTGTAATTTTTATTCAATGTACTATTTTTCCATGGACTGTTGTGCGGTATTCACATAAAAAAATATTTTTAGTTGCTAAGTATAGGTACACAGTATCTTTTGTAAAATAATTTTCTCAATACAAACCCATTAAAATTCCAGCACACCCTGGACGCGGGGGATGCGGGCTGCGCGATCTTGCGCCGCCACTCGTACATGGTGGTGGCGGGCGACCCCAGCGGGCGCATTACGCTTCGCGACCCCGGCTCCCTGCGCACGCAGCACGTGCTGGACACGCACTCGGCCAGCCTGAGCGACTTCGACGTGCAGGGGAACCTCATTGTCACGTGCGGCTTCAGCACTAAGTATGTCCATTATATTTTTTTAATTTCCATGTAGCAAATCAACCAATCGGAAAGTCAACATTTGACGTAGAAATGTTTAACCACTAGAGCAGTGATGATCAACCTTTTTAACAAGGGCGGCTGGTGGCACAGGGTGTTCGTGTGCAACACTGGTAAATTATACGTAATACCCAAAATTACTATATAATATCTTACTGAAGACTGTAAAATCTATGAATTTCATTAAAAAATATTTCCCGTCAATATTATGGCCATGTTCGTGACCATCCGAACCAATGACCATCCGAAATTCGCCATTTAAGCCCTTAAACTGTCTCAAACGAAATGACATTTTACGAAAACTTTTTGTTATTACCGCTTCACAATTAAAGCTCTATAAATGAAACATTTCTGAGCCGCCGGTAGTAAATTTGCGCAGGTAAATATTTTTGTCAACTATGCGACTGACAGCTGATTCCTGTTATGTATTTCTATAGACAACTTGATAAGGATGTACAGCTTGATCTACTATCGACCTTTTACTTTTTGGTTTAGGGATGTAACTAAAACAATAACGGAGTTAGAACGATTTCTATGGAAACACGCGCTGACGTATAAACACGCTTATTGTACTTGACTGCTGTCCTATTTCTAACGCTTATATCTGCTTACGTAGGGGTTAATATTATTAGGGAGAGCGATTTCTCAACACATGTTTCGCCGCCGCGCGAAGTCGCTTAGCTGTGTGCAGACCATTAGCAAGCGGAACAAATTATATTTTTGTAACTAATATCCCAAACATTGCTGGCGCATCACGCCGGCCATGTGTACTAAATTCTGGTCTATCCCCGTGTGTCACACTAATGGAATGGTTGCGCGGCTTTTACCATACAAAACTTAAATTTGAATTTGAGGCCAAATTACTTAATCAAACTGAATAATTATTTTTTTAATTCATCGGTTTAGTAAATATCTAGTACGGGTATGTGCTATTTTATTTATTTTGTGTTTCAAATTATAAAATATGTCATTAACTTTTTCCACGCGATCGTAACAACAGTTGATACGGCAAAAAGCCACGCCTCACACGCGCCCACATCAGCCCTTGTTACGCTAACTTCGACTGCCAATATCACAGCGTTCCTATATCACACTATTTTTTCCCGCTTGCTAGGATATTCGTGTAACTATCACGATGCTGACATCTTCAGGCATATTTCGAAAGTAAAATTGTATTTCGTAAAGAACATCTATAATCAAGTGAATGTATCCTCGTGCATTTGAGTTCATAGTTCACAATTTACTCCACAGATGCCGCTAGTACTTTGCGCAAGCGCGTGCTAGAGATTCCAGTTGACTATATCGGACTATTTATTACGGGAATATGCACATGGAAGGTTTTGGGCTTTCTACATGAATTCCCGTGCGGGTAATTAATGGAGGTCCTGATTTATCAGGACGATTTCGAACAGCGTCCGCAAAGCTATTCAAAGTGTCATCATAATTTTATAACATGTGTATTTTGGTTATAAATTAGTTACTAAAGTGCGTGTTTATTTTCGTGTTCTTTTTCGTTCAGTTATTAGGAAACGTTCACAATAAGTTATTAGTGTTATCATTTGAGTTTTTAGTGTTTGAAATTGAATAAAAATGGCCCATATTTTGGAAGATGATGAAATTGAAAATATACTGCAGATGTTGGATTCTGATTATGAAATGTCCGAGGATGAATTTGTACCATCGGAAATTTCAGATGCAGAAACTCAAGCTGATGAGTCTGTACGGGAAGAAGTGCTACACTCCTGGGTGTCAGGACCTCATATTCCAATAGTACACGAATTTGATGATTTTCAATCCGGCATTTCTGTACAATTTAACGAAAACTCAACAAAAAGTGATTTTTTTTAACATTTTTTGAATCGCTCCATTATGAATGAAATTGTAAGAGAAATACACGACTACCATAGTTTTGTTCTCAATACAAAGGAATTTGGTGCGAATTCAAGAATTCATAAATGGAAGGACACAAATATTGAAGAAATGTATTTATTTATTGCAATAACCCCCGCTAATGACAAGAAACCAACACTTGACTATTGAAGAGTATTGGAGTACAAATATATTTCTTAGTTCGCCTATTTTTGGCCAGATCATGAGTAGAGATCGATATCAACTGTTATTGCAAAATTTACATTTCTGTGACTCAAATTCGCCTTCTACAGATCGTCTTTATAAAATAAGGTTAGTTTTAAATCACACCCGAACACTATTCAAACAGTCTGTAATACCTTATGGGAACGTACCCATACTACGTGACCAACTTTTTGCAATTTTTAACCCCCCCCCCCCCCCCGGTGACCAAAATCCTAAGCAACCCGCCGCTCATTTGTATGGAGCGTGACATTTTGAAGACCCCCCCCCCCCCCTAAACGTGTCACGTAGTATGGGTACGTTCCCTATGAAGATCTATGCATAGATGAAAGCATGATTGTTTTCAAGGGTAGGCTTATTTTCAAACAGTATATTCCATCGAAACGACACCGCTTTGGAATCAAAATGTTCGTTTTGTGTGATGTGAAAATTGGATACATTCTTGATTTTATAATTTACTGTGGAGAAGGCACGGAAATAATGGATGAGCAAAACTTGGGAATAACCGGCGCTGTTGTAACCACACTTCTAAATGATTATTTTGGCAAGGGGCACAATTTGTGGTGTGACAATTGGTACACAAGCCCAAAGTTATTCCAGTTTTTGCATTAAAAAAAAAAATCTTTTAAGTGCTTAGATAATTAAAACAATATTTATTATATGACAAAATCTATTCGTTTCGTGTTTTAAGTGTTGAGTTTTAGAACTTGTTTATACGAATTAATAATAATAAGTGATTGAGGTACCACTTGTGTCTATCAACGCAGTGTCCTGAGTACACGCACGCCGATAAATGGCGCTGCTTTTAAGATAACATGGGTAAGTTTTTGTATGGAATTTAAAGTTTTAGTTTTTATAAACATCTAGGAGTGTTTACAGACAAGGATTTGGTTTCAAATTGTAGATAATAATCTCATCTGTTTATATAGTATGATAAATCATGCCATAATATGCTGTAATTTGACATAAATTGGATGGATAGGTATTTGAAATATGACATATACATGTACCGCGTATGGGTATTGAAAAAACGGAGTAGTTCAACGCGGTGAAAAGGTTAAAGAATTTAATTTTTCATGATTTAAAGATAAATTTGACAATTTTGTCCACCCTACTGTGTAAAAATTATAATGAAATATAACATTTAAAAAATTAACACGAAATTGTTGAAATTTTAAATTTATATAATAAATTAATGTTGCAAAGTAAAAAGAAAAAAGTTTTTTTTTTTTTTAGATACTGACAAAAGATTCATATAAACAATTCAAAATTTTAATTAAAAAGTGATAGAAATTTTCGCCCTCCGAAAATTGTTTAGAATGGACAATCTGTACAAATAAGGTAGATGGAATTATTTTTACGTAATGTTGCTTAGTAATTTTTTTGCCAGATTATCAGTGAACCACCACTCAGGGCAGCGGCCACCACTGCTTTTTAATTGGGGGGGGCCTATTTATTCATTTAGCCATTTTATTCGCAGGCCGCAATGGGTAGGGTACATACAGCTTGACATGGTTAAATTTATATTCGGTGATGTCGCTAGCCTATTTTTAGTTTGTAAAACCGTAATTTTCTAACAAAACTTTATAGAATGCAAAAATTTTATATATCCAAGGCCAAAACAATAAATGCTGTTGATTTTTATTATTCCGAAATGTTAAAGAAGTAGTAAAAATCCAGTATAAAAGTACTGAAGTTATAAAAGACTTGATCCAAGCACATCCCTTCATTCAATTTGGAAACCCTCCATGGGAGGACCATTCGAAACAAGTTAAGAGGGCATTACCAGAGAAAACCAGAAATATGTCATTTTCAAATCAGATTTTAGACGTATTGACTATTTTCCACAAAAAATTATAAATGGATTTCGAAAGATTGTTCTTTTATCTAGCATTCGCATGTAATAAATTTTGAGAAATTTTTTTAATTTTTAATATAATAAGGTTATTCCATAGGTCGTTTGCAGATTTGTTAAATTTTCAAAAAAGATTGTTTTTAAACAGATTTGTATTATACCACACCCATTTCAAATAATATAATCATGCAATAAAATAAATCAATACATTATCTAGCAAACGCATGTTTTAGAATTTTAATTTTAGTTTCAATAAAATCATTAAAAAATATGTACGTACATGTGTTTCTTGACGAAAATTGGTCCATTTGTGTATTTATTTGCGCACTTACAAACTAATATATTTCAGATTTTTTTAACATTCTTATTAAATTTAGACATTATTGAAAAATGACAAATACTTATAATCAAAAAATAACTACAAAAAGTACATTATTTTAATAGTTTTATCATCACGCCTTTCAGCATTTTTGGATGAAGGTATAAATTAAAGCTAATTTGAATTGAAATAAATTCGATATTGAGTTAAAATTTTAAAAAGCTGGTACGGAGAATAATTAATCTTTCTCATTGTAACCGCCCTGCACGATCGTAAGAGCAACTTTCGACGAAATGTGGATTTTCGTCCGCTGGCCGGTTAAACGCTCTTAAATACTAAAAACTTAATGTTAAAAAAGGCCGATAAAGGTAATTTTTTTTTTTACATTAACTCCACACAGGAGGCCCTGAGGAAAATAATTTCCCTCAGGGCTTATGTCATCTGGGATGCTGTGTGGAGGGTCTTTTTAAGGAGAGGAAGGAATGAACATTGGTTCTGAAGAGATCCATATTGTAGGAAGGAGGAAACACAGAGGCCGGCAAATCATTCCACAGCCGAGCTGTTGAACACAAGAACGAGTCGAAGAAGCGACCCGTTCTCATGTGACAAATGTCAACCGTGTACATATGTAGGCGTGTTTCCCGACTATGCACCGGTGCCGAAGGGATCAATGACGCTAGTTCCTCGGAGCATCTTCCATTGGAATACCAGTAGAACAAGGATAGCATTCCCACCCGAGGCCTGTGCTCTAAAGATTGCAATCCGTCTGTTAAGATGGAAGAATCTATCAAACGGACCGCCCGTTTCTGCACAGAGTCGAGGGTATTTTTCAGGTATTTTGGAGCTCCAGACCAGAGGTGGCTGCGAAATTCAACTGTGGGGCGCACTTGTGATTTGTACAGGGTTAGCAGTTGTGTAATTGGCAATACTTTAATAATTATGTCCAGATTAGAATATAACTGTAAAATGGAAGATTTTCTTAATAATGATGCTTTTGAAACATTACAAACAGACCCCGCTAATAAATTCCAACAAAATCTAAAAATACTTTGAAAGACCAAAAACCCAATGTTCATAGATTTATCATATGACCAAGTTAAATTACTCACTAAAAATCCAATAATACCCGGACTGTATGATTTCCTGAAAAACCAGAAAACTAACAGCCCTATTAGATCTGTTGTTTCCTGCTGCAATTCCCCAATTTTAAATTAGCCTCTTGTAACTAATGTGTTTAACAATTCCAATGTGTTTTTTCCCTAAATACACAATTAAGAAATCCTTGGAATTAGTGAATCATTTAAAAGACTCGGTTCTCCCAGCTAACTCAAAAGTTGTTTCATTTGATGTTGTAAACTTATTTGCTCGTCTTTTTAATGTTTGTTTGAACCAAAATTATTTTTAATTCAATGAGGTGGCATGTACCAGCAAAAAGATGGTTTGCTAACGAGAGCGCCTCATTTGTAGTAACACAAACAATAATTTTGTGACAAATATGTTTTGTGAGGTGGCGGGACATTTAACATTCTTTTATGGGACATTTGTAGTGCATCTTATACGAGGTTACTCAGCGCTATTGTCCTTTAACCTTTTCGTCCCGGAAAGAAAAAAATCACACACGATCCGAAGCGGGGTCACTCGGGTCCCCCAATTTTTTTGCTTTTTTAACTCGTTGAATGCCGCGAGTAAATGGGGTTGGTTGTAACCAATTAGCGTTCGCAAAAAGCGGCAGCCATGACACCCAATGTCCGGCGATTCTGACAGCGTCCTTGAGAAATTTCGTACATAGAAAGGTCAAAGTTGAAGACCAAAGAATTTTTCCCGCGCATGCGCAAGAACTGCGCACGTTCCCGCGCTCCGGTAAATCATTAATATAAATTATATGGAGTCACCAATCTAATTGCGGTTTTCTCTATGGTAAAGAGCGATAATAGAGCAAGCGATTCTGACCGTGTTCTTCATACACTTTCTTTATACATAAGAGTCAAAATCGCGTGTAAAGTCTCATGATACGCCGGCGCACGAGCGGCAAATGAGTGGTTAAGGGTGTTAATGATACAATTTTTTTAAATTTGTTTTGGTAATAATTAGAGGGAAGTATATTCATTATATTTCAGAAGTCATTATCTAAATTGTTTGATAAATAAGGTCATGATTAATATTCTAATAAATTTAGACCATAATGCGTGTTTTTCCATAGAAAACAGAGAAGGCGGGCCGATAGCCACCATAACGCCTTGTTTCCGAATCTCGACTGGCGATTGGCGATTACACTCTCCGCGTCGATGGCTAGTTTGTTGCACAGGGTGATCTGTAAATGATGGATATATGTATATATATTTTTTTTACTTTCTTGGTTTTTGAAAACTACTACCTACTACTTAACTAGGATGTTAAATATTTTAAATCTTATGGTATATCTAGATTAAATTGAAATTAAAATAATTTTTTAACTTATTTCCACATATTTATTTAACCAGTACCGGTTTCATCCTGTTATGGACATCTTCGGGCTGGCAATTGACATTCTTTTGTTAGAGAATAAAATTGAATAAAATTTGGTAGGTAGGTACACAATATTAGAGTAGGTACATATATATATATATATATATATATATATATATATACATCCCGCTATCATTGCTGCGTCTTCTAATGGTCCACTTTCATTCAATCCTGCGTCCGACCGTCATTCTGCGTCCGGTATACGGACGCAGGATTGAACACATGTAATTTCAAGTTTTCCCCACTCCTGTACCCTCGTACAGCCCAAAAACGAAAATAAGCCAGACGCGGTATTGGTACCTAAATCAACTGAAATATGCTATTTTAGTTCAGGGCTTTGTCACGCGAGCGGCGAGCCGCGGCGCTGCAGTAGACGAGCGTATATTTTTAGCAAAATATACGTTTCATTAACTAGCGTATCGCAACTCCTACATTTGGCAACATCGCTTTTTAATAGCGTTTCTTCTGATACAGATCAATCATAGTAAAAACATCGCACATTGCAATTAAGATAAGAAAAAACAAGATTTCATTCAAATTCAGCTTGTCATTATGTTATTATTGTACAGCAAATATTTTTGCAACTTTATTTTTTTGTATGATCATTTTTAAACAAATATTGGTTATTTTCTTATCCACAATCATAAATTCCTACATTGCTTAATCGTGTGCCACGCCACTCTATTATTATTAAACAAGATAAAACCATTTTCTCTTCAATTTATGAGTGATTTGAAATTAAAAAATATATGTGAGATCCTTTGAGATTCACGGAGAATACAAGACTGATGAGTGAGTGTAATGAGATAAGAATAGGACTCTTAGATGGTTTGGGCATGGAAAGCCAATTATCTAAAGAAAGGTTGTAAGAAGAATATATGACGTGAACTTGAACGGTAGAAAAAGTCGGGGATGCCCGAGAAAGACATGGCTTGATTAAGTAAACCGAATTCTTGAGTCATGTCGAAAGACAGATGAAAAGAGCGATGTATGGATGTGAATGAGGCAAGGAGTGTATGCACAGACCGAGTTGTTTGGCGGTCCTCTCTACGAACCCCTGCAAGGAAACAGCGGGATGGTTAGTTGTAGTTATTGTGAGATAATGTTTATTTATTATTAAAGGCATGTTATTTTATTTGTTTACACAGTTTTATGCTTTCGATTTTCCTTTTAAGAGATTTAACATATATTTTCCTGCCAGGAGGCCCTGGGAGGAAAATAATTCCCCTCAGGATCTATGTCATCTTTGGGTATGCTGTGTGGTGGGTCATTTTTAGGAGAAGAAGGAGTGGAAGTTCTGGGAAGGAAAATGGTATTGGGGGTGGGTAGGAATCTGGGGGTCAATGTGTCCAGGAGTAACAGTCAAGGAGGCTCTCTCAACCGATCTTTCCCGACTTGGCCTGCCATGCTACTGGTGGGCAGACGCATCCGCTACCAAGACCCGGAAAAATCTCACCTCATTTACCCGGGAACCCCTGCTAAGTCACCAAACGTAGCGAACTACTTGGGATGACCTATGGCAGAGGTGTTGGTTATCCTATAAATGGTTCCTGCGGCGGCTGTACCCACACCCTCCTCCCAAATTGAATTAATTTTAATATAATATTCGCAAAAGACGTAATATTTCTATCGATAATCGTGTTACAGTAATAATTACCCAATCTGCCAAAGCTGCAAGTAATTTGAAAACTATGACTTTTCTTCTTACTCGCAAAACGTGTTGAAATTCATTGTTAGATTAACATTTAAAAACCAAGGCAAGTGATGCTGTATTCCGGATTATTTCTAATGATAGAAATAGTATTTTTCCAAGTTCTCCTACTAAACTGAAAACGTTCAGGTGAACTTCATAGACTAATCGAGAAAAACTACTAAGAATTGGCTATTGGCGATTTTAACCAACTGATAAATATTAGTACATTTTTTAACGTGAAGTGTATAATCATAGAGAAAAGACCCGGTTTCATTTAATTTAGACGTGCAAGAAAACCCAAGGACAGGAAATAACGACCTCCGTGGTCGAGGGCAAAGCTCTCTATTAGCAATCCGGAGGTCTCGGATTCAAATCGCGGCGTGCGCTCATAAAATTTTATTTGATTAATACGTGTATTATTACAAAATTTATTAATTAAAAATAATTGTATTAATAGCTATATTTGTGACTCCTTCTAGAGAAGATGATAATTTCAGTTTCGTCCTGGTGTAAGACCACCATTCAACAAATGGAGCCAGTGAGTCTATGGCATCCCCAATTGGGGTACCCATGTTACGGGATTGAAGGTAGTGGGACGAGAAGGAGATGGGAATGAGGTAGGTGGGGAAGAACCTGGTATATAAATCTGGTCACCAAACACGGCTAATGCCATTTCAAGCAACGTTTCAATTCTGAATGGTGGCCTTACACCGGGGATTTCAATTCTATTTCCTTTTTTATTTTTTTTTTAAAGAAAGACAAACATTCCCGGGCTATGAATAACCCAACAATGTTTGAAAATCTCCTACTACCACCACACTAAGCAGAAAATGTTGCTTGTATCGTGATGGAGCACTTACCCAGCCGAGGAATCGAACAAGCGTCCCCCGGTTGGGACCCAAACGCGATGCCCTCTCAGTCACTGACCGTTCAATTCTGAATGGTGATCTTACGCCAGGGCGATTCTGAGAGTATCTTACACTTTGAAACGTGCCGCAAATATACCTTATTTTATTTTAAGTGATTAAATTGCGAAATAATACAGATTAATCAAATAAAAAAAAACTGCGTGGAGCTATGTAAAAAAAAAATATTAGCTCAGTTTGCGATTTGAACCCGTGACCTCCTGATTGCAATTCGAGAGCCTTACACCTCGACCACGGATACCGACAAGGTAGAACACGATGAATTTCACAGCAGGGTACCTAGCATGGTCGATTGACATAGGTTTTATCGAAAATATCGGTAACTTGTCATCGCTCCTGAGCACGACTGCAGACCGCTAACGAACAAATGAAAGTTCACAACGACTAACGGTTCCTAATTTATTTGACGTGAACTGTTATTTGTTCGTTAGCGGTCTGCAGTCGTGCTTTTTTACATTTTCGATAAAACCTATGTCGATCGACCATGCTAGGTACCCAGGTGCGGTTGATGTCCTCGATAAGTAGGTATCCGCTGTCGTTGAGAGATACTGTACTGCTGTCAAAAATGTCGATTAAAATCGTTATCTTTTTAATGGCATGAACCGTCCATTAGAGTAATCGGCAATACTCCAGAAGACAAAATTAATGAATGAATCTCTTGTTACTTAACGGGTCTCCTAAACCATTATCGAGTTCTAGGAACCACATTTCAAGTGTTTGGATGTGATGTATTTGTTTATAATATTTATATTACAAACAAATTTTTCATTATTAGGTCAAGTTCGTGAACCAGTACACTAATTGTACACCGTACAATTCTTGATGGTACATCCGATACAATGTTGAAGTAATAATTAACCTTTTTAATTATCATCTGATATCAATGTTTTTCAATCCTCTTTTGTTTAGAATTCATTCTTCAAAACTGGCATAAATAGACTGGCTACAATCAGACACTCAAAAGTTAGCATGTAAGGAGCCGCAACCGGGCTCAAAAAGAAGAAGATGGAGAAATATGAAATTACGAGTGCTAGAGGAGCGCGCTTGTATTTAAAGCGACGAAGTCGATGCAAAAATTGTGAAAATGTTTAATAAAACGCGACTCGTTTAAAATAGAGCAAAAATCTCGTGGGGGTTGTCTTAAACAGCATTTAAAAAAACACTGTGATTTTTTTCATACATATAACTTGTAAAATAACTGAAACAAATGTGTTTATAATAATTTTTGGAGCATACTTTCTGATTCTTTTCCATGGAGGGAATTTTATATAATTTGTTTTTCGGCACGGGGAATGTCTAGATATTATCTTGGTAAAAAACATGTAATTTTTAAAGAGCTTTAAAACTTAACGTGATTGTGGCAAGGAGTGTGTGCCAAGATCGAGTTCTTTGGCGGTCCTCTCTGCAAAGAAGTGTCATTGTTAGATTAGTATTAGATTTAGTTATTAACTTATTATCCGAAGTCATATTATATTAATTGTTTAGACAGTTTTATGCTTTCGCTTTTCTATTTTCCCCTTTTCCCTTTAACCTTTCAAAGGCCAGGAACGCGCCCGCGCGCGAGACTGGAATTTCAAAAAAGAATATTAATTCAAATAATTTGGATGCGATTTTAAATTTTTTGTATAAAGAAACTGTACCAAGGAAAAAGTCAGAATAGCTTCCTCCATTCTTGTTCTTAACCTGTCAAAGGCCAGGGTTTTTTACCTTACCTTTTTTAAATTACCTTAAGAACAAGAATGGAGGAAGCTATTCTGAGCTTTTCCTTGGTACAGTTTCTTTATACAAAAAAATTTAAATCGCATCCAAATTATTTGAATTAATATTCTTTTTTGAAATTCGAGTTTCGCGTGCGGGCACGTTCCTGGCCTTTCACAGGTTAAGGTAATTTCCAAAAATTTTTCCAAAAAACCCTGGCCCTTGACAGGTTAAAAGGATTTATCATACAATTTAGTTGTTAAAAACCTAAGCCCCTAAAACCCCTAAAATTGTTTCTCCCGTGAACGAAAATGCATCGTCAAGCATGATAAGAATTTTTTTTTTTTTAAGAAAGACAAACGTTCCCGGGTTAACGAATAACCCGACAATATCTGAAAATCTCCCACTACCACCACAGTAAGCCGAAAATGTTGCTTGAGTCGCAATGGAGGACTTAGTCAACCGAGGAATCGAACACGAAGCGCCTGGGTGGGACCCAAACGCGATGCCCACTCAACCACTGACCGGTCTATAATATAATTCAAAATAATAATATATATATAATTAGTGACCGACCGAAGGTTCGGTTTCGGTTTCGGCAAGTTTCGGCAAGAGTACGGCTGGAGAATCAAAGGAACTCCCTCAACCATTCTGTCCCGAACCGGCCTTCTATGCAGCTGGTGGGCAGACGCATCCGCTGCCAAGACCCAGACAAACCTCACCACATGAGCATAACATATTATAGGGCACATAATATTTCTACTGATAATCGTGTTGTAGTAATAATTAGCCACTTATATCTAGAGTGCATTCTTTAAAATTAACACGAAAAAACTGTTTTTGATGAGAAAACAATACAGGATTCCACTGCACTGATATAGTCATAATATGGTAATCACTGTCGTAATCAAAATGGAGAGAAGAGGAAGCATAGGAAGATCCCAGCAATATACATCTAGTTACTAAAAATAACAAATAAAACACTTCAAGCAACGTTTTAATTCGGAATGATAAGTCTCAAAAAAAATCTCTATACCAATTTAATAAATTTTACGTGGGCATTACCGCCGGGTTGATTAGAGTCCGCGACGTATGGGCCAGTCATCTTGGCGCCTTCATATTATTTAAATACCTATACAGTCGTCTAACCAAAAACTTGAACAAATAAGCGGCAACGTCGCAAGACCTCGGTTTGTTGTTAACATGAAAATGAATATATAATTGGACGCTATATTGTGGACCAAATTAACGAAAATATACGCAGGATGCACCACTGCATTGAATATGAAAGGAGTTCAGATTGGTGGAACAGTAAAGGGCGTTTTTATCGTTTTGTATATTTTTAAATTAATGTTTTTCAAAAATGTAAATACCTAACTACAATCAAACACTGAAAAGATAGTATATACTTTAGTTAGAACTATGTAAAATCAAGTCCTTCAGATAGACGCAGTAATGTCGATCTGATGAAAGGACGCAGAAATGATAGCGGGATGTATATATATATATATATATACATCCCGCTATCATTGCTGCGTCTTCTAATGGTCCACTTTCATTCAATCCTGCGTCCGACCGTCATTCTGCGTCCGGTATACGGACGCAGGATTGAACACATGTTATTTCAAGTTTTCCCCACTCCCCTACCCTCATACAGTCCAAAAACGAAAATAAGCCAGACGCAGTTTTGGTACCTAAATCAACTGAAATATACTATTTTAGTTCAGTGTTTTGTCACCGAGCGGCGAGCCGCGGCGCTGCAGTAGACCAGCGTATATTTTTTGCAAAATATACGTTTTTATTGGCTTTTATTGACTCGCGTATCGCAGCTCCTACATTTGGCAACATCGCTTTTTAACAGCGTGTCTTCTGTTCTCTGCGAAAACAAAGCAATCATACTAATATCGCACATTGCTACAGATTGCATTGAAATTCAGCTTCATCACCTATTCAAAATTGGCGCCAAGTATGATTCCAATAAGGATGGATCTTTGTCAAACGTGTGTAATTAATATTTCAATTTCACCAAGACAATGTTGCAACAATATCGTCGTTGTTTACGCATTAAATAATAGTTTTTTGCTGATATTGAATTTGCCAAAGCTGCATTTTTTTTAAAGCAATGATTTACTTCTTACTCGCTAAATGAATTGAAATTCATTGTTAAACTAATATTCAATCACGGCATCTATGCTTATATCTAAAAATAAAGACGAAATTGCCTAAACTAATTTACTAGAAGTGGTATTTTTCTTTTAGTTTCGTCTAGTCCTTCTGACTTTTCAATTTCGATTTGAGAGTCAGACATGGGTACCGTCGCCCCGGGAACCATTTATTGGATAACCAACACCTTTGTCGTAGGTCACCCCAAGTGATTCGCTACATTTGGTGACTTAGCAGGGGTGCCCGAGTTTATGGGGTAAGGTTTGACCGGGTCTTGGCGTTAGATGCGTTTGCCCACCAGGTGCATGGCAGGCCGGAACGGGAGAGAATGGTCGAGGGAACCATTTCGACGACTTCTGACTTCTTCAGTCGTTTTTTCTCGGAACATCGCCTTTCACCGAAGTGGGAGGGATGGACTCATACATCCGTCACTCCTGGACACACTAACCCCCAGATTAACCAACCCAACCTTCATTCGCTTTTCTTGCCCAGAACTTCCTTTCGTTCCTTTCCTAAAAAGACCATCCACACGCACCCCCAAAAATGACAGCGCTAATGTAAAATTAATATTACTAAACTGGCTCTTCAGAGACTACAATTGCACATTTATGAAAAAGCCGGAGGAAAATTAAAAAAAAAAAACTAAAATTGGCGATATTAACCAACAAAAAAATTTTGATGACAATTTTTTGTAGTGTAGTAAGTAATCAGATGGAACGAAAAGAAGAGATGTCCTGGTTCTAGTTAGTTTAGACGAGCAAGTAAACAGAAATTACTTTAAAGTCATGAATTGCGGCCTCCGTGGTCTAGAGGTCGCGGGTTCAAATCCCGGAGTACGCAAGTAACATTTTATTTATAAATTAAACAATATATCTTTGTTAGAACCACTTATATATTTTATTAACGCCGACCGGTTTCGGAACCACCGTTTCTTCCTCAGGGCAAACATATAAATGACTTGACAGTGGGTTGGTACAATGTATTATTAGTAAGGGTGGGAATGTGTTTTGTGTTATTTCATAATGTACCTATTCATTAAAAATAATATGTAGTACTTATTTGCAGCTTGTTCTAGAGTAGTAAATATGCCCGAGGAAGACACGGCATGATCATATTAAATTCTTGAGTTAGGCCAAGCCAAAAGTCAGAGAAACAGAAGAGCGATTATGAATGTGAATTGTGAATGAGGCAAAGAAATATATGCCAATACCTAGTTGTTTGCGTGATGATTAGTTAGTTATTGCTAAATACTATTTATTTGTTAGCGACGGCATGTTATTTTAATTGTTTACTTATACCGTTTTATGCTTTCCCTTTGTTGTGTTTTCCTTTTTTCCTCCTAAAAGAATATAATGCATATTTTCGTTTTAAGGTCCACAAAAGAATCTTAAAATTGTTTCTCCCGTGACGAGAATGCATTAGTTAACTTTAATTTGAAAAGATACCTACTGTCAAACATGATAGATTTGATAAGCATTTATGTAATTCTATGTTGATTTTAATGACATTAAAAAATACTCATAGTTACTGTGGATTAAAGATATTTTTTTTTTTACTAAATGATTATTTCAAAAAATTCAACACACATGGCTGAAAAATAAAAAAGACTAGCATAACCAATTTGCGTATAAACGCTTTTTTATGGTTTTTTATGTAAATTCCTCACAAGAGCCCCAGCTTCTCCCGTCTGGAGACAGTGAGACTATGGCATCCCCAATTAGGGGTATGTTGTGAGGATAAAGCTAGTGGGGAGGGGAAGGAGATGGGGAATAGAAATATGGGCAAGAACCTGGCTTTTCAGATCTAGTCACCAAACACGGCTAAAGCTATTTCAAGCAATGTTTCAATTAATTTATTTTGAATGGTGGTCTTACACAAGGGCGATACTGAGAGTATCTTCCACTCTGGAACGTGCCGCAAATATACTAGATATATATTATTGTTAAGGAATTAATTGTGAAATAACACAAATTCGTAAAATAAAATTTATTTGCCCACGCCAGAATTGATCCCGCTACCTTGATTGCGAGTCAAGAGCCTTACCCCCAGACCACGCGGTTGTTGCTACTTACTTTACTTATTTACTTTATTAAAACGTTAACATGTATTTTTGCTCATCTTTTATTATTTTTTTTCATTAACTCTACACTGAGGAAAATAATTTCCCTCGGGGCCATGTCATCTGGGATGCTGTGTGGAGGGTTTTTTTGAGGAGAGGAAGGAATGAACATTTGTCTTGAAGAGACCCATGTTTTAGGAAGGAGGAAACACAGAGGCCGGCAAATCATTTCATAGCCGAGCTGTTGAACACAAGAACGAGTCGAAGATTTATGATACAAATGTGTGTGTATCTATCACCTCTGTCTATTTAAACAATTTTGCCATCTTCCATTCTGAATTTCTTCCGAAATATAACATAATTCTCTTGAACACTTAAAGTGTTTGAGCTCTTAAAAATATATATGTTATTGATGAAAATAATCCATGAATTTCTTTACATTTTGAAAAAGTAATTATTTAATTATTTACCTACCTATTAGAAAAATGTTTTTCGAAATATGCTCCGAAAATTACAAAAAGCACATTTATTTCCGTTATTTAACATGTTATATAGGTATGACAAAACACCTTGCGTCTTTTTTCTTCTTTTAGCGCGCTTACCAGAAAGCCTAATAATCATATTCTGATGATTTGTATAGGGCCGTTTTTGTGAAAAATCACCTTTAATCAGGCGTCGTACAAATTTATCTTTCTTCTAACAACTAAGGACTAGACACTAGACAAACTATTATCACAACTTGTGGGTAACAGATTGCATTCACCGGTTCGACGATCACCAAAATAAAACTGTAGTCTATAGTACAATGCATTTGACCAAAGAACGTAATGCTGCATTAAAATGAACGTATATTGTTTTATTTATATTCTGCACAGGCAGAAAACATATTGGACCATACTTACCTGGGAGGCCACTTCAGATTTACACTCTATTGTTTTTTTTTTTTTTTTTTACATTAACTCCACACAGGGGGCCCTGAGGAAAATAATTTCCCTCAGGGCCTATGTCATCTGGGATGCTGTGTGGAGGGTCTTTTTGAGGAGAGGAAGTAATGAACATAGGTCTTGAAGAGACCCATGTTGTAGGAAGGAGGAAACACAGAGGCCGGCAAATCATTCCACAGCCGAGCTGTTGAACACAAGAACGAGTCGAAGAAGCGACCCGTTCTCGTGTGACAAATGTCAATCGTGTACAAATGTAGGGCACGCGTTTGGCGTGTTTCCCGACAATGCGCCGGTGCCGAAGGGATCAATTACGTTAATTCTTCGAAGCATCTTCCATTGTAATATCGGTAGAACAAGGATAGCATTCCCACCCGACGCCTGTGTTCTAAAGATTGCAACCCGTCTGTTAAGATGGGAGAATCTATCAAACGGACCGCACGTTTTTGCACAGAGTCGTGGGTATTTTTCAGGTATTTTGGAGCTCCAGACCAGAGGTGGCTGCCAAATTCAACCGTGGGGCGCACTTGTGATTTGTACAGGGTTAGCAGTTGTATACTATTAAAGTAATTGCGGGCCCTGTACAGTAACGCCCAGCTTTTGAGAGGTTTTATACCCTTTTAACATTTTTATAAGCTTTTATGCCTTTTTATGAATAAAACAAATCATTTGGGTTCCTACATTGAAAAAAATTTTTAAGCTTCTAATTTTATTTTATGTAACTAATTCAATTATGTTCATCTTTAAGCAAAAGCAAAATAATGCCCATCTTATGTGACACGAGAATTCCGTGAATGTAATGGTTGACTGTTGAATGTTCAATGACCCATAGAAAGATAAACAATAAAAATGAAATAACTTGATTAAGATAAATAATTATCACATAATGGACATCAATTGTGGTCGGAAAGAATTTAGAACGTTTTACGAGGCAGTTTGTTTATAATTAAGGATACGCATAAACACTTGAGATGTAAGTTATGAATGGATCAGCTGTCCCAAGGACGCTTATCACATAATAGTCGAACATTTATTTTTATTGTGGCTTGGACATTTTTGTTTCAAGTTACGATTAGTCGACGCCGATAAAAAAGATATGGTGTTTTGGTATTTTATTCACACGTATGACCCACAGAGCAGTACATTCGACCGGTCAATGGCCGAGTTTGGATCCCACTCAGGCGTTGTATGTTCAGTTCATCTGTGGCTAAATCCTCCATCTCGACCTAAGCAACAATTTCTGCTTACTGTGGTGGTAATTTTGGAGGCGGGTATGGGTACCGCCGCCCAGGGAATCATTTATTAACCAACACCTCTGCCATAGGTCACTCCAAGTGGTTCGCTACGTTTGGTGACATGGTAGGGGTGCCCGGGTTCATGGGGTGAGGTTTATCCGAGTCTTCGTAGAGGATGCGCCTGCCCACCAGCTGCATGGCAGGCCGGATCGCGAGAGAATGATTGAGGGAGTTCCTTTAACTTCTCCAGCCGTACTCTCTGGGAATATCACGTTACACCGCAGTGGGAGGCATGGATTCATACGTCCGTCATTCCTGGGTACACTAAACCCCGATTTCTACCCATCCCTAATACCCTTTTCATTCCCAAAACTTCCTTTCCCTAAAAAGACCCTCCATACAACATCTCCAAAGATGACATAGGCCCTGATAGAATTCTTTTTTCCTCAGAGCCTTCTGTATGGAGCTGATGTAAAAAAGTAAGATATTTTCAAATATTGTCTGGTTATTCGTAACCAGGGAATGTTTGTCTTTCTTAAAATAAAATAAAATATATATCCTTACCTATGTTTTTATTTTTAACTTTATGAACCCTCAAATTATAACATTTAAACATATTAAAATCTTGCTATCTATGGTATGTTGATCGAAAAATCCTCAAACATGTAAAAAATAATTCAATGAATAAAGAAAACTTTTATAAAATATATATTTACATGAAGACAATATAAGCGAAACTCATTCGAAAATCTGGAAACAGAAAAATCAGAAAAATATATTGGCAATATCGTATAATACGAGTAGGTAAAGTATATTTGCGGCACGTTCCAGAGCGGAAGATACTCTCAGTATCGCCCTGGTATAACGTTACTTGCAATGGCTTTAGCGTGTTTGGTTACCAGATCTGAATAGCCAGGTACTTTCCCACCTTCCTCTTTCCCATCTCCTTCCCACCCTCACTACCTTCAGCCTCACAGCATACTCCAATTGAAGATGCCATAGTCTCACTGGACCAGACGGGAGTAGTTGGAGACTCTTGCGCGGTGCTCATGTAAAAAAAAGTGAAATCACTTCCATATTGCAGTTCACGATTCCTTTAAATTTCTTGATTCTCCTTGTACCAATTCTCAGCATCTCCTTTCGTTTGTTGTTCAATAAAAATACATTTACTGTATATTTTAAATACTGTTTTAGCCTTCCAATCTTTAAAACATTTTTGGAATTTCGGAAAGTTTCCCATTTTCAAATTTACTTCCTTCTATCCCCTACCGTTACTATGTCTCCTTTGCAATCCCTCCCTCTGCCATTCCTCGTCCTCTATCCCTTACCCTCACCCTCTCCTGTGTGTCCTTTCCCATGCGCCCTCGTTCCACTGTCGCAACCCTCACTCCTCTTGCGTTTCTTTCCACCTTCCCATCATCCCTGCTTTCTCCCCTTCCTCGAACTCGTACCTCGTTGATATTCCCAATCCCAAATTTCCCTTTCCCCTCCCTCCATCCCTCCTTGAAACTAAATGAAAAACATACATATCCAACAACTCGCACTAATTGTAATTTTTTATACAAATTTCGTGACGCCAGAGCTCACTACTATATATAGAAAAATTCACGGATGTGCGCATAACAACTCACCAAAGTTTCATCGCTATCGGATGAATGCCAAAGGAAATAATTTCATAGCGCTAGAGCTCACCACTACGTACAGAAACCATCGCGGGCATGCGCACGACAAATCTCCAAAGTATCATCGTAATCGTATGAACGCTTTAGGTACAGAAACATTCATTTTTAAATAAAGATTTTTTTTACATTAGCCAGGGGGGCAGGAGGCATTTCCACAGGAGGCCCTGAGGAAGGTGTCCAGGAGTGACGGACGTATAAATCCTATCCTCCCACTGCGTTGCAAGGCGATGTGTCGAGAGATTCTGGCTGGAGAGGATAAAAGACCTCCCTCAACTAGTCTCTCTCGATTATACACCTGACTTAGCAAAACTAATAACATTCCGAGTACCAAATCATAACACGAGACTTCCAGAGCTGTTCTTTGTTTATCCGTCTAAAACTAACTATTTCAATTACTCCCCAATCCAAAGACTACATAGGCTTGGAAATAAATTCAGTTCCGTTGACATTTTTATTTCAACAAATTATTATTATTCTGCTTATATTTTTTGTTGTTATTTCTTTTTAATTCTGTTTCCTTTCTTTTAGTGTAAAGGAAGAGAAATAATAATTGGTATTTTATTGTTTCTATTTCTATTATTATTATGTTACAGGATTTATGTAAATGCTCCAAGGGCGTAAATAAATAAATAAATAAATTAATTAATAAATTATACAGACCACGCAGCAGGTGGGCAGACGCATCGGTCACCAAAACCTGGACAAACCTCACCCCATGAACCCGGTTACCCCTGCTAAGTCAACAAACGTAGCGAACCACTTGGGGTGACAGCATTTATATGATAAGCATTAATATAATTATAATTTAATTCTTCATTCATTATTAAAATAATTCCCCTCGGGCCTATGCCATCTTTGGAGATGCTGTTTGGAGGGACTTTTTAGGTGAAGAAGGAGAGGAAGTTCTGGGAAGGAAAAGGATACCAGGGGTGGGTAGGAATCTGGGGGAGTGTGTCCAGAAGTGAGGGACTTATGAATCCATCTCTCCCACTGCAGTGCGAAGCGATGTTCCGAGAGAGTACGGCTGGAGAATCAACCAACCAATCCCTCAACCATTCTCTTCCGATCCGGCCTGTTATGCAGCTGGTGGGTAGACGCACCCGCCGCCAAGAACCAGATAAATCTCAACACATAAGCATAGAATATTATAGGGCACCCCTGCTAAGTTACCAAACGTAGCGAACCACTTGGGGTGACTTATGGCAGAGGTGTTAATGGCAAGATTATCCAAATGAGTTCCCGGGCAGCGGTACCATACCCGCCTCCCAAATTGAATCTTTCGGAAGACTACGGTTTCTTTTTAAAAAATATATCTACTGATTATCGTGTTGTAGTAATAAAGTCCTTATATGGTAATCACTGTCGCGATGCGGAATCAAAATGGGAAGAAGAGAATGCATTGGAAGGTCCCGGCAATACAGATCTAGTCACTAAAAATAACTAATCACACTTCAAGTAACGTTTTAATTCGGAATGGTAAGTCTCAAAAAAATCCCACACCAATTTAATAAATTTTACGTGCGCATCGCCGCCGGGTTGATAAGAGTCCGCAACGTATGGGCCAGTCGTATTGGCACTTTCATATTCTATTAATAACTTTACAGTCGTCCAACCAAAAACTTGAACGAATAAGCGGCAACGTCGCAAGACGTCGGTTTGTCTTCAACATGAAAATGAATATATAATTGGACGCTACATTGTGGACCAAATTGAAGAAAATATACGCAGGATGCCTCACTGCATTGAATATGAAAGGAGTTCGGATTGGTGGAACTTTAAAGGGTGTTTTTTTCGTTTCGTATATTTTTAAAATCATTATTTTAAAAAATATAAATACTTAGCTATAATCAAACACTGAAAAGATAGTATATACTTTAGTTAGAACTATGTAAAATCAAGTCCTTCAGATGGACGCAGTAATGTCGATCTGATGAAAGGACGCAGATATGATAGCGGGATGTATATATATATATATATATATGTATATCTAGATATTTAATGTAGGTATTAAATTTGATCTGCTAATTAATTTGTGATTTTTTTATAATATTTACACTAGCCGATTCCCGGCATGCGTTGCAATGCCATATGCAAAGAAATAAATTTGACATTTTTAAAATAAATTAAACTTGCGTCCCCATTCCCCTTCCGCATCCCCTTCCTCTCCCGCGTTTTCTTTTCACCTTCCCCGCCTACCCTCACCCACCTCCCGCTCCCCCGTCCCTATATTCAGCCCCAGTTCATTCAGTTAGAAAATAAAGTTGGCTCGTGTGCCACCTATTACAATTTTTTTATACAAAATTTTCGTTTTTCATATGTTACAAATATTCATTTTCGTATATTATAAGAACCATCAATCTAATTTCGTACCTAACATAGGTATCTATTTAAAATATCTATAATTTAAAAATCTACGGACAATTCTTTTGTTAAAAAAAAACAACTGCCTGCTAAATTCACATTCATGTGCGAAGTTAAAAAAGTCGTTAATTTTTCTGAATTTACCTAATTTTTTGCGCAATTTTCTTAATTTTTCTTTCCGTAAGAACCTTCTACAAAGTATTAGAAAACTTAAAAAAAAAGACGAATGAAATAGGTAAAGTCTTTCTGAAGTTATGGCGTGACCAAGAGAAGGGACAGCCTCCGCAGTCCAGTGGGTAAGACTCTTGACTCACAATCCGGAGGTCGCGGGTTCGAACCCGGCATGCGCAAATAAATTTTATTTGATAAATTTGTGTTATTTCACAATTAATTCATTAAAAATAATATATAGTATATTTGCGGCATGTTCCAGAGTGGAAGATACCATCAGTATCACCCTGGTGTAAGACCACCATTCAGAATTGAAACGTTGCTTGAAAATGGCTTTAGCCGTGTTTGGTGACCAGATCTGAATAGCCAGGTACTTCCCAACCTTCCTCTTCCCCACCTCCTTCCCCTACCCACTACCTCCAGCCTCACAACATACCCCAATTGGGGATGCCATAGTCTCACTGGCTTCAGACGGGAGCAGTTGAGATTCTTGTGCGGTATTCACTGTAAAAAAAAAGAGAGAAACGGATTCATTTTTTATATACATATATAGATTTAGGATATCATCTAGCATCAAAACATAGTGCCTTAACGTAAATGATGCATATATAAACGTGTTGAAAATAGGAAAAATTGCATTTGAAAATAGAAAAAGACATTCGTAATAAACACATTTTTTTATTTAATTTTACAATATCCCACATACCAATTCACCACCGTAACAGCGTGGTGAAATCAAGAAATTTATAAAAAAAATAACAAAAACACCTTTTCATTTGAGGTACGTACTCTATAATAAATATGAGTTTAATGAACCAGTAATTATTAGCAAAAATAATTACACATAAAGTATAACGAACTAACCTATTCCTAAAAGAAGGTAAATATTGGTAAACAACTTTTTTGTTTTGGGGGTGTTATGCCGTGTTACGCTACCTCCTCCTTTAGCCAACGTTTCGGACAGCGTTGCAGTGTCCATCATCACATATCTGCCGGATCTGCCCTGACGATGGACACTGCACGCTGTCCGAAACGTTGACTAAAGAAGGAGGTAGCGTAACACGGCATAATACCTACCCCATAAACAAATAACGAAAATACTTTTGGCCGTGAAAATTTTAAAACGTGGACATAATGTTTATGTGGAAAAAAATATTAAGATTATAAAATATATTAAAAAAATATATCACAAAATGTAAGAATTTACGAATCAAATTAACAACTTGTGTAAATATCCCATAATAAGCTGCAATAACACGCAGTTAGACACCGATATATTCAACATTCATTACATCAATAAAAGCAAACAATTAAATTGCAAAATTTTAATGTTGCGTACCTACAATAAATAATATTTTACACCCCTGAAACAGAAAATTGCGGATGCCATTGCAAAAGATTAAATGTACTTACCAATCTGAAGATGTCTGTAGCACGGTGAAACTGGTCGGTTCTCTTCATAGAATTATTTATCGCCAAAATTAAACGAGTTGGTAATTAAAACTGACAACACTATTTATTTGCTGTATACCTTAACCATACTGTATCTTGTTCCTACATGTTTACCGGATATGTCCCAGACAGAACTATCTCGGACAAGCAAGCGAACGTTTTAACATTGTAAAAAGAACATACTAGATGCGTAGTGTAAGCGAACTGCATCCTGTCCTTTTTATTTAAACCTTCTGTTATTAGTTGCCATCGCATAGAATTGTCCAGTTTGCAAACGCCCACTTTTGCTCTCGTCAATTTTTAAGTAAAGCAAAATGGTAAAGTAATAGTAACAAAGGCAGCGTGACTCAGTTTACCTTTGACTCAGTTTTTGACCTTTCTACTAAAAAGCAACTTTTACTGATCGGCTACCAGACCCCGGAATCTTCATCGGCAGGACATGGGAACGGGGAAGTGCCAGCCGATATAACAGCGGGGCAGCGGGGGGGGGCGGAACAGATAATCCGCCGGAATTTGATAGAAATTATTTAATATTTAAAAAAATGGTAATGCGATATTATTTTTTTAAATGCAGATCGATAACCAAATAGTTTTTCTAGGATAACCTAAATTATTGAGTATGTGATTTAAAAAACAACTTAGATACAGCGTAAAACCCTCGTTAGTGTAAGTCCATTACCCCGGTCCGGGGAGGAAGTGTTAACTAAGTCTTGGACAAAATATATATTTTTAAAATCCTCCACCTTTTTTAGCAGTGATTATTGTATTATTTGTGTCCATTCTTCCAGCCAAGGTGCCCTGTCTTGCGACTGCTTCCTGCTGATGTACGACGTACGAGCCCTGAAGCCGCTGACCCCCATCGTGACTCGCTGCGAACCTATGCTGTTGCGCTTCCTGCCTTCAGTATCGTCACGCCTGGCCGTGGTCACGGCCCACGGCCGTGTACAGCTAGTAGATACCCTGCAGACCAAGGAGCCACGCCTCACCATCTTCCAGGTGAGTTCCTTAAGTCACCATGTCATTAAGAATATCTTTGAGTTTAATACTCAATGATTATTTGATTTTAGCTACTATACTGTGACTGTTAATAATGACTAGTTAGTCATCTATTGAGAAATAATTGTCACATGAAGGGTCGTATATTGTTACAATCTCACAGACATGGTTAGACTTATAAAGATTCAGCTTTCGAGATCCAGCCTTTAGCTCATATGCAAGATGAAATTCATTAATTTGTACTTAATGGGCTTACGTCTAGTTGATTAATCAGACATCTCTGAATACTAAGCTGAATCTTTATTTTGCGATAATGAGGAAAGTAATATTCGAATGCTCATCATAAATCAAAAAATATTATTTACACTTGTTTTAGATTTTAAATATGCTGTAAAATAACACCCGGAGGCATAACGGTCTGGTACATTAGTATGATATTTTTAAATATCCTACTAGTGTCCCAGGAAACATCCACATTTTGTTTAATTCACTACAAGTTTTCTGCGTTATACAGTGAAACCCTCTTAAGAAGTTTTCCAAGGAACCGGAAAAAACAAACTTCTTAAGCAGGAAAACCTTATGTGTGGGAAAAATTGGGCCAATATTGAGCCGAGGGACCGAAAAAACCAAACTTCTTAAGCCACGAAACGTCTTAAGAGAGAACTTCTTAAAACTTCTTCTTCACTGTAATTGATTTGGTGTTGTTTAACCCCTCCGAATTTTCGAGAATATTCGCTTTTGGTGTCTCTAACAAAATGACATTTTACGAAAACTTTTTGTTATTACCGCTTCACAATTAAAGATCTATAAATGAAACATTTCTGAACGTAGTCGAATAGTAAAAACTGTTTTAGAAAGGTTACAAAATAGGCTTTCAAATTATCATATTTCAAATAAATATTAGCATTTTTAAATATTAAATTTTAGAACGCAAACATTAAAAATAGGTAAAAATGACTCACGTGATGTTTTTATGTGAAAACGGTACTAAAATCACAGATTATGTAAACAATACTTATTCTATTGTATATATGTGTAATAAACACTTTTGTATCACTTTTTTATCATTTCATATAAAAATATTTAATAAAAATTTAAAATGAGGAGCGCGGTGGAGCGGCCGGTAGCAAATTTGCGCGGGTAAATATTTTTGTCAACTACACGACTGACAGCTGATTCCTGTTATGTAGTTCCATAGACAACTTGATAGGGATGTGCAGCTTGATCTACTATCGACCTTTTACTTTTTGTTTTAGGGATGTAACTAAAACAATAACGGAGTTAGAACGATTTCTATGGAAACACACGCGCTGACGTATAAACACGCTTATTGTACTTGACTGCTGTCCTATTTTTAACGCTTATATCTGCTTACGTTGTGGAGGGGTTATGAGTAATCTGAGTATTGTACCAGAGAGAGGGTACACTTTTACACATAACTGCATACTCAACTCTAATTTCTTTTCTGAGATGTCGGACTAATCAACTGGACAATCGACATGCACTTCTAGCATTAAACCCCAAATATAAGGTGTTTGTCTCAAATTACAAATAAATATTAATAAATACATAATTTCAGGTGAACACCCAAAATGCCCCATGCCACACATTTGACATATCAGCGACGAGTCAAGCTTTTGTGTTTGGGGATCAATCGGGACACCTGCATCTATACTCCCCTGAACACAACACGGAACCAACCTATAACAATCACTCCAGGTAACTTACCCTTTATCCTACAGCATTACATAATATTAACTCACGTCAACAGAATAGCCATTTATCTTATTTATCCCTCCAAAAATCGCGAGTATTCACTTATAATGTCTCAAATGAAATGTCAGTTTTACGAAAACTTTGTGTTATTACCGCTTCACAATTAAAGCTCTATAAATGAAACATTTCTGAACGTAGCCGAATAGTAAAAACTGTTTTAGAAAGGTTACAAAATAAGCTTTCAAATTGTTGTATTACAAATAAATATTAACATTTGTAAATATTAAAATTTAGAATGCAAACATTAAAAAAATGTAAAAATAACTCACGTGATGATTTTTATGTGAAAACGGTACTAAAATCACAAAATTGTAAACAACAATACTTATTCTATTGTATAAATGTATAATAAACACTTTTGTCTCCTCACTTTTTTATCATTTCATATAAAAATATTTAATAAAAATTAACAATAGAGCGAGTTATTATTAATAGTCGAGCGCGGTCGAGCCGCCTGTAGGAAATTTGGCAAGTAAAAAAATGTGTCAGACCGCGCGAATGACAGAATATTCTTATGTATTTCTATGGACAACTTGATAGGGATGTACAGCTTTATCCACTATCGACCTTTTACTTTTTGTTTTAGGGATGTCACTAAAACAATAACGGAGTTAGAGCGATTTCTATGGAGACACACGCGTTGACGTATAAACACGCTTATTGTACTTGACTGCTATCGTATTTTTAATGCATATATCTGCTTACTTGCTGACCGGTTAAAAAAGGTGTCACTGTTATGTTATTATGACTTATTTAAATCAATTTACTTCCAGAGATACTGAGTTTGCCCACCCCATCGAAGACATCCCCTATGCCAGCTTCACTGACGACACCTTCAAGCCGACCTCCATCCCCCTGCCACCTCTGCCCGAAGGACAGAGACTCTTTTCCGATTGGCCTGAAGAGTTTACCACCCCTGGGTATAGGATGCCCAAACCCATAGACCCCGAGGTGCTCAGGACTATGAAAATGCAGGGGCCTATTGGGTATGCTCCACATCCGCGAGGATTATTGAGGAATCAGGTAAAATTGATTTTTTTTTCTAGTACACTCAATATTAATTTAACCTATTTTCCATGCTCCTAAATTTTTACAAAACTAAGTTAGTTATTGTTTAATTGTTAGGCTGGGTTTAGACTCGTAAGTTTTTTCCTGTAAATCACTCTTGTAAGAGATTTATGGCCAAATTACCAATGTAAACGACACCAAAAGTCACTTAACGTAATTTATAGCAAGTTACAGAACTTATTCTTTCGGAAGTTTTTTGACAAGTCTAATCGCGCCCGCGCGAATTTCCAGCCTTCTTATAGCTTATAAAATCAGTTTGATAAGCTAAGAGACTTACCGCAAGAAATAGTTCCGAATTGCGTCACGCACCGTTGCGAAATGTCAAAAGACAATTTTTTTTCATAGGATTTTTTTCCTACAAAACTAGTATTTATTTCCACTTATTTAAGTTTTCTGGAAAATGAGCATCCTTCTATTCAATTATCGGTCCAATCCTTTCCAATCTTAATGTTTTTGTTTTTATTTACGTATTTGAAATTTTGAATTCGAAGTCGGTTGCTGTCAGCAAATGTCAGGTAGCTGTCATTCGGATAAAACGAAATTAATTGCGGCCTTTGACGGCATAAAAGCACGTGGAGAATTTTTTAATTAAAGCCAAAATCTATTTCAACACTTTATTTGGGCCTTTTCATCTTTATTGACAAAATGGCGTAAATTTGACAGTAGCAGGTCGTTGTTGACAGGATGCCATCTTACCGCAAATAAATTTACAGATGTAAACGGTTGCATGAGTATTTACACTGTTCGAACTTCCGAACAACTCCCGTGATCATTAATTACCACAAGTCGGATGCTTATGTAAACGCTCCTGTGAGTGACCTGTCAAAATCTTATGTAATTCGTAAATTTTAGTTACGAGTTTAACCCCAGCCAAGTTATTTTTATGAAAGTAAGGTTTGAAGGTACCTACTCAAAGAATTTTGTCTCGGTAGGTGAATAAATTGCATTCCTGGCAACACTCTTCGTGTTTACAGAGTGGTCCATATTCAAACAGATTTTTATCATTTGATTTCACACCGCTGCCATCTTGAACTTGAAGATGCACATCGAGACATTTTCAAAACTTATTTATGTCCAGTGTACTTTAATTATTCTTCTTTGGTTCATAGATCCCGTACATTTTTCCTGTACAACAGCCTTCAAGTCCCAGCCATGGAAAATTATCAGAAAAAAATAATCAAAAAGCGTCAACCGTGGAGAATGGCAGTTCCTTTGTAGCCATACCAAAACGATATCGAAAGGTGTGTGAAATAATATCTTCTTTTATTTGCGCTTGTATGTTTGCATGGGTTTTTTTTTAGTAAGTAATTGGAAATAAAGAATCAAATCGAATATGTGATCTAAATTTCCAATCATTAAATAATTGTTTTTGTTTTTAGATGGAAGTTGTATATTCAAAACTAGGAACAAATGATTTCGAATTCGATCAATACAATAGAACAGGGTTTCCTGGATTGGAAGCGACCCTACCCAACTCTTATTGTAACGCCATGTTGCAGGTAAAACATTATTTATTATCAAATTATCGACTATCTAATCATCACTCCTGTCATATTTTCTCATGTCTTTGTTCATCTGCAGTATGTTCCTAAACCATTAAAGCACCCTTTCTTATGGCTACTTTCGCCAATCTCTTTTTCGTACTGAAAAACTGAGCAATTTTTACTCAGGGGTACACGTTTTTAGTTGAGATTTCCATTTTTATGAATTTATTTGCGTGATGAGATGTCTGCATTGTTTTTAGCGTGTTCAAATCATGACTTTATTTACAAATGTTTCATGTATTTGTTATTTCAGGTTTTATACTACACAGGACCAGTTAAAAGGGCTCTCTTGAGGCACACATGTAACAAAGAGTTTTGTTTGAGCTGTGAATTAGGTAAATGGTTTGCATTTCTTTGTACTGGCAAATTCCAGGAAAAATACGGAAATTTCGTAACAAAACTTTTTGAATTGAATGTTTGAAATTTCGATTTTGAATTGAATTTTTTTGTGGATTAATTTTGAGCTATCGTATATTTTATTGACCGAAACACATTCTTAGAACAATAAACTATGTACCAAAACAACATTATTTGCGTTAATTACGTAAATTAATAGGTTTTACGATGTTTTAGTCGAGGAACACGCATCAAGTTTGACCGTTAAAATTCACAGCAAATCTGACATTTTCATGCCACAGATAAAATCGTTTAAAAATATTCTGGGGTTGCAAGGTGAATGAAATTTTTACCCGTCTTATGGGGTAATGTTGGCGCAAGCGATTCTGACCTTGTCCTTCATACAAATTCTGTACATAGAAGGGTCAAAGTCGCAGACAAACATAATTTATTCGAATTTTTTTTTTAAATTTTCCCCGCGCATTCGCACAATACGAGCGCGTCTCCGGCCGATTACAGGTTAAACCAAAGTATTAGGATAAACGGTCACATTTAGGTGGACTCGTTGGCTTTAAACCGCAGTGAGCAGTTCATATGTTTCCGTATTTATATTTGGAGGTATGATTTTTGTAAAATCAAATGGCCAAATCAAAAACTGAACACCCTGAAATCCCATTAGCTCGAGTGGTACCACCATGTGTAGGACCTTATATCTATTTTGAAAAAAATATTTGTAACATTTCTATGTCCTTTACTTTGCAGGTTTCTTGTTTGGGATGCTTGAAACCTCTTCGGGCATCCCGTGCCAGGCCTCCAACTTCCTGCGGGCATTCCGGACTGTTCCCGAGGCCTCCGCGCTGGGGCTCATATTGAGCGATCGCAATCCTGAAGCCCGACAGAAGACCAACCTTGCTTCTCTGATACAAGTAGATTATTTTTAAATACATATATGTTTTTGCTCTTCATACAGCGGGTAAGTACATAGACAATGTTCTCTAAAGATTGGCATGACCAGGTAAAAGCTTTGTAAATAATAAAAAACAATTACTTGTTTATTTAGTTCTAACGTTACAACAGTAAATTTCTACACGACCATCAGTGGCGTGCACAGTGTTTTTGATCAGGGTAGGCAGTAGGAAAACTGCCGAATGATTCAAATAAATAAAAAAAAACTTACTACAAATAACTCCCTTCGTACAAGTTTTCGCTAAGAAGTGTGCTTCCTGCTGGTAAGACAACTAGTTGATAGAAATAGATAACAACAGATGTCACTGTCGTCACTGATTGCCATTTGCTAATTATTTTGTTCCAGAAAGCACTGCCTAATACTAACAAAAAAAACCTTATAGAAGCAAATTTAAAACGACAATTCTACTCTACGCTATGTGCATTTCGTAAACATTGATATTATAGCTTGTATGAAGTTAGCTCCAAGCAGAAATAATTCCTGCTTAGGCCGCATTTTAGTGAGGCAGTCGGAGGGCGCGCGTGTAGTTTCTAGTTACAGTTTATGCCACGATTGTAGTATGCCGTTTGACGTGGCGCTCGCGTAGTTTCGGTTGGTCAGCTTTTTTTGCACTTACATATTTTGAAAAGTGTGCAATTATTTTTAGCAATAATTTAATAAATTATAATATTATTTACATGCTTATGTTTTACAAATACGGTAGGGTAGACAGTGCTTTTGTGCCTATATGGAGTGCACGCCCCTGACGACCATAGATGGCTGACATGTAGTGAAGCTAGTAAGAGTCTGCCGGTTCTGAGTTGTCAGACTGAGTGCGAGTCTAGAGCTCAGGAGGGTAGTCGGCAATATTCAGGTATCTTCGTAAATGAACATGTACCACCTAGCGGAATGCACTAACATTAGTAAGAATGCCAACCTTGGTGTAACCTACTTTATGTTATATAGTACCTTCTGCAATAGTGTACAGTCCAAAGACACGATTAACTCGTGGTATTTTTGGTACTCACGTGCTCAACAACTTGGCTCCAGAATACCATATCAGCTATAGTTTCCTCCCTCCTCCAATATGGGTTTCAATTGTTTCAAGATCCATGTTCACTCCATTCCATCCTTAAAAAGGTCCTCCGACAACTTCTAAGAAAACATTCATCCTCTGTAGTTAATATTAATTTTGAATGTACATATATAACAATATTATAGTTTACCAATTTCGCTTTTCTTTGTTCCAGAGTTGGAACCGTTTCATTCTGCACCAAATGCACTATGAAATCTTAGAGACGAGGAAACGTGAAGTGGAGACTATCACTCAAATCCAAGAGGTCTCTTTCCAAACCCTCGATGGCAGTATGACCTCCCTTTCCATCAACAGCAGCAGCACCTTCGCCGACGGTCAGATGGAAGCCTTCAGCAAACAGTTCTTCCTCGAAGAGTCCGACTTCCCCCCTATTTCGGGCGAAGGGGACGCGGAAGTAGCCAACACGTCCTGGAGGAAGAGACGAGAAGCGGAAGAAAGGGATAGAATTAGTCTATTGATGACACAAGATGAGGGTAAATATATGTGGCTATCTCCGTCGGCTCTGGCAACACCGGACGAGGTTTACAATCCGTATAAGGACACAGCCGTGTCACCAGGTCTTCCCTACCATCTCCCGTTGGACTGCTACGGAGGTTTGTGCGGTTATGTCGGGTTTACCGCTTGCCAATAGACCGTAGACTCCGCTTGTACCCAATTTGATTACTTTAAGGTCGGACATTTTATTTTTTCGAAAGTAAAATGGCAAACCTAACCGAAAAAGAAAGCGGTAAATCTGTCATCCATTCGCCCTGTGGTATTGTTCCAAATATATCTTTTTTTTTTTTACATAAAGTCTTGCTATTTTGTTTTCTCTGGCCACTTTTAGATTATTGTTGGGGTTTATTAATCGCTTGATTCACTTGTTTTGATATTATCTACAGAAGCCCTTGTCGGATGGATATTTAATTATTCAATGTTATGAACTCTTTGAATATGTTTCCATCTAACTGTTTACACAACTATGCAATAGATGGAATTGTTTGTCAAGCATGCGAAAAATATACAATTTCGAATGTCGGAGCATTTTTAACATTTGGCAACAATATTGTTTTATTAAATGTGTTTTAAATTTCTGTCCTCAACCTTATGGTGTCCGTAGACTTAATACATATGTTTTTGAGCTTTTTCAAAACAGGTTGATTCAAAAATTATTATTTTTTTGATTTTTGTGTTCTTCATTAATGTTCACTCTTGCTTTTCGATCATTTAAATATTCTGTTTAATTTATCAAATCATCATACATTCTTACTCCTATAAGTAATTTATTTAAGCATGACGAGCATGGGTAGGGTTAATGCGTTTTCAGTGTTTTAAATTTAAAGATAATAGTAATTGTTTTTTAATGTTAATGCCACTGTTTAAGAATGTATGAAAATTAAATGCTTTGAGTGTTTTTTCGTGTCAATAACATAGCATACAGCACATAGTTTTTTTTTTCACTAAATCTGCATTTGGTATTATTTTATTTATGTATCTATTTCCTCAAATAAATTATTTGTGTGTTTCCCGTAGGGAGAAATAATTGCACTGCTAATATTTTTTATTAACTATATTCTGCTTTTGTTGTCTGTCGTTTGAGTTATTTAGAAAGTACGTAGTGCATTTCATGTTCATTTCATGTAACTTACTTTAAATAATATTATAAAATTAATCATTATCACAGTAAATAGTAAAAATATTATGATTGCAAAGGAATAGTCACCGAAACATTTTCTTTTTATTTTTAAAATGTGAAGTATTTGTATTTCTTTCAGATGGCAAGGATTCTGAAATTTACTCAGAAGAAAATAGTATAGAAGAAGGTATTCCGGATGGTATACTGTACGATGAACATTCCAAAAAGTTTAACAGGGATGAGACAGAAATCTCCCGGTTATTTGGAACCAAGCAACTTCAAGTTCATAGATGTTTGAAATGCAGTAGAGAGGTTTGAAATATTATATTTTATTTTATACAGGATAAGTTTAAAACTACACAAATAATCAAAATCTTTATTAACCTGTCAAAGGCCAGGCCATTTAACCGGTGACAGGCCGGAGCCCCGATTTTGGGGTCCTACAATGAGAAAATAATTAAAATATTTGAATAATATTGTCGATGAAAAACTTTTTGTCTGCGATTTTGACCCTTATATGTACAGAATTTGTATGAAGAACAGTGTCAAAATCGCTTGCGCCATCATTACTCTAGGTGGTGTTGAAAGTTTCATTGATCTTGTCACCCTGGAATAATTTTAAAACGATTTTTTCCATGACAATCCGCTGTCATAATTTGCCGCGAATTTAACGGTCGTAATTAATGCGTTTATCGCGAATAAAACGTCGTAAAATCTATTAATTTACGTAATAAATGCAAGTAATGTGGTTTTAGTAGATAGTTTATTGTGTTGTGAATGTGTTTCAGTGAATAAAATATACAATAGCTCAAAATTTATCAACAAAACATTCAATTCAAAATTCAAAGTGGTGGTTTTTTAGTGTTTTTTCACGAAGTTCCGCGAATTTCCGCTAATTGTTCTGGCTTTTGACGGGTTAACGAAAATTCACTAAAAAAGCACCACTTTGAATTTTGAATTGAATGTTTTTTGGATTAATTTTGAGCTATCGTATATTATATTGACTGAAAAACGTTCCTAGAAGAATAAACTATGTACCAAAACAACATTACTTGCATTATTTACGTAAATTAATAGGTTTTACGATGTTTTAGTTGAGGGACACGCATAAACTGCGACGGGTAAATTCGCGGCAAAATCTGACGTTTACGAAGTCACAAATAAAATCGTTTAAAAATATTCTGGTGTTGCAAGGTGAATTAAACTTTTACGTGTCTGATAGAGTAAGGTTGGCGCAAGCGATTCTGACTCTGTTCTTCATACAAATTCTGTACATAGAAGGGCCAAAATCGCAGACAAAAAGTTTTTGGTCGATAATTTTATTCAAATTTTCGAATTATTTTCTCGCGCATGCGCATATGACGCGCGCGCCCGCGCGTCTCCGGCCACTTAGAGGTTAATTATCAACATGACATCAATGGCAACACTTTTAAACTATCATTCACTACAAATGATTCTCAGGTGCTTCTTTTAATTCCATCGCATGTCAAGGAATCCTTTTTTTTTCATTCATCCTCTATTCCATGTGTCCTTTTAATTTCAGATCTACTCACTTCGTTTGATGGCCCGTACAGACTAGGCTGGTAGTTTAGTCGAGTAGCGAGTATTTTAGTAACTAAAGCCCCGTTCTGATTGGGCAAGTATTTTAGTTGAGTGGAGAGTATTTTTTTTTTTTTTACATGAGCCCCACACAGGAGGCCTTGAGGAAAATAATTTCCCTCAGAACCTATGTCATCTTTGTGGAGGGGATGCTGAGTGGAGGGTTTTTTTAAGGAAAGGAAGGAGAGGAGAGATCTGGGAAGGAAAAGGGTTTAAAGGATGGGTAGGAATCTGGGGTTCAGTGTATCCTGGTCATCCGCCTCCAAGACCTAGACAAACCTCACTCCATGAACCCGGGCACCCCTGCTAAATCACCAAACGTAGCGAACCACTTGGGGTGACCTATGGCAGAGGGGTTGGTTATTCAATAAAAGGTTCCCGGGGCGGCCGTACCTATTCCCGCCTTCCAAATTGATGGGTATGTGTAACTAAACGCGTCCAAACACAGTAATTTTAGTAGAGTGGGTGAGTCAGCTCTTTAGTAGATTCAATCCATTTCGTTCTATTTTTCGGGCGAGTAAGTACCCCTTCCATGCGTCCCTGCGCACTGACAGGCGCGAGCCAACCGTTTTAGCAGTGTCAATTTGTGAATGCACGTAAATGTCATGGTAATAGAGCGAAGATGCTACCCTAAATTTATTTATTTATGCTGCTATTAATCTCTTTTTGTGTCCATAGTTTATTTATTTTTATCTTACTGATTCATTCTTCCACCTCTTCTAAAATAAACATTAAAATAAGCATGAAAATAAGCATATATACTTTGCTTTGTAGCAACCCATCACCCGCCACCGTCTTGCAACGGGCGGTGGGCACAAATGTATTCTACTTGAAAGTAATGCAAACGGTTTTCGGCGAGTCAAGTAGCGAGTGTATTCACTACTTGACTTACTACTTACCCAATGAGAACGGGGCTTAAACGTGTCCGAACACCTTTAACCTGTTGGAGCGCGGAGGAACAACACGGAAATTTCACGACCTTCAATTTGAATCGAATGTTTTGTGGATTAATTTTTACCTATCGTATATTTTATTGACCGAAACACATTCCTAGAACAATAAACTATCTACCAAAACAACATTACTTGCGTTAATTACGTAAATTGATAGGTTTTGCGATGTTTTAGTCGAGGAACTCATAAATGTGACGCAGCCAAAATGACATTTCGAGATGCCCACAGATAAAAATTATTTTAAAATATTCTGTGGTTACAAGGAGAATGAAATCTTTACCCATCCCATAGGGAATGTTGGCGCAAGCGATTCTGACACTTCCTTTACAAATTTTGTACATAGAAGGGTCAAAATAGTAGAAAAAACCTATTTTTTTCCCCGCGCATGCGCAGAAACTGTTTACATCCCGCACTACGGCAAATTAAATATAAATTATTCCGAGTGACTAGACGCATTGCGGGTTTCGCTATGGTAAAGGACGATAATAGAGCAAGCGTTTCTGACTTTGTTCTTCATACCTTTCTTTATACATAAGGGTCAAAATTGCATTTCAAAGTGCCGCGGCCACCGGGTGACAAACGGCAAACAACCGGTTAATTTAGTAGTTACTAGTAGCATTTTGGTCAGTCAAGTGGCGAGTTATTCGCTACTCGACTAAACTACTTGCCCAGTGCAAACAAGTCTTTAGTGATGACTGCATTAATTGTATTGCCAGAATTAACCGTTCTGTTATTCTTTTTATGAGTCTTTGTCAGGGGTATTTTGATATGTTTTATTGTAATGGTAATTTCAATTTCTTATTATTTTTCAGGAACACAAAGAGTCAATAGTCTTGCTGTGCAACCTGCAATACCCTCTGCAGAATGCTTCAGAGCCCATACCATTCACTGATGTTTTAAAAGGTTCCTTGTGTCCTAGGAAAACAACACCTGCCTGGTGAGAGATCACTCATTAAAAGTCAATTAATGTGGCATGAATACCATTACTGTAATTTTATTTTTTATTTTCTTGGATATTTAATAATTTATATTTGTTTTTATTACCAATAGGTGTGAAGGTTGTAGTAAATTTAGCCCAACACTTCAATGCTGTTCTGTAAAACAGCTGCCGCACTTATTAGCTGTAAATTGCAGCTTATCCACTCAAGCTGAGAAAGATTTCTGGCAGAAACAAAGTGATTTTGTAAGTTTTCAAAGTGTTTTCCTTTACATATCCGCATGATAGTTTGAAATTAAAAACCTTTATTTCCTTGTTCCACTTATATCCTTGTGTAATGTACATATTAATTCTGTCAATACTAAATTTAACGCTAAAAAGCTACTAAGATAGTTGATACTTTGGTTGATAGAAAATTTTGAAGGAATATTTAACCATGTTTTTTTTGCATGGTAATCTTCAATTTTTTTTTTTTTCAGAACTAGTGTATATCGTGTAGTAAGATGTTGATGTTTTCAGATGCTGTCTGGTGCAGCAGGTAGAGCGGAGTATGAGAATGGTCCTACTAGTGGTACTCCTGCATACAGCAACCGACCCTGCAGATACGGACACAATTGCTCTCGGCCGGGCTGTAAATTCAAACATCCTGACGAGTTAGTTTTATTTTTATGGATTACTGCTTTGCTTCAGAATCATCATCACTGATTGATTAAGTCAAAGAAATTACTTTCAATTAGTGTATTCTTGCTAACTTTTCACCAGTCTTTCAGAAAACTTTGCCATATACATATCTTAAACAGGAAGATACCCCCCGACATGTGAATTCAACAGAAACATTGTGATGAAAATGACCACCAAACAGACATAGAAAGGAGTCATGATAAGGAAATCTGCATGCGAGGAAAAAAGACAAACTAATGAACAAGAAGCATCTGAAATGAAATTATCAGATGACAGTTGGAACCACAATATCATCGAATGGCCTCCTTGGCTGGAAAAGGAAAAAAGGAGAACTTTCTGGTATCTCAATTATAAAATGGCTTTTTTATATTCCAGTCCTCCCAGATTGCAGAACCCCTCGCCTGCCCCCTCCCACAACTCCGGAGCCTCCCGCGCTATGCCCCACCTGTTTGGGGCCCACCCCTGGCTGCCACACACCATGCAGGCCAGACTCGACCCCCACACAGGAAAGCTGAGCATCAGTAGAACGGATAAGGTTAAAGACCACACTAAGGTAGAAGGAATTTCTTTCTTTAACCAGACAGCGAGCAGATCCGTCTTCTTGTAAACGTTGATGAATCTGTTGTGTATTGTATTAATGTTGAAATAAAACTTCAGTTGTCAACCACGGTGTCTAATTTATTAGACGGAAATACTTTTTAACAATAATTGTGATGAGTTTGAAGAGCCAGTTTGCAAATATCCTTTATCTTGTATACTTAAATCTCTCTGCCCTTGAAATAAGCCAAATTATTTATGTGTTTCCTAACTTACTTTACCTTTGCCACTAATCTACCTTACCGATAACTGTTCATAACTCTATTATTAGAGCCATCTATGCTCAGCGACTGAAGCTCACATCTTAAAATATCACACTAGAGAGAGAAGGGAGGTGCTATGTTGTTTATCTTTTAGTGTATTGTACCATTTTGTGCTTCTTCCTTCTCGATGCAACGGAAAGAAGAAAAATTATATGTGAACTTTTTTGTACTGCTGATCTTTTATATGTACTTATTAGCTGTTTCGCCTTGCAGAGGGATTATGAAACTTTATAGCACTGGCAAATTTGTCTGTAGATACAAATCTGAAATGCTGCAAAGAGCTCTACAGAATATAATGAAAGCTGGACGCAAGACGTGTGAAAATGTATTTTTTATACTTATTTTAACTTTCCAGGTCGACATATCAAATCACATTGGCAGCAACAACTCTGCTAAAATCAACGGCTCGGCGTCCACTGGCACGAATCACATACAGCCAGATGCAAATCACAACACAGCGCCGGATTCGTCGACGAAACAGTATTCGCTCAGCGCGGTGGTCTGTTACATTGACGACACACAAAAGAACATTGTCTCGTTGGTGAAAATGCACGGGGACGAGATGCATGGTAAGCTGCCGCAGAATGGTCAGCCTCAGTGGTATGTCTTCAACGATTTCAGGTGAGACTTTTTATTATTTGACTTTCAAGATATTTTTGCACATCTCTTCTTCTAATGGACACCTCAACTCTCTTTCATTCCGTTTTGAAATAATGTAAAACACATAATGTCATCAATAGGAAGCAACACATACTACTGTGTTAAAAAAACATAACCAGTTGTGGTTATAAATAATATGTAGTGGAATGTTCTTATAATCTTGTAATGGAAGAGAAAAAAATAAATATGTAATGATTGTTCTTAGGTTGTTGGGGTTGAGTCTATTGCTTTCATGTAATGTGGTTTTTTTGTAAAATATAGAATTTAATTACATATTGTTACATTTCTCTCACAATCACAAGGACTTTCTGCCTATTTTGCTTACAAATAAAATTGACCTCTATGATTCTAAACTACCGCATCATTCTAAACTACTGCATCAGATATAATGATATTTTTTTGTGATTATTTTAACCATTTTCTTATCACTTTTTTTTTACATGAGCTCCACACAGGTGGCCCTGAGTAAAATAATTTCCCTCAAGGCCTATGTCATTTTTGGGGATGCTGTGTGGAGGGGTTTTTTTAGAGAAAGGAATGAGAGGAGAGTTCTGGGGAGGAAAAGGGTTTAAGGAGTGGGTAGGAATCTGGGGTTCAGAGTATCCTGGTCATCCGCCTCAAAGACCTAGACAAACCTCACCCCTTGAACCCGGGCACCCCTGCTAAATCACCAAACGTAGCGAACCACTTGGGGTGACCTATGGCAGAGGTGTCGGTTATCCAATAAAGGTTCCCGGGGCGGCGGTACCCATTCCCGCCTCCCAACTTATCACTGAATCAAAAATTTATGATTAAAACATGTGTGTTACAAACAAAACACGTAAAGGTAATACAAATCTGCTCTAACTGCATCACATACGAAAAAAAAAATTATATAAGATTTTTTTTCTCCACTGCAGTGTTTCAGCCGTAGCCCCTATGGAGGTGACCTGGTTCAACCTGGAATGGAAGATCCCCTGCGTGTTGTTCTACTCGAGCGACTCCAGCAAGGTTTCAGGTGCGGGGGATGCTGGTCCGGCCCCGCCACCGCCTAACAACGGAGGCAGCTCAGCCCTGCATCAGACCAAGAACCTGTTTGGGGAGGTGGGAAGTGCAGAGGCGCCGGCTGCCTTCACCCCACTGGCGTCGCACGAGATGCCTAAGAAAGGTATTTTTAACACGTTGACGGACATAAAATAGTGGTTCATGATACAACACATGCTGCATTTTGTATAAGAGAAACTAAATTTTGTGTTTCGTGAAGTGAATGAAAATGAGTATGTAATTTAAAAAATTTGAGTGCAGTTTACACGGAGTAGAAATTAAACTTTACCAAAACAATCTCAACCAATACTTGAAAAGTGAGGTAATGTAATCAAAGAGACCAATGAGAGCAGACCTAGCGTAATTTACGTTTTATATCTCAACCAATAGGAGCCTTTAACCTCTAATAGGCCGGAGACGTGCGGGCGCGCGCGAATTGTGCGCATGCGTGAGAAAATAATTTGAAAAAATATCGAACAAAAAATGTTTGTCTGCGATTTTGGCCCTTCTATGTACAGAATTTGTATGAAGAACAGGGTCAGAATCGCTTGCGCCAACATTACACCATAAGATGCGTCAAAATTTCATTCACCTTGCAACCCCAGAATATTTTTTAACGATTTTAACGCCAAAATTAATGCGTGTTCCTCGACTAAAACATCGTAAAACCTATTAATTTACGTAAATAATGCAAGTAATGTTGTTTTGGTACATAGTTTATTGTTCTAGGAACGTGTTTCAGTTAATAAAATATACAATAGCTCAAAATTAATCCACAAAACATTCAATTCAAAATTCAAAGTGGTGCTTTTTTAGTGAATTTTCGTGAAATGGCCTGGCCTCCCAGAGGTTAAAAGTGACATCATAATCAAAGCGGCCAATGAGCACAGTTGATGCGTCGCAGGTACAGTAATCGTCATTTCTGTTTCATCCAAAATCCAAATCACAGCGGGGCTGTAGAAGTTTCACTTCAAAAATATTAATCTTTTTTTGGATATGTCGGTTAGACTAGAGGTTTGGGGTTCATGTCCCAGTTGCCACAGTAGAACAATATTAACCCTTGGCCGTTTAAAATTAAAAACCCTGTAAAAAATATATATAAAATTCTAATATTACTTATGCTTACAATATTACAGAATCCCACCTTTTGCTTAGACATAATTTTTTTTTAGTAAGGATGGACGATTTTCATGATATGTAAAAGTATTTAAAATTTGTATTAATTGGTTCCTCACAGATGTATCATTAAATAAAGAGAACTGTTTGCAATGGTATTATACGTGGAAAAAATATTAGTGTTAATCTTTTTGTATTTTACATAACATATTTATCCGCAAACTGTAAACTTCACCCTCCATAACATAGGGTCATCCCTAGCATGGAGGGTGAAATATCATAAAAAAACATATGTACTTTTGATAATGCATGTATTAAATAAATAAATATACATAATAAGTTGAAAGCCCATAATATAACTAATTATTAATCAATACCTGAAAAGTGCTGTTTTTTTTTCAAAAATTTTAAATTGTACCTTGAATATTATAATTTTGTATACAAAAATATAAATATTTGTAACAAGGTATAATAAATGATTTTATTTAACGTAAGACACTGAAAATTTTATTTAAATATGATCCATACTTCGAAAGTTATAGCTATATTATGTGAAATGCAATTTCGCACGCAAATCTGAAAAAATCACCCGCCTTTTAGAGGGGATTGATAAAATAGCAGCTGTGTACATTGTGTTAATAAATTTTTTTTATATTTTATAGGAGAGTTTGTCGGCATGGACGCTGAGTTTGTAACCCTGAACCAGGGTGAAGCTGAACTCCACAGCGATGGACGACTATCTACGGTGCGGCCTAGTCACCTCGCCGTGGCCAGGATCACTTGCGTCAGAGGGTATGCTCGCTGACCCATGATTTGTTATACGGTGATGGTATTAATTCGGCAGTAGAACTTTTTAATCGATTATCATAATAATAACAAAATGATGTTTTATTCCAAGATGTGGGGAGGATAATGCAATCCCACACATTCCATGTAGTTATACATATTTACACAACAGTTTAATAAAGAAACAAATACATAGAATAGAAAAAACAATGGTAATAAAATTAAATAGAAAATAAATACATAATCAATTAATATGTAGGACATGGACTGGGGTGAGCTCGGGTCCAGCGCTCACTCAAGAGTGGCGCTTGGTGCTGGAAGGCTGTGGTCACCACCGTGTTGTCGGAGGCCATTAGCTGTATCCTGGCTCCAGTGACCCGGTGTCTCATCAGACCGGTGAATTCATGCAGTCCTAGCTCCTCAATGTCCGAAGTTTACTGAAGTTAACAGTTGATTTTGCATTGCTCCTATTAAATAAATCTTTTTAAGTCTAATAGTGCGAGTTTCTTTCGTAAATTTGTGCCTGGGTGTTGTTATGATGTCGGGCTTATGCCCTAACATAAAAAAATTTGTGCAATTCGTTCATATAATGTGTCATTTTCCACTTTTTTATTTTTTTCATTATGTGTATGAGACGCCATAGTGATTCATAAGAAATGTTTAAATTTACTTTATATCATCAGTGATGTATTTCGTGGTGTGATTTTTCTTATTCTTTAAAATTAACGGAATACGGTGTTATTTCCATACGTTAGTTTATATTTTACAACCACATTATCATTTTTCAAAATGATTAACCCCTTAAATTTTTGGACTCGGCCTAATTCTTGGGTAATTAACTCGTTGTTTGCCGGGGTATGCCAGCAAAAAGCACCACCAATTAAAACGCGGCATTTATGACACCAATGACATTTCGTGTCTCGCGATTCTGACACTGTCCTTGAGAAATTTTGTACATAGAAAGGTCAAAACCACAGTTAAAGGAATTTTTCCCACGCATGCGCAAGAACTGCGCACGTTCCTGCGCTCCGGTAAATCATTAATATAAATTATATGGAGTGACCAGGCGCATTGCGGTTTTTTCTATGGTAAAGGGCGATAATAGAGCAAGCGATTTTGACCGTGTTCTTCATACACTTTCTTTATACGTAAGGGTCAAAATCGCATGTAAAGTCTCACGACACGCCGGCGCACGAGCGGCAAACAAGGGGTTAATCAACTCCGTATTGAAGTAAGTTGGACTCACCCATTTCAGGGGGTGTAAAATTTTTTCTACGGAATTTGGAATTTCAGTTCTTAACATTGACAAAGAAGAACTCTACTTACCGACGTGCGCGTAGTTTTATGACGTCACAGTCTAGACTTTATTTAATTAATTAGTTTGGTTATAGTGAAATATTTCACTCTGTATGTTCCGGAGTTATTAGGTCAAAAACTATTTATTTTAAAAAAAAAATTGATTTGAATTGTTTTCCGCAAATTTTCTCAAATCATACGGATCACAGTCCTAGCGTAAACATTGTCGATGTACTTGAGGTAATTCAACCGCTTTCCCGCCCCGGTATAAGTAACAGATGGTTACTCCTTCAGGGCTCTCACAAGGACTCTTAATTTTTTTTAAATAAACGAAGCTACACTTATGATGCACGAAGCTAAACCCTCAAATGTCCCTGAAAAACAGGAGTTAGTCTGAAAATGGGATGACGAGTTAGTGTAATGAATGATGAACATAATATGAGATAATACAGAGAATCTGATTAATATTATTTTATAAAAGTGTGTTGAAAAATATAAGAAAAAAAAAAACAATGCCACCACTGAAAACAATGGAAAAATTATAAGTGCAAAAATACTAAGATTACAAGTAAAGTCATCTGATAGATACAGGGACTGAGGTGGAGTGGACAAAACAAAATATATAAAGTTCTAGGAACTTTGCACAACCAAAATCAACATAACTAGATTGGTACACAGCGATATCACAATAAAAAAATAAAATAAAGAAAAAATTGTCGATGTACTGCTGTACCTTCTGTATTCAAATGTAATTCTGCATGCATTATTATATTGGATCCGGAGTAAACTAAAGCAATGGTTTTTATCATTAGCTACTAACTTAGTTCTGGACACCTTTGGGAAACGCTTCTTCTAATGTCAGTCTCCTGCTGTCTTCATCCAGTTCCTTAAGCGAAAGATGCGGCATTCGCCGCTACAATTAACACTCAGGATTATGAGAGCAGCCTCTTTGGAGGTCAGGTATCTTCCAACCTTACTGCGCGTCCTGCCCAGTGCGAGCTGTCACAGTTATTTATAAAATGTCTTGTAATTGATGATTATGTTATTAAGGGGGGAGTCTGGTCCAGCTGAGTCTTTTTTTCAATGCTTTTTTTTCAAAGATAAAATTTATTTTCGTTTACGAAACTTTTGTTACATGTGAAGGTACATTTGAACAAGAAAAAACACTATTGAAACTGTGTTATTAATATCATCTATTCTCCGTCCAAAATAAGATCAACCCGTGACCGCGCATGTCTCCACCCCTCCCCCCGTCTGCTGCTTGAATGCGCGTTAACCCATTAGATTCCCGTGTTTAAATAAATTAACTAAATTATTTAATTATTATTTTCCACCCACCTGCAATCAAAAGTTTTAACAATTTATTCATTTAAATAATTATTGTAATGGTACTCCAATAAACGCACTGCATTTTATCAATTTTTGAAAATATGCTCAATGAAATCACCGATTTTTGTATGATGTTTGCAAAATATCATGTTCTCCAGATATTTTTTTTACAAATAATAATTAATCAATAATAATAATTGTGAGTTGAGGTTTGTGTACGGCCTATAAAAAAATAAAACTGATTAACACCAACATTCAGTAATTTTATAGTACAGTACGTAACACCATTGTTTTATAAATATGCATTGTTCATATTGTTGCAATTCGAATATAAGGACATAATTATTAATGTCATACTTTCCTATTTTGTTATTTTCAATTAGTGACAGTGATATCTAATGAATTAGGACTTGGCTGAAACATTGATGTTTGAATAATCGACCACCATATCACGGGCATGTGCCGTAAAATGTAAGCATTGTCGTAAAATCCGCAAAGTGTGTTACCATAAAAAGCAATGAATGAAGAAAAATTAGTAATAATAAATATCCATTTTATCACAGGGTCTGAAAGGGTTAAAATTTCAAGACACATACATACATCGCGACAGCCGACGAACGACTGATCTATGGGCGGAGTAACACAGCGTAGGTAAAGGGACCGAAGAAGGGGGCGGGGTATGCGCAATACGAACCAAATTTCGTACTTTCCCAAGTTGATCTAAAGGTGGACGGAGAATATATATATGTACAGATATAGCAGCCGCAAGTGGAGGGTATGACCAAATCGGTTCGAAGTCTAATTTCATCTGCAAATAAATTTAATTTTCTTTAATTTAAACTTTGAATGAAGTGAATCGATGAACTATGATTCCAACCAACTTGAAAAATGTGTTTTTTCTTGAGAAAAGCACATTTAAAGTTTTGCTTGTAACCGGGCCGCTCTGTTCTCCTTTCTACCTGCTTGGCGCACACCGCTCCTAAGTGTATTTCAAGGTTGAACTTGATGCTATAACTTTGGAAATGTATTCTACACATGTATAGGAAGATTTTTATGCAAAAAAGTCGATTTTTTAGATCGGCTGGACCTGACTCCCCCTAAGGATTTCGGATTTAGTAGGTACTGTCAAATTTTATTATTTTTAAGTAACACCAATGCACGACAATCTATTGCAAAACTTCTCTAACATATATGTGTTACTTTCTTCAGGCAAGGTCCCCTAGAAGGAACTCCTTTCATCGATGACTATATTTCTACTCAAGAGCAGGTAACAATAAAAATTATTAACTTTTTTATTTACATAAACTGGATTTATTTTTAGTTTTTTATCTAGTTTTAGTTTATATAGTTTTTATCCTGATTTATTTTTGAGGTATTGGGCCGTGTTGCGCTACCTCCTTTGACCAACATTTCAGAACAGAATTACAGTGTCCATCATCAGGGCTGATGTGTAATCTAAAATCTCAAATCATATCCGGATTTGTTTTGTCTGTTAGTTTATAATCCGAATACGCTGACTATGATTTTTTTTATCACTGCTTATTTACTTTTTCTTAATTTTATTTTCTCACCTCATCAGGTTGTGGATTATCTAACGAAATTTTCCGGAATAAAGCCCGGAGATTTGGATGCAAATTTTAGCAGCAAACATCTCACCACGCTCAAGAGCACATACCAGAAGCTGAGGTGCCTGGTGGATAGTGGAATTATATTTGTCGGTCACGGATTGAAAAACGATTTTAGGTATGTTCCCTCATTATTCGTGTAATTAATATTTATAAATGTGCAAATAATAATACTTTATATGATCATCTACTTTTATTTAGTTATTAATGAAGTTTTTTTTTTTCAGGGTAATAAATTTGGTTGTGCCACCAGAGCAAGTAATTGACACAGTGCAACTTTTCCACCTGCCACACCATCGGATGGTTTCACTCAAGTTTCTGGCGTGGCATTTATTAGGTAAACCCTCATTCCTTCAAAATAACACAATCAACTTTCATTATTTTATAAAAACATTATTGAGGTGCCTTATTTCTTAATTAAAGTTAGCAATTGGAAGGGATCACCTCCATATTTTTAAACTTAAAAAAAAATTACCTAAGTATTTATAAAATTTCTTATATATATATATATATTACAAACGGTAACCGGACAACTCAGAATCATACAACTTCAACACCTCATTTAAAAAGTCATTAAAAGTGATGAAAAAAAATAGGTTACGTCGGGTTAGGTTATGGACATTTTTCAAAAAAAAATGTATAACTTTTAATGTCTTTTCAGAGGAGTGTTGAAATGCCACTTTGTTGAGTTATCGTGGAACCAGTATAAAATTTCAGGCAGCCGAGAAGATCGCGTCAAAGAGCACTTCTATAATTTCCATAGCGAAGTTATGGCAACAGCACAAAAAATAAAAATCATACTTTCTTTATCACAATAATGCTGCATCTCTTATACTCTAAATAACAGTGAGACAGACGATGTACTTACATCTGTTTCCCCATGGAAAAAATGCAATCATTATCATACATCTCCCTCTTTCGTATTAAAAAAATGAGATGCCATGTGCCGTCACCGTGTTACCGCGGGAATTTTGAAAGCCGCCAATGAGTCGATAAATTTATAAATAACTGTAAATGATTGTTCCAGATATTAAGATCCAATCGGACACTCATGACTCCATCGAAGATGCTCGCACAGCCCTCCAACTGTACCGGAGATACCTGGAGCTGGAGGCGGACGATTCCGTCACCTCCACCCTGGCCACCCTGTACCAGACTGGAAAGCAGCTGCAGTGGAAGGTTCCGGAAGACTGACTTGGGGCTACACCAGACCATCTGCACTCAAAGTCCTTGTGAGGGGATGTGCAGATATTTCCTTTCTCCCTATCCTACACAACCTTTATTGTATTATAATAATTGGTATAAACCTACCTACCGAAGTTCTACAGTAGATTTTGGTTATAGATGTGGCTTTATTGACACTTGGCCTCTTGTGACACCTCCACCTTATTGAAACTTAACCGGTCAAAGGCCAGCAAATTCCAGGAAAAATACGGAAATTTCGTAACAAAACACGATTTTGAATTTTGAATTGAATGTTTTGTGGATTAATTTTGAGCTATCGTATATTTTATTGACCGAAACACATTCCTAGAACAATAAACTATCTATCAAAAAAACATTACTTGCCTTAATTACGTAAATTAATAGGTTTTACAATGTTTTAGTCGAGGAACACGCATCAAGTTTGACCGTTAAAATTCACGGCAAATCTGACATTTTCATGCCACAGATAAAATCGTTTAAAAATATTCTGGGGTTGCAAGGTGAATGAAATTTTTACCCGTCTTATTGGGTATGTTGGCGCAAGCGATTCTGACCTTGTCCTTCATACAAATTCTGTACATAGAAGGGTCAAAATCGCAGACAAACATAATTTATTCAAAATTTTTCCCCGCGCATGCGCACAGTACGCGCGCGCCCGCTCGTCTCCGGCCGATTACAGGTTAATAAGGACAAGGTGTCGCAAATTAATAACCAACTTATATTGTACTATTTATTTATGAAGGACTTGTTTATATCATTTGATAAAAGGCTCTCTGTTGGTACTTAAAATAAAGGCATTTTGAAGGTTTTTCACATTTACCTATTTGACATATTTTTTGAAGTAATGTTTTGTAATACATTATTATGCATGTACATATTTAATCAATACACAAATGATATTATAAACAATAATTCTGTGTTCAGAATCGAACTACAGTATTAATAGTCAATATTATTTATTTTAAAACATTCAAAACAATAATTATTTATTATTCGCTAATTCCTGATTGAATACAGACTAAATTCGATTTGTATGCAATCAAGAATAGATATCACATTAGAGTTAGTCTGGAAAAATCTTTAAAATGACATTATTTTTATGCCTACCTTCCACCTAACCATCCAAGTATTCTCCCTTAATAATAAATTATTGCATATTATCATATATGCATTTTAAACTAGCAAATATAGTAAATTATCACATATTATTTTGAATGCATTCATTATTATCGATTTGCACCCATCTTTTATCACATCACTTTAAAGTCAAACGGAGATCTAATTGCTTTGAACCTGTGAACTATTTAATATTAGTCAAAATATGTAATATGAAAGGTATAAGAAAAATACACACATTTTCGTAAATAAATTTATCAACAGGTTCGATGCCACAAAGTTTTGAGTGCGTAAATAAACTAAACCCAATTAGGAATGGTGGCAGCCAACAGGTTAAAAAAAATCACCGTGACGTAGTAAAATTTCATTACATGACATCGTATTATGACTGTGTCCTAATTATTCTGTAAGTAGTCGGCAGTATGTATTTCTCTTGTACCATTCTAATGAAACGGGTGTTAAAAAGTCTTCACCATTTTAAAAATTTTAATTGATTGGCGACCAGAATATTTAATATTATAATAATGTTGGATTATCAACAAATTGGTACAAATTTGATATTGGAGGATTTTATATAGATTTACTTGTTTGTATTGAAACCATATTTTAATGTATAGCTCGTAATGTAATTTTATTATAAAAATTTTAAATAATTTTTATTTTCACTACTTGGAACCAAACGACAAGAGAGTATTTATCGCAAATACTACGATTGGCAATAATAAGAAATACATAATCATATTTACTCAAAATATTTGCAATTCATCGACGGTGTTCATAATTTCATTGGCAAGCAAAGTCAGTTTAAAAAAAAAAAAAATGTTTTTAATGGCCAACAACATGTCTTTCAATGATGAGTGTTTCAAATGTTGAAAAACATATATTTTTTAATGCTTTGACAAAAAGGTAATTTCTTCACTCTTGTGAAGATGGTGCCTTATAAATGTCACTCGTAATCTGTATAATACCAAATAGTACCTTTGCTCCAATATAATATCTTGTTATAGATATTATTCACTATGCGACTACTAAATTATTATCTGTTGTGCTCTTTTTTATCGTGCCAGAAGTTATGCTCTTAAATATGTACCATTGAACTCTTTTTTTTACTAAATCTAAAATATAATACGTATGTATTAATGTTTTACACAAACGCTTTCACTTTTCGACATATTCTATCGACGAATTTTGTGATTTTCTTATTTTCAACAATCAGATTAAATCTATATTTAGTATGTACTCATGTTTCATTCTAAAAATTGTACGGTATAATTAGAAATAATATCTACAACTGGTTTAGCATAATGTTTTAACACTAATTAAATATTAGATTATTGGAGTAATATTGCAAAAAAAACTTTCGTCCACACACATTCCATAAAAATAGTGAACCAAAAGATTACTAATTGAGGATTAAGAACGGGTTAAAATTAAGTTTTTATAACGCAAAATCAATTGTTATCATTGAAATTTTTTCTTATGTGTATAGACTAATCGTTACTTTAGTTTTCAAATTCATCTGTAAATTCTTTCTTATTCAAATAATCAAATGTGCCAGTACTTATTTCTACTCTGAGAATTATTTTCAATAATAATTCTTCAAATCTTCGGGTGTAAGTAAAATTTTAATATACAATAGGACCTGGTTAATGTGTTCACGTCCCAACTGATTTTGAATGGATGAAGAAAAGAACCTTATTACTGACAGTAAAAATATACTCATAATTTTTGTTGCAATAGGTAATTAATTTTGTGAAATTTTATTGTATTCAATGCCTCTCTAAAGGTACGTTCACATTGATCCAAGTATCGCATTGATCGGCGAGTAATTTCGGCGAGCCGAAAACCGTTCGCATTGCTTTCACTTGTGCCCGCCGCCCATTGCAAGATGATGACGGGGTGCTACAAAGCAAAGTAATACGCTAATTTAGCTTATTTTCATGCTTATTTTAATGTTTATTTTAGTAGAGGTGGAAGAATAAATTAGTAAGATGAAAATAAATAAACTATGGACACGAAAAGAGATTAATAGCAGCATAAATAAATAAATTTAGGGTAGCGTATTCGCTCTATCACCACGACATTTCCGTGCATTCACAAATGCAAAAACATTCGCGCCTGTTAGTGCGCAGGGACTCATTGAGGGGGTACTTACTCGCCCGAAAAATAAAACGAAATGGATTGAATCTACTAAACAGCTGACTCTACAAAAATTACGGTGTTCGGACGCGTTTAGTTACTACTATGCTCTCCACTCGACTAAAATACTTGATCAATCAGAACGGGGATTAATATCATATTTCGGCCCCTCCAGGGTAATCTATCGTATCTTCAATATCCCAATTGTTGAGAACGGTTTCAATTTTATTTTTATCACTACGTATAATTACATAATTCCAAATATTTGGAAAGAATTTGGAAAAGTGATTAAAAAAAAACACTTTAAACTGCTCTCCTCAACAATGAGGACTTCGAAGAAGGAATGGATTTATTTAATTAAATTATATTTTGATTTAATAATTACTCAGGTACAATGTCCTAAAACAATAATATTGATCAGAGAAAGCAAGCTAGATGGCAATATTATAGTTGAGTATTTAAGAAGTAAGGTAATCCAACCCATCGGTGTACAAAGCTTGGCACTCGCCATATTAGGTATGTGGTGTACTGAATAAGACATGAATACCAGCAAATTATAGAGTATTTGCTTTATTAATATAACATATTAAATGCGGGGTTAACCTCTGAGTGGCCAGGCCATTTCACGAAAATTCACTAAAAAAGCACCACTTTGAATTGAATGTTTTGTTGATTAATTTTGAGCTATTGTATATTTTATTGACTGAAACACGTTCCTAGAACATTAAACTATTTACCAAAACAACATTACTTGCATTAATTACGTAAATTAATAGGTTTTACGATGTTTTAGTCGAGGAACACGCATAAATTGTGATTGTTAAATTCGCGGCAAAAACTGACATTTCTATATCATAGATAAAATCGTTTAAAAATATTCTGGGGTTGCAAGATGAATGAAACTTTTACGTGTCTCATGGAGTAATGTTGGCGCAAGCTATTCTGACCCTGTTCTTCATACAAATTCTGTACATAGAAGGGCCAAAATCGCAGACAAACAGTTTTTGGTCGAAAATTTTATTCAAATATTTGAATTATTTACGCGCATAACACGCGCGCGCCCGTGCGTCTCCGGCCCATTAGAGGTTAAAACCAGTGAACACATTAACCAGTCCCTTCAATATTATTTTTGGAATGCTAAAATCTTAACAACTAGCAATAAAAAGAAACCTTAATCGAATAATATTAAATAAGTAGTACAATAAGTAGAGGATCATCGTCTAAGCATAATATTTTTATAAAAATATATATCATTTATATGTAATTGGTGAGTCTTTTAAACAGAGAATTGATATAAAACACCAAAATTCATTGAACATTTAAAGGCGTGACTCCAGCGACCTCTGCCGTTAACATGAACATGAATGTTTGCTTGAACATCACTATAAACATTTTTTGTTTTCCATCTCCTCCGTTTGTTGAAACATGGTTGAAAGATTGGGGCGAAGTGCGCGCGGCCGCACACAATTTGGCTAGTGGTCTGTGGTAAAGACGTATTCACGCGTACGCACTTTGATATTTGACATTTACATAAATGTCAAAATGAATTCTGATGAAGAAGAGATGCTATATCAGGGAGAAAAACAGATTTCATATAGATATTTTAATAGATATTTATTTATCAGGAAAGATTTCTAAGGCTGGGTTTAGACTCTGTTTTTTTCAAAGTTTTTTCCTGTAAATCGCTCTTGTAAGCGATTTATGGCCAAATTACCAATGTAAACGACACCAAAAGTCACTTAACGTAAATTATAGCAAATTACAAAACTTATTCTTTCGGAAGTTTTTTGACAGGTCTAATCGCGCCTGCATGAATTTCCAGCCTTCTTACAGCTCATAAAATCAGTTTGATAAGCTAAGAGACTTACCGCAAGAAATAGTTCCGAAATGAGTTGTTGCGAAATGTCAAAAATTAAAAGACAGTTGTTTTCATCAAAGATGTTATATACTGGTTTTCATAGGATTTTTTCCTACAAAACTAGTATTTATTTCCACTTATTAAGTTTTCTGGAAAATGAGCATCCCTTCTATTCAATTATCGGTCCAATCCTTTCCAATATTAATGTTTCTGTTTTTAACATTTACGTATTTGAAATTTTGAATTCGAAGTCAGTTGCTGGCAGCAGATGTCAGGTAGCTATCATTCGGATAAAACGAAATTAATTGCCGCCTTTGACGGCACAAAAGCACAAGGAGAATTGTTTAATTAAAGCCAAAATCTATTTCAACACTTTATTTGGGCCTTTTTGTCTTTATTGATAAAATAGCGTAAATTTGACAGTAGTAGGTCGTTGTTAACAGGAAGCCATCTTATCGCAAATAAATTTACAGATGTAAACGGTCGCTTGAGCATTTACACAGGTCGAACTTCTGTGATCATTAATTACCACAAGTCGGGTGCATGTGTAAACGCTCCTGTGAGTGATCTGTCAAAATCTTACGTAATCCGTAAATTTTAATTACGAGTAACCCCAGCCTTACTATTATTGATTTTTGCACAATTTAAAGTCATAATTATTAGGCTTGTGCTGTTGACATAACCCAAAAACCTGACCACCTTGCGCGACTGCGGTAAAAAAATGAACTAATTCCCCCGCAGGCCTCGCCTACCTTCCCGCTTCACCCGGGATGGGAATGTTTTCCATTGCTCATGGCCGCACATGTTTATAGTGATGTTCAAGCGAACATTTATGTTCATGATTTCGGTCGGAAGAGACCCGTCTTTAAGAGTGCATTTTTTCAATGTAATAATTTTGGTGTTTTTTTGCAATCACATGTTTTCAAGGGGCACCTTTACAAAGCATCCGCCAGAAAGTTCACAACGCCTTAGACCTTAAATTTGCCTAATGCTCAGTCATTTTTTCTATATTAGTGTGATAAAAATTGTATATGATATAATATTTACAAGCAATTTATCCACATTTTATTCAAACAAGGAAGTGAAAGAGTTTCAATTGTCATTACGGTGTTTCTCCTTTGAAAGAAAATAATAAAAAATAAGTGGATTTGCTAATACAGTTGTTCTTGTTAGAGGGTTGCAAAGTAAGCAGAATGCAACATAAAATTATTCAGAATTGTGAAATGATTGTTTGAAACCAATATGTATGTACATATTTATTTATGCAACTTTACATTATGTAATATTGTCATCCTAATATTATATTATAATATCTGTACCCTTATTGGTAAATTGTTAATGAAGAAAGAATCGTTGATCAATTACATATAAAGCTTGCTCATTTAAAATAAGGTTTTGTGAAATAATTAAAAAATAATCATTTTAATGTCATTTTACAAACAGATTGATAATTACCACACATAATATGTATTTTTAAACATTTCCCCAAAGCTAATGTATGCTCACCAAATGGTATTTTTTCATCAGTTACAATACATAAATTAAATTAATTACTTAATCACTCAGTAATAATTTCATCAACCCTTTGTGGGCAGTAAGAAATTCCAATAAATAAAAAGGTTTTTTTGTTAAAGCCAACTCTTGGACCACACTTTATGAAGTGACATTTTTATCTTTAACTGACCTAGTAGAGGTAATATCCGAAGATAAAATGAATACAGTGAAACCCTCTTAAGAAGTTTTCCAAGGGACCGGAAAACTTCCTAACCTATTTGAGATGAGCGTCATGTACACACGACCCAGCGTTAAACCGAATGTTGTACCTTAAAATGTCGGTTAATTCAAACTCGATTGAGACAAAAATCGTACAGATACTATGTCCATATATTCTTCTTTGCAATATCTATCAATTTATCAGCTATACATATGTTAAATTCTTATAATAAGCAAATACGCGAACCATGTAAATATTCTTAAAATTGCACAACTAATTTTAACTCTCACATTACAGCACATGTGTGTAGCAACGTTAGATCACAGCGCCGATTCATATGTTTAAACTCAATGATTGTAACCAAACCTCAATATCGGAGCAATAAATCTGTCTATCTGGGCACATTCCTTCTTCGTTATGATGCGGCTCAGATCACGTGACCTATAATGGCTGTCACTGAGGATAGTACGTTGTTTTTGTTTGGGATTATTATATTTGTTTAGATAACGAAATTTTTTATTTTTGGATTTGATTTGTTATCTTTGAACCGTTTTTTTTTTAGTTTTTTTATCTACGTCTACGTTTTTAAGAGACACTATATTCAATTAAAATGAGATTTATAAATCGCGAAAAATCTGCCCATCCAAGGTATTGCAATTTTTTTAATGACATTTTATAAAAGGTTAACCCTTTCTGACCGGCTTCATAAGAGCGTGAGTTTGTCTTTAAAAAAATCTTGACAGAAAACAAATCAGTTTTTGGGAACAAATTTTTGGTGTGGATGGAACGTGCGGGAGCTGCTAGTGTAGGGTACCTTCAAGCGCGCGTGTTTCAACCAGTAAGTCGCCCAGCACCACGGGATCATAATTAAGAGCTTTACTGGTGGGGCCCATCAAAATTTGGAAATTTTTTGCTGGTTGGAAAGGATTGTGCAGGAAAACCTTATATGTGGGAAAAATTTGGCCAATTTTGGGCCGAGGGAATAAACCAAACTTCTTAAGCCACGAAAATTCTTAACCGGGAACTTCCTAAGAGGGTTTCAAACTGCAATTCGAACCGTATATAGACACGATTCTTCAACACTAGGGGATAATCAACAATATGTGCATATTATATCAATTAAATGGTACAAAGTGATTGTTTTTACATAATACATATTATGTATAAAGTCAAACCACTAAGCGATTGCTTTCTAAAAACGTTACTTATTGTGTGTATAGTTTTTTCCTTGCATACTTCTTTTTCTTCAAAGTTTTTTTTTCTATTTGCATATGTCAGTCAAAATGCTTAAGATATTAATTATTAAAGAAACATTATTGTTTTGTCATATTTGGAAGCTACCATTGAGATTCTTTTGACATTACTACTACATGAGAAGTGGATTCGTAGAAAAATAAAATAATGATATTCATTATTTTTTTTGTAACGTGATTATTTTGATAGCGCTTAATTTATTGTTTTTATAATTCCGTCAGTTCAGTAATCAATAATTTTTATTAATATGTAACAGACAATCTGTTATTAATTGAAATTAGTATAGTATTTACTTTACACTTCTTATTGTTGTACAAATTTTTCATAAAATAATTTATCATTAATTTATTTTATTTTTTTCTATATTTTTCTTGTTATGTTCATGTTATCCCAAAATTGTCTTTATGAAGTCATAATTCCTTTTTATTTTACATTCATTAATATGGACGCAATATATTCTAAGCATCAATTTTTATTAGCGTTAACATTTAGCATTGTATGATATCATGAACTATTGAAGAGAGTAAAGGTAAGAGCGTACTGGGCCCACGCATGAAATATATGTAATTTTAAGTTCCCAGGCTGATGTGTACACTTGTCCTATGCATGCACCGCAAATTTGAGTCTTAGTATCGCAATATTCAATGGATTTTACATTATAAATCACTTTGTAAAGTCTTATAAATCTACTAGTTGTTCATCTCCAATTTTAATAACAAAACTTGCAATAAATGTCAATCAACGCCAAATGTCAAAACAAACGTAAGCTGAAACATCAAATCAACTTGTTGGAAGGCTTTTCACCACAATACGTTGCTTACAATATGTACGTGGGCTCAGTGTGTCCTTACCCTTAGGCATGTTATGGACCAATTGATTGAGCATGTGAATAATGCTTGCGCATAAGAATTGTGCCCAGAAAATTAGTCAGGCTTTGAGCAATAAATATGCTTATTATTGCAATACAGTGAAACCCTCTTAACCTGTCATTTGCCAGGAACGCGCCGGCGCGCGAGAATCGAATTTCAAAAATGAATATTAATTCAAATAATTTGGATGCGATTTTAAATTTTATTCCATTAATTTATAACATAAAATAAAGCTTAAAATAGCTTCCTCCATTCTTGTTCTTAAGGTAATTTAAAAAAGGTAAGGTAAAAAACCCTGGCCTTTGACAGGTTAAGAAGTTTTCCAAGGGACCGGAAAAAACAAACTTCAAAGCAGGAAAACCTTACATATGGGAAAAATTGGGCTAATTTTGGACCGAAAAAACTAAACTTCTTAAGAGGGTTTCACTGTATTTGCTTTAAAGCCCACCCTTCATTTCTTTATACAAAACATGCATTTTATCAAGATTCTAAACAATATTTTACGCCTCTTTTTTTCCATGCAATCCAAATACCTACGGTGAATACATAAAGATTTGGAGCACTGCCTCTTAGGCTTAGGTGTTTCACACATCAGTGACACTTTGAATTTTTGACATTTGAACCCTGTTAAAAATCGATATTCGGACCATTTTAACTTTTATTTATCGGCTGTCAAGCTTAACAATTGTTAACTGATCACAATTTTAACAAAAACTGGGACCGTTTTAAGGTCAAAATGGCGCTGGTCGTCGATTTGATATCCATCAAAAATAATAATGTGATGAAGTTTTTATCATCCCAAAGCTAACACAACTCCCTCGAAACGATGCTTAAACTCTTATTGCATAAAATTTCCTTTTAAAACAGATATTATGTATATAATGTTAGAAATAACTGATCCTGTTAACGGTAGTTATTAGATATAATTATTTAAACAAAGTCGAACATCGCATACTCAGCATTTTACACTCTTGTGCCTAATATTTTATTTTCATTATCATCCGCTAATTTATTTGTAAATTATTTTATTTCCTTTCAGTAAATTATTTGGTGTATGTACATATTTAAAAATGCATTTGCTGCCATCTGTGAAATTATAGTGATTGATTAAGATTGTAAAACTTAGGTAAAATATAAATGAAAAGTCAGTCGTAACATGCAATGGCTGTTTAAAGTTGAATATAATTTAGACATCACCCGTTGTTACTTAGCTCAATAATAGTGTAGTATAGTATAGGGAGAAATTAGGAAATATCTGCAACACGAAGACAGATATGTGTAATGCCGGTATCTATGTCAGTATGGAAGCAGCAGGCGGGGTAAAGAGGTGTTAAATAAAAGAGTATAGAATGATCTCTTAAAAAGATTTTAATATATTTAAGGATCTTGATTCGTCACGAAGTTGGTGACTTAGCAGTTTAAGAAAATGGACAATTTTAAATGTTGTAATAAAATAAGTAGTTTTCTTTAAAGTAATGTTGCATTTGTCTCCTGTGGATGAGATTAATATTCTATTATATAAATGTAAACAGAACAAAGTGAATGTACGATGCAAATCAAATGTGTTACTATATGGATAAAAATGTTATGAAAATAATTTTATTGTGACAAAATGAGATACTTAATGATGATTTTATCATGATGATTTTCAATCAGTATTTTTTTACATACATTTTTCAGTTTCTATATTATGTATATATTTATGAATATATATTTTTTTTACACAGTGGACCATTTGATGTCAAAATATTTTTACAATAAAAACTCTGAAAACTCTTATTCGCTGGATTTTATTTCTTTGAATAGGCCCTTCTTTCACAGGAATACGCAAGTATCCCATATTCAAGGATTCAAGTATCTTTGTGACTACCGCCATACATCTGCACACAGATTCGTACTTTGCTGACGCTTTGTAAACTCATTGGTGACGCTTGTCTCCCGCTACTAACTAATAGGGGGGCAGGTATGGATAATGCCATCCCGCGAACCGTTTATTTAATAACCAACGCCCCAAGTGGTGCGTTTGGTGACTTAGCAATGGTGCCGTGGTTCATGGGGTGAGGTTTGTCTAGGTCTTGGTGGCCTTCGTGGCAAGCCGGATCGGGAGAAACTGATCGAGGGAGACCTTTTGACCTCTCCAGCCGGGCTCTCTCGACCCATCGCCTTACACCACAGTGAGAGGGATGGATTCATACTTATGTCACTCCTGGACACATTGACCCCCCAGATTCCTACCCACCCCTCATACTTTTTTTCCTTCCCAAAATTTCCTTCCTTTCGATAAAAAGACCCTCCACACAGCAATGTAAAAAAAAAAAAAACCGCCAGTCGAGGTCTTCGCCACTTTCTTCATCGATTCTTTAAACGCAGCGTCACTTGTGTTAGACATTTTGCCAATGTATGTGCTTTAGATCAATGCTAAGAACAAAACAGTCCATAAAGACTGACAAGATATAAAAATAAACTTTTGTGAGTGAGGTTGTGGAAGCATTCTAGTTTTGAAGTTTTGAGAATTCACAATGATTGGTGGCATCGTGATTTCAGTAGCGATGTGTAAAGACTGAGCGACAAGTTGTTAGCAACGCACCGATTACTTGCATATCCCTACAAGGATATCGGATAACTTACGGACCTTAGGCTTTGACCAGAGTGAACCGGTGGGTGTTGCGAGGTGGCGGGAGCTAAACTACAAGACCAAACTGTACCCGCTAATAGCTAGTGTGTCGCATGCTGGCTAGAGCTGTATGTGTGACCGCAACGAACGGATAGAATTAAATGACGTGCTTAGGCTATGTACGCACTAGCGGCCAACCGCGCGGCTATACGCCTACTGCGGTTGAATGTAGCGGCGGGCCGCCATGGCGGCTAGCCGCTAACAAACCGCTTCGCGCGGTTCAACCGCGGTAGGCATAAAACTGCATTGTGTCAGTAATAAAATGGACAAAGTCATATAATAAAAATATTAATATTATCATCAGTAATAAAAATTAAGGAGAGGAAGTGAAGGATAAGGTACCTGCAAGGGGTGGGTAAGAATATGGGGGTCATTGGGTCTAGGAGTGACGAACGTATGAATCCATCCCTCCCAGTGCGGTGCAAGGCGATGTTCCAAAAGAGTACTGCTTGAGAGGTTACAAGGTATCCCTCAACTATTCACCGATCCGGCCTGCCACGCAGCTGGTGGGCAGACACACCCGCCGCCAAGACCCGGACCCGTGAACCCGGGCACACCTGCTAAGTCATCAAACGTAACGTATCAATTGGGTTAATCTATGAATCAGGTGTTTCATCAATTAATCACCTCCCAAATTTAAATTAATGCATACAAAGATTTTTTTTTGTATTATCGACATATCTTCATTTCCAAAAATATCCATTAACTCTTCCCATTGTTTGAGTTTCAATTCACTGTTCTTATATGCTGCTCCTTCACAATTCCAAATAGCTTCGCATTTTTAAATTTCAACGATAAATTTTTCTGTGTCAAAATGGTTAGGGGGACAACTCAGCAGCGGCTAGCAGCGAACTAAACCCCAACCGCCTAGTGCGTACAGATATGGCGGTCAGCCGCGAAGCGGGCCACGTACAACCGCCGCGGTTCGAAATTTTCGGCGGTTGGGTGCGTGCGAACATGAGCGGTTGCATATTAAAATAAAAACGCGGCTGGCCGCGCGGTTGACCGCCTACGGGGCTGGCCTCTAGTGCGCACAAGCCCTAAATGTCGCTAATACCCATCGCTTGTCGCGCACACCACAGTCAGTCTGTGGCCGCAAAGGGCGTTTTAGCACTTAGAGTTCAACACCTTTATTCAGATGCTGGTTTGTAAACTAGTCCCAGTGAGAGATTGTATGTGAAGTCATCATTACAGTATTTTGTCTTTTTCGCTTTCAAACAAGACGCATGAGAAGGAAGAAAATGAACGTCGATAACATCTGTATGGGCTCTCGCTGGGACTAGAATATGTTAATTTCTTCAGGTTTCCAACTTTCTCAGGTGAGCACAATATCAAAATTGAAAAACTAATCTATTTATATAAAAATTTAGGTTCTGTATGTTTGCGTTCGCAAATCTCGGAAAGTAATCGATGGATTGACTCAAAATTTTTACAGAATATTGCATTTTAGCAGAAGAGTGTTTATATATATGAAGGTAAGCTCTGGCATTATGAAATTTGTATTAAAAAAAAATTTGAAAGCTTCCGTATGTTTGGGTCCGAAAAATCTCGGAAAGTAATCAATGGATTGACTCAAAAATTTTATAGAATATTGCATTTCAGCAGAAGTGTTTCCGAATATAATGGTAAGCTCTGGTGTTACGAAAATTCTATTAAAAAATACTACAGGTGGTGCGAGTGGTTTAAAAATGTGTGTATTTCATATATTTTAGCGGCAGGGAGGGAAGGCAGGAGGGGGAGTGTAACGAAGGAGGTGGGATTTGCGGGAAGGGTGATGAGGGAGGGGGAAGGCGGGGAAGGTGGAAGGGAAACGTAGGAGGGGAATGGGAGGCGGGAAGAGAACGGGGACGCATGAGAATGGACACGCAGGGAGAAACAATTTATTTCTTTGAATGTCATAGCAACGAACGCATGCCGGGAACCAGCTAGTATGTAATAAAATAATAAGACAGTAAAGTTGGTAGGTATTTCATTAAAAATTAAACAAATATGTATCTTATTTTCCTATTTATTTTGCAAAAGACATCAAGTATACATTGGATTATTAGTAATATGGTTACATGATAATTAGTTATGTTTTATCATATTTGAAAGTTAATGAAATTCACATAAAGAGCTGCTTAAATTTACGACATTGTAATAGAAGTAGTATTCCAATAATTTGACTTATTGATACAGGCAAAAATATACTTACAATAATTTATGGAGCTACGAGATGAACAGCAAATGAAATTATAATAACTAAACATAATATTCTTGAGATCAATTACGTAAATAAATTATAGGCAATAATAAATAATACGTAGTATGTAACAGTCTTTTCATTTCAAATATGTTTATAAAATAAAATAATGAGGTAATCATTTTTAAAAAGTGCAAAAAATCATTTATTTTTTAATGCTGCACCGCACAAGATTTCCACCGCCTGGAGCAAACTGTTGAAACCCCATTTGTGGAATGAGGTGGAAAGAAGAAAATGAAGGCAAGGAAGTACTGCCTACTCTATGATCTAGTTACTAAACACAATAAAACCATTTTATCAATGTTTCAATTCTGAATGGTGTTTTACGCAGTGTGATACTGAGAGTTTAAGTCATTCTGTAATCAAGAGTATAATATTTTATTTTAAATTTATTTTAGTGTGTGAAAAAAAGTCTGTAAAAATCAATCGGACAGTATTAATACCGTAGCGTCTGCGTGGTTGAATTTCAGAATCCAGCTACGAGTGCATGTCGTACGCCACGCCATATGCGCCACGCTATAAATAACATCTGTGTAAGTGGAATTTCACACAAAGCTACAGTTATAATTCGGTTTCGAATTCAAGAATTCGACCTAAGATGTCGCTACTTCCGTCAGCAGGTCGGACGGGGATGTCTCCCCCCTAGGTATAACTGCTACGAATTTGTGAATATGTGGTATCTCTCCGGAGAGATACGGATACGGTAATACATGTTGTATCAAGTGTCTATATATTACATATGACGTCATTGCTCTGTCTCGGTTACTTTGTCCCGGTGACTAGCTACAGTGGATCCGAGGAACGGACTGTTTTTGGAATCCATTCATATTGGATCTATAAAATGCTCATATGTATAAACAGCGACAGAGTTCACATGAATGCTTAACTCATTCAGAGGAAGGAATTTGATATTTCAGCATATACATTCAAATTGATAGAATCACCCTAAACTGAAATCTGGATTTGAATATGAATCATTTCGAAGAAACAAACCACATGACCACAGTTGGGTTCGAGAATGGTTTGAATAAACTTCGACACCAATCGAACATTAACCACCAAGGACACGCATTAAAATAACCAGACCCTGCGCAGAAAAGTAAAGTTCGCTAACTACAAAAAAAGCAAAGGGCTGCAGAGCACCGTTGTGAGACTTTTGGAATGTTCATTTTATACGCACCGTCTGGTGTAGCAATACTAAAATTGAGAGAGGTGGGTAAATTACACACATTTCAAAAAGTGTCTAACTAAATAGTGTAACGAAATATCCATTTTCGGATATGGAAAGCCCGAACTTTTGTTTACCGGGTTTGGGATTTGTAGTAAAATTTTTACTCAGCCTACAATTTGCACGTCATTGTATTATACTGTCAGATTAATTTATTGACAAATCACAGAAAGGGAGATGGCCTTCCGCGCTCCGCGCAACTTGGTTTCTATCCCTATCCCCAATTGGCTGGTTTATCAATTTGAATGTTTATGTTTTTCAGGAAGGAATGGTTCTTAATTTAGATGAATTTAGGTATGTATAAGATCAAAAATTATTTGTAAACTTTCTTGCTCTCAAAATATAAACATTTTTGATTTGTAGGTGATTTGAGATCTTCACGGCCAAAAGCGTTACCGGGATTTATTTTTGGGTTTTCATGTTGCGTTGCGCTACCTCCTTCTTTAGCACGATTACACACCTACCCTGACGATGGACACCCAATAATAACCCAAAAATAAATCACAATAATTTTTGAAGTAGGAATAATAATTTTTCGGCTACCTTTATTTGGATGGAATAAATCTTATTTTGCGGTTCCATAACAACTCAACACAGTGGCACTCTAACACGTCTTTGAATATAAAGTCATTTAAAAGTGATGAACAAAAAAAATAGCTCATAACCTAACCTAACATACCTATTTAACCTAGGTTTTTTCATCACTTTTCATGGCTTTATATCAATTTTCAAATGAGTGTTTTTTCCGCTGAGTTGAGTTGTTCGATCGGCTTATTTGACACATTCTGAAACACAAAGTAAATATATATATCCAGATAAAATGCTTTAAATTTGCACCTTATCCATGATCATTTTCAGAGGACGGTTTCTTTAATCCAGAGGTTTTCCAACTATTTTAAAGGCGCGACCCCCTTTTAATAATTAAAAAAAATTCACCATTTCGCGACCCCCCTACCATTTTATGTGTTAAATGAGTGATGATCACCTTTTTAGCCGGAGGGCCAATTTTAAGTTTGTACTAGTTAATTTTTGTGATAGTTAATTTTGCAATCGGTGGTGTCACAAACTCATTTGAATTTTGTCGAAAAATGTTATTTTTTTATAAAATCATCAAAGAAAGCAAAATAAAGCACCGCACGATTGAACGCAGGTGAACATTTAATATCCCCAAAGCCTGAACAAATGCTCTCGATTTTTATCATTTTGATTTTTCATTTTGATTTATCTTTCAATTTTGGGCGGCTGATTCAAAACAGACGCAAAAAAGCTTGGCATGAAAAGAGGGAAAAAATTGCCAGAGGCAAACATTTTACTATGTTGAATGCCAAATCCATAATTGCTGTTAATATTATCAATCGGAAAGTACGATACATCGTCAAGAATTTTTTTTGCTATTTTGTGTATCGGAAACCTTTATAACCCATCAAACCTTCAAATCTTTGAAGAAAGATTAAACTTTTCCACTAAGCCCTTTTGCAAAAAAGAACAGAAGCGATTGAATATTTTTTACTGTTATTTTTTGGATAAGTATTTTATTTAGTCAAATCGCAGGGTTACGGGTTGCTCATCACTATGTCAAATGGTTTGCACTTCTCATAACATATCTTCAGACTTTGCACAAGTGCACTCGTCTTCCTTAGATGTGATAAAAATGAAATACAGAAACAAACTAAAATTGGAAGATGACCTCATACTCTGTGGCTCAAACATAACATAATCAGGTCCGCCGTATTAATTTGTATTACTTGGATACAATTTTTATTTCTGTAAAATATAGCCATTGTTTATGTTAATGTCCGCCGTATATTCTGTAAAGTATAAAGTATAAAAATATTTTTTCTAATTTTATTTATTGACGTCTTGCGACCCCCACTTTGCAAATCACTGCTTTAATCTACCCAGGCGAGGGGTGAACCTATATGGTCGCTTTTTGACATGCGATGTTAGATTGTAAAATATTAAAAATAATTCTATTTCGGCACTTTTGCCGGTGGGTTAATTAAGTATTCGTAATGTGCGACACTTAAAATAGGTTATAACTAAGTAGAAGGTATTATTTTTTGTTACAATAATAGTAGGTACATAAAAAAGAACATAACGTTTCTCACGCAGGTACAAAAATTAACATGTAGGTATATTTGTTGTTAAAAAATTGTGTGAAGGAGACACGATAGAATGAAAATGATATATTTGAGGTGTGCTACAAAAATGACAGTTTTTAATTAAATTAATAATCTTATGTACAATTGATTACACAAAATCTGATTTACACAAAACCTATTAATTCAAATTGATATTACCTAACATCTCTGAGCTGTTTACCCCAATGTGACAGATTTACAAAAAATATTTTTAATTAAATACAATATTTATTCTAATGTTGTAGGTACTGTAGATCTTAATTTTTCTCTTATGTATATAAATTATTATTAATATGGCAATCCTGGAGTATGAAAATGAGTCCATGTTATGTTCAACGTTAAAAAAATGTTTAACCCGTCTGCTTGTTTAGGAATAAATACATCCCAAAACACGTAATCACGTTATATGTCTCTCTTCCTCTAATGCAAAAATATGTATTTTTCTTTTAACCAGAAAGAGAACGAAATAATGCTTCTTATTGTCTTTGAAATATGAAAGCCATCTTGCATAGATATTTTACAATCTCGATCCAAAGTGACAGTTTCATAATTTACACGCAAAACTGAAGCTTCCGGATTGTGAGGTGCGAATATATTGAACCAAGCAGACGGGTTTTAAATCCTCCATCAGCATGGATATGAAATGTTTTTTCTAACCATAATAAATGAAAAGTTATATGGAAAATGGAAGATAAATGATTGATTTATTACCAATATCAGTTGCAGAATATTTTACGGTTTACTAGAAATCAAGTGTTTAATTACGGGACTTCAACCCTCAACAATTAAAGTAATCGAAATCTGAATCTTTCGTGATCTGAACAAAATGATATTTTTTACTGTTTTATGTGTTTTTAACAATGACTTTATATACTCATGTATTCAACCGCCACACATTGCCTAAGGTTGTGTCCTACCGTAAGTAAATTGCATTGAAAAAGCGCCAAAATTCCCTCATGTGTGATGAGAAAATGTTTCCATTACACGACAAATACTAGTAAAAGCCAAGGAATAACATTTCATTTATAAAAACACACAGATTATTAATTATTTTAAAAAATACAATTATTTCAAGTGTTCCCCACAATGACGTTACATACTATATTAGACGAGGGGTAGAAATCTCAAAGTGGGAAGACAATCGCAAGACAATTGTACCGGTCTCGATATCTAGTACTTTAGTACTAAACTGCTACGCGTCGAGTAAGGTTGCGTCTTACCAGTACTTACCAGTAAGTAGATTGCATTTTAAAAAGTGTCAAAATGCCCTCCTGTGTGATGAGAAAATGTTTCAATTACACTGCAAATAATAGTAAAGGCGAAGGAATAACACTTCATTTGTAAGTACACGCAAATTACTTAATATTATCGATTATTATAAATATTACAATAAATTTTCATGTTTCCCGCTCGCGGTTTTACACGTCATTACGAGACAGAGAACGTTGCATCAAAAAGTAACGAGCATAACAAAGACAACCTGCTAACAGTAGGTCGGTTCACACAGCGTCCCGCACAAGTTTTCTTCTATTGGGAAAGATGGGGTAAAACGTACACAGGGTAAATCGTTAATTAATTTAATTATGTTTGAATTGTCATAACTCATAACGCTCGAACCGAGCTTCCTTGCTGACAGTGACAAGACACTATAATTTAATATACGTAAACACGCTAGTTGTAGTTAAGCTCTATTAATAATTATAATTTACGCTGTGACTTTATAAACGTAAAATGACAATTAATTCAATATAAATTTATTATGACTTATCAAATATGAATTTTAGGTTTCCCCGTGATCAACTACGACGACAGAAATGGACCACTGTTGTTCGCATTCAAAGATGCGAACATGATTGGACACCTTCGGTTTACAGCACAATATGTTCAGTTCATTTCAATAAAGACGATTTACATACCACGGTCAAAGGAAAGCGTTTTATAATGTCGTTGATGAAAATTGTAAATAGATTTGTATACTCATTTGAACCTATGACCTGTACTGTATAATAAAATATGTTTTTAACAATACTACTATAATAGTACCAATATTGTATTACTAATGATAACTCATATAATTATAATAAAAAATATTTGCCCGTGTGTCTTGTTTTACCCGCCTTTACCCTCCCTGTGCGTAGTGTAACCGAGTGAGAGTATCTTGTTATCTCAGTCACACCCGTGATGTGAAAGCAGTATTCGGCAAAGAAATTAATACGCCGCCCGCTAATGTATCCGTGCCATTCATACATACACATTATTTGATTGTCTATCTTTATCACACAGGAATAAACTTTTGAATTGAGAAATTATTGAAAATCGCTGAAAACAAAAGAGTGTTCCTTACTTTCCACATTATATTGTGAGTATGTGAGACTATAACGAGTCTATTTATTTTATATAACGTCATTGGTTCCCCAGAGAATTTTAGCGCTATTAGAGAAAGTAAGATAGCAAATGTAGGAATAATTAAATATAAGGACACCTAGGATAGTAGGTCGTCTCATACAGCATTCCATAATCATCTTAGTGAAAGCAAGCCAGCGTATCTTGGCATCTCAGTCACATCCTTGACGTAGAATGTAGTATTCAGCGCAAATATGAAAACACTGCCAGGTCCTACATATATGTCATTCATACACATATTTGACAGAATATCTTTATCATACATTAACAACTTTTGAATTAAGAATTTACTGAAAACGGTGTTTCTTACTTGCCATATTCTGTTTTCAGTTTGTGAGAGAATGGCGATGTAACGTTTATCATTATTGGTTTTTAACACTTTTTTAAGTGAAATTATAATATTGTCACATTGGTGGTTTTTAACAGCCCAGTGCTCATTTACTGTAATCTTCAACAGGTGTGATTTATTATTATAACTATTGAGTTTAATAAAAATGAACTTTTATTACGTTACGCTAATAATAATAATTATTAGACAGATTATATTTTCAAAACATTGCTTGAATGCTGAAATTTAATAACACAGAATGTGGTGAGCCTACACACCTCTATTCATCATAGCTGCCGTGTACCTGAACTTTAATTTATACACATTAATATAAAACATACATATTACTGTTGTAAGCTAAGAGCAATTTTGAAATTACTTTTAAATCAACTTTTTTTTACAAACCGTTCAAATACATTCGTTTTTAAACTTTTCCAAAAACAAACTTCTTTTAACAAAATCCATTACAAAGCGTATTCAGTCTCTAATAATATTAGCCTTCAATCATTCTAAATCAAGGTTTTCGTAAGTAATTGCTAATGGAATGCATTTTTGGGACCGCTACAATGAAGTGGACTATTATAATAAGTAATATAGATAATATAATCCTAGCTTGTACAAGAGAAAAGTAATCAGAAAACTTTAAATTAATTTATTTCCTTTTGCGATTCAAATAATGTTCTTTGCAGTGTTTAAATTTTGTCTCTAGACACATTGCCAGTCATTCAAAATTACAGTTTTTTTTCATGTCAGGTAGGTACTCGCACTATCAAAATATTTTAAGAACTGGTGTTTACATTTTAAGAAGTACCTACGCATATTCAAAAAATAAGATTTCTTCAGAAATTTACTCAGAATTTCACACTTAAAATTACATAGAAATTATCATCATTACAATAAATTATACTGAACAATCAATCTTAAGCAGGTAGGTACAGTTTATAATTTAAATTTCACATGGAAATACAATAATTTCTTAAAAAGAGTTACAAGTCTCAAAATGTTACGTGCTGCATGGTCCTTGGGTTAGAAAAATACTTTGTTTTGAGATAAAATCAATAATCATCTAATTTAGTTTTAAATGTAGATGAAAAGCAACATTACAATATTATATCGTAAAGCACACTATTAAACTTCCGTTCTTCGGAAATATTGATTTTGGATTATTATCAGCACATAATTTAAACTGGAATGATTGTTTGAATTAATTTAGAATTTATTAGTCTCCTTTATTTTGTAACAATAGTTGAAATATTATGGCTGTTTCAATAAATTATTTGGATATAATTATGAGAACTTTGTACGTACATAAATACATAAGTTTTTTTTATGATTTATTTATGAGATTGTTTGTACGAAGTCGGCTCCGAAGTTGGAAAGTGATTTGAATATTGTTTTTCGTTGTTCAAAAAGGTAAAAGATTTGGATCCGCAATCCCTGATAACCATTCCTACATACATTTGACTAAAATACTAACTTTTTATTGCACACGTATGCATGTACTTTGTCAACTACACTAATATTAAAATGTATAGGTACATAATGCTGTCAATGTAACGTTAATGACTCAATTCGATTGATAGATTTATAACTATATTTTAGTCATTATATATTTTACTTAGGCGAGGAAAGTTTATCAATTTGAATATCCAAATTGAGAACAACATGACAACACTTACCCTTATTTAATAATTTGGTTTAGAATTACTTAAATTTAAAACAATATTAATTAGGACAGATTCATTAATGTTATGATAGCACATTATTTAAAATTGGTACATATTTATAAAACATGGAGGTAAGCAGAGAGAAGGGAACACCACACACTTCTGGAAAGCACTCTTCGCTTTATATAAAATCACGTCTTCTCATTCTTATTATTCACATTTGTTTTTTATTCTGACATTTCACATGATCCATCTCTAGTATTTAATCGTTTTTAATTAATTCTGTCTCTTTCTGCACCAGTACATTCGACTGCAGATACTAATATCTACAGCCTGTATGTCGGACGAATATCTACAGCTCATATGTTGAACTAATATCTACGAACTTCGGAGTGTTGACTAATATCTACAGAGTTAAGGTCGGACGAATATCTATGACGGTCCCATTGTTGACTAATATCTACAGAGCGTAGGTTGGACTAATCAGCTAAATGTGTTCAATATTCCGATATTAGGGATTTTTACTTATATACTTACATAAATTAAGTTTTTTAAACTGCATACGCAATATTACGTTATTCCAATATGCTATACATAATTGCAAATCCAACCTCTTCCAGTGCTGTAGATATTCGTCAACACTTTGGTTCTCATAGATATTAGCCAGCAGTTTGAGCTGGAGATATTCGTCAACACTTTGGTTCTCATAGATATTAGTCAACAGTTTGAGCTGTAGATATTCGTCAACACTTTGATTCTCATAGATATTAGTTGGATTTTTCAGTTTTTGGAATTCCTGTAGATATTAGTAGACGCCTCCGTACATTCTCCTGATAATCATTCATATAACCATCCACTTCACATGCCCAAACCGTCTAAGCGCCCCTTTATTGATCTCTTTACCGGAATCAATAATTATTTATTTATCTAATAAATAAATCATTTAACATTATAATGTAATCTCTCCACTAGTATTTTCTTTGTAGCACAGTTAACATTTGAAAATAGCTTTATTTTTTTATAGATAGAGCATAGAGCCCTCAATAGCTGATCATTTTAGAACCTCTTAGCAAGGAAATGAATTTGTTAATCACATCTTCAAAATGCACAAAATAAATTAAATAAAGTTGGAAAATAGCACTCTCAATTACCTTTTCATAATATCAAGTCGAAAATTTCAGTCAAATTCAGACTTTGCTCAAGGCAAATTAAGCATGGCAGAAATCTCAATCATAATAAATTGATATCGCTGTAGAATGCTTAAATCTTTCGTTCCCAAGAAAATTTCCAAGTGTCTTACGTGACATAAGACAAATTCATAATAACATATTGTAGACCAGTGTAGATATTCCAAAATCCATATCGGAACAGATGCTTATATTATGTATGTAACAAAATAATAGTGAATAGAGTCAGCAGTGCCCTTTGCACTGCAATTGATTTACATATTCACTCAGTCAAGGTGGCGTGTAAATTCAATCAATATTGTAGGTGTAAATTGAACTTATAGCAGCTTTTCATCCGTCAATAATAAATTTACCGTCCATAATTTGTCACAGGTACTTGATTACTATTTGATCCGGAGGCCTGAGTCAGTAGATAATCTCACGATGAATCATGATGTGTGTTTAGTGCCTGCGGATAAGGCGGCACCTGCGACGTGAGTCGGGCGAGGAGTCATCTTCGCTGTCCATGGACCCTCGACGGCCTTGGATCTGTCCCTCCAGCAGTACGTTCGCCGGAAAGGATGAACGGCGAATTAGAGGCGGCGGTCTGGCTCCTGTGAACAAATGAAATATAATTGAGTAATTATGTAAGGGATTTACGAAATTCCGAAAAATTAATATCTGGTTTGTTCTGAAATTCACAATTCAATACATTATTATTATCTTATACTCTCATTATTATTCCCTTTTTCCTTCCTCTTTCCCACCCCATTAACATCATCGTGCCGTCGAGCTGAATTTCCGTTAGGTACGAAACTACACAATTCATGTCAGAATTAATTTCACAACACCAAAAAGTTGGGAAATTGCATAAAATTTTAGCAGCCAAGGGCGTGTAAAAAAGGGGGGGGGGGGGTAGGGGGTTCAAACCGCTGCCGGGCCGACGGGGAGGGTTAGAGGTTCAAACCCCCCTATCGGCCCCGTTTAAACCTCTAACCCCCTCCCCCCCCTCAGTATCGCATTCTAGGAAAAACTTTTTAATAAATTTACAACTGCCCCCTCATCACTTGCCTCTCCACCTATGGATCAACCATCGTTCCATCAACAATGAAGCTTTTGTTCACAAAAATATGTATCCGCAGAAGCAGGAGCAGAAGCGTTTTCACAACACTAGTTTCATCACATTTACACAATGAAATTAGTTGCACGGCACTAGTGTTGCCAATTTCGCGTGGGGCTCTAAACTAATTTGGCTTCATAAAACTAATGCCCGCATGATGAAACTATATTATATTTACATGCGATACTACCCCAGTGAAACTAAAGTCATGAAACAAATTTTGTGCAATTAGTTTGGGGCCGTTCAAGTATTACGTAACGCACTTGGCGGGGGGGGGGGGGGTTCGACCAACGCGTTACGTAACATGTTTTTCTTTATTTAGATTAAAAAACTAGGGAATTAAGATCTTCCAAGTTGGCAACCCTTTTCGTTCTCGAAATCTCTTTTTTTATTTATTACCGCAAACGCGATTAAAACAAGATAAAAGGTATTTAAGCGACTTTCCAGTACTTTGCGCAACTTAATTGTGACTTTCAGGTAAAAATTGTCACTTGGGCATTACGTAATGTTTAGGGGGGGGAGAGTACAGAAAAACGTTATGGCGCGTTACATGGGGGGGAGGGGCGGTCAAAAATCTTCAAAAGTTGCGTTACATAATACTTGAACGCCCCCTTTCTCAATGTAAATGCCAAATCGGTTTGATACCGCCGCCCTTGAAACCATTTATTGGGTAACCAACACCTCTGCCACAGGTCACCTCAAGTGGTTTGCTACGTTTCGTGTCTTAGTAGGGGTACGCAGGTTCATTAGGTGATGATTGTCTTGGTCTAAGTCTTGGCGGTGGATGCGTCTGCCCTCCTACGTGATGGCCCAAATTTGGAGAGACTGGTTGAGGGAGACCTTTTTACCTCTCCAGCAGGACTATCTCGACCCGAGGGATGGATTCATACGTCCGTCACTCCTGGACACACTGACCCCCAGATTACCCACCTATCACTACTGACTTGACTACCCCCCTCATACACTTTTCTTTCCCAAATCTTCCTCTCTTTAAAAAACCCCTCCACACAGCAACCCCAAAGATGGAGTTAGTGCAAAAAAAATCATTTCCACAGTCCGAAATAATATAATTCCACAATTTCAATCCTTCACATCTTTAGACCAAGTATATCCAATGTTCACATCAGTAGGGTAGAGTGGGGATGGTTGAAACACTTTTTCTTCAACTATTTGTAGTAATATTTCGTTTGTATTTATGGATAAGATGTTTATACTAAATGTTCTATGATCTATCTAGTTATCAAATTAAATTTATTGGATGGCCACAACTTGTACAGGTAAGCTACAATAACCACTTAAAGACGATGGTGAAATCTGTTTCAATTATCCCCATAGTGTGGACGATTGAAACAGTATGTGGGGATAATTGAAACACTCTTAATATCTTTGGAATAATTGGAGTAATTTTAATCAATGTTAAGCATTTTCATTATTATAACAGTACTCAATGAGATCATGAATAGGGATTAAAAATATTACAAGTATTTTAAAAACTACAAACATAAATGTCTTGAAATAAAACAACTTTAAATATATTTTTTATTATTTGTGTTTTAGAGCTCTTGGTTATTCTAACAATGAGTATTTGGCATAATCAACATAGTTTTACTGCGATATTATCGTTGAGCAGAATAGAACGGTATAAAAAATAAGTTTTTTGCTTTCATACAAAAGTGCTTGTTTCAACCATCACACTGTTTCAATCATAACAATGTAGAATTTACCTCTGAATTGAGAGCATTTTTTTCTGTGTAAAATTCAACAATTAAGAATTCGAAAAAATAGAAAATAATTGAATTTGTGGTTTGCGACGAGACATCATTATACAAAATAGGGCAATATTTTAGACCAAAAAACTTTAAATAATCGGTTAAGGGGCATTAAAATCTATTAAACAAGTGAATAGTAGATATCTATTAAAAAAAAGATAAATCTGAGTATGCAATTCACATGCGGTAGAAGTTAAACATACAGAAATCTAAATTAGACAAGAGTAGAGAGACTACGAAGCACTTTTTTTTATCAATGTGAAGGATGATTTTTTTCAGATTTTCGTCGGATTCCAGTGCACCTTTTCCTATACATTTGGTCATCTTACTCGTATTTGTGGTTTCTTCTTCAGAGTCGTTAGATGTAGTTTTCTCTAGCCTATTCATTTTGGAATGGTTTGAAGATTAAATACTGATTTTACAATTTTTTTTTTTATTTCATAGGATTCGACCGCGATGATTGATTATCAAGTTGTAAAAGAACTTTGCGATCTATAGACGGAATGGTATGGCTTTGAAAATGAATCCGAAACTTGGTAAAATTTTCTTCTTGCATCCAGCCAGATATGTTTGCGGTACCGATATTACCAATCGGACCATCTTTTAAGAAATGGCTTAATTGACACGTGGGAATATGAGCATCGGCGGAATTGAGTTGCCAATTACGTTTGCTGCTACAGACAGTTTCGAGAGTTCCTCGTTCGGCACCTACTTGCCGAGTTCCTTTTTGACGAGTTTTTGAACAGTTGTGACACCGATCTCAACTATGTTATAGATGTCCTCGTTCGCTAAATTGTTGAAGAATTCATCAACGTTATGTCAATTTAAACTTGTTGCTTATGCCATACTCCATTCTTCAAAAAGTTCCATCCATATTCGGCGTAGTCCAGCGGTAAGGCTCTTGACTAGCACTTCGAAGGTCGCGGGATCGAATCCTGGCGTGGCAAATAAATTTTATTTGATTGATTTGTGTTATTTCACAATTTATTAATTTAAACTAATATATAGTATATTTGCGGCACGTTCCAGAGTGGAAGATACTCTCAGTATCACCCTGGTGTAAGACCACCATTCAGAATTGAAACGTTGCTGGAAATGGCGTTAGCCGTGTTTGGTGACCAGATCTGAATAGCCAGGTACTTCCCCACCTCCCTCTTCCCATTTCCTTCCCTTCCCCATTACCTTCAGCCCCAAACATACCCCAATTGGGGATGCCATAGTCCCACTGGCTCCACACGGGAGCAGTTGGGACTCTCGTGCGATATACATGTAAAAAATATATATATATATATATATATATTCAAGATCACAGAAGTACATCTAGTGGGAAGACTTAATGATTTGAATTTCTGACCTTTTTTTCATTCTAACTTTAAAATTTTCTCTCGGTGTGGACGATTGAAGCAATCATCCCCACACAAGTTGTTTCAAACATCCCCACGCTGCATTTTCTACTTCAAAGTCAAAAATAACCCTGATAAATAGACATTAACGCCATGCAAATGCATTATAAATACTCTAAAATAGATAAAGAAGAGAACGTAATAAAACATTTCGTCAAGCTGCGACAGTAAAATGAGTTATAATATAAACAAAAATGTCGTAAATATTTACTTTTTAGTGCGAAATCCAATAATGTCCCCTACGCACGATTGAGTCACTCGCCGGCTAGTGCGCTTTTGTAGAAACTTCCCAACAGACCTGACGGAGTTTCGAGTGTTGTATCACACTCTTAGGTATTATAGTTTTCGAGTAAATTGAGATGTTTCAATCATAACTTGTTTCAATCGTCCCCAGTCTACCCTACCTACCTACCTATTTATTTTATTTATTTATTTATTTATTTATTTATTTATTTATTTATTTATTTATTTATTTATTTATTTATTTATTTATTTATTTATTTATTTATTTATTAATTTATTTATTTATTTATTTATTTATTTATTTATAATACAAAAGAAAGTACAAATAACACATTAGGCAGCTTTGTCTGTCCAACTAGGAAAGTTTCCCGTTCCAGGACAGGTTACCTACTTCATTTGTGATATTTTTCTGGAGAATTCTTTGGAGAATTCGAAAATTTAGGTAAGTACCTACGTTTTAGTTAATTGACATTCGAAAAATCGATGTTCTGTAGCTCTACTTCTACTATGACTGGGTAGGTACTACCATAGATTTTCTGAATAAATCATCATCTGAACTGTGAGCGGTAAATTTTTATATCTCATATTATTATTTGATTTTCACTTTGTAGGTATGAACTTATTCATTAGATTCGCCTCCCACATAAACATAATATTGTGATCCGCCGTTATTTAATTAATCTCACTTGTGTATTTAATTATGCCTGAAGGTTTATTAGTTAGCTCAGCTGTCATATGGACATCTCTGATTGCGAAAATGTCAAATTAAAAGATAAGGCTGTAACAAAGTACTAATAAGCAATAAAGCAGGAAAACGTCACCCCGTCACAAAACAACAGCAATATATTTGTGGGTACATATTCATATTCATCTGTCTCACTTCAGTTAGACAAGGTTCTAACTGACTTTTTTTTTCAAAAATGACATTTGAATGCAAAACCAGTTCTTTTGCTCATTCCAATAATCAAAATAATTTTCAGAACCATGTGTGTTATATTTCCATTGATACTTACCTATATGAAGAAATTCTAAAATCAAGTCCCATTTATTTTACAAGGTTCTAAAATTTCTTACATGCTCTATTTTTTAACATTGTTATGAGGCGCATTTTAGTTCGTCACTTTGGTTGGATAGGGTTCTAATTTCGCCTTACTTCCTTATGAGGTTTGAAAGTTTGCAAAGACGAATTTTAATTTAGAGGTTAAATCCTGTAAAGTATTTTTGTTTATCATATTTGGAAAATATTTAAAAAGGACGTCATCGTGGTTTGTAGGGAAATGTAATTAGGGTCAGTGGGCCGGTTGTGGCCATTGGGCCGGTTCTGGCCATTTTCAACTTTACAAGTCGAAATATAAGCTAAATAAAATCGAATCTTTTTTTACTCTATGGCAAAATGCATATTTGTCTATGGTCTTCGTTGACAAGTGACACAATAAATCTTATTGTTAACAGTTTGTGTTTGGTCGATGCAAATAAGTGTTGCGGAATTTTTTATTGAGATTGTTATCCAAAACCTTAAGGAACCCACTGTAAGTAATCTCAATATATATTTGTAATCCTTTTGATGTTTTATTTGAAAACAAGTTGTACCCATTATAAAAGGGTAAAGTAATATGTTTTTGAGGTTATTTTTAGAAAATTGGTTGTTTAAACATGATTTTTCGATGTGGCCATTACTGACACAAGAATTTATACAAATGTATGGGTTGTGGCCACGTTGGTGGCCACAAGTGGCTCCCATACAGTACTAGTTTTGGCCATTATCTAAAAAAATGAACATATCCGCTAATTTTGATATTTTAACTTAATAAATTATTATGTTTCTTCTTCAGAACTGTGAAAATGACTCCGGCAAATAAGAAGAAAGATGCTATTGAGCACTCAAAACGCAAACTTTTTTGTTATTCACCATCGAAAGTGATTTTGGCCCTCGATGCTATAAAAGGAGGTATGAAGGTATCTACTGCTAGTAAAAACTACAAAGTCCCCCGTAGTACTTTGCGTAACAAAATATGTGGACGTGCACCAGCGGCCTCAGGTCACGTAGGACCACAAGCTGTACTTGGTATAGAAATAGAGATGTCACTAGTCAGGTGGATTAAAGATTGTGCCCGGGCAGGTTTTCCAATTAACAGGGAATGTTTATTAGATTCCGTAAAGAAGATTGTTGTTACTGGCAACATCAATACTCCTTTCATCAATAATCGCCCTGGGAGGACATGGTTTGAGTCATTTATGACGAGACATCCTGATTTAAGCAAAAAACATGCAGAGTACATAAACAAGGCACGCGCATTGATAACCGAAGAAAAAATCAGAAACTGGTTTGAAGAAGTCATTACTTTGTTAGGACCTGATGGATGTAAGATTTTTGAAGATCCTGCTCGAGTATGGAACTGCGATGAAACTTCATTCTTCTTAGCCCCCAAAGGTGGACTTGTCTTAGCGACGAAAGGCGAACATGTTTACGACACTTCAAAAAACAGTGATAAAGAAAATATCACTACTCTGTTTACAGTAAATGCTCTTGGAGAACTGGCTCCACCTTTGACACTTTACAAATACAAAAGAATGAATTCAGATGTAGTTCAAAATGCACCTAATCGTTGGTCTATTGGTAAGACAGACAAAGGGTGGATGACTGCTGAGTCTTTCTATGAATTTATTGGTAATGTGTTCCTGCCTTATCTCAAAGAAAAGGGTACAATATTTCCAATCGTATTATTTTTAGACGGACATAAATCCCATCTGACTCTTCACCTGAGTTCACTTTGCAGAGACAACGGAATTATCGTCATAGCCTTGGTTCCAAACACAACACATATGCTGCAGCCACTGGACGTGGCTGTATTTTTTCCTTTAAAGCAACGTTGGTTGAAGTACATTCGTAAGTGGAGAATTGATAACGAAGGACAAGAAATAACTAAATTTAATCTCCCTTCTGCTTTGAACAACATTCTGATAAATGATACAAATTTTTCTAATAATGTGAAAGCTGGATTCAAGTCTTGCGGACTTTATCCATTTGGTCCTGATTTTGTAAACTATAAAAGAATTATAACTGCACCAAAACATACTGAAACTAATGTAAACATGCGCCTAGTGGAATCGACTCATCTACAGTATTTGGAGAGTAAAATTGAACCAAATATGCTTAAAGATTTCAAAGTCACTTACAGCACTGGTATGGATTGGACAGGTTGTACTGAAGGGTTGTTCCTGTATAAAGTATGGCTGGCCTTCAAAGACGATAATACTGCATTGCCAAATACAGATCTTACTTGTATTAATCTAGATCGAGTTACAACGCCTCCAGAAACTCCTGTTATTGAACCTTCATTTCCAATAGCGGTAAACGAAGAAATCCTGGACGTATCAGCATCAACATCTAAAGATATTGTATCCTCTTCTGAGATTGTAGAATTGAATATGCCGACTAATGCCGCAGAATTAGTGAAAAATTGCGTCATATGGCCTGAAAAGAAGACAAATACTACCAGTCGAAAGAGAGAGTATATTCCTTCGGTGTTAACATCAGATAAATGGAAAGATATTATGATGGCTAAGGAAAAGGAGAAAGACAGAAAAGAAGAACAAAAACAGATAAAACTAGCTAAAAAAATAAATAGGAACATTAAAAAAAAGAAACCGACTATTGAAATTTTAGAGACGTCAGAGGAAGAAAATTTGCATGATACGTCTCATTCGGACTGCGAAGACTGGATTCCACAGGTAAAGCCGTCGGGTTTCGAAGAACTAGATCGAACACCCCTGGAAGGAGATTATGTCCTGGTTGAATTCAAGAATCCCAAAGCCACTTTTTATTATGTCGGCAAAATATTGCGTTCAAAAGACGAAGACAATGAGTTCGAGATAAGCTACCTGAGAAAACATAATAACACTGGTAGCCAATTCACAATGCCACAAATTCCTGATTTGGCATCTGTTGCTGAGATTGATATTAAAATGATATTGCCACCACCATTGTTTACAGGTACAACCAAAAGGCAAAATTCTTTTTATACTTTCGAAATCGAACTCTCAGGTCTAAATATGCGCTAAATCTTATTTTTTTATAAGTTTATTGTATAACTTGAATAATAAACATCGATTTATAATCATTACTGTGTTTAATTTAGATAAAAAAATATAAGTTCCCTACATAGATTCATGTGGCCAAAACCGGCACACGGGTGTGGCCAGAACTGATTAAATTGTGGCCACAACTAATGCATGGGTCCAGTTCAATGAAAAAAAATTATTTAAAAATAATTAAAGAACTGTTATTCGATATATTTACATATATTAAAGACAGGCATTTTTATTGTACATTAATGTTGGAAAAATTATAATTTACATTTATGTGCAAGTTTGGTGCTCATTCAAAAACGAAAAAATCCTTAAGGTGGCCACAACCGGCCCACTGACCCTACAACCTTATGCAATGAATTATTATGTCCTAGTCATGTATGTTCTAAAATGGTACCTAAGCATAAGTCCTATTAAAAAATTTTCCGAAATATCTTCAATTAAAATAATTTACACGAGATTTAACCTCAAAATCATAAATTGATAAATAGATTATGCGTACGCGGACGTAATCGGACGCACCGCGTGGGCGGTTAACCGCATTTTTATTTTAATATGCAACCGCAAATATTTGTACGCACTACACCGCAGAAAAATTCAAACCGCGGCGGTTGGACGGAGGGCAACGGCCCGCTTTGCGGTTGACCGCCATTTTGACTATACGCACTAGGTGGTTGCGTAGTTGCGTTTAGTTGCGTTTACTTCGTTCAAGTTTGCACGAGTCCGCCCAGCCATCAATTTTGACCCAGATTTTTTTTTCGTTGAAATTGAACGAGAATCTATTTGGAATTGTGAAGGAGCAGCATATAAGAACGGAGAATTGAAGCAAACAATGGGAAGAGCTGGTAGATATTTTTGGAAACGAAGATATGTCGACAATGGAAAAAAAGTTTAGGAATGCATTTATTTCAAATTTGTTTATTCAAACGAAATTTCACAAATTTATGAGTATTTTAAGTTAGGTAAATCATATTTCTTTGCCGTTCTAATTTCCCACCAGTTATAAAATAGTCGGCAAAAATTTTTCTATATCTCAAAGCATAATAATGAGACAACGCAGTTGACCATGGCGGCCTGCCGCTCGTTTCAACCGCGCCAGGCGGCAAGCCGCTTAGCCGAACCGCCCACGCGGCTGACCGCAGGTGCGCACGAGCCCTTGGGTAGGTAAGTACTTATTTAACTTTTAGTACTCATTATTCATATATACTTTGTTCATCCTGGACACGAGAGACTGTACCATTCTATTAGAGAGCACTATCGCATCATTAGCATAAAACAGGGAACACTCAGATTACTCAACTTCGCGCCCAATCCCACCTCTTTCAATTCGTGCATACAATTAATCCATGCATAGATTGAATAACCACCACACCGCTTACCATTATACATGCAACATTTCTCTCGGGACGGGAGATTTGTATTTACTCTTACTTTTTTTATACAGGTACCTGGACAACACCTTCCATAGCTTTTTCCTGTCGACTCGGTCGTGTTATTTTTATTGCAAAAATGTTGTTATATATATATATATAGAATAATAAAAATGATTCTATATATATTCCTACATTTTCGCACCCAGTAAAAATGTTGTTATATATATATATATATATATATATTTGTGCAATGCATACTTTGAGCCCATTTATATATACTTTTTTTTTTGCGCCATTTTGTTTATACCGCCCTTAAAAACTACCCCCTTACAGCTATATACGGCTAGGATGTTCCGTTTTAAATATATATCAAAACATATATTTACCGCATGATTTGAAGACATCTGGCTATTCGATATACACGATAGTTTGAGGACTGTCCTCAAAATATGCCTTATATATAATCTGACGTCGTGGCCTCAAAGAATGCCTTACACAAAGAGGTATTCCATATACCTAAAGCATACTTTAGAACACAGGGTAAGTAGGAAACTTCTATTGTATTAAGACACAGGTAATAAGAATTTTGTCGCTAGATGACACTCATAATATTAGATTTTTAGGCGGTGAGAATTCATTAAACTTAGATGTATTATGATGATAAATAATGTCAAGATTCTTTCTCAAGTCATTTTTTTCATTTATTCTTTATATCTTTATTTCATTTGTTAATAGTTTATCGACCTCCACGCTAGACATACGCCCAATGTTTGGAAAAAAACTACCGTTTGTACATAGGTAATATAATATACACAACGCATAAAATGATGCCAGTTTAAAAATAATAAATTTTAATAAATTAAAAAAATGATGTGTGCAAATTTATATAATATTTATTTAAATTTACAATGCGAATTACTGACATGTTGTGAGGCTGAAGGTAGTGGGTAGGAGAAGTAGATGGGGAAGCGGAAGGTAGGGTAGTACCTGACTGTTCAGATCTGGGCACCAAAAACTGCTAAAGCCATTTCAACCAAAGATTTAATTCTAAATGGTGCTCTTACAACAGGGCAGTACTGAGAGTATCTTCCACTCTGGAACGCGTCGCAAATATTCCTCATTTTATTTTTTATGTATTTTTAAAGGGGTGTTGAATTGTCACTTAGTCGAGTTGTCGTCAATCCCTTGTTAACTAAGTCAATAATATAATAAAAATAGAAGTTTATTTCAGCTGAACAGAGTACAATTGAAAGGAAAAAGAAAAATATAAGATATATAAAATAATAATTTTACTGTAATTTTTTATAAATATTTAAACTGAATATATCAAGATAGATTCTGAACATAAATATACTAACCCCGTTGCGAAGAAGAAACAAGACTAGAATTCGCGAACGAGTCACTATAGTGTGTGTGTGTGTGTGTGCGATTCTCTCTAATCTCGATATATCGCAGCTTGGCAATCGCGTGACACAACTTAAAATGCATTTTTGAGTTAAGTATACAGAAATTTTCCTGGATATCTATGTATATAAACATCTTTCTAAAAAAAAAATACGGTTTAAGATGAATATATACGTGAAATCCTATTTAGATACTATTTTGATTAATCTTTACGACGAATCGGCTTACAGTATGAACATCAAAAAATATGCTACGGATACGGTTACGGATACCGGTTTGCGCCATCTATAAAAAGTCACTAACGGAAGGATCGTTTCCTCTCATGTGGAAATCAGCTGTCATTACACCAATCTTTAAGAATGGTGATAAGCACGACGTTAAAAACTACCGACCAATTTCCCAACTCCCTATTTTAAGCAAAGTTCTTGAAAAAATCGTCTTTGATCAATTGTACTCGACTATTTCGACAAACATTATGCCGAATCAGCACGGATTTATGAAAGGTAGGTCTACAACATCCAACCTCGCCCTTTTCATTAACTTCTTGCACAGCAAGATGGACGATAAGGAGCAAGTTGATACTATGTATACAGACTTCTCTAAGGCCTTTGACCGCGTAATTCACTCAATTCTTTTGAAAAAACTTATCCTACTTGGTATACATGGCGACCTATTAAGATGGATTAAGTCCTACATTAGTAATCGCAATCAGGTTATATTAATCAACGGTGTCTACTCTAAGTCTATGGAGGTAATATCCGGTGTCCCGCAAGGTTCCCACCTAGGTCCGCTTCTCTTCAACATTTATATAAATGACATTGGATCATGCTTTCAAAATTCCGAATTTGTGCTTTACGCTGACGACATGAAAATATTCAAAGTTGTGCATTCTCTTTCTGACTGTGATGCGTTACAAAGTGATCTAGATAGGCTTTGCAAGTATTGCAAAGTTAACTGTTTAGATATCAATGTTTCCAAATGTCATACTATGACATTCACCAGAAATAAACATGTTATTAAGTACTCTTATTCACTCAATAATGAACCTGTCATCTCGAAAACGGAATGTAAAGATCTTGGTGTGTACCTCGATAGCAAACTTATATTTAATAAGCACATCGACTCAATCGTTCACAGGTCATACAAAATGCTTGGTTTTGTTCTTCGCATAAGTAAAATGTTCAATAACCCGCGTACAGTAATAATGTTATATTTTGCATTAGTCAGAAGTACACTGGAATATGCTTCGCCAATTTGGAACCCGCAATACAAAGTATACATAGATAGCATAGAAAATATTCAAAACAAGTTTATAAAATATCTTACCTTTAAATTCAACAATAACTTTGAATGCACATTTCAAACATTGCAACAAAGGCGAGCAATAGCTGATTTGACATTTATACACAAAATTTTAAATAATAACATTGACTGTACCGAACTTCTTTCCCTAGTTAATTTTAATATACCCTTAAGACGTACACGTCATACAGAACTATTCCACACGCTTAATTACAAGACAAATGCAGCATCTAATTCACCAATCAATCGTGCTCTTCATAAGTTCAATATTATTGGTCTAAATTCCAACATCGACGTTTTCTCTGATTCACTGCCCAAATTTAAAAAGAGCATCTTGCGAATATTATAATTTGTTCAATGCGCACACATACATACACACATACTCACACACTCACACACACACCTTCCCACTACATACATCACCCGGTAATTACTTAATACGCATACCATAAATAAGACACTACAATGAAACACATAATAGGTACCTACCATGTAATATACTTATAAATTGAAATTTTTTAAACAAATTATCTTTTGTACTGTTTGTTTCTGTTAATAAATAAAATAAAATAAAATAAAATAAATTGAAGCTTTAACTACTTTATCTAGGTATTGGAATTACAATAAAATTATTATTTACGTAACAAAAAATATAAGCGTAAACCGCTAAAAAAAATGTTTTCTCATGACTTAACTATGAAGTAATGTAAGTAACAATTTTAAAAAAATACCCCTTTACGGCTAAGACTATATTTGACTTTATCTATGTTCTAACTTTTTTTCGTTCTTATAAAATTATGCACAAAATAAATAAAAACCACTTTTTCGCTTACTAGCCTCGTGCAAAAAGACGCTCGACTTTAAAATTTTGCAGGCATGAGATTCGACATATTTCTAGCGTTTATATTCCTCTTAAGAAAAAAGTGTAATGCCCGTAAGTGTAACGGCGTTCTGCCCGTTCTGATTGGGTGGGTAATTAAGTTGAGTAGCGTGTTACTGAAAAGTAAATATATGGTATTCGGATACGTTTAGTTACTAAAATACTTAAACTGGAGTAAAGGGTCTATTTGAGGAAAGGAAGGAGTGAACATGGGTCTTAAAGAGACCGATGTTGTAGGAAGGAAGAAACACAGAGGCCGGCAAACCGTTTTACATCCGGCTGTCGAACTCAAGAACGAGCCTTAGAAGCGACCCGTTCTCATGTGACAAATGTCAACCGTTTAAATACGTTGGGCGAGCGTTTGGCATGTTTCCCGACTATGCACCGGTGCCGAGGGGATCATCCATTGAAATACCGGTAGAACAAGAATAGCATTCCCACCCGATGGCAATCCATTTATTAAGATGGCGATCCGTTTATTAAGACGGGAGAAACTATCGAGAAAGAGTCGAGGGTTTTTTTCAGGTTCTTTGGGGCTCCAGACCATAAGTGGCTACCAAAATACCTAAGATGGCGCAATTCAGTCAATTTCACGTTAATGTCAAATTGTGCCTCTGTTCTTGTGAAAGTCTTTGGGCATATTTATCTATTTATATAAAAATCAAAATGTGTTTGTTTCTGGGTTTGTATATAGTATATCTGCATGGGGCCTATGCGTTGCTAAACCATTCATCCGATTGCGATGAAACTTTGTATCGAAGTGGATAAAGAACTGGCTATTTTTGGAAAAGGTTCTACCGGATTTATAAAATGGTCACCAACACTTAAACTGGGCGAATCCGAAATAAAAGCCGCCCGCAGTGCCTTGCAGCAAAAACCTGTGGAGCGGGTTTATCTTTTTGTGTTACAGATTTTCGATGGAGTTTCGCTAATATTGTCTTCATTAATTAAAAAATGTTTGCAAGATGTTACATTTAATTTCAAACGTGCCACATTGTAGGACCAAAATAGCTACCTACCTACCTTTCACATCCGGTTGCTGAAAAATAATTTCTCTAACTCATCCATGTGTCGCATTTTTGGCCGATAATGAACTGTATAATACTACATTATAGAGTGGATAATCGCATGACGTTGACATCACAAAATATTATGAATTAATTTTGTAAGCGAGTGTCAGATTACATGCCATTTGCAGGGCTGCGTAATCGAATGGTTATTTATTATAAATCGATATTCAATAAAGCTTCCGTGGTTTATTTAAACCAAATTAACTCAGTTAACTATCTTATTTTCAAGTATTTATCCCAAGTATTCAAGTACTTATATTATATTATTATACAAAAGTGCTTGTTACAACCATCAAACTGTTTCAATCAAACTGTTTTATGTACCTCTACGCCTGTCTCAATATAGGTATACCCTAGTGAGACAGGCATCGAATAATGTAATGTAAACATACCTTATATAGATAAATAAAAAAATATATATTTAAAAAAATTAAAAGAATTAAAAGTTAACGATTCAATTATAATCATAACAATGTTAAATTTACCTCTGACTTGAGAGAATTTTTTCTGTGTAAAATTCAGCAACTTTAAGAAGTCGAAAAAATAGAAATTAATTGAATTTGTGGTTTGCGATGTAAATCATTATACAAAATATCGCAATATTTTAGAACAAAAAACTTTAAATATTCGTTTAAGGGGTATTAACATCCATCAAACAATTAATTAGTATCTATTAAAGTAAAAGAAAAAGCTGAATGTGCAATTCACATGCGGTAGAAGTGAAACATACAGAAAACTAAAGTAGGCAAGAATGGGGAGACTACGAAGCACTTTTTTTATCAATGTGAAGGATTTTTTTTCATATTTTTGTCGTCGGATTCCAGTGCACCTGGAAAAAATTTTAACCAAAATCGTGTCAGAAATACAGAATATAAACAATTTCAAGAATAGGTACCTACCCATCACAAATGATTCAATAATTTTATTATTTAAAAAAAAAAATTAAGAGAGGATAGGGCCTTTACGGATGCACTCACTTTAAAACAAGTATGGGAGTGTTCGTAGGTAATTACAAAGAACTAGCCTCAAAACAGGCTAGTCCAGTGAGGCCGGTTACGTGTAACCTAAACTTATAACTATAAATCTCTAATATTTAAATATTACCTACTGTTCATGTGTATATTTTTTCTCTGTTGTTAACTTTTGTATTTACATAATTGATAAAACAATGTATATCTACTATTAACGTAGATTTTTTTAGTTATAAATGTAAAAAAATCAATAAATCATCATCCAGTTTCAAGATATAATGGGAAGACTTAATGATTTGAAGTTCAGACCTTTTTCTATTATAACTTTTAAATTTTCTCTCAGTGTGGACGATTGAAACATGGTTATGATTGAAACGTTGCAATCATCCCCCCATACAAGTTGTTTCAAACATCCCTACGCTGCATTTTTTGCTTCAAAGCCAAAAATAAGCCTTTTAAATAGAAATTAACGCCACGCAAATTCATTATAAAAATTCTAAAATAGATAAAGGAGAGAATGTAATACAACATTTCGTCAAGCTGCGAAAGTAAAATGAGTTAAAAGATAAACAAAAATGTCTTAAATATTTACTTTTTAGTGCGAAATCCAATAATGTCCGCTACTCACGATTGAGTCACTCGCCGGCTAGTGCGCTTTTGTAGAAACTTCCCAACAGACCTGACGGAGTTTCGAGTGTTGTATCACACTCTTAGATATTATAGTTTTCGAGTAAATTGAGATTTTTCAATCATAACCTGTTTCAATCGTCCCCACTCTACCCTACTGTTTAAACTTAAACACTACATACGCTGTATCAATGAGACTCTAAGACTGGTATCTGAAATATTAATTATTTATAATCCTAAAAAGTCTTAAACATAAATTTTTTTCACGAAATCATAAGTATACAGTGTTTCTATATAATAAAATATCTATACTATAATATACTAATAATAATTTGATTAATAATATTAGTTTACTTTGGATTTGGGTTTTTTTTTCTCAATATTAGATAACACTGTTCCTACAAACTATAAAAAAAGTATTGAATTTGCTTTTAAATAAGTACGTAAATGAATTATCCAACGGTTTTTTTTTAATTTGCGACAGCCCTAGTAACAAAGTGCTCTATCTATCATGAAGCCACGTGCAACGTCAGGCGAGTTTTTTGCACAAATGGATGAGCTAATTTCGAACTTAGGTACTCTAAGGTAGGTAGGTAGGTACCTACGCAATTATTGTTTCAATTTTAAATGCTTGTTTTAAAGTTTGCACTTATGCCAACAAACAAGATAATCTAGAGCAGAATTAACAGGTACCTACCAAACAAGTAGGTAATAAATATGTTTTGAAATATTTTTAATATAATATTTTCAATTTTGTAGACCGGCATGGGCACCGCCACCCCGTGAACCAATTATTGCATAACCAACACCTCTACCATAGGTTACCCCAAGTGATTCGCTACGTTTGCTGACTAAGCAGGGCTGTCCGAGTTCACAGGGTGGGGTTTATACGGGTCTTGGTGGCGGATGTGTCTGCTCACCAGCTGCGTGGCAGGCCGGATCGTATGTATGAATCTATCCCTCCCACTGCGATACAAGGCGATGTACCGAGAGAGTCTGCTGGAGAGGTCAAAAGGTCTAATTATATTTTGTTATTTATTATATTTTGTTCAGGTTTTATGAGAAGTGTTTTCGTCGCGCGTCGTCTTAATCATTATGAGTGATAAACCTGCTAATTTGGATTTCGGAAATGATGATTACTGCACCTGCGACGCATCGACTGCGCTTATTGATCGCTTTGATTATGATGTCACTTTTAAAGGCTCCTATTGGTTGCGATATTTATTTATTTATTTAAATACATGTTACATAATTAGACATTTACATAGAATTGGATACATTGAATCACCATACTAGGCGGCTGCCTGTTTCATGGTGACAATGGAGGATATTTACTTTAAGTGAAGTCTATTGTTAACATATGGAACTATTAGTAATGTAATGATGTTGAAAATTGGTAAAGTTATAATAAAAAACTAGTAAAGAGAAAAAGAATTGGGTAAGGATAAGTTTGTGAGAAGATACATATCCTTATTTTAAAATTTATATGTGTGAGTGCATACGCATACGTATATACAGGTGCACACATCCATACACACATAGGCACATACACACACACACTTACACATATATATGCGTCTAGGTACATGAATACATTAATATGTATATATACGGCCATGGACACAGTACCAACACATTTACACACAGTTGTAATTTTTTTTTTTTTTGAAGTGTATGAAGGTGTAATTAGAATGGAGCTTGAGTATTTGCAGTAAGTATCTTTCCAAATAGTATTGAGATATATGTTAATAAAAGAGGTGTTATTTTCTAACATGGTGACAGAATATAATTATTTATTAATGTTTGAATAACTGTACTCATGCTGCTTTTGTAGGTTTATTATAATATTTTTATTAAGTTTATGTGTATGTTTCTTTCTTATCTTTTTTTTAAAAATTACATTATTGTAAAACTACATTGTTGTAAAACTTTGTTGTAAAACTGCACATCTCGATACAGGAATGCCCTAGTGAGATGTGCAGCTTATTGCTATATATATTTCTTATTTTATAAATAGATAAATGAATACAATGTAAATATGTACAATAAATAATTCAGGCATATACTCTTTCTATTATTGAAAAGTTTTGATTCATTGTAACAGTTATTAAAAAAAAAACATACAAATACAAGATAATACAAAAAATGGAAACAAAAAAGATTACAAAAGGCATAGCCTGTTCGACAATATGCGTTGGTATAATTCTATTTTTTAACATATTAATGAAGTGATTTTAAATTAAAACATCATAATATTATAAAGCATTACTTTTATAAGAAAAATTATGTCAAATTGAGCTATAAGCGGGGTAAAAACATAAAATATGACATTAAATATGATAATTAACCGATGAATATGGAAGTTTAACCTCTCATATCGGGGATGTTCCGAAGGTTAGAAAATTTCCGTTTTGCATTAAAATCATTTTGCATTTGCAGAAACCGTTTTTAATTTTGAATAAATTGAATGACAAATAACCCAAAAACATTAGTAATAAAACATTATTATATCTTACGTTTTGTTTTCTTTTAACTATTAATAATTAATAACTATTTTAGTATGTGAAACAGGTTATAAACATTGTCATTGTCACTCATCAGAAGGTCAGTAAGCGCCTTTTTGAAAGTGAGATATTTGTCTTTGGACTTTATTTCAAATGATAAATTATTAAAAATTTTAGGTGCAAGAAAGTTGAACTGGGACTGGGCCATTGAAGTTTTTGTTGTTGGAATAATATAATTCGATAGGTTTGAATATCTTGTGTTGTATTTTGAATTTATATTTTTTTTTTTTGTAAATTTGAATTTAAAATAAGAGGTAATATTTTTTACATATATGGATTTTACATTAAGAACTTTGAAGTCTTTAAATAGGTCTTTCGTGGGGTGTATATAATGAACTCTGTAAATAGTCCGTATTATTAATTTTTGGGCTTTTATTAATGGATCTAATACAGTTTTGGAGCATCCTCCCCAGATAATTATACCGTACGATAAGATTGACTGACACAGGGAAAAATATACTGTTCTCATTGTATTTTTTTGTAGTATATTGCGCAATGATCTAAAGATATAAGCCAGTTGTCGTATCGATATGAAACAGAAATTACGCTGGTCTGCGCTCATTCATCGCTTTGATTATGACCTAACTTTTCAAGTATTGGTTGAGATCGTTTTGGTAATGTTTCGCTTCTACCGCGTGTAAACTACACTCGAATTTTTTTTTATAAAAGATTTTATGTGTCCCTTTTCTATTTTTTTATCTATTCAAAGATCAACTAATTAACCATGGGTTTTAATTGTTTTCGTAACCCCCTGTCGAGTCATTTTTGTAATTTATTTTTAATAAACGACGATAAATGACGACCTCCGTAGTCCAGTGGCTAAGACTCTTGACTCACATTCCGGAGGTCGCGGGTTCGAACCCGGCATGCGCAAATAAATTTTATTTGATTAATTTGTGTTATTTCACAATTAATTAATTTAAAATAATATGTAGTATATTTGCGGCATGTTCCAGAGTGGAAGATACTATCAGTATCGCCCTGGTGTAAGACCACCATTCAGAATTGAAACGTTGCTTGAAAATGGCTTTAGCCGTGTTTAGTGACCAGATCTGAATAGCCAGGTACTTCCCAACCTTCCTCTTCCCCACCTCCTTCCCCTCCCCACTACCTTCAGCCTCACAACATACCCCAATTGGGGATGCCATAGTCTCACTGGCTCCAGACGGGAGCAGTTGAGATTCTTGTGCGGTTATTCACTGTAAAAAAAAAAAAATAAAATAAATAAACGATTTGCAGGTAAGTAAAAGTATTTTGAGTGTTATTCTTTTGAATTCACTGGCGAAGATAATAGGAAATCAGAGAATGAATTTTATTTTATTAAAATTTATCGATGGAAGTATGAATTTGTACTTTTCAAGCGTGGAACAATCTGATGGATTTTATTGTCAGTTAATTTAATCATTTGTATAATGCCATTGGTTCCCGCCCAGTCATCGCCCGTCGAGATTTCGATTCCTCGGCTTTCTTCGTTCTCCATCACTGAACAATCAACCATCATCTACTGCTATAGTGCTGGCAGTAGGAGATTTCAAAATAGCGACAGGTTATTCGTAACCCGAGATATTTATTTTTAAGAGAAATTTCTTTAGCGCCGTTAGCGACTTTATTTATTATTTTTAGCAAAAACTGAAAAAAAATTATAACTCTCGCTGGAAAAGTATTTCTTTGGAAAACTCTTCACATCTTGGTAGTATTAATTAATATCGACCTGATTACATAGAAATCCAACAATATTTTTGTTGGGAAAGTGTTTTTTTGAGAGATTTGATTTGTTTTTTAATTCTAAGAGATTTGTTTTTTAATTCTACTGTTGCCGGGAAAATTCCTCTCTCCAATTTTTGATCACGGAGTGTCTTTATATTGGTGTTTGCTTTATTTAATCAAGAGATCCAACATTTTTTTCTTTTGGAACATGCTTTTTTGACATCTCTCAAAAATATCGCTCCGGAAAAATCCTCTGTTCAATTTTTTTACGTCAAGTTGATAGGATACCTATATTAAAACGATTTCTGCAAAGATCCAACAATTTTTTTAACTGCAACCTATATTTTTTAATTAATTTAGATCGCACGCAGATTTCACGTGACTTTTGAATAAACTGCGAGCCCGCGGGGTAAGGGGAGGTAAGGGGTTAGTCGCACGGGGGACAAGCAAGCCGATCGGCGCGGCTAGCTGTAGCTGCCCGTGAAGTAAACAGCGGCGTGGCGGGCGGCGGGGAGAGGTGCGAAGCGAATTTGATGTATTAAATTTGTGTTTTATGGGATGTTCGAAAGTGTGAAGAATGCATTGAAAATCTCAATGGAAGAAATGTTTTGATTCGTTGTTACGGCTAGCATTTTTGGTTCTCAAACATTGAAGGTATGGATAAGGTGTATGAATCCATAAATCCAATGAAGATTAATTTTTAAATATGTGTAGCTGTGTGCTGTTCTTTGATAATGTCTAATACTGAGATTTGTTTGTTGTTTTATTTTTTTTTATTTTGTATGTAAAATGAATTTTACAAATATTTTTTTTTTCTAATTTCTGTTTAATTTTTGTTTAATTTTATTTTTAATTTTATGCTTATTTTTTTGTTATGTAGGTACGTATGTTCGAAATTTATTTTCATTTATTGTTTTCATTAAGTACCTACCCACCTAATACCTAATACGTAATAATCATATTTTATTTCTTTTAAATTTTTATTTACTCTATGAAATATTATTGTTTATGTAATATGGCAGACTGGGATTGCACTGCACTATCCTCCAAGTCCTGCTGCAATAAAAAACTAAAATAAAAATGTTAGGTATGTAAATTCGAAAAAACTTTTTTTTGTCTTAGGCGGCCCCTAGACGATCAATTATATTGCTCAATATTACGAATTCTGCAATATTATTGTCCATTTAGGGTTAATATTGAATATTGCTCAGTAATTGTACAAAAGTATGAGCGAATTTAATTTTTATTGCACAATATTTTTTTAATTTTTTATTTTATCAACTAGATAACATTGAGTAGTTCGTTTATTGTGCAATATAATTGATTGTTTTATTGTGCAATATAATTTATCGTTTGGATTCTAAGCGCCTTTCAATCTTATTGTACAATATATTTCATTGTATTATTGTATATGCAATCTTATTGTACAATGTATTTTATATATTTTATTGTACAATAAGATTGATAGGCGCTTGGAATCCAAACGATCAATTACATTGCACAATAAAACGATCTATTATATTGAACAATAAACGAACTGCTCATTTTTTTCGAGTTGATAAAATGAAAAATTAAAAAAATATTGTGCAATACTGACCCTACACGATGCAATGGAAAAATATGGTGCAATAAAAATTAAACCCGCTCAAACTTTTGTTCAATCATTGAGCAATCTTCAATATTAACCCTAAACGGTCAATAATATTGCACAATTTGAAATATTGAGCAATATAAATTGATCGTCTAGGGGCCGCCTTAAAGACGTACACGATACACAAGAATTGCTGTCTTTTTTTTATTTCGCAACGTAGCGCACTGACCATCTCAGTTAGCTCAGTTGCCGAGCAGAGCTTGCGCGGGGCGGCTCTGTCACCACGGTAAGTACAATAATTGCGGAGAAATACAACACCATGCGTCCGAAATACGTATTATTTATCTTTTGTGTAACTTTCAGACTTGTTCGTATAAATGTGATTTAGCGAAATAATATTTTTTTGAAGTAAAACTTCTTTACGCACGCTTGACTTGGGGAGTAAGCTGGTGAATGCGTGACGAAAGTGTTATGAAAAGTGTGATCGGGTGAGGTGAATGGTCGGGCGAGGCGAACGGTCGGGCGAGGCGAACGGAAGTTGAGAGTGAGACATAAGTTAGTGAAGTTTTACTTCAATCGTGTGGTATAAAGCACACTCTTTTTAATTTCAGTCCAAAATTTACATGTTTTTTTTTCTAGTTTACCTAAATTATCAATCCTTGAACTATTTAACTATGAGTGATATAAAATATTTTCATATGGATAAAATTTTTGTATCTCCAATAATTTAGCAGTAATCAGACGTTAAATAGCAAAAGTATTTATATTTTTGCAATGAATTTGTTTTTTTCTTTATTTGTACACTGAAAAATCGGTAAAATTTATTTTTTAAATTTTTGTCCCTGAAACAACAAACAGAGTGAGAGAGAGAGAGAAAGAAGGGAGAGACAAACATATAAGCAGCCAGAAAGAGAGAGATAGACAGACAGTCAGACAGGCAGAGAGAAAGAGAGAAGGGATAGGCATTATATGGCGGGTCTGAAGGCCTATATCTCGGCAACTATAACTGATACAAAAAAATGTTCAAATAAAAATATAGCTTATTAAATTGCCTATAAAAAACGTTTCAGCAGTCTCTTATATCTCGTATATACTTTAGCTGTAATCCGACGTTGAGTAAAATTATTTATATTTTAGCCCTGAATTTGCTTTTATTTTGTTTTTATGCACTGTAAAACCGGTAAAATATATATTTTAATTTTTTTCCCTGAAACTACAAATATATACATATACTTTATGTCATGAAGCTGCAAAATTTAAAAAAATATGGTTTACCGATTTTACAGTGTATAAAAACAAAATAAAAGCAAATTCAGGGCAAAATATAAGTAATTTCGCTATTCAACGTTGGATTACAGCTAAGATATTGGATATACAAAAAAATGTGTCAAAGTTTTTTTATAGGCAATTTAATAAGCTATATTTTTTACCTGGACAGTTTTTTGGAAAAGCTAGCTGCTAAACAACCGAGGCTGGTTAATCGCTCTAGGACACTGCTGCTCATGACAACGCTAGACCACACACTGCACAACAGACGGCTACCAAATTAGAGGAGCTTCAATTCGAATGTCTAAGACATCCACTGTGCTCTCCGGAACTTGCCCCAATAGATTATCATTTTTTCAAAATTTGGATAACTTCTTGCAAGGGAAAAAATTCAACTCCGATGGGGCAGTCCAAACCGCCTTCATAGCCCAGTCAACCTGTGTTTTTAGATGGAAAAAAATTGTAACATGAGATGGCCTATGAGATGGCAAAAGTGACCTATGAGAAACCTATATATAAAGTGACCTATGACCAAAAGAAACCTATGAGATGGCAAAAGTGCATAGATAGCAATGGTACCTTTGATTAAATAAATATATAATATTTAAAAAAAAAATTATGTTCCTCCCATACAAAACGCCAATTTCATATGTAAAGACCTAATATTTTAAAATTAGTAAATTGTGGAATAACATAAATCAATCAAATAAAATTTAACGCTAGTCGAGAGCCTTACCAAAAATGACAAAACTAGTAATGAAAGAAATATTTTATAAAAAAGAAATATTTTAAAAATAAATATTTCTAAAAGTGAACAAAACTAGGATGTAAGGAATAATTTTTAGGTAAATAAATTAACGAAATTACATTAAAGGAGGTAGCGCAACACGGCACAACACCCCAAAAACATATAACGAAAATGCTTCTGGCCGTGAAAATCTTAAAACTTATCCAAATTACATTAAGATTTTTTTAATATGTATTTATTTAACACCGAATTATGCATATCATATTATAGTTTCTTATGTAATTATCAGAAAGATTTATGTAATTATTTTAAATTGTTTTTTTATTATCATAAAAACGTAATATTAAATGTTTGCGTTGAATATCCCTGAAGCTAGTGCCGACTGAATTCGCCCGCGCAAATATTGTGGATAGAGAATTAAAGAACATTGTAAAAAGGTCTGTTTAATAATTCTCACAATGTATTCAGGTCTAGTAAATGATTGATCTTTTTGGTGATTCTGTTTTTACTTAAATCGCGCGGGACAGCGTCAGGGTCGACCGTTCTCGGCGACGCCTGTTCGCGCGATGGATTTGAATGATCAAAGTAGCCTTTATATATACTTACGAATATCGAAGTAATCCAAGTAAATCATTGGAATTTAATAAATATATTTTTTAAATTGACTTACTTAAAATACTGTTTAATTGGTTGATATTTTTATTTTATTAACTTACTGTTTTTTGGTACATTAAAACGATTTTAAAGTTGACTGATTTATGCAGTTTTTTTAATAGTATCACATCGTAATTTAGGTAAAAAGGCTCTTTAATTTAAAAATTTAAAAATTAGCGGGCATAGATTGAGATGTTTTCTATCTAAAAATAATTTTTTTCTTTTTTTTCCTTCTTGTATATGACCACATAAGAAAAATATTTGCAGGTCGATTGAGATTTGGTGAAAACAGCTATTTTTAAAACAGTTGTAAAGTAAGAAAAATATTTTTTGACAATGTATAATTATATTTTGTGGGATAGAACGTAAATGTAACTATCATTCTTTTGATTCAACTTTTTTTTTGTTCGTACAGTTATGGACGTAGGCGACTTCGAAAACGCACAAAAACCATTAAATATTGAAAAATCTCTCGTACCATCTTAATTATAATTATTTTTCAATCTAACAATTAACAATGTATTACGGCCAAATAAACGCATTGTTCCCACCCGCCCGCGCCAGTTACGGCGGCTACCCGCTACCCGCTAGGACCGAGGAACCGAGGTAGGTACAATGCCTAAACCGTGCGCCAGAGCGCGCCCCATAATTCGAATGATGCTCGTAGCAGTGTGACCAGATTTCATTTTACGAATCTACTGCTTGTGGAGGTTAAAAACTACTAAATTCTACCAAAAGAAAACTAGAAAATACTAAAAATCTATTAGGTACATTTTTTCGCTGTTGTGTTACAACGAAGAAGCATAATTATTCTACTCTTGATTATAACGATAAAACAATAAAATAAACAAAGAAAACACTATAAATAAGAGAAATGTTTATTACTTAAAATTAAAATCTACAGAAATATAGTTTTTTTTTTAAATTGTTATCGAGTTATGGTTCTTCTTCTTTATGTTGGGTACTACTGCGTAACTCGAAAGTATGAAAAAAAAGTCTTAAGAGAACTAGAAATTACATAACACATATTAACATAAGTAATTTGCATATCGTCACATCCTTTCATATTTCTTATATGTTTTGATGTAGCCATGTGTTCCTTCAAAGACGCCACTCTACTTAGTAATTCACAGTTGCATGCTTTACTTTAGATTTACATAACCAACTTTTGAATGAGGGATCTTGCTCCCATTCACCACGATATCCTTGTGTATATTTACGTTTCATTATAAAAAAATTCAAAACAGGAATTCCCACTAATCTATCACACTCTATGCTCACGGCACGAATGGTTACGAAAAGAATGAAAATTAAAGACAAACCTACCTAATCATTTTTTTTCAATACATGTGGGATTCCCTTACAGCTTTCCCTCTCGAATAATTAATATTAGAAAGAGATAGTTACAATCCATTCGATGAAAAGGGGAATACCCCGCGTTTTTTCGACAGGATTGCCATATGAAGGCAAAAAAGTGCCAGAATAGTTGAAAAGCGTGAATTCTACCAAAATATACCAAATAATTTTTACCTACTAGATACTGTTACCGGTACCTCGAAATCTACCAAAAAAGTAGAAAACTACTAAATCTGGTCACACTGGCTCGTAGTAAAAAATCCCAAAACGTCAGATACATGTCACACTAAAAATCGGCTGACCGCGCGGCGCGGCGCCCGGCCGACCCGAAGAGCTTCGGCACTCTTCGGAAATATTCCGAAGCTTTGCTTCCAGCGATAGTAAGGTTTGAACAAGATAATATTAAGTAATAATACTTCTCTTCTAAAATGTAACCATTAGTCAAAGGGTCAGCTATGCGTCTCGTGTGATATTATCTTGTTCGAGCCCTTGGGATGTACCTTTTTGACATAATTATTTTTTTGTCACCCATTGCAAACTTCACAGGTCAGTAACGACAGTTAAATGGCGATATTGGCGATCCCCGCCGCAGAGTGAAACGTTTCTTGTGTCTTAATTATTATTGGATTATTGCGTTATTATGGTTATCTTTGGAAGGTTGAGTATTTTTAAATGGATATCACACCCACCACCCGCCCTTTCCACTAATCTTCTAATAGATGTAATATCAATTATAGTAATGGAGTGTAAAATGCTTCTAAAAATATTGATACCAGAATAATTCTATAATAATTGGATAATTACTAGAGCGCCGTTTTAGTTATGTTGCGTTGTACAATTTATTATGAGTTCCTAGGCTATATGTATTTTTATTATATAAATTTACAAACAGATACATAAAACATACCTACTTACCTGGCAGGTCAATTCCCATAAACGCATTTTTATTCAGAATTTTTATGATTGGAGAAATTGTGTATCTCTATGGAGAAAACACGACTTTGCAAGCATAGGACACTTTATTAAACTCTAGACATCAAGTACATATGTAATGTCTTTGTGGACATCAGCATGTTTTTACATCGCACGATATTTTTACTATTACAGTTACATGATATTTTTAGATAGTAAATAATGTAAAATTATGCAAGATGTCTAGATTTTTTTGAAAATATAATATCAACCTTTCGTTTTTGATGAATGGCTTGGTGAACCACCTACAATTTAAGGCACCGGCCGCGCCTGCCTATGTTATCTTTGAGGATGCTATGTGGAGGGTCTTTTTATAAAAGGAGGAAGAAAAAGATCTGGGAAGGTGAAATTTATAAGGGGTGGGTAGGAGTTTGAGGGTCAGTGTTTAAGTGTGACGGGTGTATGAATCTATCCCTCCCACTGCATTTTTAGAAGCAGTAACTAGTAAAACTTTGTTCCACTTAAATTTTAATGTATTAGAAAAAAATTACAGAATATTTTTGCAGTTACGAGAGATAAAGATAGTTAGAGAGTTAGAGAAGGTTGATAAAAATATTGAAATAATATTATAATTTATAAACTACAAAACAAACAAAAATATTCCAACGGATAAAAATTTCAATCAATCATTTATCTTAAAACCGCTATAGGTATATCTGACAAATAAAGTACAGTTTTCGATTTATAATACGGCCTTGTTCGGGACCATTCCATAGTGCGCCTCCAGATCCGAACAAACCTCACTCAATGAACCGAGCACCCCTGCTAAGTCACCAGACGTAGCGATCACTTTGGCGAAGGTGTTGGTTATCAAATAAGTGGTTCCCGGGGCGGCGGTATCCATCAATCATCTCCCTCAGCCATTCTCTCTCGATCCGACCCGCAACACGAACCACCGCCAAGATCCAAACAAATCGCAAGCCACGAACACGAGCACCCCTGCTAAGTCACCGAACGTAGCGAACCACTTTAATGGCCTATGGCGAAGGTCTTGATTATCCAATAAATGGTTCCCGGGGCGGCGGTATCCATAAATCATCGCCCTCAACCAGTCTCTCTTGATCCGGACCGCCACGTGTACAAACCTCACGCCATGAACCCGAGCTACCCTGCTAAGTCAACAAACGTAGCGAACCACTTCAGTAACATATGACGAAGGTGTTGGTTAAATTTCAAACGTAGAACGTAGAACAAAATAATGGCATTAAAAAATTTCAGAAAGTCATCGAGTGTTTAAATAGATATAATCCGACAGTTTAAAGGAGGTTCTCCTTGGCTATTCGGTAGAACACTTGACTGCGGATCGAAAGTTCTCGGGTTCAAAACCTGGTTTGGGCATTTTTTTATTTATTTTTTATTAATTTAAATTAATTATAATCTTATGTAAACAATATTTTTATTTATTAAAATGGTCAAAATCTTTTCAAAATATTATATTACAAATTTTGTAAAAGGTAAAAATATATTTTTTCCAGTCGAATATTTCGGAATGTATGAACGATTCGAAAGAGACATCTTTTATATATTTTTGAAGTTATACGCGGTGATCAGAGTACAATATTCCAATCGAAAATTTCAAAATCTGAAAACGAAACGATACTGACATCTGTTAAGTATTTTGTAATCTATGGCCCAAAGTATGCGGTGTACATAATTTTAAAAATGGCTCCAATGCATGCGTTGCATATATAATGGAAAAAGATACTTTGGGGACATTTTTGTAGTGATACTTTGGGCCTGTCCCCAAAGCATGCAACTGTCCCCGATGTATAGGCTCGCTCCAAAAACTGACCCCATTCCATGCGTCCTACATATATATATATATATATATATATATATATATATATATATATATATATATATATATATATATATATGTATATAGAATAATAAAAATGATTCTATATATATTCCTACATTTTTGCAATAAAAATAACACGACCGAGTCGACAGGAAAAAGCTATGGAAGGTGTTGTCCAAGTACCTATATAAAAAAAGTATGGAGTAAATACAAATATTTTTTTAAATTATTTTAAAGTGTTAATTTATTGTACCTACCTAAATCGCGAGTCTAAAACGCTTTACTTTTTTTAAGTACCTATTTCCACTTGAATATGAGCCATGCTAGGTGAAAATAAACAATTCAAATAATTTTAATATCGTTACGCACCCAGTATATTTGGACAATTGCGGGGTAAGTGGTTCGATCAAAAGATACTCGAGTATAAATTTAGGTTTCGACGGAAAAATACGTCTATGTGTTGTATAACAATCTGTAAATGATGTGTATGCATACCTACCTAATAAACATTTTTGTTTACCGACACATTTTACCGTTCTTTCCGGTTTTCCAGACAAAATGTTTAACATTTAGCCGAGAATTTTTTTTTTAAATTCCTACGCCTGGTAGTTGGTAGTATGGTGAAAAAACTGTCTGGACTATCTAAGTGTAGGAACTCTTTCCAGGAGTAGATTACTTTTTGCTACCCACGTTAATGAGAATTGTTTAATGGTTTCAGTAATTAATTGAATCACATAAACAAACTACTCTGACGTAATCACCTAGTCAAAAATAAATGTGCTCGTTTCTTGGGTTAAATTACTACAATAGAAACAGTAAGTACAAGATGCTAAACATAAACATTTCCACCTTTTCACTTCTTCTCCTGTTGATCTGTCTAAATCAGAAGTTTCACCACTTTCAAGACCAAGACCACTTTAAAAATTTTACTGGTTTCGGTGGACCCCCTGCTGCCACACATCTACCAAATTTCCAAAACTCGTCAAAAAATGTGTAGATTAGATCTAACGATGGAAATTTTACCCTAAATTCGGAGTGGTAAAATAAAAAGAAAAATGGTATATTTTCTTATATTCTATTTATTAAAATAATATGATAACGGACTTAATAGAATTAAAATTAATAACGTACCGTAACTACAACAATGCAAATCAACAATAAAAAAAATAGTCATCATTTTAATGGGAGGTATTGTACGAGTAGGTACCTACTTGATGGATTGACAGCAAATTATCAATATTTGGCTTCAGTTCATAACAATGTTCAGGGCAATGTCTAGATATTTTCTTCAAGAATAACATATATTTTTTTACGAGCTTTAAAACTTAACGTGTTTAAGGGAGATACTCTACATAAATGATGTGGTAAAAATACTAAAACATTGCAAAATAAGACTGTTTGCAGACGACGCACTGATTTATATTGCAGAAGATAATTATGAGAAAGCAATCAAAAAGATAAATAGTGACTTAGAAACTTTGTCAAAATGGCTCAAATTAAATAAATTGAAACTAAATGTAAATAAGACAAAATACATGCATATAGGTAGAACAAATACGCTTTGTGAACCAAAGGTTTCGATAAATGGAGAAATCATAAAAAAGTGGAAGAAATTAAATATCTTGGTGTCATCATAGACTCAAAATTGATCTTCTCAAAATTGGAGATTACACAATTAAAAAAATTGCAAAAAAAATATCATTTCTTGGTAGAATCAGAAACAAAGTAAATAAAGAAACATGCCAGATAATATATAATACAATTATATCACCACACTTTAATTACTGTTCAAGTATTCTTTTTCTCTGCAATAAAGAGAAAATGAAAAAAATGCAAATACTGCAAAATAAAGCAATGCGAATAATACGCGCAACATACACACACGAATACGAGACATGCTAAAAGAGCTAAATATGTTGACGGTGAAGCAAACTGTGTATTTGAATGTACTTATTTTTTTACATAAAATTAACATGGGGATGATGTCTAAGGAACTAAAAAGAAAAATACATTATAATAACGAAACACACGGTCACGGGACAAGAAATTCAAAGCAAATTAGACTGCCGACAAGAAAAAAATCAAGCACCCAGAAATCTCTGATGTACCAGGCCGTCCAACTGTATAACAACATCCCGAATGAAATCACTGAGATAGAAAATATAAATAAGTTTAAAAAAGAATTACGAAAATATGTCTACCTCAATTATTAATGTCTTTATTTATGTGTAATATTTAAAGAATGATTATGTTTGCCAACCAATGTAAATGTTTATATCTTTATAAAATATTAGCACACACAAAGATGTGAGCTAACTTAAGATTAAGATTAATATGTAAGAAATCGGTATAAGTAATTCGGGTAGCGGGCCCTTAATCACAATTGATTTTTTGCTCCCTTAAATTTTTTTGTTAGTGCCTACATTGATAGGTAAAGTCAGGCCAACATTTTTGTTCTTTACTATCGAAACCAGATAAATTTTCGTGGACTCCCAATTACGACTTGTGAACCCCCATTTTTTTTATTACGCCAACGTAGACCCCCGCCGAGTTTCCCGTGGACCCCTGGATGTCCACCTGGACCACTTTGGGAATCACTGATCTAAATTTACAATAATTATGCTTCGTTCCTTTTCCGTAATTCATCGTTCGACTCGCAGGTTTGGCTCGCGTGTGTGATATACGCAGCCTAATATCTCCCCCACATTTCAATTCAGGAGGTGTACCGCGCTGGCCGCTACGGGAACCAAACGTTTGCCATGGGTATCCCAAGTGGTTCGCTACACATGGTGATTTAAAAAGGTACCCTACACACTATCCCCAAAGATGACATAAGCCCCGAGGGAAATTATTATTCTCAGGGCCTCCTGCGTGGAGTTAATTTACAGATTGGGAGTAAAAAATCGCCATGGTAAATCTCTCCATCTAATAAGGGACTTTCTCAAAAAACACATACAAGTCACAAATTAACCCTTTTGTTTTCCTACAGTTTTCTCTCGCATACTTAAGTTTTCCACTAGATAATCCATCAGATTAAAACATCTGCTTTACTTTTGACAAGTTCTATAGTATTTATATATGTACGAGTATATTACACCTGTAGCGCTTCAACCGATAGCTTCATTTACCTCTCTTTCCAAAAAAAAACACAGTAGCAGAGAGGTTACAACAACGTAGCTCTCAATAACAAGGTTAGGGAACGTACCCATACTACGTGACCAACTTTTTGCAATTTTTAACCCCCCCCCCCCCCCCCCCCTCCCGGTGACCAAAAACCTAAGCACCCCGCCGCTCATTTGTACCAAGCGTGGTATTTTGAAGCCCCCCCCCCTAAACGTGTCACGTAGTATGGGTACGTTCCCTTACATAAAAATGTAATTCATTCAAACATGAATGAAATCTTGCATGAATGTACCTTCCGAGTTTTGTCAAACTCATTCTGACGTACTACGCTGTATGCTAAACACGCAACATTTACACAGGTACGTACTTTACTTATGAGTAATAATAATATTGATTGTATCGTTAATGACCCAGTTCTTATCATTTTTATATATTATAGTCTAGGTACTCTCGGTGGATACTCGAATATTCTACCTACCAAATTAATGATGTACAAAATTACCATTTATGGACATATTACTCGTATCGCTAGCAATCTCCTCTTCGAAAAGATAGGTGGTTACCTACAAAAGTGTAATAATAACAAAACCACTGGAGCGATAGCGCCATTTAAAACTTTTCTCCGATTGTTCGAAATTTTTTGGTAATCATTTTGAATATTTCCCGCACACATTAAAATAAAATTATACCTCCGAATTTTAATATGGGGACATACAATATGATTATGGTTATATAATAGCCAATGTATTCACCTATCTTTTGTCGATTATCACATATATATATATATATATATTATTATTATTATTATTATTTTTTTTTTTTTTTTGTGTATTACAGACTGTGTCCATTAACAATACACATGTAACATTAACTACATATATATGATACAAATAACAAGTTATAGATTTTTAGCATTAACATGCCTCTTGAATTCTTCAAGGCTACTATTAAAAATATCGATAGTCTTGGAGGCGTTGTTTAACAGCGCCATACCTCGTGTCATGCTATGCCGAGCCAGTACGTCCGTTCTGCCACGTGGGATACAAAGCAGATCATGGTGACGTCCCTGGCTGTAGTTATTCGGTACGAACAACTTATAGCATTCCAGAAGGTATGGGCTATCTATTAAATTATTAATAATTTTGTACGCCGTTACTGCAAGGGCCCCACTCCTCCTCGAGTGGAGACTTTGGTAGCGCGTTTCGGCAAGCAAATCTTCGTGATGCATGAATCGCGGGTACTCTCCGTGCATTCTCAAATACATGTATCTCAAAAACTTTTTTTGAATCTGTTCTAGTTTTTCAATATATTTTTGTTGGTATGGGGCCCATACAGCAGAGGCGTATTCAATTTTAGACCTTATAATGCAGTTGTACAAAGTCATCATTGCCTCGGGATTGGAAAATTGTTTGCAGAGTCTTATGACAAATCCGAGAAGCTTGTAGCATGATGTCGTCAACTGCAATATATGGTCCGAAAACGTAAGTTTGGGATCAAAGACTACCCCAAGGTCCTTGATGGATTTTACTTTTGACAATATATCATTTTTGATGCAATAATCGAATTTGATAGGGTTTCTCGAACGTGTATACGTCATAGCGACACATTTTTTTGTATTAAAAAATATTTTTTTTTCATCAGCCCATGATGAAATTGAATCTAAATCAGTTTGCAATTTGACACAATCTTGACGATCACAAATTTTCTTAAGTAATTTTAGATCGTCAGCAAAAAGCAGGCAAGTGGAATGTTTGATGCATTCTTGAATGTCATCAATTAAGATTATAAATAGTAGAGGACCTAGGTTTGACCCCTGTGGTACTCCAGAGAATGCAGAGAATTCTCTAGACCTGTATCCGTCGATGCAAACATATTGTTTCCTATTCCTTAAATACGTGACAAAAAAATTCAGGAGGGGTTTGTCGAAGCCAATTCTATGTATTTTTCGTAGCAGTACGTCATGATCAACTCGGTCGAACGCCTTGGCGAAATCAGTGTAGATCACATCAGTTTGATGTTGAGCATCTAATCCTCTTGCTACTCTCTGTGAGAGTTCTAGAAGATTAGAGACGGTGGACTTATTTGATAGAAATCCGTGTTGGTTTCCCTGAAGAAACGGTTTAATTTGTTTGTTTAGCTTTTTGCAAATTATTGTTTCAAATATTTTTGGGAGTATTGACAGAACTGCTACTGGTCTATAGTTCTGGACTTCCGTTTATTTCGTATATTCGTAGGATTTATAAAAAAAAATACTATAAAATCGTAAACTTCTACTTAATTACTTAGATATAAATAAGGGAAAATTTGCCAAAATTGGCAGCAAAGCAATCCTAGGTATTTTAAATACTGCCATATTGTGGCAAAAAGCGCTACAGTGGTTAAATGGACGGTAATGCAACAAGCAACCAATACTCAACTTGTTACAATATGAGTTAGTGCTATAATTTGGTTCCTAAGAGTCAATGGTTAGTGGTCTTAGACCGTTAGTGGTCTTAGTAGTTTAAGACCGGTCAGTGGTTGAGTGGGCATCGCGTTTGGGTCCCACCCAGGCGTTCCGTGTTCGATTCCTCGGCTGGCTAACAACATTTTCGGCTTACTGTGGTGGTAGTAGGAGATTTTAAAATATTGTTGGGTTATTCGTAACCCGGGAATGCTTGTCTTTCTTTTTAAATAGAAAGAGAAAGAGAGAATTGAATTGTATTCTGAACTTTATTTTGATCATCCAATGTTGCCACCAGAAATAAAATAAACTTGTAAATACCAGCTTTGGTGACATACAGCTCGTGACTTTTAGGTGTGCTAGAGTGCTAATATTTAAAATATGGCATTATTGGCGTGGTTGTAGCCGAAAACGCTTTTTTTAAATTTTGGTTTTTGTATGAAGGTTTTCAGGAAATCCGTGTGCAGTGCACTGCCAAAGTGATATTTCCTGAAAACCGAAATTACTAAAAAAATTAACCCAAAAGTCACCAGCCGCCACCAATGGTTGATTGCCACCTATTGGCAACCTGTGCACTGAATTGGATTATAACCAAATTGATATAATCAATAGTAAATGACGTATAATGTAACTTAACTTATCAATTTTATGATGATAACACTAAAGTATTATTTTTTAGTAAAAAAATTAATACAGTTTGATGCTTAAATTAGTCGCTAAGACCTAACGAAAACTCCGACACACTTATGCTTAGAAATGGTTTGTGGTGAATTAGTCTAAATAATCTAATGAAATTACTGAAACAATCGTGTTGTGAGTAGTGCTCATCAAATATTTTTCGTTACCTATTAAATACTTTAATCAATATCATTGGAAGTTTGGCGATCAAAAAATACACATTCAAATTGTTCCCTAATAAAACACACCGAAGTGCCACACCCTTGAAAACCTTGTAAAATGGAAAAAAGTCCCCATTAAAAAAATGGCCTATACCATTAATTTTATAGATGGCATTGCGCCCTTTCCCATTTCTGTGTTATGACAACCGGGCAGTGTTTGCATTTCACTCTGACTCATTTTCTGGACACTATTGATTTTATTTACGCTACTGCGTAAAACTTTAACCTTGGTAAAACTTTCTGCAATGATAAAGGATTTGACTAACCAAACATCACGCCGTTTCCCCGGAGGGGTAGGCAGAGAGGACGGACCGCCAAACAACTCGGTCTTGGCACACACCCCTTGCCTCGTTTCATCGTCTCATACATGTTTTTCTATTATTCTGACTCTTGACATGGCCCGACTCAAGTATCCGATTCACTTGGTCGTCCATGTCTTTCTTGGGCGTCGTCGACAGTTTCTACACTTTACATTTGCGTCATATATTCTCCTTACACTTCTTTCCTCGTTCATTCGCTCTACATGCCCAAACCATTTGAGCGTCCCTTTCTTAAGTTTACTCATTACGCTTACTTGCATTATTTGAGGATCTCCACATTTCTCACGCGATCGTTCATCACACATTCGCCTCAGGGATCTCATTTCTACAGCATTCAGTCTACTTTCATCTTTCCTCTGCCAATTCCATGCCTCACTGCCATACATCACGGTAGGTACCAGTACTCCATTATGGACCGCTAGCTTCGCTTCTTTGGACAGTTTTTTGTTAGCGCCAGCGGCGTTCAGCCCTCCATTAATGGAGTTACATGCATTTACTCTTCTTCAATATCTCTATCAGCCTTCCCATCTCTTTTTTATACAAAACTATAGTTTTATTCTTAGATCCATAAAATTTTGCACATTTTTTTGTCAAGGTGAAGGTCAGTGTTTACATGATATTTTGAAAAACTACCCTGATCCACTTTTCCCATCCCGTAAAGCAGAAATTTGATACTTATTGATGAAATTTTGGGCACTTGACTTTCAAGATAAGAGGAAAATTTCTGTGTATGTTACTGTAAAAGCCCATACTACGGTAAATCTTAAGATTTTCCAGTAAATCCTAAGATTTACCAACTTTTAATGTTCGTAAATCCTAAGATTTACCAATTTACGGGCTTTTACAGTAACATAAACATCGAAAAACTCTGCTCAAAGGCCGGGTAAAGTCGGGGACTTATATAATTTTATAAATTACTAGCTGACCCGACAAACGTTGTTCTGCCATATAAATTATTTCTAGTAAATATTTTGGTTGTTATATAAAAAATAACAAATGTATTGTAAGTGTGTGGGGATGGGATCTATGACAGAAAGAGAATGGAGCGCTGCAGACGATGACCGCCGATAAAAACAAAAAAATACCATCTAAAGTAGGAAAATGAAATAAAGAAAATCAATATGAATTGGGCAATTGGGCCAAGAGCAATTGAGTGTACGGTATTTTTCACCAGTCCGTCTTTCAAAATGACGCGACGCTCGTGAATGTCTTGCGCATGTGTGGATGAAAGTTCGATGAGGCGGGCGTAGCGCCATCTGTCATTCAACAACATAAATAATTTCGTTCTGGTTGAAACACGAAAGACGGTTAAATTTGTTCGTGCAAAAATACTAAAAGCTCGATTAAAAAATGGGAGGGTGTGGGTAGGAGAGTTAAAATTTGGGGTTTAGGTATTTTTTGACGCCAAGTAATAAAAAAATACAAAAAAAAATATGGCAAAAAAATATTTTTTTTTCTGGATAGGGACACTAATCACCTAGCGATATGAAATATACTTTAAAACCTATTCTCATACCAACCAAATACAATTTCAGAAAAATCGGTCAAGCCGTTTCGGAGGAGTGCGACCACAAACATCGTGACACAAGATTTTTATATATAAGGTATAAGTACCTCTTTGGAATTGGAACAATAAGTAATTGTTTATTTTAATTGCCAATAGCATTATTTTTTCTTAAGATTTCTATAAGCTTAAGAAATAATTTAAGATAAATACAATAATGGTGGGAATTTAAAAACTTCCCACGAATTAAATACTAATATCATCTAGGCTGATTACTGATCGACTGATGTACGTCCCTTTTTTACGCTGTAACAGTGAGTTACAGCGTAAAAAAGTCCTCAGATATTTTTTTGTCGAAAAGTTCTAGATCAACCCAACTATTTTAAGCTCACAATGACGACCAGAGTTTTAAAATATCAATTTAACTGCCAGAAAGTAATAAGCTATACCGCCATAATATATTGTATAATCCAATGGTTCCCATTTTTTCGGTTATAGCTCATTCACATGATTTATTTATCGTTCATTTCGTGATTTCATTCCGCCTCTTTCCCTCGAAATGAACCGTGTGAACACGAAAGTGAATAGAGACTCACTCGCAACCGGAATTTAACATCACGTGACGCGAATGATGTGTGTGAACACTCAAGTGAAAAGTCTTTCACTCGCAAATTAGTCGGCCGAAATGTTCTGGCGTGAGGACGTGTAGCCGGAGCGGCTTAAACGTCAAAATGCTCTGTTTAGTTCGCTTTTCGAAATAACTCTTACACGTCTCATAGAAATCGTTGTTTCTCCCTTACTATCATAGTGAAAAATATGATCTAAACGGTATTGGAAAGAGAAAATAATGCTCTATATATTCAATATAACAATTAACCACAAAAGAATACGAATGTACATTTCTATGGAACCAAAGTTTCTGATCGAATTTGAAAAAAAATGTATGAAACATTGTGAATTTTTTATGAATTATTTTTATATGAAACGACAAAAAAAAGGTTACAGAAACGTTTATAATTTATTTGTCAAACAAAATAAGTGTGTGTTTTAATATTTTTTTTGTTACCAGTAATTTTAGTTATAATAATAGCAAGGAGAGCCATTTTTTTAACTTTTAAAAGTTTACATTAAAAAAATTTCTATTTAAAAAAATATGTGGTTATTTCTAATAATAAATTTTGGAAGCATATTTCATCACCTTTCCAAAACAGTTTTTAGTTTTTGGATACGTTAATAAATATTCCATTAATATGGATTTTATTGCAAGCCGAGGCCTATTTTGGAATAAAAAAAATTTCATGGTGCAAAAATACTGGTAGATATCAGTTTTCAGGTTATTATTTAACCATATGTTCATTTTATGGTGCTGAAATTTATTTACTGTTTACAAGAATCGCCAATTTCTCGTAATTTAGTTCGACGTTATCGGAAATGTCAATTGAAATCGTAAATATTCCCGAACTTAGCCGTCAGCGCCGGACGAATTCCAATGCGTGCCGCGACTACGCTCGACGACTTCGTAGCGAGAATGTCGAGTGAACTCTTCCTTCGAAAGAACCGTGTGAACACGCGGTGAAACGAGAATGGAACATTTCATCGAGTAAACCTTCATCCGAGTGAATCATGTGACTTCAGCATTATGGATCCCAAAATGATCGTCCTTCTTTTGGCGGAACCCCAACAGCAATTGTTAACATAAAAACTAAATGTTTTTTATTTATACCTTATTATTAAACTAATTATATTTTTGCTTAGGTGTCATGTGTGGACAAGGAAAGAAATACTATAATTATTTTGAAAATGTAAAATGCTAGGCACGGAATTTTTTCATCGTTTTATTAAAAACCAGCAGACCCGGCCACACGTTGCTAACGAAACACAACGCCATCTGCTGACAACGCCATTACCCAACCTTTATAACCAACGCCATCTGTTAATTTGCATACATATCAAATCCACACCGCCCGCTTGCAAGCCCGCTCCCTTTATAGTATATTATATATTTCAACCAATTTACACAAAACCTTGACAAGTTATATACCTAAACCTTCCTCATGAATCACTCTGTTATGTTGCTTGCTAGGTAGTTTCTTATGTGGGCTATTGCCAAATATAAACACAGTTTGTGTGGGTGTTCAAATAATATACCATCCGGAACTTTGCAGAATCCTGCGCGCCAATACTCGGTTCCCGAGTAATGTTCTGGATGTAGGAGAGCATGACACAATCTCTGAGCGTGGGCACAATGGTATGCATGATATGATGGTTCGGGTGTTAATTGAAAGATGATGTTCAGAAAAATATAGCGTAGTATATATTGATCATATTAACAGTATTACAAATATGTTTAAATTAAACTTACCCCCAGGGATCGGTCGATGGTTTAAATTCTATCTAAGCTAACTAACATTTATATAACCGTGTACGGGCGTGTGTGAGCGGGAAGCCTCCATCAAACCGGTGAGGATCCGATCTCGTCAGACCCAGCTGGAACCATCAGGATCTCCGTCCGGAAAGGGTGCCCTGGAGACGGGTCCAGCGTCTCCAGCACAGGGTGGCTGATCTCAGCGCATTGAGTTCCCATCCATGACAATGTGGGAGCTCCACGGGCGGATGGCCTTGGCTGGTGCAGTCCAGAGCGCGTTGTTATGTTAATACAACTCCCGTATGTAAAATAAGGCCTGGATAGCGCCCCAGGAGTATTATGCTTCCTTGGCAGCATGCGCGGTTTCACAACATCGCGCGATGGCAACGATTTGCGGTAGTAAATTATTTAATTTTACATTGCACGCGCGGACCTTTGCGGTCATTTAATCTGGCATAACACTCGATTAAACTTTATATTTATTCGGTTGAAACTTCACCCATCATTGTGGAAATACTATTCTTACATTTCCTATACGTTCACCCGTCTGGGTTTAATGTAAATTATAATTAATTGACTGTGCCAACATTTCAACGATTGCCCGTCGGTGAAACGATTCCAGAGTGAAAACCAAACCGGAGCCGGAAACCATAGATTCCCGGCCGTCTCTGTGTTGCCTGCCCGTATTCTTAATCACTTTACGAAAATTAAAACAACAATGGTTCTTGTTGTGAAGAGGTGTTAGAAAAATAATAACTTTAAATAAGAGTTAACACCACTTCATAACAACTCTATCTATTGATGAAAACCGCATGAAAATCCTTCGTCAGTTTTTGAGTTTATCGCGAACAGACAGACGTGTCGGAGGACTTTAATTTATAATATGTAGAGATAGTAAAAATTCGGTTGATGTCCGACAGATGAATTCGCAATTGCGTGTTGCGCAGGTACTTGCGCAAATTACTTGGGCCGCGGGTTGGTACCAATAAGCACAAGTATATAATATTGTATTAAAATATTTATCGCCAGAATAAAATAATGCGCCAGCTTAAAAAGCTTACTTTTATCTTCTATCTTTTATTAATATTATTTCAGCGTGGGCACATTATTATTCGATAAGCGACGCTTCCTTTCGCGGCTGATTCAATCACAATCTCAATTAATTTGTCTATTATTCAATTAAGTGGCCCAAAGAGCGGAATGGAGCTGGCCGAGCTACGGACATTGAGCAGTCAAGTCGGAATTACTAAAGGCTAGTTGTTTCACAGAAATTCGAATATAACAATGTCATCAGTTGGCCATTCAGCGCCATTTTGATTTTTTTTGACATTTGAAAGCGCCCCGTTTAACGTCGTTTCCAGGTGCGTTTCAAATTTCTGCGAAACCTGAAGTTTGTACCGATTCCGCACCCTTCTTACTCCCCCTATTTTGCGCCTTGCGATTTTTTATTTTTTTCCTCTACTCAAAAGAGACCTCAAGGGTAATCATTACACCTCGGACGATGAGGTGAAGGCAGATGTCAAGTCTTGCATTCGAAAAAAGTCGGAAGAATTTTTCAGTGACGGAATGAAAAAACTTGTTACACGTTGGGAGAAATGTGTTAGCCTTTACTGTTGAAAAATAAATATATGATTTGGAAGCTTAAGAATTATTGTACTTTATTGTAGTTTTTGCCTGATCTTGATATTTGTTTTTGTTCGTGTTTTTTGTAAGCATGTGTGTACTGCTTTTCAGTCTACCCTCGTATTTATGACTAGGCACCAGCTTCGCCTCAGATTTTCATGTTTAATTAAAATAGAACTTTAGTTTAACGCCTGTTTCGACACGGGTATATCCTAGTGAGACAGGCATTAAAAAACCCAATGTACATATACTTTTTATAGATAAATAAATAAAAAATAAAATAAAAAGTTTTCCTTGTCGAACCTGTGCTTTTACATCTAATAAATAGTTATGTATTCGTCTGTCACTTTGTCCATTCATTTGTCTATTATTCAATTAGCACAGAGTGCTTTGAATAGTCAAGTCCGATTAATTTATACTTGTCTTTTCCCTTTTAATTAAAGATCCATTTTCATTAGTAACGTTGCGATTTCTGTCCACTTTTTGTCTATTTCAGACAAGTTTTAAAAAATCTATTTATTTGTATTTTTGTCTATTATTCGATCAATTCCCCGAATGAGCAGAATGATATCTTGGCCGGGCTCTGGAACGTTAGTCGGAATAACTTAACCTCAGCTTTTCCTTTAGATTCAAGTTAAATTCCACATTACTACAGCTGCGGTCCCATATAACTGTTAACCCTTTCAGACCCGAATAACAATACTTATACGTTACAACTACTGCATTTATTTAAAAGAACATTGGATAGCCAAAGATCTGTGGTGTGCCTCACTTTCAATTGAAAATATTGTACCAAAAAATTAAAGATTTTACTAATTTGAAATTAAAAAAAAAATTATAAATTTTTTAAAAATACCTTCAAAACTAAATCTAAATTAAGTAATTTAAAGGTAACTTAAAAGAAATCGACACAAAACAAAAACACAAAAGTTCACCTACATATAAATGAGCGTGATAAAAATATAGCGTTTCTAGCGTACTCGTGCACACAATTACTAGTAACTTTAACAGTAATGACAGCAATTGGAAAACAAGTACCGCCACTTTTTAAACGACTTCAAAAAGGAGGAGGTTCTCAATTCGCCCCATTTTAATTTGGTTCAGTTCCGACAATGGCATCCACGAGAAAACCATATACCTAAGTCTTAAATTTGCATTAAGTATGTGCACGACAAATGGACGAATAACTCAATATCACGCCAACCGATTTCGATGATTCTTTTTTTAAACGACTTCAAAAAGGAGGAGGTTCTCAATTCGACTGTATTTTTTTTTTTTTTTTTTTTTTTATATTTGTTAGCTCAGAACTTTTGACTGGGTGAACCGATATTGATAATTCTTTTTTTATTTGAAAGCTGGTGCTTCCCATGTGGTCTCATTTTAATTTGGTCCAGTTCCGACAACAGCATCCATGAGAAAACCATATAAGTCTTAAATTTGTATTAAGTATGTGCGCGACAAATGGACGAATAACTCAATATCACGCCAACCGATTTCGATGATTCTTTTTTTATTGGAAAGGATGTACTTCAAGGGTAATTTAGTGAGAGTTTGGTTAGATTCTGATTATCGGATCCATGACAAATTAACGAAACTCGGCCGAATCTCTTAATATGACCTTAACGTCGCTATGGTCAAATTATGTCTGTCTCATATGAGCAGCACGTTTAGTAGGTTTACCCATATTCAGACAAATTAGTTAGTGTACTTCAAATTCACTAAAAATCAAAAAATAAACAAAAATTTTAACAAAACAAAAAAACGACTTCAAAAAATGCACTAAAAAGTAAAAAAATAATTTCGTATTCTTCTACAACTTCATAATCAACTTACTTTTTCTAATCATCAATATGTAGGTATGATTGTTATTTTTGGAGTCGGTGTCAGCAAAGGTACCCGGCCTGGTGTGTTCACTTAACAGCTCCCCGCGCCGGCCGCGGCCCCGCTCTCGCCTTTCGCCTCGTCAAGTCGCTTGTGCGATACAAGCACATCTTACCTATAACTATGTACGAGTATGTAGTTACAAACCTACCTTTACTGACACCGACTCTAAAAGTAACAATCGTACCTACATATTGATGAGTAGAAAAAGTAAGATGATTATGAAGTTGTAGAAGAATACGAAATTATTTTTTTACTTTTTAGTGCATTTTTTGAAGTCGTTTTTTTGTTTTGTTAAAATTTTTGTTTATTATTGGAAAGGATGTACTTCAAGGGTAGTTTTATGAGAGTTTGGTTAGGTTCTGATTATCGGATCCATGACAAAATAACGGAACTCTTAGGGGAAAATTAACGAAACTCGGCCGAATCTCTTAATTTGACCCTCACGTCGTTATGGTCAAATTATGTCTTTCTCATATGAGCAGCACGTTTAGTAGGTCTACCTATATTTAGATAAATTAGTAAGTGTACTTCAGATTCACTAAAAATCAAAAAATAAACAAAAATTTTAACAAAACAAAAAACGACTTCAAAAAACGCACTAAAAAGTAAAAAAAATTATTTCGTATTCTTCTACAACTTCATAATCAACTTATTTATTCTACTCATCAATATGTAGGTACGGTTGTTATTTTTGGAGTCCGTGTCAGCAAAGGTACCCGGCCCGACGAGTTCACTTGACAGCTCCCCTCACGCCGCGGCCCGCTCTCGCCTCGTCAAGTCGCTTGTGCGACACAAGCACATCTCACCTATAACTATGTATGTAGTTACAAACCTACCTTGACTGACACCGACTCCAAAAATATCAATCGTACCTACATATTGATGAGTAGAAAAAATAAGTTGATTATGAAGTTGTAGAAGAATACGAAATTATTTTTTTACTTTTTAGTGCGTTTTTTGAAGTCGTTTTTTGTTTTGTTAAAATTTTTGTTTTTTCACTCTAGGTAGAGAGGAAAAAATTCTGAAAATCGATTACGCTAAATTACACTCAATTTATTTTATTTTATTTTATTTATTTTAGGGAAAGTTGACAGCAAATCAGAGATTACAAAATAATACAATAATAATATGATAATTATGCCAATTATGAACTTTCCACTGATAATAATTAATAATAAAGTGTGACAGTGTAAGAGTATTTTCTTAGTTTTATTGTTTAGTTACAAAACATAAAAAGGGGGGGGGGGAGGAGGAACATAGGGATAGGATTAAGTGGTAAATGACGGGAATATATAGGGATTGAACTTTCTAGTTTGTGTCATGTTGCTTGGTGAGTTTTCGTTTTATGTCACGTAAAGTTGAGTTAAAAATGTCAATGTGGTAATAATTTAAGTTAAATGAGTGTGTGGATCTGTAGATAAATGAGTTCTGTTTAGAGTTGGTCTTGCAAAGAGGGAGATTAAAGGTAAGCGACTGTCTGCTGTTGCGATTTGGAACATTGAAACGTTTTACGTCACGTTGGTGCCAAAATATAACGTAATTAAACGTATTTGGTTAACCTCGTGGTATTTAAATGTGTGAATCGACATCTTACTGTCAGAATGGAATATTGAGGTTATGAAAGTTAAATCTTGTAGTAAGGTAATGCTAAGCTCAGGGTAGGTAAGACATGTGAATATGGTAATCAATACTAAATGAAATTAAAGGCTATAAAGGGAATATAATATTTAATCATAAATACAAGGTTTGATCAACAAAAGAGACTCTAAATAAATTAAATGATTATCTTCAGGGTATGGTGACTGCTCTAAGAAAACAGTGCATATTGTATCATAAGTTGCTTCTAAGTTTGAAAGATGGAAGGCGCCAGACGTTTATTAAAATTGCCCTAGAACTATTAAACGACAAATAGTATGTTAAATTATGTATGAGAAAACCAATAAAAATATAATAACGATACGTGATTGATAATTCCCATGAGGTCTGTGAATCTGTGAGATCTTCTGCCCGTCGAGTTTCTGTCAGGATCCACATGCCGTCGGCCGTCTCACAAGTCGCCTGGAACCAAACTGAAGTACTTATGTGCCCGCGGCGCTCTCGAACTATTGCGAAGCATGGGCACCAACCTCGGAATACAGATGGCTTGTAATGCTGCCAACCACACTGGTCGAATCCATTGAGCAATATAGTGTCTTAGCGGTTCTTACCGCTACATTACCCCTCCACCAAAGAGAAAATATTTCCTCCTGGAAATCATGAGGTCCATGTGTCACTTCCTGAAGAGAACTGCATACTATGTGAGCCTTGGTCGTAAATGTTAGTCTTGGAAGACGCCAAAATATAATGATTGTTAGCCGGAAGGATCCTGGTGATAGAAGTACTCCCAATCCATATAATGTACTTCATGAAGGAAGCGGTGACCACCGTACGCAATACTGTAGGCATGACTTCAATGTAAAGCGATGAAAAGAAAGTCGCGTCAAACTATGCAGCATCTCTCCTATTATGATGCATTCCATAACTGATGACCCCAGATGGCCCAAGGTAGAGATGGAAAAAAAAACGCCGAAATCAGACCATTCCTCCGTCTGCGTACATCGCCGCACTAATTGGATCTTGATTTGCGTTTATGATGAATAATCCAAACTGGAGCAGAAGAAAGTCATTAAGTGAGGTTCTGTGTAGGTGATGAAAATTTTCCCGCGCTGCTAGCTCTACCGCCCAATATGAATGAAGATGTATGATGATCAAGACTGCATCTTGTGAAAGCTGAAGAAAATCCTTGAGTGACAGAAAGTGCAAGAAGTTCCATATAGAGTGGAGATCAGAAAACTGCAATGAAATGCGCCATCCGAGTAAGATGATGAACTTCCGATGTGAAGTAGTTCGAATAGTTGAAGAAGTAGTCCAGATTGTGAGACCCAAATAATCCAGTTTCTTGTCGTTCCCTAAAACTGAACCTGCCTAAAATTGGTTTTCTCAAAACAAAATCTAATTAAAAAAAAAACTTTAAAATATTATATTACATTAAAACAGTGCCAAAGTACTAAAAACTTCATCGACTGAGATCCTAAAAGGCAAAAAGTCACCCTGACCATATTATAAATAACCTTTGAAAAACATATGGAATGCATCATTTAAATCTATGTATGTTATAATGTTAATCACCACAGAAGCACAACGCAATATTCAAATTATAAATATTAATCGATCAAATTCAAAAATGAAAAATGCCAATATGATTATATTCAATTAGACTTCACAAAAACAGCAAGTAAAATTTATATCAATAAATATTAAATCATTTCCCAAGAATATAGTGTTGATTATAATTTGAGAACATAGATGTCGCTGAATTCGCCCAGAAAATAATTCCAAATTTATTAAATATTTAACAATGTCTAACTTCAGACTTAAAAAAAAAAATTTTTGTCTCTCTAATTCCAAATGTAAAAAAAATAATCATGGTCGAAGTGCAGTAAAAAGATCAACATTAATAATCAAATATGAACTCATAAAATCAAACTGAAACAGAGATCAGGAACAAAGTGAACACATAACACTCAACGTAGAAAATTAATGAAAGTTAATTGTTATTTTAAAACAAAAGAAATATCTTTTATTACTATTTAAAATTCTTATAAAAAATAATGTAAAAATATCTTCATTGTAAAATGACCCCGTTTATAATGTGAAAGATAAATTTGTAGAAAAAAATTATACTATCTTCCGAAATATTTTCCTGAACAATTAATTAACACGCATAAAAATATATCTGTTAAACCTAAACAACCACAAGACATAAATACTAAATACGTACACATAATCTCGTGTAAATCCTCAAAGAGATAGAATTGCAGTGAAATTTATCACCATTTAATGTAATATTAATACCATATTACGATGTACCACATGTGTTTTGTGTTAAAACACCACCTACGGCCCTATGCCAAACTGTCATTCCGCTAAAACCTCCGAGGAGATGGGAAATGAATTGTTCCCATTATCCAGAACTAACCAGAACCAGATAAAATATGCAAATCTTATCATCAAAATCAACAATAACCAAGAGTCTGTTTACACATCATTTAAAAATCCTCCGAAGAGATGATATGAAACCAACTTCCAAATATTGATCAATAAAATAAGCGTAGCCACGCCCCATGTGTATATTCATGTGCTAAACGTTCGCATTTTCCGCGAAAACCTGACGAGGTAATACCTGATCAGAATATTAAACTGCGACACCAGTTATATGGTTCCACCGCAAGAATGACCTGTTTTATGCAGGTACTTACTACACCACCCCGAGAAAACAACCTGACTATGTATTACGAACACAAGACAAATTACAGACAGACAAAACGTACACGAACACAATTGAAAAATATGAGCATTTATTTGTGACGGAACAAACCAACGCTGTATTTATCAAATAAAATATTTAATAACAATTAATAAATAAATAAAATAATCCCTCAAAAGAGACATGGTGCTTATGGAAGTGTAATTTGATGTGCGCTCAAATTTTATCTGATCTCACGCAAAAACCAATTTAAGTATCGCAGTAAATCATGACAAAAATTGTTCGATTTATATTTATATTAATTCAGTTATGCCACTACTGACATCTATCGTCAAACTATGTAACCTGAATATTACTATGCTTTTAATAAGCGAGGCCTCACAACTCAATGCTAGAAAGTACTACTGACTGACCACAGATGTCACTATGAGAAAAAATTCCTGAAAAAAAAAAATAAAAAAAAAAATTTTTGTAAAATCCGTACTAAGAGAAAAAAAACACAGCACGAACTAACAATATGTTATCACATGTAGAACCCTAAAAGGATGTAATAACAATCCCAGAATGAACCGTAAATTAAACTCCTGAAACGTACATATGAAAAATCCCGATGAAATCAATACGTATGCCCATTTTTAGTAGAAAGCCTGAGAACAAAATTAATAGTCAAAAGATCTGTTTTTACAAAAAATTTAAGAAAATGACCCAATAATTTAAATCCAACAGAACAATAAAACTAAATATTTGAGAGATCAAAGTAATCATTGTGATCTGTAAATCCCGATTAAAACCAGCAATTTTCAATCGAGACACATATCAAAAATGTCATCCGATGCTAACAAAATGAACGAATCTACGCTGATAAAGTTTAATATATTGTGATTCTACAGCATACTGTACAGATACACTGCTATCAGAATATAGGAAAAGTTTATCAACCCCCAATAAAATTAGATATAAATCGATAATTAAACCAAAAAGATTTTAAATCCCCATTAACTAAACGATAGATTTGTCAAAAGGAATGAGCTAAAACATCGATCTTCATGTCAGCTCATCAAATTTGAAAAACCATCAACTGCAAAACGGATCTAATAATTTAAAAAAATTACCAAAAGAAGATAATAACAGAATTAATGATTTAAAAACTTCCCAAAAGTCAAAATCTGTCAATACAATTATATCCACTAGTAATAAAATAAATGAAAAAAAATTAAACCCGCTTGTTGCGAAGAACTGGTCCCAGCAATACCTCCGCAGATCTGCGTGAAGAAATCTGACGTCTAAAATGATTTCCACCGCTTATCATTAGAAAAATGCTGGCCATACTGAAAACATATTTATGAAAAGTTATTTAAAGAAATAAAATATTTGAAACATGGTTAAAGGAAGAAAAACAACAAACGGCTGACAAAGATAGCCTTGTTCGTGACAAAAATTCACTTGGGTCGCATGAAAAAAAATTTTTTTTTTTTTGTCAATACCCTAAATCACCAGGATGTAAATGTTCAAAAATACGATAATCTTTAAGAAATAATGAAGAAGCTCAGATAATTTCCAGTAAAAGAGTATGGGGCGCAGAATCACCAAGGTCCCTATTCATAAATGAAAAATAAAATTTAGTTGTAAGGATTTTCCTAATAATTTTTAAAGAACATCAATAATTCGAAAATGACGCTTAACAATCTGAAACAAAATTTCAATCTGAAACCGATTTAAAACACAAGAAAGAATTTTTAAATAATTATTAACTTACATAATTTAATTATTATTGTGGTCCAATTTAAATTGTACTCAGCATTATAACCTATAATCCCAGATTAACGCCATGTGATTCCTGAAGCCATGAATGCTACATTGTGACAAACTGAGGCTAAAAGTACCTACATTTTCTGAAAAAAAAATCGGAAAAAATAATTAGACGATTTTTGTATTTTATATATTGAACACAACAAGGAATATGATCAAATAGATCGTTCAAATTCAATGAACAATTAAGATTCAAATAGTCAAATAGTGGTTACAAAGTTTGTCATAATTAATCTGCGAGAAGCGAACAATATTTGAGCATTAATTAATTATTCACGGCTACAATAAAAGTATCAAAGGGAATTGAATAAAATAATGAGTTTGATCCAGGCTGACAAAGAGAATATGCAATAATAAATTAACAATAAATGTTCAAAAAGACTTACATGTAAATCCATCTAGAAACGCAGATGACCTCACAGAATTCCACCGTCAAAAAAAAATGTATACCCACAAAATAATATATTTTAAACGAAACAAAATATGATAAAATAGTTCAAAGCACGTTGGGTCGCCACTGAAACGTTTTACGTCACGTTGGTGCCAAAATATAACGTAATTAAACGTATTTGGTTAACCTCGTGGTATTTAAATGTGTGAATCGACATCTTACTGTCAGAATGGAATATTGAGGTTATGAAAGTTAAATCTTGTAGTAAGGTAATGCTAAGCTCAGGGTAGGTAAGACATGTGAATATGGTAATCAATACTAAATGAAATTAAAGGCTATAAAGGGAATATAATATTTAATCATAAATACAAGGTTTGATCAACAAAAGAGACTCTAAATAAATTAAACGATTATCTTCAGGGTATGGTGACTGCTCTAAGAAAACAGTGCATATTGTATCATAAGTTGCTTCTAAGTTTGAAAGATGGAAGGCGCCAGACGTTTATTAAAATTGCCCTAGAACTATTAAACGACAAATAGTATGTTAAATTATGTATGAGAAAACCAATAAAAATATAATAACGATACGTGATTGATAATTCCCATGAGGTCTGTGAATCTGTGAGATCTTCTGCCCGTCGAGTTTCTGTCAGGATCCACATGCCGTCGGCCGTCTCACAAGTCGCCTGGAACCAAACTGAAGTACTTATGTGCCCGCGGCGCTCTCGAACTATTGCGAAGCATGGGCACCAACCTCGGAATACAGATGGCTTGTAATGCTGCCAACCACACTGGTCGAATCCATTGAGCAATATAGTGTCTTAGCGGTTCTTACCGCTACAACATGGAAGGATAGGCGTTGAAGAAGATCAGGACAATCGATTAAGTTATGTGTAATTTTAAATAACATTACCGAATCTGCTATATTTCTTCGACAAGTTAACGTTTGCATTTTGAAGAACTTTGCAGAGTCTTCATTACTAACATGCGATCGAAAAGAGCGGAAATTGAGGTACCTTAAAAATCTGTTTTGAACCCTTTCAATTCTATTTTTGTGCACTGCATAGCCTGGGTTCCATACCTGAGATGCGTATTCAAGGATACTACGAACATATGAGAAATACAGTGTTTTGAAAGTAGTAAGGTCTTCAAATTGTTTACAAGAGCGGATTATGAAACCAAGCATAGAAGATGCGTTAGTGACTATATGGTCGATATGTTTATTGAAATTCAGTTTATTATCAAGTATAACCCCAAGGTCCTTACTTTCGAATTTGATAGACAACGGTACATGATTAATTGAGTATTCATGGATTAATACGTTTTTATATAACTTAATTAATTATTTTTAACTTAATCTTTATTATTAGTTTATGTAGGTATTTCAAAATTTGAATTTTCATTTTTATTTCTATTTTTCTTTAAAATATGATTTTTTTTCTCTTTATTTTTCACTTACTTTTAATTATTTCGTATGTTTAATTATCTGTTTCAATAAAATAGAATTTATTAATTCCTATTTAAAATATTGAATGTACAACTACCACAATACGGGCATTTGCTTAGTGTGGTAGCCAAAAAAAAACCAAAAAACCTGTAACTAATAAAATTTTATGAAATTTGAGATTACGGTAAAATCTCAATATGGTACGAACGGATAATTTTGTCCCTTTTTGTATATGTCTATTATTATTTCAATTTTGTCTGTACAAATAAGGCCCCCGTTAAAGTCAGAAAAACGACTATTCCTTTTTGTTTAGGACTTATATACTCGTATATAATACAGTTTTCTTTACTAAAGCTGGACTTTTTCTACAGAGTAATTTCTTTCGAATGGTTTCAATCTATTTTTTTCCCAGCACAAATAATAAACATTGAACTTCATAGGCACACATATAAAGTAAATATTTATCTTATATAAAAAAAAGATTGATCGAAAATACTGTGTGTAAGAAATGATTCAACGCTTCGCTGTACATTTATGAACAGTTGGAATTCGCTTGTTTATCTTTAATTTTGTTCTACATTATTTCCATACAGGAGGTCCTCAGGGCCTAAATCATCTTTGGGGACGCTGTGTGGGTGGTCTTTTTAGGGAAAGGAAGGAGAGAAAGTTCTTGGAAGGAAAAGGAGTGAAGGGTGGGCAGGACTCTGGGGGTCAATGTGTTCAGGAGTGAAGAACATATAAATCCATCTCTCCCATTGTATGCAAACTGATTCCGGCTGGAGAGGTCAGAAGGTATAAACTAGTCTCTCCCGATCCGGCCCGCCACGCAGGGGGTGGGCAAAAGCATCCGCCACCATAACCTGACAAAAAAGACAAAAAAGAGCTCTGCCGTAAGGAATTTTGCACACCTATTTCTGCTAGAAATGTCAAAGTCCATGCAATAATTTTTTAATGAAATTTAACTACACACATTAAATTTAACAATACAATATGATTTTTATAAATAAAAATACAATTTCCGGGAAGCCGGGGAAAAATACAAGCTTGTCAAAATCACTAAGTACATTAATGTAACCTTCCAGAGGTTTTAAAAAAATATATTTTGTGCTCAGCACGAAGTTCTTGGGTCCATGAGTGTTAGTGGGTACCTTTCAGCAAATTAACCCCAGCAGTTCACTGGGGGGCACTTACGACGCTGTGAGTGGTTCCGGTTCGTGAACTATTAAAAGGGTCAGAGTTGATTCAAATGACCTTTCAAACTGGGAGAGAAAGATCTGAAGCTACGGATAAAATAAATATCTTAGAATTCAGAACACATTACGTAACATACCTACTTTGATTGCGCGGATGACGTAAAACATGAGTAGCGAAATTGACGCTTCGGTAATTTCGCGTCACGCAAGTTAAGCGATGTCACGAAATTACGCTTCCACGAATTACGTATTTCCTGCAATTATCTTTTTGAACTCCTTAGTACCTACTGAGTGGTGTGTACTCTCAGTATCGCCCTAGTGAAGGACCGCTATTCAGAGTCGAAAAGTTGCTTAATTTGTAAACTTCAATGTACAAATTACTAAAATAAAAATTATTATTATTATTATTATTATAAAATGGCTTTTTCCGTGTTTGGTGATCAAATATGAATATCTTGTGACAGCAGAAAGCGATGTAGTACGTACAGTGCGAATGTGAAAACAAATAAAAAAAACTGTTTTGGGTTACGCCTCCTGGCATCCAACGCCCAGGGGGCGATATTAATCACTTTTGGAAATCACTGAGTTAGGGCCTTCGCTAATGGACAAACTGAAAAAAAAGTATTCGAAGCAATCGCAATGAATCTCCTGAATAAAATTGATATTTTTGATCTAACATGTCAAAACATGACAAAAAATCATGGCAACCTGTCAACAATGCAACTGAAATGCGACTGCCGCCGCGACCAGCACTGCGGCATACGAACTGTCAAGTTTTCGGGTAATCTGCGATATGTCAAATCAGAAAATTATCGATTTTGTTCAGGTTTATTGCGACTGAGTCGACGACGACCAAGTCTTATGTTACGCCTTGATTGGCGATTTCAGTAATTTATTATTAAACGGTATAAGTCACAATTTAATCGATTTAGGTTCTCCGAATGGTTTAACTTTAATTGCGCAATTTTCACCTGTATTATTGTGAACCTGTAGCTACCTGCGCTGTGAGAAGTACTTACTTAAGAATTCAAATTCAAGCAATTCAAATTCCAATTCTTTTGAACAGCAAGCTGAAACAAATTGTACTATTTATTTTTTTTTAACTGTCACACTCGATATGTTGATAACATTGTGAAAATTTTAATGGCACATAAAAAACTATCAACCGATGATTCTAGAGCTTTCTTTTAACTGTGTTTACGTAGCACGTTCAATTGCTACATTGGTGACACCGACGTTCACATTAGTGACCACGAAGTTTACATTTGTGAATCCGACAGTGAACACGACGCGTGCAAGTACGTCTACCGCGAGCACGTCGCGCACGAAATAAACTCTTCGGTGATAAATTTCGCGCACCAATCATCATCATCATGTCCCTCACGAGCGGTACATCCGAGGAAATGGGTAAACCCATCAATCAGCCACTACTAACACGGATGGAGCGGTTGATGCAGCCTCTCCAACAAGAGCTCGCTACTTTGAGGCGCGAAGTTTCGACACTACGCTCTGGCCAGCATAGGAGGAGCGCCACCCCGCATCGTTGGAGCAATCGTTCCCGCAGTCGGTCCAGAGGTCGTCAGCCCGAGGGAACATGCTGGTACCACTGGAAGTATGGGACGAAGGCAAGCAAGTGCACCAAACCCTGCAACTTCCAGCAGGAAAACGCGCGGGGCCCAAACTGATGGCGACCAGCACCAGCCCCAACCAAGTCAGTCGCCTTTTTGTTACCGACAGGGTAACCCGTACCCAATTTCTTATAGACACCGGCGCAGATCTCTGCGTTTTCCCACGACGACTTGTCCAGGGACGCCCCACTAAAGCGACATACGAACTGGCAGCAGCAAATGGCAGCACAATCGCTACTTATGGCAGCCTAACGCTCAACCTGGATCTGGGATTGCGACGCGACTTTACTTGGAGCTTCGTCATTGCAGACGTCTCCAGGCCAATCATCGGGGCAGACTTTCTCGCCAAGTACGAGCTACTGGTGGATGTCCGAAATAAACGGCTGCTGGACCAAGTGACGAATTTGACCATCACGGGAAAACGAAGCGACAACAAGATCGCTTCCATTAAGACGGTCACAGGAACATCCCCGTATCATAAGCTTCTTCAACAGTTTCCTGACATCACTCGCCCTGACGGCGCCAGGAGGGAAGTTCGTCACGCAACACTGCACCATATTAACACCACGCCAGGACCTCCAACAGTCGAACGCCCACGACGCCTTGCTCCTGACAAGTTAAAACGCGCCAAGAAGGAGTTCGAGGACATGGTCCGTCTCGGAATCGCTCGACCTTCCGAGAGCTCTTGGGCATCTCCCTTGCACATGGTACCCAAGAAGGACGACCAGTGGAGACCATGTGGCGATTATAGAAGATTGAACGCCAGAACTATTCCGGACAGATACCCCGTACGCCACATCCAAGATTTTGCACAGGCACTGAGCGGCACCAAGATCTTCTCAACGATTGATCTGGTGCGGGCATATAATCAAATCCCTGTGGCTCCCGAGGACATTCCGAAAACAGCAATCACTACGCCATTCGGACTCTTCGAATTTCCGGTGATGTCTTTCGGCCTCCGCAACGCAGCCCAGACCTTCCAACGCTTCATGGACGAGGTTACCAGAGGCTTAGATTTCTGTTACGCCTACATAGACGACATCCTTATTGCCTCAACGTCAGAGGAAGAGCACCTAGCCCACCTCAAGATATTATTCCAGCGCCTGCAGGAATATGGTGTTGTCATCAACACCGCCAAATGCCATTTCGGCCTGACTAAGGTCAAATTCCTAGGATACTCGGTGTCCGACGCTGGCACTTCACCCCTCCCAGATAAAGTGGAGGCCATCAACAACTACAGCCAACCAGCTTCCATCAAGGATCTCCGCCGTTTCCTGGGAGCAATAAATTTTTACAGAAGATTCATTCCCAACGCCGCGAGGATACAAGCTCCACTCAATGACCTCCTAAAAGGGAACCAAAAAGGCAAACAACTCGTGTCTTGGACTGCCGAAACAGTAGAAGCTTTCAGCAAGTGCAAGGAAGCTCTGGCCCAGGCAACCCTGCTCGTTCACCCGAAGTGCGACGCCCCACTCTCTATCGTCAGCGACGCGTCTGATACTACAGCCGGTGCCGCACTCCACCAATTCGTCGCAGGTCAGCGACGCGTCTGATACTACAGCCGGTGCCGCACTCCACCAATTCGTCGCAGGTCACTGGGAGCCTCTAGCATTCTTTTCGAAGAAGTTTTCGGCAGCTGAAAAGAAATATGGCGCATACGACAGAGAACTACTAGCCATCTATCTCGCTGTGAAATACTTTCGCCACATGGTGGAAGGCAGGTCGTTCACCATATTTACAGACCATAAGCCTATCACGTTCGCCTTCCAACAAAAAGCAGACAAATGCTCACCAAGGCAATTCCGCCATCTGGACTATATCAGCCAGTTCACAACTGACATCCGACACGTCTCCGGAAAAGACAACATCGTCGCGGATGCTCTCTCCAGGGTCGAGACGATAGATACTCCTCTGGACTACGCAGCGCTGGCAGCTGACCAGATGTGCGACCCTGAACTGGAACAACACTTGCAAGGAAGTTCTAGCCTACAACTTAAAAAGATTAATATTCCGGGTACTGACGCGCATCTCTACTGTGACGTCTCAACTACCATAGCCAGACCCTTCGTCACGAAGAAGTTCAGACCTGCGGCATTCAATGCGGTCCATCAGCTGGCTCACCCTGGAATTAAGGCCACGGTTAAGCTCATAACTCAACGTTATGTCTGGCCGGCCATTAAAGCTGAGACTATTAAGCTCGCACGCAATTGCCTTCAATGCCAACGAAGCAAGATTACACGGCACGTGTCAGCACCCCTGGGAGCCTTTCCCAGACCCTCCGCTAGATTCGAGCACGTCCACATCGACATAATCGTCATGCCTTCTTCAGAAGGATGCCGATACTGTCTCACGTGTGTAGACAGATTCACGAGATGGCCAGAGGCATTCCCGATCCCAGACCAAGAGGCTGAAACAGTGGCGCGTGCTTTCTACAAGGGCTGGATAACAAGATTCGGCACTCCACTCCGCATTACTACGGACCAAGGGAGACAATTTGAGTCGAGGCTGTTCAGGCAGTTGAATTTCCTGGCAGGCACGACGCAAATCCATACAACTGCATACCACCCCGCAGCAAATGGCATGGTGGAACGATTTCATCGTCAACTGAAAGCAGCGATCAAGTGCCATCAGAATAACCGTTGGACGGAAACACTTCCCACCGTACTCATGGGAATCAGAGCAGCTTGGAGAGATGACCTTGCGACAACCTCAGCCGAGCTAGTATACGGCGAGCCGCTCCGCTTACCCGGCGAATTTCTATGTACAGCACGACCTAATGTTAACGACGACACCGGAAGCTTCCTCAAGGAACTACGGAAACATTTCAACGAGCTGAGACCAGTTGAAGGTACCCGCCATGGTTATGGACATCGTTTCGTCTTCCAAAATCTTCCCACAGCTTCTCACGTCTTTCTGAGGGACGACACAGTCAAGAGCCCGCTTCAACAACCCTACAGCGGCCCTCATAAAGTCGTTCGTCGGCACGAACGAACATATACCATACTGGTAAAAGGGAAGGAAATCACCGTGAGCATCGACCGCCTCAAACCAGCATACGTTGCTCAAGATCTTGAGAGTTTCACATCACACTCGCAAACCGCATCAGAGTCACCAGCCGCCACATCACAACCAACCCTTCCGTTGTTCGATGGCAGTAAGGATCGGACACACACAACCACTCGTTCTGGAAGGCGGGTTCGATTTCCCGATCACCTCGGTATCTGACTATTCCTCTTTCCACCGCAGCCATGTCTGCGTTGTCTGGGGAGGGAGTCCTGTAGCTACCTGCGCTGTGAGAAGTACTTACTTAAGAATTCAAATTCAAGCAATTCAAAATCCAATTCTTTTGAACAGCAAGCTGAAACAAATTGTACTATTTATTTTTTTTTTAACTGTCACACTCGATATGTTGATAACATTGTGAAAATTTTAATGGCACATAAAAAACTATCAACCGATGATTCTAGAGCTTTCTTTTAACTGTGTTTACGTAGCACGTTCAATTGCTACAAACCTATCTATTATTTTATTTATTTCGGTACCTTCAATGTTCTAACATTACTTCCAATCACCATCTTATTTTATGTATTTACTAGTTGAAGACTCCGGCGATGCCCGTGCTTTGTATAGAGTTTTTATTCCTCTTATTTTGAACGTCAAGTGTGCAAAATTTCATGAAGGGATGAGGTCGGTTTTCGAAACCTCATGCAGACGCCACTTTCTTTTCATTTTGAAGGTCAAATATGCACCATTTCATCAATCTCTGAATAAAACTGTAGTTTTACATCTTCGACATCAAAGACACTCTTCGTTATATTTATATATACCTACAAATATATACAGATAGGTGTAGTTCTTTTCTTAATAATAATAATAAATATTTATGTAGAAAATGTTTGGCTTTTCCGGAAACTATAGAACATATTATATCGGGATGTTCTATATTAGCGCCGTCCGAGTACACATTTAGGCACAATCAGGTTTTAAAAATAATTCACCAAAGTTTGGTAATTAAACATAACTTGATTGACTGCCGTAATACAGTACCATATTATGAATATGAACCAAATTCATTTTTAGAAAATGAATTTTATAAAATATATTATGATAAAACTATACTAACAGACAGAATAATTAGTCATAATAGACCTGACATAGTTTTACATGACAAAATTTTAAAAAATAACTTATATCATTGATGTAGCTATTCCAAATTCCTGTAATATTCAAAAAACTGTTTCTGAAAAAATAAGAAAATACACAGATTAAGGAAATGAGATTAAAAGAATTTGGCATTCTCGGACTATAAAAATATTACCATTTGTTATTTGTATCTGATTCAAAATTTAAGCATATTAGATTTGTCAAAGAATTTGTATATAAAAATGCAAAAATCAGTAATTTTAAATACATGTAGGATTACAAAAGATTTTTAAAATATTTATATTGAGGGATCAGTAGGATTTATAGGTTCAATTAGAAATGCCACAGAGCCGAACCCTCTAATATGAAAATATCTGGAGTCGGTGAATTATATTCCCATTTGGTCTCTAGTAGGTTGGCATGTTGTTCTTGTATTGTTTTGTATTTATAATACTTATATACTTATATAATGCAATTGCATAGCATGGGTTGACTAGATGATCATTTGGGGAAGTGTGTGAAAGGGTTTAGTTTTTCCTGTGGGGAAAATTTAACCCGGACATTTAAATCTGGTGCGTAAAATATTTGGCTGATTTATAAAGCGCCGTTTTCGTGAAAAATCGACAAATGTTGTTACAAATCGACGTTTCGTGAGAAACCGATTTGTAACATAATAGCGTTCTTAAAAATGTATCTTATTTTTTAAGATAATCTCTGTACATTTTCCGAACTGAAACGGTAATTATATATGAAATTCCTCCGATAAAAAATATCGCAAGTATGTCCCGAAAATTATTAAAAATATATTTTGTTCTGTTATTTAACATTTTAACAAGTATGAAAAAAAATCTGAGCGTGTAATTCGCACGCGGTAGAAGTGAAACTAGGAAGTCGCTAGATGTTGCTTTCTTTTCATTTGCTTGTTTTTTTAAGTGGTTTGAAGTTAAATATTGATTTCACAAAATAAAAATGTTTTTTTTTTTTGATTTCGTAGGATTCGAACCCCCGGTCGCTTGATGTCTGTCTCTCTGGCCGCTGAGACTTGTCAGGCACCTTGCACACTATTCTATGGAAGGCACGTGCCGAGGTGCGAAATTACCGCATTATATGATAACCGAGTATTTATGTAGAACTGCGTTGTGACGCATTTCCGTTTCACCCGAATTTCAAGTCACTAACGGCGCTAAAAAAGTTTCACTTCAAAAATCGCAGTGTTTGAACGAGCCGTATTTTATTAAATATTTTCACAATTTTCTCAAAATTATTATCGTTTTTTAATATTAGCCCCCTCCCTCTAACATTCGTGTTTACATACGAGTATCTCCCTTTCAACATGCACATCTTCCCTGTTCGTTCTGCTTATTTTGTAACGCTTACTACCTTGTAACGTTATCCAGCAGTAAGTAGCTATTGCATTATTTTTACTACATGTAGTATTACTTCTGTGATGAAGCAAAAATGTATTATCATATCAACATGACTGCCACTCATTTGATCGAGCACTCACTCACACAGATAACATCGTGTATCCGTATACACACGCAGCAGAAGTCCCGGGAAATTACAGGTTTGAAATAAAATCAATATGTGCAGCGGGTCTAGGTGCACGTGAGATGCGTGCGACTCCACCGCTGAACTATGTATTACACATCTTCATATTGCGTTCATCCATTGAAATGATGCAGACAAGATTGTATAACTTTAAATTATTTTGATAGACCCTAAGAACTCACAATGCAGTGTACAAAGCCCTTGAGGTGATTTTTTACGAAAACGGTGCTCTACAAATTACAAACTATTTTTATTATGTCTGCGTATTCGAGTTATTTTTAATAATCGAGTTATTTTTATTAAGGCTGCGTTATGTCACCGTGGTTATTCAATCAACATATTATGCGTATGCAAGAATTGAAAGAGATGGGATTGGGCGCGAAATTGAGTAATATGAAGTATGTTGCCTGTTGTATGCTGATGATGCGGGGCTGATTTCTAATAGTATGGAAGATCTATTACAGTCTCTCGTGTCTAGGATGAACGAAGTATGTATGAAGAATGAGTTAATGATGAATGTAAGTAAGTTTAAAGTCATGATTTACAATTAAAACACATATAAATTTGTTGTAGACTACTTTTATTTTATAAACACTCTACCGGTTTCAGAAGCACCCTTCCTTCATCAGGAGAATATTATAACAGTTATAATACCTATTCTCCTGACGAAGGAAGGGTGCTTCTGAAACCGGTAGAGTGTTTATAAAATGAAGTGGTCTACAACAAATTTATATTATACAGGGTGTTAAGGGACGTACTTGACTTACTTTAACCAGTGATTCCTGACATTATTTGGATTAAAAAATGTAAATGAAATTTTGGCCTCCGGTGATATTTTTGATGTTTTTTTTTCTACAAAAACATAAAAAATGGTAGTTGTTGAACAGTTGGAGGTGGGGTAAGGGGTTCGTCGGACACCCGGCTGAGTGACTAGTGACGACATGCCGAAGATTTTTTTTTGTTTGATTTTGAAGAAAAAATTTTTGAAAAAAAAAAAGTCACCGGAGACCGAAATTTCATTTACATTTTTTACCCCAAATAATGTCAGGAATCACTGGTTAAAGTAAGTCAAGTACGTCCCTTAACACCCTGTATATGTTTTAATTGTAAATTATGGCGAGCCACAAAGTTAATGCTTTTTACAAATATGTTGAAGTCGTAGTATTTGATTGAGAGAGTATGAAAACAATCTGCGACATAGTTGTGAATGATGAGTATTTGGAGCAGGTGGATGAGTTTGGGTACTTGGGAAGTAGGTATTACGGCGCCTTAATATCATGTTTTGTTAATAAACATCATAGAGGTTTGCTCTCCGGATTCCTGACTAAGCGTAGCAGGGCTGCGAATGAAAAAATCGGCAGTGTAAAAAAAATCGATTACTAATTAATCGATTTTTTAGAAAATTAAAATCGCCTAATAAAATCGATTTTTATTGGAGAAAAATCCATTATTTATTGATTTTTTTCATAATCGATTATTTTTTCACATCCCTAAAAAGCTCACAGTGTCCTGTTCATATCGGTTCCAGTTCGATTGGGTGCATGATATCGCGATTGAAATTATCTCCGTTTTCATTATTTTAAGTTCGCGTCGTTATTAATAGATTTATTTGTGTCAGTTTTTCTTCTACCGTTTGTTTCTTTTTCTTTTCATCGCATTTATTCATTGGACTACGTATATTTATAATAGGTACATATATACGATATAGGCAAAGGCTGTTGCTGATAATACATGCACAAATCTATCAACATAGACATGTTTTCCATCACCCTAATAAATTTATTATTTTCCCTTTTTTTACATTAACTCCACACAGGAGGCCCTGAGGAAAATAATTTCCCTCAGGGCCTATGTCCCCTGGGATGTTGTGTGGAGGGTTTTTTTGAGGAGAGGAAGGAATGAACATTGGTCTTGAAGAGACCCATGTTGTAGGAAGGAGAAAACACAGAGGCCGGCAGATCATGCATCACGAGTCGAAGAAACGACCCGTTCTCATGTGACAAATGTCAACCGTGTACAAATGTTGGGCACGCGTTTGGCGTGTTTCCCGACTATGCACCGGTGCCGAAGGGATCAATGACGCTAGTTCCTCGGGCCTCGGAGCATCTTCCATTGTAATACCGGTAGAACAAGGATAGCATTCCCACCCGACGCCTGTGCTCTAAAGATTGCAATCCGTCTGTTAAGATGGGAGAATCTATTGGGCGGACCGCCCGTTTTTGCACAGAGTCGAGGGTATTTTTCAGGTGTTTTGGAGCTCCAGACCAGAGGTGGCTGCCAAATTCAACCGTGGGGCGCACTTGTGATTTGTACAGGGTTAGCAGTTGTGTACTATTAAAGTATCTGCGGGCCCTGTACAGTACGCCCAGTTTTTGGGAGGCTAACTTTACTCTGGCTTCGATGGAGCCCCCATACCTGAGCTGGTCACTTAGGGTTACACCAAGCATATCAAAGGAGGGCCTGTTCGGAAGATTGCTTTCGTTGAAAGATACTAGATTTTCATTTCGATCCCTTTTAGACGTAATCAGACAAGATTGGGTCTTTGAAACATTAAATTCAACGAGATTATTTTTACCCCATGAGAAAACACTCTCGAGGGAGCGGGCTGCCAAGCGGGCGGTGTGGATTTGATATGTATGCAAATTAACAGATGGCATTGGATATCAAGGACGGGTAATGGCGTTGTCAGTAGATGGCGTTGTGTTTCGTTAGCCACAGCAACATGTGTCCAGTTCAGCTAGTATTATCATAAAACTAAATAATAAATATCTAAACGTATTTGTTAGACCAACAAAGTATTCCTTGAAACTCACTTGAATAAAATACCCTGTGAAAAGACCCTTCAGTTTCAAAGGAGAAACTACCTGGGGTCCAATAAAGAAAAAAATATACTGGTTTATTATTTCAGGCTTGTTTGCGTAGCTAGTCCACTCCGTTTCTTTGTTTATTTTTGTGGACCTTAACTATATAGCAAAAAACATGTTTGTCTGGAGTAGTAAAACCGCCAAGCTTTAGGCATCACAAACAAATAAAAATATACGTGCCGAAGTATAAAAAATCTCCAACCGCCAGTAATGTGCGTCATGAAACGTGTAAAGATTTCATTTTCCGGAAGTGTTGGCTCAACGAGACCATTTTCAACTAATAGCAAAATTCTCGCCACGAGTTGTATATAACAACATAATATTGTATGGAACTTTGAAATATGTATATCTAATACTGACAAAAAAGTCGAAAAGTAATATTTAATTTAATTTTGACGACCTCCGTAGTCCAGTGGGTAAGACTCTTGACTCACAATCCGGAGGTCGCGGGTTCGAACCCGGCATGCGCAAATAAATTGTATTTGATTAATTTGTGTTATTTCACAATTAATTCACTTAAAAATAATATATAGTATATTTGCGGCATGTTCCAGAGTGGAAGATACTATTAGTATCGCCCTGATGTAAGACCACCATTCAGAATTGAAACGTTGCTTGAGAATAGCTTTAGCCGTGTTTGGTGACCAGATCTGAATAGCCAGGTACTTCCCAATCTTCTTCTTCCCCACCTCCTTCCCCTCCCCACTACCTTCAGCCTCACAACATACCCCAATTGGGGATGCCATAGTCTCACTGGCTCCAGACGGGAGCAGTTGAGATTCTTGTGCGGTATTCACTGTAAAAAAAAAAAAAATTGATAATATATTGACTCGTAATGAACACTATAGGATTACTTTTAAGTTAATTATAGTTAAGCGCACTTGAAGTGAAATAACACAAAACTGCGCTGCATAAGGTTAAAATTGAATTAATTATTTTGAAAAACTGAACTGGAGTCCGGGATGAGTCGGATAGGTGCGGTAGACAGAATCTAACAGATGCCAAAAAAGAACACCTTTGAAAAGTCAAAAGTTATGAAAGGTGATTAAAAAAAATTAGGTTAGTTAGGTTTAGTTAATTTTTTTCCATCACTTTTCACCAATAATGTTTTAATCCTTTTTTTATATACATAGATTTCAAGCGAATGAACGAGCAAAGGAGTGTAAGGAGAATATATGACGCAAATGTGAATGGTAGAAGAAGTCGAGGACGCCCAAGAAAGACATGGCACGACCAAGTGAATCAGATACTTGAGTCGGGCCATGTCAAGAGTCAGAATAATAGAAGAGCATGTATGAGACGATGTATGAATGTGAACGAGGCAAGGAGTGTGTGCCAAGACCGAGTTGTTTGGCGGTCCGTCCTCTCTGCCTACACCTGCGGGAAACGGCGTGATGATTAAGTTAGTTAGTTTGTTAGATTTCAATACAGGTAATCGATAGTAAAATTTTTTTTAAAAGATATATTCTTTACCGGTTTGGAAATATCAAAGGTTATATATAATTATAGATAGGTACTATTATCTTACATCTAATGACACACAACAAAGCTTTTGGCAATTTTTTTTATATAGGCAGTCATAACTATCTATTTAACTATAGTCTGTCAAAAAAGAGTAGAAAATATAAAAACTTGAACTACTAAATTTGTAGACTGGCAACACCAATTTAACTGTCAAATATTTTTTTAAAGTGCAATGACACTGAATGTATAGAACACAGTAAACCACATTTTAAAAAACATTTTTTCTTCATGACATAAATTTGATTAAAAGGTGATTTATAAAGCGATTTGCTTTAATTTAATTTAGCATAAATTTGAATTTAACAATAGATAGAAAGGAAGAATCACTAATGGTAAGTTTAGTAAAACTACTTTTAGATCTGAATGAGTTAAATATATTCTGTCTAAAATTAGAGACATGATCTAAAGCCCAGGCAATGCTAGGTACTTTATCTAGTATTAAATAAATGTGAGCAATTTCTAAACTGTGTTTTATATTTTATTACATTGTAGTTATTCTTCATTATGTTAACACAAAATTGCAAAGGTATAATAATAATATACCTATAAGCAATTCTAATTTTGAGATTGGCGGGTATTTATACTGCAATGAAAAAATATTTTTTCCACTATTATGCCTTTTTAATTTTTTATAAAAATATAGGTTACACAGCTTTACTTTAACACCATGAGTTACGTGTTTAGTATTGCCATTTGAACAACAGTGGCGCCCTCATATATTTTCTACTCTTATTTGACAAACTGTAACCACCACGACTTTTCTCCACAGGGGTGGACAGAGAGGACGGACCGCCAAACAACTCAATCTTTCATTCTGACATGCTTCTGACATTCTGACTCTTGACATGGCCGGACTGAAGTATTATTGATCGTGCCATGTCTTCCCCTGGCGTCCCCGACTTTTTCTAACATTCACATTCGCCTGGAGTCAGTGAGACTATGGCATCCCCAATTGAGGTATCTTGGAGGCTAAAGGTAGGTAGTGGGGGGGGGGGAGGAGATGAGGAAGGTAGGGAAGTACCTTGTTATTCAGATCTAGTCACCAAACACGCAACGTTTCAAAACTGATTATTGGTCTTACACCAGGGCGATACTGAAAGTATCTTCCACCCTGGAACGTGCCGCAAATGTACCTTTATATTATTAAATTGTGAAATAACACAAATCAGTCAAATAAAATAAGACTAGGACCCCAGGGCCTCTAGCACAATCGATCGATAAGGATTGATAAGATAACTTTCGGTAACTTGTCATCGTTCCCTTGGACAACTGCAGATCGCTAACGTACAAACAGCAATTGACGTACAAACGAACACTTAGTCATTGTGAACTGTTACTTATTCGTTGGCGATCTGTAGTCATGCTGGGGAACAATGAGAAATTACCGAAAGTTATCCTAACTATCCTTATCGATCGACTGAGCTAGAGGATGAAAAATTTGTATCGATTTCTTGGCGTAAAAAACTTCGAACCAATATTTTTACTTCTACAGGTAACATTTTCATAAATCTAGAGTTCTAGAGCACCTGACTTTGGTATTCATGGCATTCAAATAACTAACGTTTTAGAGTACTTTCTGGTACCAGAATAAAATTACCAAAAGTGACATAGGCACTTCTAGCATTGACCCCCATATATATTTTCCTTACACTCCTTTCTTCTTACACTCGCTCTAAATGTCTATCTACGCGTTCATTTCTTAATCTTACTAATAATAAGGAACTCCAGTGAAAAATATTATGACTTTAAAAAATATGTTCATATATTCATATATAAACGCTGATTCTGAATATATAAGTTTGATTTAATAATATTAAATGCAGAGTTTTAAAAAAATTATTGAAAAGTCCATTTTTAATCGTATCGTAAAAATACGCCGTCAAGTTGGCTTTATTGAAATTTTAGTGGTGACGTCACTGTTTGACGTGTCGTGACGTCACCGTAAAGTCATTGTATGGGAATGTATGATATGACACAAGCCATCGTATTAATTTATTCGTTTATTTACATACTGTTTATAGAGATTTAGTTGTTGTGTTTATTGAAACATTATTTAAGCCTGAATAATGTTTCAAAAATAAAGGTATCTCTTATTAGTTTATCTCTATTATTGAAAATATTCAAAACCTACTGCACAAAAAAAATAGTAATGCTATTTCTAGGGAGAATACTTCGAACAACGGAATTCAAAATGGCGGCAGTTGATCAGCTGATTGCCGGTCCTATAGTAATTTTTCAGGAGTGATGACGTCACACGTTTCATCATACATACGGTGGTTTTCGGGGGTCTTAAAAAAATTAAAACTTTGACAATTATTTTAACTATTAAAACTAACTCTAAAAATAAAAATGCAGTAATTTAAGTTAGAAGGTCATTATTATAATAATTATTAAAAAAAAATGGGACTCGAGTTCTCTATGCGCAGGCAGTCAATATAATCTACACGAAAATAAAAGAAGCTCAACTAGTCATAAGTTTTTAGTATGGTCTTAGTCTTAGTTAAGAATTAAAATAATTTAATCCATTTGTAACTAGATTTTCACAAACAGATGATTTTATTAGTTTACTTTAGAAATATGTTCAGGTGTTTACATAAAACCATGTTATCCAAGATTCTATATATTTTAATTAATAATAATTGCCAAGTACCCTTCAGATAAATCACCGGAAAAGGGGCGTTATATAAAATAACCAATTATGATTCGAGGCACGTGAAGCTTACCCAAATTTGACATCCAAATACACGTGTCTCTGCCCAAAACCTCCTAGAGTGGGTGACGCTCTGCCACGTTTAAGGGTCAAGGAAGTCAATTTCTAAGTGCGCTGATGATCCAATTAGGCCACGAAAGATCGCAAGGGATTTGAGCTCGCCTTAGAATTTAAAGTACATACTCATGTAACTAATAAACTTAAAGTTTTGCTATAATGAGATAACAGAGAAAATACTTCTTATGTAAAATCTTGACTAAAAAGCGAAACATCCATTTTTGGTGTCCCACTAAAAGTATTTGAACTATGAGATCTGGAGTCATTAAATTTGTTCAGGTGTTTCTGTGTGGATTTTCTAAGTCATCGAATCATTTTAGATCACTAAAGCGATTCTTAAGCGATGCTTATGTATTGGAAAGAGCGCATTAGAGCAGTGTTGAACCTTAGTTTCGGCTTAGCAGTTGATTAGTATATTGGGATCAGCGGCCGTAAGTCATCTATGTATACGGTTCCCAGATCAAAATATCAAAATCCCATAGAAAATTCCTGACATTTGATAAAAATTCCGGACTTTCGAAAGTGACGGAATTAACAAAGATATGTTCTTATATATTTGCGATGCAGGCACAAAATGCCAATGTTGAAGTTGAAAGGGTATTTTCCTTAATAGGAACCCAATGGTTAAAAGAAAGGAACAGGCGTTCTGTAGAGTCTGTCAAGTCGATTCTCATAACACAGTATAATTTAAAAAATATGACTTGCGAAATGTTCTACAAAACTATTACTTATTAAAGATTCGGAAGTATTGAACAATATTTCAACCCTATCTATGTCAAGGTACACGAAGTAAGGAGCTTTGAAATATTATTTTCAAACCATCACAGATCACGTGAAAATCTGAATTCTCGACAAACCAGTTCCAATTTTGAAAATGCCAATTAAAATATTTTTCTGTTAAAAATATTATTTTATAGGCGAGTACTTAATAGCTTGTCTGAATTATTCAAACAATTAGTTCCAATTTTTTTTAAATGACACTTCAAAACAAATTTGAGTTTATTGAACCAGATTTCACACAGGAATAACTAAATCACATCACAGACAACTGAAACTAGTACCTATGTTTGATATGATTAGTTTTAGTTACATAATTTTCGAATATTCAGTAAGAAAAAGTTACATATTTAGAACGACGTACATTTTTAAAAAAGGGGTTTACGATGGAACTCTCGGTGGCAGGAGTCCTGGACAGGACACTGGTGTAATTTTTTTACAATAGCTCAGCACAGGAGGTCTTGAGGAAAACAATTTTCCTCGGGGTCTTTGTCTTCTTTGAGGATACCGTGGAAGGTCTTTTTAGGGAAAGGAAGGAGAGGAAGTTCTGGGAAGCAAAAATGGTATGAGAGGTGGGTAGGAATCTGGGGTCAGTGTGTCCAGGAGTCACCGACGTACGAATCCATCCCTCGCACTACGGCGCAAGGCGATGGGTCGAGAGTCCAGCTGGAGAAATCAAAAGGTTTCCCTCAACCAGTATCACCCGATCCGGCCCGCCACGCAATAGGTGGGCAAACGCATCCGCCGCCAAGACCTAGACAAACCACATCCCATTAACCCGGGCACCCCTGTTATGTCACCAAACATAGCGAACCACTTGGGGTGACCTATGGCAGGTTGGTTACAGGGTGGCGGTGAATTGTATTGTAATAATTATTATCTTACATCTCGTAACTGTGTTCCTAAAATAAAATGTCGCCATGACGTGACATGGTTTACCTAATCACTTGAACTAATTTTTATTGTATTATGCAGTTGCCTTGGTACCAATTTCGCAGCGCTATTGAATAAAATTAATTAACACAAGTAGTTGAACAACACGTGCAAATATTAACACCACTTGTATGTTAATTAGTTATTGAGGCCCTTACAACGAAAAGTTAAAAAATCTTCTTATTCTGCCTTGACTGCGAGACAGAGTTGAGTGACGGTCTACGCTCTGCCTACCCCTGTCGAGAAACGGCGTGATGGTTAGTCGGTTTATTTAGTTAGTTATTTTTCCTTGGTCTACCCATACCTGTAAATAATACCTTCGTATATTATGTGGTATGTTGCATGGGCTTTCTTCCTGTTTTTCCAATGATCTTTATTTAGGGCTATATTTATGAATTATGTCATTCGTTATCTAAAATAACTAGCTTATTTAATGAACGGATTGAACTAACGAAGCTCCTAGAAATGAAAGAAGCCGTACAAGCGATCCATGGACTTAAATGATGCACCTAAGACGCAATCAATTTCTTCATTTCGAACGTTGAGAAACGAAAATAGTTGAAATAATATGAACAAAGACCTCATTAACTAATTAACTCCGGTTTAGGGCTAGATGCATCGAAAATAGTTGAAGTAAGGATTAAAGCTAAATAAAAGTTAAGCCCTAACTAAAGTTAAGCTGTAATTCAACACAATTGAGTTGCATCAACATTAAAAAAGTTAGTTTAAAGTTTTTGTTTTATTTTATTTTTATTTTATTAGGAAAACCAACAGTTAAAATTATTAATAATGTTTGATGAAATATGTACAGAAATTTAACCAATAATAGGTTTTCGCTGAAGTATGTTAATTATTTAGTGAGTAGGTATAAAGAAAAATCGAGAAAAATAGTTAAATTATGTTATATGGATGGGATGGTGGCAGGGAGTGGAAAGGGATGGATCCTTTTTGTGTAAATAATGGTATGTATGTGTAAATGTTATTTATTCATTTTAGTTTTGAAAACGTTAGGTACTGTGTTAAATAAGTCAAATTCACTGTATGAAATGTTAAAGGTGTGTGAAGCGCGATGAACGAATGTATTTTGTTTAGAGTTAGTGTTGAGAATGTTTAATGCGTGGTTTTGTCTGGTTTGTCTGATGGGCACTCTTAGTTGAATTATTTCTAGTAATTCCGGGCAATCTATCATAGAGGTAGCTATTTTTTGTAAGAATAGTACGTCTTCCAAATTTCTTCGACTTTCCAAGGACGATATCCTGAAGAACGCGGCTGACTCTTCGTGGCTCAGATGAGGACTATAGCTCCGAAAATCAAGGTAACGCAGAAATCGGTTTTGCACTTTCTCAATCCTATCTATGTGACATAATATACATATACTTGGGGTTCCAGATTTGAGAGGCGTACTCCAGAGAACTGCGTACGTACGCAAAATAAATCATTTTCATGGTTTTTACTTTTTTTAAATCTTTGCAGGTTCTAAGTTTGCAAGTTAGTAGTGTTGCCATCTAAATGGCTTCGAATTTTCCTTGGATTTGATATATTTTAACGAAAATAAATATTTTAGTTTTGAAGAGTTTTACTTTTCATGTACTTTTGTTACTTAAATTTTATTTTTTTTACTATCGGTTTCGACACATCCGTATCATTCACTAGCAAACTTAAAACTAATTTAAAAATTCTATGGAAGGACAGTAATTATTAGATTTTATTAGATGGGGGTAGTGCGCGGGGTGATTTTGGCGGAGGGAAAGAACGGTGGGAGGAGTCAACATTACATGGGAACATTGTTAATAAGGGTGCTATTATTTTATTAAGTAAATTAACTTTATAATTTATTTTTTTGGTTTATTTCTAAGGTTTCGAAGGTGCACAAATTAAAATATGTAGATATTTATATTGGAATGTTTAAACTTAGTTTTTTCTTTGTTGAAGCTACGGCCTGTCTCTATTAAATTGTTAGCAAACTCGGAATGGTTATTATTTCGTAAACAAAGTGAAATAAATGCCAGTTTCTATTTTACGTTTCTTTTAGAATGGTTTTCACGTAGGTACACGGTTGTTCGTCAAAATTTACACCACCTTTATTAGTAAGACTGGAAGTATTTAGGTACCTACTGCAAATACCAAATACCTACATCCAGTTGGTAATAATTAATTCCCGAAATCCTGAATCTCTCAAAAAGACTCGTTGACAAAAAACCGTTTTGAAATTATACAAATATGGCGTCTCGTCTTCTCGGACATAGCGGCCTTGGGGTGAATTTTCACAAAAACAGCGCTATACAAATTATCCAATTATTAGTATCTATTACTGAAGGAAAAGGACTTTGCGAGCTAAAATAAGTTGTGTTGACTAGCTGTGCAATATTTATGACATCAGAACTATCAACGTTCGCGAGTTTAACTACAACAGCACACAGACACTCGTATTCTGTTTTATAGAGCTGATGATCTGTGTTGATGTAGGTAGTCATGTGTATATTTTCATTAATCATCTGGCGGGATCGTAGACAAAGAAAAATCTTTCAAATCTTTGAAAATCTAAGCCCACCATGAAAAAAATTGATAGCCTAATAAATCCATCAACAGCTTATAAATCTCATGATTCATCTCGTGTATTATTTATTTGAAAAACGAAGGCGTTCTAATTTTGAAGATTGCTGTTCTTTGTTTTGAATTAGGAACAGCTGTTTAGACACGTGCGCGCGCATCCTGATGGAATTTTGTGAGGGGGTAATATCAGAGTAGGAAGCAAATAACACCTAATCGACCAACTATGTTAACGACTTTCGTCATGCTCTGCTCTCTATGTTAACTGTTTCAAACGTCATTAAATCTGAATGGTCCGACTGAAATTTCATGACTATGTACCTAAATTATATCTTTCTGAGATTTCTTTACATTAGTCACACTTACGTTTAAATATTTTCTAAGAAGTTTTTTCTTTGATGACAGTTTGTAAATTATAACTTGTTTGTTTTTATATCGACGAGATGAAAGACTTGTTTATCATAATTATTCGTAATATCAAAGTAAGGGCGTGAACAAGTTTTAAGGTACCTAAGTGTTTTTTTTTACTTTTCGGCTAGTAAGTGTCCACAAAAGTGGACAAAGATTTCACATCAAGGTAAGTCCGTAGGTAAATAGTGAGTTAAAGATAAAACATAAAGAGGATGTTTATTCAGCATTTGATAGACGGCGAGATAAAAATAAGACGTCGTCTCAACACAAATACTAAGTAAATCCGTGCACTTAGTCATATCTCGCAATGTTGGAACAATATTTTAGCAAATTAATGAACAATAAAATTGTAACAATGTAACAGTATTTACTCACCCAGTAATTTCAGAGGCGTCCTGGCAACGAAGTGTGGAGGGGTGTTTGGAGTATCATTGGCTGTGACTAGATTTTGAGTTCCTGCCACTAAAGATTCCCTCCTCATTCTCGTATAGGCTGTACCCAAGGACTCGTATCTGTTCAATGTTGGCTTAGGCCTGACCGAGTCTCTCCTCAGGAACCCAAAAGACTGAGCGGACCCAATTGCCAGGGAATTCTTCCTAGAGTGCTTCATATTTGCGTACTCTGCCAAGGAGCAACGTCTGGACAAGCGTGCATCTGTTTCTTCAGCTGTTTCCTTCTTGTTTTCTTTAAACACGTCTAGTAGAGCTGTCATGCCTAGGTAAAGCACAAACACAAGCATCAGTTCTATCACAAGCGTTTTCAGAAGGTTTACTTCTGTTGTTTTTGGCTTTACGTGGTATTGGTGGCAACATTCGCATGGGGGTTCCTCTGGTTGCTTGGAATAAGGATCTCTTGGCAAGAAGACGTGCATTGCATCGCACACCCCTTCGTGTTCAAGTAACCGCTCATTAATAGACAAGGGATGCTCCGACTTTATATGATTCAGATCCACTTCAGCGACTTTACTCAAATCCTTGAACTGAAAATAGTAATATACTTTCAGGAGTGAAAAAGCCGCGCAGGAACAAACCAGAACGCGCCAAGCAACATCTGTGTTTTTGTGCGCTCTAAACAGACCTATTCCCAGGTCTATCATTTTAGTTAATCCGTACAATCGTATGGTGTTCGTTATCCAACAGATGGGGATATGATGCGGTGCACGCTGCATGGGGATAGTCGAACAGTGCGCCCGACTGTACCGCCAGCCGAGCTCTTATCGCCTTGTTATCAAAACAATAACGCACAATCAGTCTCACATAATCGCAATGGCAGACACAATAACAATTCGCCGTTAACTGTTAACTCACGGGCTCTAATCAACTTTTAGACGGTAACACAGTAACCATTTGTCAGACTCTGCATCGAACGTTTGAATTCCTTTGTTTTGATGAGCGGGGCCGCCGCCTGCCGACGTGGGGCGATGTAGCTAGCGGTAACGACCGACGGCTAGGGAGAGCGACTGAGAATTGGCCGGACGAGGAACGGGACGAGGTATAATAGAGGTTTCTTCCGTTTCTTCGTCTGCGCACAAATTTGCGCAGAGCCTAGTGCCCGGGTGACATTTGCCTGACATTTGAGCTACCTGCATCCCTTCGAAACCTCCGACCGAACTGCATAGGTACTTAGCGCTCAGGTACACGGGAACCCGAGCGCTTCATACCCTTACTAGACTCACGTGTAAACAAAAATGATTATTGTAGGGAACTAAGAAATGAAAACGCCTGAAAAAGATAATTTGTGAAAGTAAATTTATCAATTCTTTCAGTTTTATTCTGAAAGCGTAATATTTTGTCGTTATTCAATAATTATTATGAAACAAAAGTCTATTAATGTTTCAGGAAAATGTAAATATTTACCATACCACCCCTAATGAAATAGAATTGGGTACCTAAATAACAAACACCAGTTACCACTTTATATTTTAATCATTTGCTTGTAAATACATTTTTATTTATTATTATTATCATTTCAACAACTATGCTAAACAATCGACGACTATTTTATGTTTTAATTGGCTATTTCATTTTTATTTTATTCTTTCTCTTCTCTTTTTTTTCTTTTGCTATGCTAAACAAATATCAGTTAGGTACTATATTTTAAACTTTTCTTTATTATTTTATTTTATGTTCTTTCTCTACTTTTTATTTCCTCTTTTTATTTCATCAATTTTCTTTCTTTTTTTGTACAAATCATGTTCCACATGTTCATACCCATAATAATTTGACTGTCCTAAAACGGGAATATTCCTAGTTGGGCAGTCAAAATTTTATAAATTATGTATATAAATGTATAATATTGTGCTAAATAAACAAATAAATAAATAAAAAATGAGGTGCAGGGCCTGAAACTACGAAGTAGGCAGCCTACAATATAGAAGGTAAGTAATAATAGGTATATAAATACCCAATTGCGACATTTCAGTGACAATAACTGAAATTAGGGTCCTATTTTTTATTGACCCATTAACAGTAGGTACTTTTACAAAAACAATATTTGGTAATATGGGCCTTGCTAGGAACTTACTCACGCTGAGAACCCCATTTTTTAATTTTGTTAAGATTCATTATATGTGTAATGTATATGCTTGTAAATAAAATGATACACATACACGTTAATTGCGGTACTAGAACCTTGAAATATACATATTATTCATCCATGACTAAAACACTCATTACATAAGGTAATGTAATATTATACCTATAATATTATACTAGCGAGTTCCCGGGATGCGTTGCAATGCCACCAATAAAGAAATTGTTTTTCCCTGCGTGTCTATTCCCATATGTTCCCTTCCCTTCAAGATTTCCCCCTCCACCTTCCCCGCCTTCCCTCACCCCTCTCCCGCGAATCCCCCTCCCACGATCGCCTCACCTCTTCCGCGTTCAATATATTCAGTCCCGGTACATTCAGATTTTCAAACAGCTCGCGTGCAACCTATTGCAATTTTTTTTTTTTCAAATTTTAATTTTTCAAATTTTAATTTTTCATATACAGGTGGGTCATAAAGTTTTGCGGATTTGAAAAAATTATAATAAAAAAGTAATGGTCATATTGACCTTAATCTTTTTTATTAAAGTAAGAAAACATGGGAATTTACTTTTAAAAAATTAAATCATCAAGGTGTGACCGTCTCGACTCAAACATTCGTCGAATCTGGAGCGCAAATTTGAAATGCCTCTCTCTCAAATTGCGCGTGTAATGGCAGCCATTTCTTGGATGACTTTCAATTAGGCAATTAATGTTGGTTTACCTATGTATACTCGTCTTTTCAAGTATCCCTATAGAAATAAGTCAAGGGGAGTTAAGTCTGGACTCCTGGGAGTATCACGGATACTTCGGATACCTCGGCGCGACATCGCTTTTCTTGGGAACATTTCGTTTACAACTGCCATTGACTCGTTAGAAGTATGTACTACTCGTTGAAACCACGTCGTGTTATAACCTTCAAATTGAGGCAGGTGCGGACAGAAAAAAATCACGTAACATTGTTTTGTACTGATCTGAATTCACGGTCACAGATTCTCCTCTCTGGTTTTCAAAGAAATAAGGACCGATGATTCCATGGGATGAAATTGCTGCCCAAATTGTGACTTTTGGCGAATGCAGGGGCTTTTGTTGGTGTGATTTTGGATTATCTGGTGTGCGAAAAAACGAGTGTGTTTTTTTTCACGCCCATTTAGGTGAAAATGGGCTTCGTCCAGAAACAATATGTTGTTTAGACTTTGAAAGCGTTCCCACATTGTTACGACAAAAGCATAAGTAAATTTTGATCATTTGGTTTCAATTCTTGGACTAATTAAATCTTGTACGGGTGCAATTTAAGTATTATTTTTTTCAAAATGCGACATAAAGATGTTCGTGGTACGGCAAGCTGAGCTGATCTCTTTCGAGTTGATAGACCGGGATCTTTTTGTACAGAACTGCTAACAACACTGACAGTTTCCACCGTTCTTGTTGACCACGAACGCCCCGTTGGTTTCTGATTTACAGTTCATCCTGTAGCCTCGACCTTTCTAACCCAAATCGAATTAAACTTTCGCTAGGACACTTACTAAGATTATGTAATTCATACCTACCCAGAGCGAAATACACGCCCAATAATAATGCAAAAATCACTGCCTTTGTAAAAATATTTTACATAAAATGCATGCCAGCGCGACTGAATTTCGTGTCCGTCCCGGCGGACCACACTATGAAATCAGTAAATCTTTATGGCCCACCCTGTATTACAATAATTATTTTTTTTATATTATAAGAACAATCAATCATATGTGGTACCTAAAATAGGTTCCTATTTAAAATAAATATAATTTTTAAAAAGATTCAAAGTTTATTATTCTGGTGGAAGTGATTAACATTTTTATGAAAAACTTTGACACCTTGTTAACGAATCACGGCTTAGAAATGTCTCCGTCCAAAAGCAATGTTATCGTTTTTTCCAGAAAACGTGTTACTCCGCGTGTAACAGTCCAAATAAATACTTCAATTCTCCCTATCCAGGTACAGATAAGATTCCTTGGGGTAATTTTAGACTCTAAGTTAACATGGAACCCGTGTGCTAATTTTATAATTAACAAATGTCAAGCCGGCCTCAACACTTTACGTGCCGTTTCACTGGTCTGGTGGGGAAGTTACCCATTCACCCAAAAACTTTTTTATAATGCATATGTCGGGAGTCATTTGGATTACGCGTCATTCCTCATCGAATCTTGGACATGTGATGAGACATCCAGAGAAGTACGAGATCTTGCGTCTCATAATGCAGGGAAAGATTGCCGGAAGTCGGGAAGATGGAGAACCTCATTGCTGATTGGCCAGTCTACTATAGAGCTGTTTCGAGCCGCAGTAAACAAAGTCCGCATAGCCAACATGATAGCCAACGTCCGTTGAACGGACCGGGCACAAGAAGAAGAAGATAGACAACTCACATACAAAGAAACATATACCGATTTATGTATATATGTACATATATATATGGATTATATTAAGCCATACTGTCAATAAGATGCATTAGACAAAATTTATCTGCTAGTACTACCACGTAATCATAATAAATATTTATTTATTAAAAATAATAAATAAATAAATAATAAATATAATCATGTAACCACAATATTATGTCCTACCAGTACCTACGCACTCTAAAACCTATGGATTAGAAACATATCATAGGTAACTACTTTTCATATCGCTTGTATACACCATAATACCTTCCTTTTATTTATTACTAGCTGGTCCCGGCATGCGTTGATATGCCATTTAATAAATAAATTGTTTCTCCCCGAGTGTCCTTTCCCATTCGTCCCGTTTCCCTTCCGCCTCCCCTTCTTCTCCCGCGACCTCTTCCCCTCTCGCGTTCCCACTCCGTCACCTCCACCTTCCCTCTCCCCACTCCACTCCCCTTCCCTTCCCCCGTAACGCGAACCCCCTCCCGAGTTCCCCTCCCCCTTCACACCTCCCCTTCCCTTCCCGCGTTCCCCTTCCACCTCCCCCGCCTTCCCTCTTCCCTTTCCCGCTCCCTCGTCCCGCCAACCCTCCTCCTGCGTTCCATATGGTCCCGGCATGCATTGCTATGCCATTTAATAAAGAAATTGTTTCTCCCTGAGTGTCTTTTCCCTTTCGTCCCGTTCCCCTTCCGCCTCCCCTTCTTCTCCTGCGTCCTCTTCCTCTCTCGCGTTCCCACTCCGTCACCTCCACTTTCCCTCTCCCCACTCCACTCCCCCCCCTTCCCCCGTCCCGCGAACCCCCCTCCCGAGTTCCCCTCCCCCCTCCCAGGTCCCCCTCCCCGGTCCTGCATTTCCCTACCGCCTTCCCTCCTCCCTTTCCAGCTCCCTCGTCCCGCCAACCCTCCACCTGCGTTCCATATATTCAATCCCCGTACATTCAGTTTTTAAACAGCCCGTGTGCCACCTTTTACAATTTTTTTTCAAATTTCCATTTTTCATGTATATTAAATTTGGTACCTAACATAGGTACCTATTTAAAATATCTGAAATTCTTGATTCGATTCAAAATATTAGGAGAGTACCTACTTTAAATAAATTTTTCATCTTTTCAAAAATAGAATCCTGATTGAACAATCATTCATTGTTTTGCAAAATGTCATTCTTTAACACGCGAACTGTCAAACGTGCGATGTTTTCTGTCATTATCTAATTTTCTGCAAAATTTTCTTAATTTTTCTCTCCGTAAGAACCATCCTCGAACTTCAAGGAATATTCTAAAAAAAGAATTAGCGAAATCGGTTCAGCCGCTCTCGAGATTTGCGCTTACCAACAAATTTAGCGATTCATTTTTATATTATAGATATATAAATATATTTTTTAATTTTTGGTTTAAATTATCTTCAATATTTGGCTCCTAAGAGCATTTCTTACTGTTTACTTGTCATGCTTTTTTTATATTTATAACTTTTGTACTTTATATTATTTACAAAGGTAACTTATAGTCTATATTATTTCCTGCCTTTCAACTTTTTATCTTAACTTTTTACTTTTACATTATACTTTATATTTTATAGTTTACACTTTTACTTTATACTTTCATTTTATACATCATAATTCTATTTACTACTCATTACCTTAACTCCTGTTTTTTACCTTTTGTTTTTATATTTAACTTTACATTTATATGTCACTTTCTTATGTTATTGTATTACAATATATATAAATATAATTATGTCAATGGCACATGTTGTGCCGTATGTTTTGAAATAAATAAATAATAAGCTTTTTCTGATGTGCATTGCGCAAGAATTCTTCTTGTAAGAATTATATAGGTATCACTTTTTTCACCATTACCATTCCCGTTTTGATTACCAGCTTTGTTAGTAGATTTAACTACCTACTATTTCAATTTCATGTTATCATAAGTTTGTTTATATGTTACCATGAGAGAACTAATATTATTTATTTATTTATTTTTGAAAAACATTACATATTACATTGTTATAATGAACTTTGGCTGTTCAACTAGGCAATTTGCCCGTTTTAGAACAGTCAAATTGTATTGGTACTTACCAGGGCTGGGCAGTATTTGAATTACTTTATTTGAAATATGTTATTTGTATTTCAATTCGGTCACCAGGCGGTGCTTAAGGCTTCAAAATACATTTTCAAATACATTTAGCGATGTTAATAATGATATTGAAAAATAAACTGAGATAGATACGAGACAAGTTAGATAGTCTACGTAAGACAAGATAGAGAGTCTATGTATTACTCGCAATACATAGACTAAAAACGCTAGAATCCAGAGCAATATATTATGTTAATTTTTAGAGTTGTCAACACTATAGGTACGTCGAAGCGAGAATCTTGGCAGTTGTTGTTTTCATCGTTTCGCGGTATTTATTCATGACGACGGACAGTGTTTCGTTTCATACAAGCTAGACCGAAAAAACTCTTAGATAATAATAAAGTATTTAGAACTTAATCAGAAATTATTGAAAATTTAGGTTGAAAGTTATAAAATTTCTTTCGAGAATCCGAGAGGCTGCGATCCACTTTTTGCTTATATTCAAAGATATTAACTGTATTTGGCTCTCCAAATTTTTTCCACTGCTTGCACTGAGATTTTGAAGTTCAAATTTACTTAAAATATGATAATATATTCCCTAGAACTCCTCCATGTGTCGAACAATTCCTGCCTGGAATTCTGGTATGTGGTGCCTGTGAAATGACAAAATGTGGTCGGTGAGCATTAATGAGCAAAAATATCGAAACTGATTTGAATAGAAAAATAATTGTTCGATCTACAAAAAAATGAGCTTCTTGATACTTTATCCGAAATAAATTCTCGAAAAGTTAGAAATTAAATATTTTTAAAACGCATAAAAAAACTCAAGTTAAACATTATTAAAAAAAAAAAAAAAACTAAAATGTTTTTTATCAAAATTTTACAAAAAAAAAATATTCTACATACCTTCCAAAGTAGCCTCCATTTTTTTAGAACCGAAACAATACATTTTAAACACACAAGCAACCATATAGCTCGCGCGACAAGATGCGAATGAAAGCAATCGATAATTTATTAATTAATTTACCTAACTTTGGGGCTCTGATAGGAGTCAATCCGTGCTTTAATTATCCCAATTAGAAATACATTTGTCATACTATCTGTTAATACCCCCATGACGTCATTTTTCAAGAATTACTGAGTTTTTTCCGTCCAGCTTTATGAAACGAAACACTGTGCGACGTGAGTTAATTGATAATGGATGATCAAATTCCGTCACTGCTTTGTATTGTACATTTTCGTGTCAAAGTATTAGATCAAGCACTACAGGAATAATTATACTGAATATTAAATTATTTTTAAGTTTATTACGAAAAGCGCACTTGAAGTAAATAACACAAAACTGCGCTATACAAACGTCGTGTCAATAAAATAATTATTATTTTATCTAAAACCTGGGTCCTATACCAAAAAACTTTACAGGTAGAGCGGAGGTAAGATGTGTCTTCTGAGCAATATGATTGGTCAATTTTTGCACGTCTCTGTTTCACTCTGCTTAGCTTTGCTTCTATGGAAATGCACCCTTAGATGAGGGCACTTACGACAATTTATTGCAACCAAAGGTTCTACCATGACCAAATGTATTTTGTATTTGAAATAAAAAAAATGGTTAAAATAATGTATTTTGAATTTCAAATACACGACTTGAAAGTATTTTATATTTCGTATTTTAAATACATGCGAAAAAGAATTTTGTAATTTGTATTTTAATTACAGCAAGGCATGTATTTTGCCCAGCCCTGGGACTTGCACTTTTTCTTATTCTCTTCTTCCCGTTAATGTTGTGTTAGATTTTCAAAAGATCCGCCTCGCAAAAATAACAAAAAAGGGTAATAATTCAATCCACACTTTCTTTTACAAATAATGTTTATTAGCAAATTCATTGGTGTCCGAATTTACTGCACCCACACAGTATTGGAAACGGGAACAGGAAGTGTTTCGTTTTAGTTTCCAGAAATCCAAAAATTAAAACGAGTCCCGTGTAAGAGTCATCGTAATACATATATGTTTTTGTTTTGTTGCTGATTATTTTTAGTGTAAATGCCGCACCATAATTTAACTACTCCAACTTCCCGGAGTCAGTGGGACTATGGCAACCCCAAGATTTGGGGTAGGTATGTTGTCAAGGCGGAGAATAATATTAGGATATTATTGTGAACACGATTAGGGACTCGAAGCTCAGATTGTTTGACATGTACATATAGTGAATGGATAAAGGATTATTGTGGATGATGTCCTGGGAAGAAGTGCAACGACCAAGTGAATGAAACATAATAATTATACATCAGTAGGTATAAAGGGACGTTTCAGTAGTTAGTTACATAAATGGAAGCAAATAATGTGTTCCAAGGCAGATGGTTTACCACCCTTTGGGCCAACTTCTGTGGTAAATAGGAAAAAATAGTAAACTCACGTATTATTTGGTAGCGGGAATGACAACAACGAGGCTTTAACATATTCTCCCTAATATACATATTATATGATACTAGCTGACCCGGAAAACGTTTTTCTGCGATATAAATTATTTCTAGTGAATATTTTGGTTGTTAAATAAAAAATAACGAATGTATCGTAAGTGTGTGAGGATGGGATCTATGACAGAAAGAAATGGAGCGCTGTAGACGATGACCACCGATAAAAACAAAAAAAACATCAACCATTATTTTTTTCAATTCAATTCATTTCATTAAAGTAACGGACGTATTCATTGTTTGATCTCTTAAAAGTTATATGTAAAGTGAAAAAAAGTGATATATTATTTATCCTAAAGTAGGAAAATGAAATAAAAAAATCAATATTAATTTCGAAGAGCAATTGAGGATACCTACGATATTTTTTGTGTACAGATGAGGCGGACGTAGCACCATCTGTCATTCAACAACATAAATAATATCGGTCTGTTTGAAATACCTACGAACGACGCGACGGTTAAATTAGTTCATACAAAAATACTAAAATCGCAATTAAAAACGGGAGGGTGGGGGTAGGGGGGTGAAAGTTTTGGGTTATAGGTATTTATTGATACCAAATAAAAAAAAGAGTAAAAAAAATTTTTTCAAAAAAATAGAAAAAAAATTCTGGATAGGGACAATAATCACCTAGCAGTAATAAATATAATTTACGACCTATTCTCATACCTATCAAATATACATAAAAAATGTCATAAAAATCGGTCGAGCCTTTTCGGAGAAGTGCGAGTACAAACACCGTTACATGAGATTTTTATATGCGAGTATACAGATTATGTCCTACTTTTAACTTTGCTTCATTCATTTATTATGTACCTACTATTCATTGTATCTGTCTTTTGTTTTTATTGTTTCGTCTAATATGTATTGTATAATTGACAGTCAAACAATTAGTAAAATAAATAAATTAAGCATTTTAGACCGTCCGGTGTCCGGTCCTGGAGTGTTGTTGAATTTCAATTCGAAGTAAGTGCATTATTGAAATGAATCGTGATATTTATAGATTTCCAATGAATTCCAATGTGGACGATAATTTTTTTACCATGGGTGTTTTTACTGTTTGACAGTTTTGTCACTGTACCGTTAATTATATGTTTTCTTATGTAGGTATAACGTAAACTGTAGGCACGTTCTGTAAAGTGTACAATTCGTACAGTTGTGATATGTGAAAAGAACATTAGAATAACAATACATGGTGTCCGGGGTTAACGTGCATTAACTTCGGGAGGTAATTCTACATGATAGTATAAGTAAAAATGAAAAATAACTTTTTTCGAAATTCCAACTTTTAGAGGTAGTTTTGTGGTAAAAAGATAAAATTAGACCGGCGTATGTGGCCAGCTTTATTATTTTCCGCTGTTACGGGCCAATCACATCCATGCAATGTGGCCACGGTTGTGCTCGGCAGGCTCTCGGCAAGTTAGATCGTACCTCACACTGAGGATTTTTAGTAGGTACGTCTTTTTGTATGGGAAAAAAGTTGCAATTTCGGAAAAAGTTGTTAATCTTTTTTACTCCTACCATCATGTAGAATCATCTCCCGAAGTTAATACACTTTACCCCCGGACACCCTGTATAGGTACAGTACGCGCCAAACTTTAATGCCGACCTGAACTTAATGCGATCCATCTCGTGCAGATGCAGTCACTTTACTGACTGTACGATGGTCATAAGCGAAAGAGAAAGATGCGTAAAACATGCGCTCGGCAGAGAAAGGCGTGGTTCTGACCTTAAACTAGCCCATTGCAACGATTTCTGTATCAACGTCAGGCTGGTATTAAAGATTGGCTTGTAACCATCCCAAGAGACCACACTTAGCGAGAATGGATATTGAAGATAGTTTTTGAACAACGGAATTTTTTATTTTTTTTATGTAATTACCTCACAAGACTTCCAGCTGCTCTCGTCTGGAGCCAGTGAAACTATGGCATCCCCAATTTGTGTATTTTGTGAGGCTGAAGGTAGTGGGGAAGGGAAGAAGATAGGGAAGAGGAAGATGGGGAAGTACCTGACTATTCAGATCTAGTCACCAAACATGGCAAGAGCCATTTCAAGCAAGGTTTCAATTCTGAATGGTGGTCTTACACCAGGGTGGTACGGAGAGTATCTTCCACTATGGAACGTAACTAAATACCTAACTAACCATCACGGTGATATCGCAGGGTTAGGCAGAGAGGACAGACCCCCAAACATCTCGGTCTTTTGCACACACTCTTTGCCTCACTCACATTCATACGTCGTCTCATACATACTCTTCTATTATTCTGACTTTTGACATGGCCCGAGTATCTGATTCATTTGATCATGCCATGTCTTTCTCGGGCGTCCCCGACTTCTTCTATCATTCACATTTGCGTCATAATAATATATTCTTCTTACGTTATTTTTTAATATATTTTATATAATTTTAAATGATTAAATTGTGAAATGACACAAATCAGTCAATTTTTTATGCGCACGATCGACCTCCGGATGGCTAGTCCACCACGCAGGCCGTCAAATGATGACCAAGGGATGATCCACGGATGACCAAAGGGTATCTGAGTATATCAGTAACAGTGTTGTTACAAATTAGGTTTTTTGTTGTGAGCAATTAGTCGTAAATGAATAAAAGTACCTAATGATATGTTATGTACGGATTTTTCGACTATCTAAGATTAAATCTAAAATAATAACGATCCTGACGTCTAAGTTAACATGTTGAACACGACAGATAAAACCATAATTTTCAAATATATTCTGTTGCTATCATTCTGCTAATATTCTGGTGATATAGTGTTGCTTTCAGATTATACGAATTTTTAATCTTTAAGTGTTGCTTTCAGATTATACGAATTTTTAATCTGTTGCTATTATATTAGATATATGTATTTTTACTTACTGTCTTATTTTGTAATATTTTGGAGAAAATTTGAAAGTATTCTTTTCTATTTTTGTAACTACCACGACGACTGTCCGTAAATTAAGGTGCTCGGAAGTTCCATCGCGAACGGCTGCCACAGAGAGTGCAGCGTGGTGGGGATTTGGCGTAGGGGAACTAGGCTACATGCCAGTGTTGCCGGATCTCGCATAAAATTGTTCCTCGCGACCGCAACACCTTGGAGACCTTATTTTACGGACAGCCCTCGTACCTACAATCAGTATAACGTCAACAACAGAAATTTTTAAACTGTTTGATGTTCCAAGCATACAGAAAATCTATGCCAAAAACATTCTAGTACATCACCACAAAAATGATTCAGAGGCAGACACCTCACATGCTCATAAAACCAGAGCCAAACAAACAGACATACTTAATATACAAAAGTGTAACTCTTCATTTGGTCAAAGAAGTTCTGAATTTTTAGCAGTAAAGTTATATAACAAACTCCCACTTAGTATGAAACAAATTAAAACAAAAAATAGCTACATTAAGGACATTAAATGTTGGCTGAAGGAACTATCGGAAAATGAACTTACAACTATACTTAAAACATCGTCATAGAAGTTTCTGGAAAACCTTATCCAAACATTGAAGTTAAACCATAGAAGTCGCTGAAAAACTTATCCAAAGCATAGCCCCCCTCAGCACAGGATCTCCTAGTGAGGAGGACTACGAATATATTTTCTATTTTATATATACATCTAACTAACATGTTTCAAATGTAAAAAATATTATATAGTTACTAAATAAAAAAAAATTATTATTCCCAAATACTCGAACACTTTATTATTTCCTAAAATCTTGAGTAAATAAGCTGGCTCCCCAGTTAGACCCTAGATTATTTCTCTATTCTGGGTAATTTAAAACTGCGAATGATATGTAAGATATTATTATTAATTTAAAATAAAAAAAAATAATAATTTGACAATGACAGATGTGCCACACGCAGCTAAAAATATGTGGCTTGGCGTATTTCGGCATATCGCTCGCCGAACATTCCCAATGGTAATATTTGACGAGCGATATGCTGAAATAGGCCAAGCTACATCTTTTTATGTAGCTTGGCCTATTTCGCATGCGGCACCGGCGTTAGCGTTAAATGATAGAGATTTTGGAGTGAATTATGAACGCATTATTTTGTAAACATATTAATTTATTATAATCCTATATAAAGCGTTGTCTGTGTGTATTGTAAACTAAAATATATGGTCATTATCTTGCATGCACAACGATTGTAAATTTTAGCATCATCTGGCTTGTTTCATAAAGGCATAAGAAGCACATCTTGTAAATATATCTGATTGTTTATAATTTTATATAACAGACGGAACATGATCTACATCGAACTAATTACAATATTTTGATGACGTGTAGGTACAAACGAATGCACCTATTCTATTATACCTATATGAATATTCAACATTTTTTGTATAAATTTTACGAAGCATTTATCCAATCAATATGTATATTATAAATCAATTTTGTGCTTGTATTTTCATCACCATGTACACCGGAAATTCGACACTCCTAAGGCAAAGGACAAACATTTATAGAGTTCTGATAAAGGGTGAACTAATATTTTTTTTTAAATATCCTTTGTGTGGTTTTTCAAGCCTTATTTGGATTAAAAGTCAAAATCCTCTTAGCCACAAGTCCATGGTTCTCCTTTCTTCCCCCAAAGACCGATGGACCGGCAATGGTTTCCTGGAATAAAGAAGAAAATAATTATCTAACGTAGGCGTATTAATAGGCTTTTTGGTTAAATTTAATCTAGGTAGGTACTGTACTTTCAGAAAAGAAACGCAGTGCAAGTATCGGTACACAAATTTTGTATCTAGTTTACTTCTCTTTTATCAACCAGCCTTGTACCGTATATTGTAAAATTTCGTCCGCCATAATATGGGGATATCCTTACTTTAGCCTGGCGAGTGAAAAATTGCAAAAATAAGGCTTTTTGACTATCAAAAACTTTTACCCCAGAAGTAAATTATTATAGACCAAGTATCCCCATTCCCTATAGCTAAAGGTTACCATTATTCATGTATCGATTTGGGAGGCGGGTGAGGGTACCGCCGCCTCGAGAACCATTTATAGGATAACCAACACCTCTACCATAGGTCACCCCAAGTTTTTCGCTAATTTTACGTACGCTACGTTACGAGGTGAGGTTTGTTCAGTCTTGGCGGTGGATGCGGATGCCCACCAACTACGTGGCGGGCCGGATCGGGGAGGCCGGTTTGAGTTTTAAAGCCTTTGAGTCAAAGGTTTTGACCTCTCTAGCCAGACTCTCAACCCAACGCAGTGGGTGGGATGGATTCATACGTTCATATCTCCTGGATACACTGACCCCGAGATTCCTACAATACCTCATTTCCTTTTGCTTCCCAGAACTTCCTCTTCATCATTTCCTTTAAAAGTCCCTCCACACAGCACTATATGAAGATAATGTAATAAAAAATCATCTTCATGAATCTTTAGATGATTGTTCATTCTGGTACTCCAACTTGTTTTTTGTTTTCAGTGTTGTAATTCCTTAATAAAAACATTTATAAGCATATATAAATTTCGAAACGGTACCAAGATTCACATACCTAGGCTCCCTGATAACAAACGACAACAGTGTTGCCAACTTAGCAACTTTATAGCTAGATCTAGCTATTATTTGATGTCAGACAGCTACATTTTAATGAAACTTGTAGCTAAACTTTTTAGCTACTTTTTATAGCAACTTTTCGTCATTGTTTTATAGCAATTCTTCCGGTGACAACACATACCAAGATATAAGTACTCTTGCTTTAACTTGCCTTTCACTGCCACATTCTAATGCAGAGGTAGAGAGGTTATTCTCTCAGATGAATTTCGTTAAAAATAAGCAAAGAAACCGAATGAGTTTGACAACTCGAAAAGCGAAATATTATATTTCTTTTAACTTAATAATAAAAAAAACTCTTAACTCAATCCTCTGCATTAGAGACTCTCAGGAAATGCTACTATAACTGGGTTTTGCCTAAAGATGTACTGCATAAAATGGGTACCGCTGAAAAATATTCAAAATCACTGAAAAATACTGAACCCCAGCCATCGACATCTTCTAATCTTCCTCTTTAAATATTAATGTTTAATTTATTTTTTTATTCAATAACATGTACATGATATTTTTTCTCTTTTGTTGGATTCAATGGAAATAAAAACGATTGTCAGAATTTGTCATTTTATTGTAACTTATCTACCTACTGTAACGTTTAGCTACTTCTAGCAACTTTTTGGGGTAAAAAAAACTGGCAATCTAGCAACATTTTGTAAGATGTCTAGCAATTTGGCATAGCTAACAGTTGGCAACACTGAACGACAATAGTACCACAGAGGAGATCCAGAAGCGCATAGTGAACGCAAATCGCTGTTATTTCCGCCTACAAAACCAATTAAAGTCCAGACTGCTGTCCAGGAACACGAAGTTATTAGTGTACAAAACACTTATCAGACCAGTACTTACGTACACAGCTGAGACTTGGGTACTAACTAAGAGGAATGAGCGAGCACTGGACGTTTTTGAAAGAAAAATTTTGAGGCGCATCTTCGGACCGGTTCTAGAAAATGGATTTTGGCGCAGACGCTATAACAATGAGCTCTATACTTTGTTTAAGGAGCTAAACGTCGCAAAATTTATAAAATTGGGAAGACTTCGGTGGCTGGGTCATGTGGAGAGAATGACCGAGTATCAAGCACCAAAGTCCCTGCTGAACTCAAGACCAATAGGGCGAAGGAGCCTAGGAAGGCCAAGACTAAGATGGAGCGACAACGTCCTCAAAGACATATCTATCTTAGAGCTTCCAAACTGGAGAGAGCTGGCACAAAACCATGAGTGGAGGAAGACTCTTGAGGAGGCCAAGACCCACCAGGGGTTGTAGAGCCAATAGTGATGATGATGATATTTTTTTTTATATTAGAGAGCCTGAGAAAAATAATTTTCCCCAGGGCCTATGCCATCTTTGGGGATGCAGAGAGGAGGGTCTTTTTTAAGGAAATGAAGAAGAGGAAGTTCTTGGAAGGAAAAAGGTAAGAAGGATGGGTAGGAATCTAGGGTTCAGTGTGTCCAGGCGAGCTATTCTATATCTTTTGTGGGAACGGATAGTTCTCGGCCGAAATCTGCTGTCAGATTTGTGTGATTTTATGTAGCTGTTATTTGCTTTTTCTATGTGATTTTGTATGGCTGTTATTTGCTTTTTCTATGTTTTTTTTTTACGTGAGCTTTACACAGGAGGCCCTGAGGAAAACAATTTCCTTCAGGGCCTATGTCATCTTTGGGGATGCTGTGTGGTGGGTTTAAAGATCTGCTGTCAGATTTGTGTGATTTTGCATGGCTGTTATTTGCTTTTTCTATGGGCCGATGTCAGAATTTCAGTTGTGAGCTGTCACGTATTTTAGTTTAGGTGGTTTTAAACACTAATTCATGCAAACTTGCACCTAAACTAAAAAACGTGACAGCTCACAGCTGAAATTCCAATATCGGCCCATAGAAAAAGCAAATAACAGCCATATAAAATCACACAAATCTGACAGCAGATCTCGGCCGAGAACTATCTCGTTCCCACAAAAGATATAGAATAGCTCGTCGTCAAGTCATCCGCCGCCAGATCTAGACAAACCTCACCCCATGTACCCGGGCACCCCTGCTAAGTCACCAAACGTAGCGAGCCACTTGGGGTGACTGACTATGGTAGAGGTGTATTTATCCAATAAACGGCAGCGGTGCCCATTCCCGCCTCCCAAATTGTATAATCAAAATAAAATTTAAAAAAACTTAAATAAATTTTACATTATTACTTTCATCAAAAAGTGCCTAGCGCTTGTGGAATGGGCGTGTTTTTCATCCAGTTTCCACATAGGTCGTCTTTTCACGCGGTTTCGGGATAAAAAAGGTACGTTTTATATTTTGGTACCGATTTCTTACAGTTTAAGATGGCGGACGTTGTTTGACATCTGTCGTTTGTCATAGTTTTACGTAAGTGTATCAAGTGGAAACATTGCTTAATTATACGTTAATATTTATTTTCTTCAATATATTATCTTACATTTTATAATTAAAATATTCATTTAAAAAAACTAAAACAAGCCAATTTTATTGCTTAATATTTTGAATTTCGCTTGTATTTTTTACGATTTGTTGACGGCCACAGCAAAGGCAAATGACATAATATGTCATTATGAAAGCATATTTTGCTTTAATGTGATCTATGGTTATGTTTCTTTTCTAAAGGCAAACTATCTGTTTTTTTTTTTTTTTTCATTTACTAGATTCTTATGTATCTTGAAAAGATGAATCATTTAAATTTACTGAATTTAAAGTTAATGTTCCTTATACAAATAGAACGGCGTCATATGCGCCTTGCAATTTTTACCTCATGTGGGTATTTAAAAATATTACCTGGCTATTATAGTCTTAAAGGTCTTGTGTTTTGTCGGTAGGGAAAAGTTGTTATTTAAAAACCCTTACGAAACCGACAGTTGAAAATAATGATCGTGTAAAGATCCCGATATACTTTCCATACGGGGAACGTGATCGATTTGAATAAAAATAAAATATTGAGTTGGAATAAAAATAAAATATTCACCCTGGACTTTCAGAAAGGTCAATAGATGTCGCATATGAAATAAAAATGAATTAATTTATCCAAGACCCTCTCTAGATGGCATTTAGTTCCAAAAGAATCTTCAATCATTCATAAAGATAGAAGCCAATACAAATATTCGTTAAGATTCGTTATCTTTTTCTGATTTTTCTGTTTCAAATGTTCGATTGAGTAGCTGATATTGTCTTTTTTTTATTAAGTTAAGGTAAAAATAAAATAGTTACAAACCTTAACTCTATCAGTCACATCTGCAATCTCTGTAGTATCATTTCTTAACTCGGAAGAGCCCCTCATGGGGTCTACGAGGAGAGGGACAAGCGATTTGGTACTATATTTGAAGCAAGCTTTTACGAAACAGAAGTAGAGCACCTCCACTATAGAGACGATGCTGCAGCCCAGACAGAGGGAGGTCACTCCACCAACGTTACCTACAATAATAATATTTTCTACGGATCTTACAAACAACAAACAACAACGAAGGTAATAACATGCATTAGGTATATAATAATTTTATGGAAATAGTGTAACAGCTTCGTAGATTGTTTTTGGAGGACTCCTTCATGAGAGATTAGATTTTGGGTATCTAATTCTCAACCTATTATGAACAATGGCGGATTTTTCCTCCTAGAACAGCAACCCGCGGACCTTCTGCGACCCGCGAGGACTTTTGGCGCGGTGAGCACTATTGGAGCGGCCTAAAAGTTAAAACCAGTCTTGTGTCCAGAATGTACCTGCTGATAAAAATATAAAAATATTTTTCAAAGGAAACCATTTTCGTGTTCCAAGTGCAGTTATAAAATTCTAGTTACAGACACTGTGCTGTATAAATCGATGGAAAACCATTTTCATGTATTGGGTGCAGTATATGTAAAGCTGGCGATCCACTGTGAAAACCAGTTTAGTTTTCTGAGATTAACGATACCCCCCCCCTCCCCTAATCCTTCGCTCGGAAATATATGTGCGGCCCGCGGATGATACTACAAACATCTAAATAGACCCAGATGGAAAAAAAGGTTCCCCACCCCTGTCCTAGAGGGGTAAAATGAATGGTGTAGCCCTCTAAATAGATGGAATTCTCCATGCGAAGTGAAATTAAACGATACGATTTATTTGCAACTAAAAAAGTCTCCAAATGTAGATAAATTAAGTTAACCATTCACCATTGTAAAATTTGGAAAATACACGAAGGAAAAAATACTGGTGTGTCAAATCCCGGCGTGCACAAGAAAAAATTGACTGATTTGTGCTATTTGATAATTTAATAAAATAAAAATAGTATAAGGCATATATGCGGTACATTCCAGACTGGAAAATACACTCAGCATCGCCCTGGTGTAAGACCAACATTCAGAATTGAAACGTTGCTTAAAATGGCTTTAGCCGGGTTTGGTGACTAGATCTAAATAGCCAGGTACTTCCCCACCTTCCGCTTCCCGTCTCCATCTTCTCACTATCTTCAGCCTCACAACATACCCCAATTGGGGACGCCATAGCATCACTGGCTCCAGGCGGTTGAGAGCAGTTGGAACTCTTGTTCACTGTTCACAAAAAAGGTAGGTACTACAAAATATCGAGCACAGTAAGGTGTGCTCCTTCACTTCATCGTAATTAATCGTAGTTTTGGCGGAAGAAGTTGTTTTGTTTTCAATTTTTACAGTTATATTTATGAGCCGCGTCCCGGATCCAAAATTCTGCTTGCGTCAGCCAACATTGAAACCATTCAAAATAATAAGTTTTCAGAAAGAAGAATATAAACTTATTAGTGAATGATGGAAGTTTCATACCCAAGAGATGGAACCAGGAAAACATTAGACGTTTCTCCCAAACTTGCACCGTCTGCTTGGCATTGTAAATGTGCACAATGGCTTCTTTGTTCAGATTCTTTACCGACTTCCTGAAATTAAATTTATCGAGATTTAGGATTGAATCGAACTACATTTTCATTGTTTACATAATAATAAATCGTTAATATTAGGTCCGTACATATGAAATTGGCGTTTTGCCGTACTGGCAATTTTGATCTCAAATATCTTCTCTTTGGTTAGGAATTCCAAATTAAAATTTATATAGCTATTTACTCATGTATTTGTGTTTCGAAAATTATAATTCATTTGTTTTTTCCTTAGTTGTTTTTTTTCTCTGTCACTTAGTTTACAAAATGGAAAACTTGAAAGATCGCGTTATTTACCGTACGAGTTCCACCGTGGCACCAGTGCTGCAGAATGGCTCGAAGGATTAATGATGTGTATGGCGACGGTGCCGCAAAAGAAAACAGAGTGCGTTTTTGGTTCCAACGTTTTCGTTCTGGAAATTTCGATCTGCAGAAGCGGATCCATCGCAAACCACGTCCGAGTTAGCTGCAGGCTGCGGTGTTAGTGATAAAACTGTTTTAATCCACTTGAAGCAAATTGGGAAGGTGAAAAGCTTGAAAGGTGGGTACCTCACGAATTGAGTGAAGCAAATGAACAAACGCGCGTTAGAACGCTAGACCACACATTGCACAACAGACGGCTACCAAATTAGAGGAGCTTCAATTGGAATGTCTAAGACATCTACCGTACTCTCCGGACCTTGCCCCAACAGATTACCATTTTTTTCGAAATTTGGATAACTTCTTGCAAGGTAAAAAATTCAACTCCGATTGGGCAGTCCGAACCGCCTTCAAAGATTTTATTGATTCCCGTCCGAATGGTTTTTTAGTAAAGGGATCGATGAACTATCGATAACTAATAACTAACTAACCTATGAGATGGCAAAAGTGCATAGATAGCAATGGTACATACTTTGATTAAATAAATATATTATATTAAAAAAATCGTCTTTATGTTCCTCCCATACAAAACGCCAATTTGATATGTAAGGACCTAATATTATCCGACATGATTTTTGCCAAAAATAAGGGAAGAAGTTTATGTTTTTGCCTCCTGTCACAAATTCAAAATAACTGTGAAATTTATAATGCATAAAGCTCCTTTCCTCATTATTCAGCACTCGCCTACTAAATCATCTTAATATATATTAAAATAGCGACTCATAACTTTAAAGTCTAGACTGGAGGAGTTTAAAGGCGACGGATTTACCTACGATGAGACTGGAAGCTACACAAATACAAGGCCATTTTAACGGCCGAGGAAAATGAGTACCTACGAGTATGCTCAAAAAATTCTCCGAAATTATCAAATCTATTTTTTTATTAATCATCTATTTGCATAAGAGCAACTAAACAGACTATATTTAGCATTCGGTCATTAGGTACGCAATGTGTTGTGTTTATTTGCCTACTCGAGAAGCCCGTACTTAATAATGTACAATTGTTACGAGTAGGTACACAGGGCAATAATCGAATATGATTATTTGAGACAAATATTAAAATGCCTTTATCACACCCTTGCTTGCTAATTTCAACAGCTATCGATTCGCTGTTTGGATAATATATCGTATAACTATTTTTAGATACCATCGGAAACAATTGAATGTATAATTAGTATTGTTTCTATCAAATCAGTAAAAGGGTTCAAAGTGCAAGGCAATTTGCAATGATTTTATTTTGAGAAACAATGGCATCTTTGATGACGAAATATTTCGAACTAGATATTTTGATGGGAGTATTTATTATTATGCGCATTGTTGCGTGAAATTTGTATTTAATATTAAATAAAAAAAAACTAAGGTAAAGATAATTCGAAACAATACTCAAAATCAGTCTTCCTATATCTTACAAGATTTCATGGGTGCCAGTTTCAAACGCGTCGATAATAATATTATTAGCGTGGACATGGAACTCCACAGATTTACAATTGTGCCAACACGAACAGGGCTTTACAGCATCCTTCTCTTCATCTCCGTGATCATTCAATTCTTCATCGTCATCTATTTCATCGTTTGTAAGGCTTGGAGCGTAAATTATACCTGAAAATGTAAAGATTACAGAAAATCGTTAGTTTAACGATAGAGAGTAGGAATTACTTTAAAGCGAATTACAATGGGAAGACGAAAGTTGGAATAAGTTTTTATGAACGACATGGAAATAAAATCTATTATCTTAACTATGAAAATTAATGAATTAGTTAATGCAATAATATTATGCAACTTCAGTAAAAAAAGACAATGTATCTCTCGTAAAGAGTGAAGCCGGAACCAGTTGTGAAAAGATCGAAAGAATTGAGAAAGCTAACTAAGTATTTAATTATTTGCCTTTTTAAAGATCGACCAAAGATGTTTGTGGCAAGCAAACACTGTAGCAGTTCGCGATACGTTGTGAATAAGTCATACATATTTATATCATCCGATCACAATAAAAAACATCGATTTCAACCAGCTCAACTTGCCGCGGCGCTGAAGAAACAAGGCTTATTATCCGCTCTTGGTGGACCAGCCGCCAATAGCGTCTTAAGAGGGCTTGGTTAGACCCAACCGGAAAATTATCATTTTTAAATCCAACTCAAGACGTATCGAAACTTTTTTTACAAAAAAGTATAAATTGATTTCGATAGTTTGTTATTTTATCTGGTAAAGCTATGTTTTCAAATTTGAAAAAGTTTGAATTTTTTATTAGATATAAAAATTCAAGCCATATTTCAAAATTTTAATTTTTGTTCAACATTGAAAAAAAACCCATGCATGTGTTTCATGGCAAAAATTGATCCGTTCGTGTATTTATTTAAAAATTATTGAAAAATTATAAATAATTTTGATCGAAAAATAATTTTAGGAAGTAGGTATGTAATATTAATTAATTTACAATATCGCGCTTCACCATTTTTATCGCAGCCCGTAACATTCCGATACTCGGCCGGGTGTCTTCGCGACGCGACCGACGCGCGCCGGCTGAATCAGAACATTTATTTTGAAATGATATTTGAAAACGACTTTATAAATAAATACGAATTCAACGCATCAATAGGATATTCACTGAATATTTTTATACAAAAATTTTGATATTTTAAAATGAATGTTTCTTTGTTTGTCCCTCATTATTTTCTATATGCAATGGTGAACTCTGGCATTATAAAATGTTTTCCTGTATCATTTTTCTGATTACGATGAAACTTTGATAATTTGTAGTGAGCACGTCCGCAAAGGTTTCCATATACTTTTTCAGTCAGTCGTATGGTTTCTCTTATCTGTGGTCGTATCCATAAAATCAAACATCTTTCACCTTCACATTCAATGCCCGCGACACTGTAAATAACTAATTTGTAAAAATGTAGAAAAAATCCTATCCCAGGTATGTTTCTGTATCCATTTGTAAATAGTAAAATTAGATAGAACCTAAGAATTCTTAATAAATTGTACAGCGCCCTTGAGGTGATTTTTCACGAAAACGGCGCCCTTCAAATTATCCAATTATTATTATTATAATGGTTAGCTCGAGCGTTATAAATTTTTTCCTAAGCCATTCTTAGCCTTACTATACCTAAGCCATTTTTTCCTAAGTCATTATTGCGATGAAACTTTGATAATTTGTAGTGAGCACGCTCGCGAAGGTTTCTATATACAATGGTGAGCTCTGGAGTTATGAATTTTTTTCCTATACCATTCATCCGTTTGCCACGAAACTTTGTAAATTTGTAGTGAGCACGCTTGCGAAGGTTTCTATACAATGGTGAGACAATCTTTGGTGATTTGGTGTGCGCACGCCCGCGAAGGTTTTTATTTTTATTTTTTTTTATTTCTTTTTATTGAGGAAACAAACAGTCATACAGTAAAATAATTTATAACAATAAAATTTAATATGTTGTAGACCAATTAAGTTCCATTATGTTAAATATTGGTTTAGTATTTTTACCTACTCAACTTATTAATTGACAAAAAGAAAAAAAATAATAAAGAAAACATAAAAAAGAAAAACATAAAACATAATAAAGAAAAACGTAAAATTAATAACAAACGTGGTTTACTATTTACTATGGTTGATAATAATATAATTTTCACAAAAAAGAGAAAAAAAAAAAAGGATTTTAAGTTATTAATTTATTAAGCTGCATTTTATATGATTTCAAGTCATGGTTGAAAATGTCCACATCTCGTAAGGCATTGTAAGTTTCACAGATACGTACTAAATATTACAGAGTTTTGCGCGTATTTAGATTTACTGTGTGGTATTCTAAATAAGTCGTTCGATCTGGTGTTTTGTTTGGGGCAAAGAAGTGCAATATTTTCTAACAGATATGATGAATCAACAAGGCAGTTCACGATTTTGTGTAAGAATAATGCATCAGAGATTTTTCTGCGTTTATATAAAGCGATAGGTTCAAATCGATGATAACTAAATCGATAAGATAGGTGTTTTATAAATTTGTTCTGGATATTTTCAATGCGATGAATCTATGTTTGATATTGAGGATTCCAAATTACTGAGGCGAACTCGAGTTGTGACCGTACATATGACATATATAACAGAATTAGGGTGTGTGCTATAATAAAAGGCTTTGTAATGCGAATAATGAAACCCAATTGCTTGTAAGCTTTTTCTAGAATATTTTCGATATGATCCCTAAATAACATTTTAGAGTCTATTTATAATGTTTCCATTTATAATGTTGAGTTCTAGCTTTAGGAAATTATATCCTACGTCATTAATTTTTTTATGTGTTTTACAGATTGATGTAATCCTATTACAATACACATGACTTAAACACAACATTAAATGAAAATTTTACAATAATATATTTCAGAGTACTTGCCTAAAATGACTCCTGAAACCTTTAAAGGCCAACATTGAAAATGTCAAGTGACCTGGAGGTATCATTTAGTAGCACCATACCTCTTGTCATGCAATGCTGGGCCAGAACGTCCGTTCTGCCTTGTGGAATACAGAGCAAGTCGTGGTGACGGCCCTGGCCCTCTAAGTCACCAAAAATTGCGAACCACTTGGGGTGACCTTTAGCATAGGTGTTGGTAATCCAATATATGGTTGCCGGGGCGGCGGTACCCACACCCGCCTTCCAAATTACTGATACTATCTATTGTGCACACGAATAAATAAATCAAAATGAGATGTTTCTTACGATCCAACTGAATTTCTTACTCAGTTAAAATACAATTACAGAAAGAAAAAAAACGAAACATTGTTTATTCATGTAAGTATCTACTTTATAGCTACTGTGTTTACGCATTTCACTTGTATCTATTTATGTTTATGCACTTCAATGTATAAGAGTACAAGTTGCAAATAACTACTTATTTGGAAAAAATCTGTAACCTTGAATTCTAAATCAATTTCATCTGAATCATACCACTTCATACGACTTCAGCTCCGCGTCAGCTGCACGAAAAACGCGGCTTGCAGTGGAACGAAATCTAGTTCAAAGACCCTCTTTTGATGAAATTTGATTTTTCGGCCGCTGGTAAAGCCGTCTTAAGGCTCTGCAACCGGGCCCGAAAAAAAGAAGATGGAGAGATAAGAAATTACGAATGATAGAGGAGAGTGCTAACATTTACAGCGACAAAATCGATGCGAAAATTGCGAAAATGTTTAATAAAACACGACTCGTTTAAAATAGAGCAAAAATCTCGCGGGCATTATCTTAAACAGCATTTAAAAAAACACTGTGAATTTTTTCATACATGTAACTTGTAAAATAACTGAAACAAACGTGTTCATAATTTTTATTTATTATTATTTTTTATTTATTATTAGAGATAATATATTACAAAATTATTACATAAAATTTATAATACATTACTCCCAATGAGTTTAAAACTCATTTCGGGAAGTACAGCATTATACATCTAAAGGAAAATTATTTTTACATAAGAACACGGAAATCAATGAACAATACATAGATTTTTAAATGGACTAGACACACTTGATACAGGTAATTGAAGAATATATAAGAGTTACAAAGGAAGACAGATAACTTCGTAGTGGGTTAATAAAGTTGCTGAGAATATATCCTTTTAGAGCCTTTGCCAATATTTTTTTGTTTGATTCTGGTAGTTTTAGGACATTAGGTAATGCGTTGTATTGCGTATGTGCGATGTATTGTAAGGAGTTAATTCCAAATTTAGTTGTGTGTGTAGATGACGATAGGTGTATTAAATAATAATAATTTTCGGAGCATACTTTGCGATTTTTTTGCTATCGAGGGAATTTTATATAATTTGCGTTTCGGCGCGGGCAAAGTCTAGATATTATTTTCAAGAATAACATATATTTTTTTGAGAGCTTTAAAACTCACCGTGTTTAAGGGAAATATGTTATAAATCGGTACAAAACCGGGTTGCGTGCCCTTAAGGGCGCTGCAGTGTTCGCTTGCCACAAGTTTCCATAACGAAAAATATGAGAAGAACCATTTAAACTTACAAAATAAGTAAATACAGAAGAGTAGTATAATTACCAAAATGATCATTCAAACAAAGCAAGTCTATAATTCCGCAAACCATGACATTCTCAACGGGGGTGTTGTAGGGCGCACAGCCACACAGGCCAAGGGAAGCATTCACCCTGCACTCCACAACGCAGGATGCGCTGCTGTACTCCGAGAAGTAATTCAAAACCATGTCCTTGTTCTGTTTGCACTTACGACTGTAAATAAATATAATAGAAATCCAAACGTTACAGAGAGCATAGACATTTTAAAGGTAGGTAATTATAACATTTGCAACTAAAACGACAATAGTTACTTTCCCTCAACATCTTACAATCTAATAATTTTTATAACTACCTACCTCAGGGCTGGGCAAAATACATGCTTTGCTGTAATTAAAATACAAATTACAAAATACTTTTTCGTATGTATTTAAAATACGAAATACAAAATACTTTCAAGTCGTGTATTTGAAATACAAAATACAAATTACAAAATACAAAATACATTTGGTTTTGGTAGAACCTTTGGTTGTAATAAATTGTCGTAAGTGCCCTTATGTAAGGGTGCGTTTGCGTAGAAGAAAACAGAGACGTACAAAAATTTACCAATCATATTGCTCAAAAGACACATCTCATCTCTGCTTCACTTGTAAAGTTTTGTGGTATAGAACCCAGGTGTTAAATAATCATAATTATTATTATTATAACACGACATTTGTATAGCGCAGTTTTGTGTTATTTCACTTCAAGTGCGCTCTACTGTAATTAACTTAAAACTAATCTAGTATTCTGTCAAATTATTCCTATAGCGCTTGATCCAATACTATGACACAAAAATGTACAATACAAAGCAATGCCAAGTATAATATAATATGATACAAATATTATAGAAAATGTACAATACCAGTGCTATTATAGCACGTGTTGCCAACTCTAAATATTAACATACATAATATTCTCGCTCAGCACCGAACGAGTACAGTCGCGTTATTTTGTAAGAAGTAAAACAATAAATATAATTACTTACATTAATAACTCGCCCACCTGGGCGATTCCATTAATTTAATATGGAAACCGAAGAAATTTTTAAAAATATTAAAGACTTAGTTAATAAGATCACTTCAGTGAAAGACTCAAAAATAAAATTAACACTGGAACAAAATATTGTATCACTGGAAGAAAAAATTCATCACGAACTAATTAGTCTACAAAAGAAGATCATAGAATTACAAGAAATTAATATTAAAAATAATCATCACTACACACAGAAACTCGAAGAAATCCATCAAAATAACAAAAAATCATACGCGAGTGCACTAAGTAACAATAAAAACTTCGCAGAAACTTCATATAATGCAGAACAGAAATACGCCATTTTAATTACCTCAAAAAACACCTTGAAGGCCGAGGACATAAAAATAAAAATTCAAAAAAATATTAATTTAACAAAAATAAAAGTTGGAGTAAATGGTGTAAAAAAGATCGGAGAACAAAAATTAGTGATTTCTTGCCAAAAAAAAGAAGATGCAGAAAAATTAACCGAAGAGATAAATAAAGTAATTGGAAAAGAAGTATCGGCCGAAGAAATAAAAAAAAGGAAACCGTGCTTAATGTTGAAAAGCCTGCAATGCCAATTGACTGAAGAAGAAATTATAGACGGGATTGTACAACAAAATGAAGGATTAACCCTAGAAGACAAAAAAGACATTAAGCTTATCAAGGAATTAAAAAATAAGTACAATGAAGGAAAAGAAAACGACACCACTAACTACATTATCGAAACAACTGGACAATTAAGGAAAAAACTAATTGAAAAAAAAAAATTAAACATCAAATTCCAAAGAGTGTACGTCAGCGACTGCAGCCCGCTCACACAATGTTACCATTGCCTCAAGTTCGGCCACACAGCTCAAAGATGTCACGCCAGGACGCAGCCTCCCATTTGCCCTCATTGCACTAAGGAACATATACTATCTAAATGTGAAAACAAAGAACAAACTCCAATCTGCAACAACTGCTGTGTCCAAAACAAAAGGTTTGATATGAACTATTCCACCGATCATAGAGTCGATAGCATAAAATGCCTTTACCGGCAAAAAATGCTTCGAATTGCCAAAGAACGCATTGACTACGAATAAATATTGTAAATTTTCATTTCCTCAAACTCTTATCTATAAATTAACAATGAATGATTTTTTATGTAACGCATTAGATAAAAAAATATGTATTGAAGAAAACTTATATCACTCTATAAGAGATTGCTATTTTATTTGCACTCAAAAAAGATTTACTCAATTTCATAAAAATATTAAAAGCGTAAAAATTTTTTTTGAAAAATTAATAATATCTTTAAAAGAAATATTTTTTTTCCCGGGCTTGATTGGGTTTACAAAGACCTACTCTACTGGCGAAACTAATTACTCCATTCCAGGGTACCAGGTAACAATAATAAGAATAAACAAAAACTCTGATATTGGAATATCTATTTCCAACCAGTATAATGTTCTCAATATTAATGAAGTAATTAATGATTATGATGTTAATATTTTAAATATAAAATTTAAAGACGTAAATAAATTATCGCATTATATTGCTATTTATCCTACACATAAGTCTACAGTACAACAATTTATAGTAGAATCAAAAAACGCTTTATTGAATTTTAGAAATATAAATAATATTATTTTACGAGATATGCATTTAAATATTGTAAATGATTATGCTAGTAATGATAAAGATGTGATCAATCAATATATGATCAATAAAAAATCGGAACATTCTTCAACAATCTCTACACATTATAAAATCCGTATTTGTATTACTAACTCTATGTCACACTCTACTTTGAAAATACTCTACATATTTAAAAGAAATCAATATCACATTAATATTTTTACAAAATGGATGACTTCATAGCTAATGAATTAGAAAATAATTTTAAAATACAAGAATATGAGTGTGTATACACCGATTCATGTAATGACATAATCTCAAAGAATCTCAATAATATTTTCATTTTTCATAGTAATATACGAAGTATGGAACGAAATTGGGATGAATTAATTCTAAAATTAAACAATCTAAATAAAAAACCTGACATCATAATATTATCAGAAACTTTTACTAATGACGAATCACCCACCTATCATTTACCAGAATATAATTATGTTACAACCAAAATAAACATCAATAAAAATAGTGGTCTCGTCATATTCATTCACGATAAATTTAGTATTGTCAAAATAACTGAACATCCTATACACCTAGTAAACTGTATTGAAATACAATTAAAACTCGACAAAACAAACTACCACATAATAGCTGTTTACAGAACACACGGTTCGAATATCTCGTCATTAATAAATGAATTTAAACAAATACTGTTAAAATTTAGTAATAAACTTTGCTTTATTGCAGGAGACTTCAATTTAAACATTAATGAAAACGTAGAAAATAATTTCAAAAATGAATATATTAATTGTATGACTGAATTTAACTTCATATCGTGCATTAATAAAAATACGAGAGAGATAAAAAATCACACTCCATCTTGTTTAGACCATATATGGACTAACATAAATATTAAAGATATCGACAAAATCAAATCAATTGTTTGGAAAACGAATATAACTGACCACCATGCATGCATTCTTCTCTATGATAACAAAATTAAACATAAAAAATTTAATCTAACAAAGACAAAATCCTACACAAATATGACTATTTTATCCAAAAAACTAAGAAATGAACAATGGAACAACGTGTTAAATAGTTATGATACCGAGACTTGCTCAAAAAACTTTGAAAATATATTGTCTCAACACATAAAAAATTCAACTACTGAAACTACAGTCCGCATTAAATCTAAACTAAGAATTTTAAAGCCTTGGATAACACAAGGACTTATAATATCAATTAGAAACAAAGAAAAACTTTATAAAACAGCATTGAAAAATCCTCTAAATGAAAAAGCATACACTTTTTACAAAAAATTTAAAAATAAATTAACAAACTGTATCAAAAAAAATAAAGAAGACTATTTCAAAAATAAAATACTTTCTACAGACAATAACAATAAACAAATATGGAAAACAGTCAACTTAGCCATGGATAACACTAAAAAAACACAAAAAAAAAATACATTGAACATGAAAATAAAATAATAGATGCTAATATTCAACCTAAACAATGTGCAAACATCTTTAATTCTTTTTTTGCTAATGTAGGAAAAAATCTTGCGAAAAATATCAATAAATCTTTTAACCCGAAAAAACAAACGATTGAAAATGTACAAAATCAAAATAATTTATCAAAATTTGAAACAACCTCAGAAAGTGAAGTTTTAAAAATAATAGAAGGCATGAAAGGAGGTTCGTCTCCCGGATTTGACCTTATTACAGTACATTTTCTAAAATCCATGAAAATTCATTTGATAAAACCAATTACTCATTTGATAAACTTAAGTTTAACAGAGGGAATATTTCCGACAAACTATAAAAATACAATTATTTCACCTATTTATAAATCTGGAGATCCTCAACAAGTAACTAACTACCGCCCAATTTGTCTAATCTCAAACATTGGAAAGATTTTTGAAAAAATTGTGAAAAACCAATTGGTCGGTTTCCTAGAAAGTAATAAAATTCTTCACCAAAACCAATTTGGTTTTATAAAGTCACTCAGCACACAAGATGCTATTGCTAATGTAACCTCATACATCAATGAATCATTGGATAAAGGTGAAAAATGTGCCGGTATATTTATTGATCTCAGAAAAGCTTTTGATAGTATATCCCATGAGATTCTACTAAAAAAACTAAACAATATAGGTATAAAAGACAATGCAATTAAATGGATTTCGAACTACCTAAAAAATCGACCGCAAGTCGTAAAAATAAATCAGATTAATAGCGATAAAGAAATATCAGACTTTGGAATCCCTCAAGGTACAGTAATCGGACCAATCCTTTTCACCATATATGTTAATGACATTTTTTTTCAACCACTACATGGCCAAATTACTTCATACGCCGATGATACGGTACTAATAATTAGCGATAAAACTTGGGAAAAAGTAACATTTAAAGCCACCGAAGACATAAATATTTTAAAGAATTTCTTCGACGTAAACTTACTATCACTAAATGGTGATAAAACATTTGTAATTCCATTTGCAATACACAAAAATGATACCCCTAAAAACATTGACATCATCATCCATGATAATTCCAAAACACATAGTAAAAATTATTGTATCCAAAACTGCACAATATTAAAAACAACAAACACAATCAAATATTTAGGAGTCATTATCGATAAAAATTTGAAATGGAAGGAACAAATTTGTCAAGTTGTAAAAAAAATTAGAAAATTGATTTATATATTTTTAAGACACAGAAATTTTTTATCTGTAAAAAACTTATATCTAATATATTACGCTTTGGTTCAATCAACTTTACAATATGCTATCATTAGCTGGGGATCCGCATACAAAACTAATCTTTCCCCAATTGAAGTTGTGCAGAGGCTAATAATTAAAATCATATTAAAAAAACCTTCTGACTACCCAACGGATCAATTATTTAAGGAATTTCAAGTACCATCTTTCAAAGATCTATACAATAGAAATGCATTGATTCAAATTATAAAAGAAAAAGAAAAATATCAATTTATAACTGAAAACCGTACTAGACATAAATATATTTTTTCATGCCCAAAATTAAACACTTCCTTTGCACAAAATTATTATACTTATCAAGGAAGACTTATTTTCAACCGATTACCGGATGAAATTAGAAAAATTAATGATAAAATCCAATTAATAAACACTGTAAAAAAATATTTTAAAGATAATCTCAAAAAAAAAAAAAAACAGTTTCCGACTAATATAATCTACTTATAACTCAGTTTCCAAGTGATACTCCATTCTTCAAATAAGTTAAATTTTGTATTGTTTTTAGCAACTAATTACAATAATTCTGGACACATTATCCAAATAGTAAAATTGTTTTGATAGTAGATAAATACTTATAATTACATATCACCGAACTTACAACTTATTGTTTTTTACATTCACATTGTAATTTAAGAACTTAAATATAGCATTAAAAAATGTACACTACTCTTCCAGACACAAGCTAACGCTTCCATGGAAGAGTGGTATTAACATATTTGAATATGAACATGTAAGCAAATTAACACATCATCTAAATGTACATTATATTTTATATGCTATAATCAATAAACGTTTGATATAAAAAAAAAAAAAAAAAAAAAAAAAAAAAAAAAAAAAAAAAAAAAAAAAAAAAAAAAAAAAAATATTGCTCTGGTCTCTAGCGTTTTTAGTCTATGTATTATCTATGTCAGTTTATTTTTCATTATCATTATTAAGGTCGCTAAATGTATTTGAAAATGTATTTTGAAGCCACAAGTATTTGAAATACAAATTACAAAATACCTCAGCATCAGGTAATTGATGCTGAGGTATTTTGTATTTGTATTTCAAATACGTATTTCAATTACAAGTAATTCAAATACTGCCCAGCCCTGAATCCTACCTCTCTATTAGATTTTTTGTTAAGTTTGTCAATATTGCCATGTTTAAACTGTTGTTTTTGATAAGTTTTTAGATTTTCACGGCCAGTATTTTTGTTATTTGTTTTTGGGGTGTTATGCCGTGTTGCTACCTCCTATTTCAGCCAACGTTTCGGACAGCGTTGCAGTGTCCATCATCAGGGCAGATCCGGCAGATCCGTTGTGTTATTTTTTGTAATTGTTTCAAAAATTTGTAAATGCATTTCTCTAATTACTCGGTCGAACCAGCAAGTCAATAATTAGTTATTTTCCACCTCGATTTATTTAATAACTCCATCATTTATTCAATTTCTGAACTATTTACTTATTAATAGGTTCATTTAAAGCTTGACTGGTGATATAACCGATATACCTAGATACCTACTACATAGAAATCATAATCTAAACTCAATTTAGAAATTTTGCTATTTCGGTTTACAAATTACACTATAATGAATTTATAGGGTCTAACCTTTCCACAGGCAAACTCAATACTTCTGGTGAATGCCATATGAGCTTCGAATTGACCTCCACGAAGGTGGTTTCAGCTGGCTGCGGTATGACCACCGTGTATCCATCGCCATCCTGAGACCAGGGCAGCTGGTGGGGTTTATGGATGACCGTGATCAGGTCAGGGGTGTGATGGAGGAGCAGAGAGAGGCCAAAGTCTGGACCGAAGTACCAGGTGGACCCGCGAGCAGATTTGTTGTGCCTGGATCTTGGAGTAAAAAAATATATATTTATTTTTATTTAAAATTATAAAACAAATTTTACAAAACATTATTAACTCATTTAATTACCAAGTTAGTAGAGAAATATTGTCGGGTCAAACTAGAGAGCTAGTCTATTTACTAACACTTGAAAATAATAAAACCCATTTGCTTAAAAATAGTAGGGATAGTTACAAAACAATATCAGTATTTAAAATTTTGGACAATAAATGAATAAGTGAAAATACATAGTAAAGTGCAACTGTCGTGTTGCATCTAGGTTTGGATTATTTACAAACTTTTAAGTTAACATTTTTTCTAGAAGTTTTACAACCGGTAGGACCTTAAATTTATCAAAAGTTCACTGGTTGGAAAATCTCTAGCTTTTTAAAGAAAAATTTTATCATTTTTTTATGTTTTTACTATCAGATACAAGTTGGAAAGAGCTTCCCCATTCGTAAATGATTCGATGCATAATATCTGAACACATTGTTTCTGCTGTCCGAATAACGAGTCATCTTCAGCTTTCACCAGCTGTCTGTTTTCCGTTCAATGAGGCTTGCTCATTCGCATTTCAATGTTTTTTGTCATTCATCCCATGTCATTCGTTTTGAAATATCTGCCTTGTATCTACGGTATTATGGCTTCATATTATTATACAAAAAGGTCTCTTGCATGCCATAATGGAGGGTATGACCGAGGGGGCAAACTCTAGGGGACGCCCACGCCGAGAGTACTTGGAGGACCTGCTGGTGGACGTGCGCTGCTCATCGTATGCAGACTTCAAATTGCCGCACAAGACAGGGAAGAATGGAAGAGAAGAATAGAGGAAATTGCTGCAAACCAATCCCAGGATTGAAACCAGAGAGAGAGAGAGAGAGATTATTATACATTATGATGTATAATAATATTATAATGCAATCGATATGGTGTAACTTCTCATATATTTATGCCTGTGATATTTGTCTCCTTGGAATGCTAGGAAAGACTTTAATTTAATTGAAAGAGCTTTTAGTAAGTTTCAAGATTCAGATGTCATTACTGCTACGAGTATGATTAATTAATCAAATAAGAGGTGTTTTATTTTGGGTTAATTTAATTTAATATCAATGGTTTTCATTTGGTTTACGTACACAGCCCAATCTAGTCTTATGTGGCGCTTTATTTCCCAATCTTTACTTCCTTTGAGCTGTACTCTTTTCTGGCCTAGGTATTCGTAAACATCCACTACCTTTATTACTTTACAACTCTAGTCTACATCTGTTACGTCTTTCGAGGCTTGTAAATTAAAAAAAGTGTACAAATAGGTAAAATTAACGTTGCTTAACCATACCTAATTTGGGATAAATCAAAAGTGCAGCAATATCCAAAGCCACACAGGGACGGCTGGAATAGTTTATCACAGGGGACGCTCTCCCCTTCCCAGCGACAAGTCAGCAATATATCACTACACGGCTTACTAAGCAGCTTCATGGCATCTCGGGGCTAGAGATAAATGTCTTCAAAAATCATCTTAAACAGCTTATAATATTTATTTAAAACGCTGTAACTTTGTAAGCTCTAACTTTGAATTTTATTTACACGAACCGTGTCTTAATCGGGGTATTTATAAAGTTGGGCAGAAAAGTTTATATCTGCTCTGACATTCGTATAAATAAAGTGATATTACACAAAGCTACGGTGTAACGTGTAATTCCTTCACAAAGTAAGTGTTTACAAAAATCACAGAATAAAAAAATAACACGAGAAGTGCCTTGTGGGCGTGTTTCGTGATCCAATTATTTGCCCAATTTAGGCTTATACTAAAACTGTGTACCATGATTACATATTCAAATGGGATGGCGATACACAATTGCAGACAAGTGTAAAAGGGACGGACTACCCACTTATTGGTCTAGAACCAAAAGATACAAGTCAGTGGCACATTTATATGGAAGGCACTTCTGGTGTTATATTCTTTTTCTCTTACCAAAATCTTACTTCTTAGGGAACGTACCCATACTACGCGACACATTCAGGGGGGGGGGGGGGGTCTTCGAAATACCACGCTTGGTAAAAATGAGCGGTGGGGGCTTTAGGTTTTTGGTCACCGGGGGGAGAGGAGGGGGGGGGGGGGGGTAAAAATTGCAAAAAGTTGGTCACGTAGTACGGGTACGTTCCCTGACTAATATTATAAACGCGAAAGTTTATATGGACGTATGTGTGTTTGTTACTCTTTCACGCAAAAACTACTGAATGGATTTTAATGAAACTTTACAATGATATAGCTCATACATCAGAATAACATATAGGCTATAATTTATAAAGCTAGCTAGGAAGGGGAGGCGGGAGGGGAACGGGGACACACGGGAAAGGTGATTCAGGGAGAAACAATGTATTTCTTTGAATATGGCATTGCAACGCATGCCGGGAACGTTAACGTTAGTGTTTAAAAATAATCCCAGATAAGACGTTGTTTACGTATTAAAAAGGTGTTAAAAAAATCGCATATTTTAAGTCTAATTTTTTCTTCTTTGTGGTTGCATTGTGGTATGTACATATTGTACATTACGTCGTTAAATCGTTGTGGTAAAAATACCCCTGAAAACTGAATTTTTATAATAGTTTCAAGAAATTGTGGTTATTGGTATAGAAAAATGTTTTTACCACAAATTTGAAAAAAAAAACGTTTGTATTAAACAGAGTACGTAGATTTCTACGTCATTCACTACAACCACATTTGCTTATTAACACGTGGACATTGTGCGTGGGAAGCATGCGATGAATTGTGCAACGAGCTATCTTAGAAAGCAACATACCTAATAATGTAATCATTTAAATCATATTTGATTGAAAAATTGCTTGGTACACGGAGAGTCACGTTCAGAGATCCGGTTTGGGCGCCTGAAAGTCTGTTTCATGAAATAGGCGGTGTTAGACACCTTGAACCATCAACGAATAGAAATAAAGAAAATTTTGATAGGAAAAATGTGTTTTTTATTTAATAAATAATTAAGATTATTTTGGTTGGTTTACCGTCATATAGTTGTATTCCAGAATAGTTTGAAGGTTTTTTTGCTTTTTTTCAAGAGTTTCAATTTTGCTAAAATCGTCGAAGCTTCTTTGTATCTCCGGAAGCGCCTCTTCTATCTGCGGTGGATTCAAGTCTTTAGGGTACTTACTGAAATATGAAACAATAAATATCTTCATACCAAATTATCATTTCCATTTGGGAGGCGGGTATAGGTACCGCCAACCCGCCCCGGGAGCCATTTATTGGATAACAAACACCCCTGCCATAGGTCACTCCGGGTGGTTCTCTACGTTTGACTTATCAGGGGTGCCTGGGTTCACGGGGTGAGTTTTGTCATAGGCTTATCGGCGTATACGTTTGCGAACCTACTGCGTGGAAAGTCGGATCGGGTGAGACTGGTTGGATATATTGATTGATTGGAATAGAATGGATTCATACATCCGTCATTCCTGGACCCACTGCCCCTCAGATTCCTGCCCACCCTTCGTATCTTTTTCCTTCTCAGATTTTCCTCTCCTTCTTTTTACTAAAAAGACCCTCCACACAGCATCCCTAAAGACGACTTAGGTCCCGAGGGAAATTACTAAAAGTGGAGCTAATGTAAAAAAAAAACAGAAAAATTCATTAAAAACACATCAAACTTCTTCATGCTTGGCGGTTATGTTGCACTTCTTTATGTATTTAACTTGACTGGTGCTAAAAAAAAACCACTGAAGTGTTAGGCGTGATCGACATGTTTATAATTGAAACCAACATGAAAAGAATCGATTGATGTTTCAAATGATAATTACGCTAATCAACTTGATGCTACTTTCTGATTGTAGCCACAAAGTGTTATAACAAGGTTATAATCGTTGTAATAGATATAAAAAAAACCTCACCACGATAGAATGACTTGTTTAGTTTGAATTGATTGAACTGGTGTTTTTTAAAGGTTGACGTTGAATTTGAACGAATTCTAAACATTCAACAACTTACTTAAAGAATCCATACATGCGTCATAAATACGCTAAGATGAAGGAAATATTTGCAGCCATGTAGATTCACCTTAAGAGCGTTTAACCAGCCGAAAATCCACATTTCGTCGAAAGTTGTTCTTACGATCGTGCAGGGCGGTTACAATGAGAAAGATTAATTATTCTCCGTACCAGCTTTTTAAAATTATAACTCAATATCGATTTTATTTCATTCCAAATTTGCTTTAATTTATACCTACTTCCAAAAATGCTGAAAGGCGTGATAATAAAACTATTAAAATAATGCACTTTTCGTAATTATTTTTGATTATAATTATTTATCATTTTTCAATAATATCTAAGTTAAATAAGAATGTTAAAAAAAACTGAAATATATTAGTTTTGTAAGTGCGCAAATGAATACACAAACGGACCAATTTTCGTCAAGAAACACATGTACGTTTATATTTTTTAACGATTTTATTTAAACTAAAATTAAATTTCTAAAACATGGGATACCCAGATAATGTATTGATTTATTTTACTGCATGATTATATGATTTAAAATGGGTGTGGTATAATACAAAATCTTTTTTGAAAATTTAACAAATCTGCCAACGACCTAGGTATAACCTTATTATACTAAAAATAATTTTTTTTCTCAAAATTTAAAACGAACAAATTTAAAATTTAGAAAGAACAATCTTTCGAAATCCATTTATAATTTTTTTGTGGAAAAGAGTCAATACGTCTAAAATCTGATTTAAAGATGACATATTTATGGTTTTCTCTGGTAATACCCTCTTAACAGCTGTTTGAGTTCACGGGAAAGCAGATAGCGTAAATGTTTGTACGAGTAAGTATAGTAACTATTATTTGGTGTACATAATTACGTTTTCACGGCTCGTATTTAATTTTGAAGTTTTTTATTCGTTCGAATAATTTTAAACAAGATCTTAATGATCTCTGCCCACTACACCGTTCCATACCATGACCGTAACCATAGCGGCGCATGCAAAAAAATATTCTTTGTATCAATCAGTATGAAATGCTGCCCACTAGACCGTTCCGTCACCGACCAACACCGTCGCGTACCATGACCGGACTGACGGCGAATTCTCGATGACAATATTATGCAGGTGCCGGTCCGCTCTATGCCTGGCACGCGACGGAACGGAACGGGCTAGTGGGCAGCGTTTCATACTGATCGATACAAAGAATACTTTTTTGCATGCGCCGCTACGGTTACGGTCATGCTATGGAACGGTGTAGTGGGCAGAGACCTCTACGTATAATACGGTGTTAGCACGTTCTAGTGGGCATAGTAGGGCGTAGCGTGTTTATTTCGTGTCTGATACGTTCATAGTACGGTCATGGTATTGAACGGTGTAGTGGGCATAGACCTGATGTAGTCCGGTCAATACAAACATTTCACATAGCAAAACTACGTACAGTGTTGAAATTTGGTAAAGACCTTGGTTACGCCATTACAGGTAAAATACCCAAAGTCACCATCGATCACATGTGATTATTCAAGTATTATTCAGATATTCAAGGTCAAAAGTCAAAATTTTCGGTTCTTTGGATTTTTCTCGTAAACAGTAAGTTATATCAAAAAAATATGTGAGAAAAAAATTGTAGAACATAAAATAATCTACAAAAAGTGTCACGTACTTTTTTTTAAGATTCACCATTTCTGAGATATAGCGATTCTAAAAGTTGAAGAAGTTACATCGTAAATTGTAAATAATATGCACACATTTCCACACCACCTGAGAGGTAATGTACTTTGCTCATTTTTTATACTAACTCGCTACGCCATTTTTTTTATCATTTTTATATTACATTTCATAGACAACTAATCAATGCTGCCAAACATAGAAAAAATATGATTGCCATATAAAACAATAATTTATTCATGTTACGAAGTGAACTTTGTACCTGTATTTATAACAGAAGAACATGGAAAGAAAGGTATTAGAATAATTACACATACCCTGCAGATAAACCCTGCTTGTCAAACAAGCCATTCAAAACCTGGGATGTACATCTAAATGATGATGACATGCAGCTTTCGTGGCTTGAACCTCAACCCATAGTATTAGTAATAATTCGAAATAGGTACTTTTTTGTTTTAATTTTCACGAGAATTCATTTTATAATGTTGGTACTTCCGACAAATGCCATATTTGATTGTCTATTAATTAACCCTAGATTCATAACCTTATCTAAGAGGAACATTATTCATAAACATTCATCTCACAGACGACTAAATTTAAGTGACGAGTTTTGGGGTACTTGTAAATAAAATAAATAAATTAAGTATGGCACTCTTTAATTTGTTGAATTAGGTAACAAAAAAAATTATAAATGAGTTAAAATTAAATTTCATCGGTACATTCCACACACATGAGGTCGCGATGGTCCATGCACATATACTTTTTGCATTGCTTGCATTGGAACCTTGTTATACGCCGTTTTTATAATGAAAATAACCACAAACCTTATTTTGAGTACCACTTGGACCAGGCGTGGCAATGGTAGGCGTTTCACCTAAAACTTCGGCGATTTTCCTTTTTAGGCATCTCTTCAAAGTTGGCATTTCGAATCTTTTATGTAACCACGGTTATCTGATTGATTGGATGTCGTTAACACTGTCGAAATCTGTCGGGACCATTTCATATAATTCCACATGATCTTCGACATCACTCATTTCTACATCCTTTTGCTGACTGGTAAAATCATCATCACCAGAATCAGATAAACGATTCAAATAGTTCACAATTTTCCGATCATTCATTCTAAAATAAAATAAAAAGATTTGATGTAAAATACACACAACAAAACATTTTGAACTATAAAATAAGATGTACCTATAAATAATAACTCATATAGAATAATATCATATACTTACTTTTACTTTTGTATAACCAGAACTCATAAAAAACAATGTTTTCAAAATAACTTGCAGTCTCGTCAAAAGTTACACTATTCATAAACATTCGTCTCTCAGACGTTCAAAGGTCTATAACTTGTGCACAAGACATCACTGCGAGGCAAGCGCACCCGCGTTACTAATGAACAAGCGATCTAGGAAGGTACTTGAGAGGTCATCATTCTATCTCTTTCACTCGAGACACTAGAAACAAATTTACGTTTTGCGCGGTCTGTGGGACGAATGGTTATGAATCTAGGGTTAAAAAAGGAATATTCTGTATTATCCGTGTATCGAACTTTCACAACACGAACGTTCCGCATTATCCGTGAGGTGAACTTATATATATTTTTACCTATATTGTATATTGTGTTACGTGCTTACTCACAGATTTTTGAGGAAGTTATCGACCTGCAGCTTCCCCAAGCCCCGGTCACACACCGTGACGGCGAGGAAGGGCGACTTGGAGGCGGGAAAGTGCGACTCGCGAAGGGTGGACGCGATCGGCTTGGAGCTGTACAAGTTCCACAACAGAGAGGTTAACCAACACGCCATGCCCAGGCCAGTGAGACTGAGAAGATACCAGAAATATCTGAAAAAACAGGATACCCTTAATCTTACTTTTAAACCTTCCGAGAAAAACTTTTTGCGAAAAATAAAAAGTTGCGGTAGTAATAATAAAAAGACTTTTATGCCGGGTCTACATTAGCAACACACCTAGGAGGCCCTAACGAAAATAATAACTCTAAAGGCCTGTCATCTTTGGAGATGCTGTGTACAGGATTTTTTTTAGAAAAGGAATTAGAGGAAGTTCTGATAAGGAAAAAGGAATGAGGGGTAAGAATTAGGAATAGGGTAAAGGCACAAATCTGGAAGTCAATATACCAAGGAGGGACGAACGTATGAATCCATCCCTCCCACTGCGGTGTAAGGAATTTTTCCGAGAAAGTTCTGGCACTCTATAAGTCCTAGTGATTTAAGTTTTAGACTTTCAGTCGTGCTGTTGTGAATTCGATTTAGTATCTATTATTACATTTAGGCAATAAACGGAAGCTAGCATATATCAGAGAACAATGAATTTGTTGTTAAGAGAAGTGTGTGTCTGTTGTTAAGAGATCAATTCTTGCTATTGGTTAGTATTTTTACATCATAAAGTTTTTTTTTAAGTTCCACATTATTCTGAGAAAAAAAACGACAGCCGTGCCAATTTTCTCGAGTTTTATTCAATGTCGTCGGTCGACCACCGGGTGACTGACCGTTTAATAATATCAATTTTATCACTGTTGATGGATGTAGAACTTAAATATTTCTTCGTTGTCTTAACTAATACAACATTTTTTAAACGAACAACGGCCTTTTTGTGTGAGATTCCTGACCCTAATTTTTCATCTACCAATTCAATTTTCCACCAATCTTACCGTAGTCAATAATATCCAAGCTCCATAGCCTAAAAGGTGCGATGTTCGCCAACATCCATTTCTCCTGCAGGCTATTTAGTGGTTGCCTATCTTTCGTCTTTGGTGCATGTCCTGCCAATAATACCCTTTAAAATAATATGAGAATATTTAGCCATAGATACCCAAGAGCAAAGCTATGACATTCACATGGTGATTCGACCATATGGGGGAAGGGGCGGAAGTTTGATCCTGGCGGAGGACAAAAAAAGGAGGGGGTTGAAAAATTAATTTGCAAAGTTTTTTGGAACCCCTATACAACTTTTTATTTACATCGCATTAGTGCAATAATAATATGTTTTTTTCCAGGAATGTAATCCACGAGTATTATTCTCTTTTTTCCTATGCAATACTAAGGCGATGGTGGGGGATTTAACCTTCCCCTCGCCTTAAATACGCCTTTTGTAGTACCTAATAAGTACTAATGTACGTCCAAAAAAACTAATATTCAGTGAAGCGAGATTCTCGTAAAATTGATTGATTATTTTTTTATCTTCATTGTAACTTATAATGAAGATTAGAAAAGAATAAATCAATTACAAGAATTCGCTTTATCAGTTTCTCAGCAGTTCAATTTAACAATATTAATATAATAATAATATATAAGTCACTAGAATGTTTAAAAACATTGTACACTTCTTTAGTAAGAAGCCAGGTTACATGGTCACCATTGTATAAAATACATTCCAACAATATAGAAAGGGTACAGCACAAATTTCTAAGATTTATTAACTTTAAGCAGAATATTCCAAATCAAAATATTAACTTGTCCTTTTGATGAAACAACTCAACTTAATTACGCTGTCAGATATGCAGACCATCTCTGACCTTGTACTATTCAATAAAATTATTAATAATTGCATCAACAACCCTGAAATTCTCGCCAAAATAAAATTTTATGTACCGACCAGAAATACGAGGCAAAATGCTATTTTTTTCTGTGACAATTTTAAAACAAACTATGAGGCTCATACTCGTACACTTATAAATAGACTACATCATTTTAGTAATAAATTTGGGAAGATTGTAGACATGTTTAGATTCCATATTAATAGTTATAAAACGAAGTCTTTATAATTACTTTAGTGTAATAATGTATTATTTCAAGACTCCGTGGTGAATACACTATTAATTTTAATTAATTTTATTTTTTACAATTACAATCATTATATATTGTGTACTTATCTTATTTTATCTTTTTAATAAATAGTTCACTAGAGCGTAAATAAATCAACAAATAAACAACGCTAAAGCACACTATAACGAGATTTACACATGTAACGATAAACACAACATAAAAAATAGACATAGAAGAATTACATTTTAAGTAACTATAATACAAAGGCATAAAATGCATTTATATGCCTTCATGCCATTTTATGCCTTTATATATTTATGCATTTTATGCCTTTGTATTATATGGCACGTAACATACTTAATCAAATAATATCGTTTAAAAAATTGGAAGAACGGAAGAAACATAATATAATACACGCAAAGCTGGACTGTATTAAATAGCTAAACAAATACCATTAATTTAATTACTTTTACCTTAATTTTCTGTGCCCTTCTCCGTAGGAATATTTTAGGCCATGAATAGTTGAGTTTTTCAAGTACTCGTCCGAATACTCATTTATGCTTTTTTTAGCTTCCTCAAAGGAATCAAAGAAATCCGCATATTTTACCCGCCTTATCCCCTCTTTGAAACACGTCTTATACATAATGCAGGCAGATTATCCTTTTATCCAACCACCTACCCGAGGTTTGTGCGCGAATTAATCTAATATTATTCATAACAAACGCAACCCTTGTATAGTTGCACGATATATTATTATTATGCATAATTAATTTGTACATAAACATGGTGTTCGGAAGTCCGCCAACAGAAAATAATATTATTTAAAATACCGAGTTTTTGTACAATTTTATTAGCTTATCAATGAATGGATGGAGTGATTCACATTCTCAGTGTTTTGGTTCTCAAGGCAAAATTATCTAGTACAATTTTTTGAAGTGAAACTTCTATAGCCCTGCTCTGATTTGGATTTCGGATGAAACGGAAATAACGATTACTGCACCTGCGGTCAATGGTGGGGTGGGCATCGCGTTTGGGTTCCACCCGGGCGTCCCGTGTTTGATTCCTCAGCTGGCTAAGTCCTCCATCAATCCATCCAACACAAGCAACATTTTCGGCTTTCTGTGTGGTAGTAGGAGATTTTCAAATATTGTTGGGTTATTCGTAACCTGGGAATGTTTCTTTCTATTAAAAAAAAAATGTCGCTTTGATTATGACCTCACTTTTCAAGTATTGGTTGATTAATTTCGGCAGTGGTTCTGTAATTGTAATTCTACAACTCGGATTCTCTTTGAATTTAATTGTGATTTGGAAGTGAAAGCTTCTTTAGCACCGTTGTGATTTGAAACTCGATGAAACGAAAAATAGCGACAATAAAAAGCGACACACGTCATAATCGGTCTCCTCTTTGTGCGGTGCTTCGTAGCCTCACGACTCTCGCCTATTTTAGTTTGCTGAAGGTTTCACTTCTGCCGAGTGTGAACTGCACACTCGGTTTTTTTTTGTAATATTTTGACTGATGTATCAAAAATTATTACAAGAGATAAAATACTAAATCTAAAATATAATATTTTTTACTAGAAAGTTAGTTTTTTTAATAAATGCATATCGAAGTTTTTCAATTTTTTACGAAGTTTTGGTTGACTGTTGGTCTAAGAAGAAAGCAGCTGAAATGTCGTGTACGGGAAAAAGTTACATTTGGAAAAAAAAATCTATTTTATCCAAGGATAGCTATCGAATGTCGTGGTCGCTAGAAGCATTTCTATATTTTTCGGGGATCATTAGACTGCTAATATTAGGAAAGCGTCTGTATAAGATTCTTGTTGTGATGTCTTTTCTTTTGGAAGTTGATCCAATAAATTGTGATATTTCCCGTTCTCCATTGAACACATACTATCACAAATCTCATCAATACATACACGATAAATATAAAATCTTCAAATATTGTCTCTTCATACTTTTTTGTAAAATTTAGATTCTACAGCATCCAATCGTTTCCTTGAAGTCAACCGACCGACTGGAGACTGGAGACTGAATGATATAATAATATTTTATAATTAAGTCATGACCTAAATTCCTGGGCAATCTCAATTTAAACTCGTTGTGTTCCGCCTGGGGACGAGGGCCAGTCGTTTCGGTTTCCTATCCTCAGGTAACAGAGACGTATATGACGGGACGCGATATCTGAAATTTGCCAAAAAAACCTCTAAAAAATGAGGGAAAAACACTTTTCCAGCTAAATTCCAATAACAACAAGTCTTGGGAAAGCGAGGTAAATATTGAGAATTAAAAGTTTTTTTTTACATTTGTCGCAACAAAGCAATACTGCTGTAACAGCCAAAAACCAAATTGTTCACCAGAGCCAAAAAACTTTTCAGATTTAAAAAAAATCGTAACTTTAAAACCAGGGGTTACGGAATTGCTATTTTTAAAATGCTTAGCTGAAAAATATGATCGATATTAAAATCTCTTATAAGTGAAGAAGAACAATGTTTTTGGCGTTTCCGTCATAACTTCGGCCCTTTGGATCCGAGTCGACTGAAATTTTGGATTCTTACTAAGAATCATGATCTGTACACGAATCAATAAAAAAATCGCTCAAAAAAAGACAATTTAAATATAATCATCATTTTAACACTTAGGCTAGGTTGTTTTAACAACAGGGTTGGTCATAATTCGGCCTTATGGCACCAATCCGACTGAAATTATCGATTCTTACAGAGATTCATGGCCCGTACACGAATCAACCAAAAAAATGCCAAACGAAAATTTAAAAAAAATCATCGTTTTAAAACTTTGGGTCGGTCATAACTTCGGCCCTTTGGATCCGAGTTGACTAAAATTGTAGATTCTTACTAACCTTCATGGTATGTATACGAATCAACCAAAATATCTGGCAAAGGAAAAAAAAATCATCATTTTAGAACTTAGTGTAAGTCGTTTTAACACTTGGGGTCGGTATTAACTTCGGCCCTTTGGGTCCAACCCGACTGAAATTTTGGATTCATATTTGGATATTGGATTCATGGGCTGGTCACGAATCAATCCAAAAAAATCTGTCAAAGGAATAATTTTTAAGAATATCATCATTTTAGAACTTGGTGTCGGTAACAACTTCGGCTCTTTGGATCCGAGTAGACTGAAATTTGGGTTCTTACAAAGAATCATGGTCTGTACATGAATTAATCAAAAAATCTTCCAAAAAAAGACAATTTAAATAAAATCATCATTTTAACACTTGGGCTCGGTTGTTTTAGCACCCGGGGCAATATGCGGGGCAATGCGGCTGAAATTTTGATTCTTACTGAGATTCATGGTCTGTACACGAATCAACCAAAAAAATGCCAAATATATATATTTTTTAAATACAATCGTTTTAAACTTGGGGTCGGTCGATTTAGAACTTAGGGTCGGTCGTTTTAATACTTGGGCTCGGTCTTAACTTCGGCCCTTTCGATCGAAGCCGACGGAAATTTTGGGTTCTTACTAAGAATCATGGGCTGTACAAGAATCATTCAAAAAAATCTGCCAAAAGAAGAACTCATAAAAATATCATCTTTTAAAAATAGTCGGTCATAACTTCGGCACTATGGCACCGATCCGGCAGAAATTCTCGATTCTTACTAAGATTTATGATCGGTTGCGAAATGAACATTTTTTTAAATATAATCGTTTTAAACTTGGGGTGGGTCGATTTAGAACTTGGGGTCGGCCGTATTAACACTTGGGGTCGGTATTAATTTCGGTCCTTTGGATCCAAGCCGACTTAATAATTGGATTCTCATTAAGATTCATGGGCTGTACACGAATCATCCAAAAAAATCTGCGAAAAGAAGAATTTATAAAATATCATCGTTATAGAACTTGGGTTCGGTCGTTTGAAATCATGATGTCGGTCATAACTTCGGCTCTTTGGATCCGAGTCGACTGAAATTTTGGATTCTTACTAAGATTCATGGCCTGTACATGAATCAATCAAAAAATCTTCAAAATTTTTATTAATTAAAATCATCCTTTTAACACTTGGGCTCGGTCGTCATAACAATCGGGGTCGGTCATAACTGCGCATCTATGGAACCGTTCTGGCTGAAATTGTCGATTCTAACTAAGAATCATGGTCTGTACACGAATCAAAAAAAAATCTGCCAAAAGAAGAATTTTTATAAACATCATCATTTTAGAACTTGGGATCGGTCGTTTGAACTCTTGGGTTCGGTCATAACTTTGGCCCTTTGGATCCGAGCCGCCTGAAATTTAGGAATTTTACTAAGATTTTACTAAGATGGTCTGTACACGAAGTAATCAAAAAATCTTCAAAAAAATAAAATTAAAAAAAAATCGTCCTTTTAACACTTGGGCTCGGTCGTCATAACAATCGGGGTGGTCTGTACACGAATCGTCCAGAAAAATCTGCAAAAAGAAGGAATTTTCAAAAATGTCATCGTTTTAAAACTTGGGTTCGGTCGTTTGAAATCTTGACGTCGGTCATAACTTCGGCGCTTTGGATCTGAGTCGACTGAAATTTTGGATTCTTAGATTCATGGTCTGTACACGAGGCAATCAAAAAATCTTCAAAAAAAGAAAATTTAAATAAAATCGTCCTTTTAACACTTGGGCTCGGTCGTCAAAACAATCGGGGACGGTCATAACTTCGCCCCTATGGTACCTATCTGGCTGAAATTGTCGATTCTAACTAAGATTCATCTACCAAAAGAAGATTTTTTATAAATATCATCATTTTAGAAGTTGGGGTCGGTCGTTTTAACACTTGGGTTCGGTCATAACTTTGGCCCTTTGGATCCGAGCCGCCTGAAATTTTGGATTCTTCCTCAGATTCATTCCTCAGATTCAAAAAATCTACAAAAAAGATAATTCAAATAAAATCGTCCTTTTAATACTTGGGTTCGGTCGTCATAACAATCGGGGTCGGTTATAACTTCCGGCCAGTAGCACCGATCCGGCTGAAATTTTCGATTCTTACGAACATTCGTGGTCTGTACACGAATCATCCAGAAAAATCTTCAAAAAGAAGATTTTTTCAAAAATGTCATCATTTGAGAACTTGGGGTCGGTCATAACTTTGGCCCTTTGGATCCGAGCCGCTTGATATTTTGGATTCTGCCTAAGATTCATGGTCTGCATAAGAGGCAATCAAAAAATCAACAAAAAAAGAAAATTCAAATAAAATCGTCCTTTTAAAACTTGGGCTCGGTCGTCATAACAATCGGGGTCGGTCATTACTTTGGCGCTATGGTACTGTTCCGGCTGAAATTGTCGATTCTAACTAAGATTCATGGTCTGTACACGAATCATTAAAAAAAATCTACCAAAAGAATTTTTTTTATAAATATCATCATTTTAGAACTTGGGGTCGGTCGTTTTAACACTTGGGTTCGGTCATAAATTTGGCCCTTTGGATCCGAGCCGCCTGAAATTTTGGAATCTTACTTCATGGTCTGTACGCGAAGCAATCAAAAAATCTTCAAGAAAAAAATTTTTAAAAAAATCGTCCTTTTAACACTTGGGCTCGGTCGTCATAACAATCGGGGTCGGTTATAACTTCCGGCCTATACCACCGATCCGGCTGAAATTGTCGATTTTTACGAACATTCGTGGTCTGTACACGAATCAATCAAAAATTCGGCCAAAAGAAGAATTTTTATAAATATCATCATTTGAGAACTTGGGGTCGGTCGTTTGAACACTTGGGTTCGGTCATAACTTTGGCCCTTTGGATCCGAGCCGCCTGAAATTTTGGAATCTTACTAAGATTCATGGTCTGTACGCGAAGCAATCAAAAAATCTTCAAGAAAAGAAAATTTTTAAAAAATCGTCCTTTTAACACTTGGGCTCGGTCATCATAACAATCGGGGTCGGTTATAACTTCCGGCCTATAGCACCGATCCGGCTGAAATTTTCGATTCTTACGAACATTCGTGGTCTGTACACGAATCATCCAGAAAAATCTGTAAAAAGAAGAATTTTTCATAAATGTCAACATTTTAGAACTTGGGGACGGTCGTTTGAACATTTGGGTTCGGTCATAACTTTGGCCCTTTGGATCTGAGCCACCTAAAATTTTGGATTCGTCCTAAGATTCATGGTCTGCATACGAGGCAATCAAAAAATCTACAAAAAGAGAAAATTAAAATAAAATCGTCCTTTTAACATTTGGGCTCGGTCGTCATAACAATCGGGGTCGGTTATAACTTCCGGCCTATAGCACCGATCCGGCTGAAATTTTCGATTCTTACGAACATTCGTGGTCTGTACATGAATCAATCAAAAAATCTGCCAAAAGAAGAATTTTTATAAATATCATCATTTTAGAACTTGGGGTCGGTCGTTTTAACACTTGGGTTCGGTCATAAGTTTGGCCCTTTGGATCCGAGCCGCCTGAAATTTTGGATTCTTCCTAAGATACATAGTCTGCATACGAGGCAATCAAAAAACCTACAATAAAAGAAAATTCAAATAAAATCGTTCTTTTAACACTTGGGCTCGGTCGTCATAACAATCGGGGTCGGTTATAATTTCCGGCCTATAGCACCGATCCGGCTGAAATTTTCGATTCTTACGAACATTCGTGGTCTGTACATGAGTCAATCAAAAAATCTGCAAAATGCAGAATTTTATTTTAAATATCATCATTTTAGAACTTGGGGTCGGTCGTTTGAACACTTGGGTTCGGTCATAACTTTGGCCCCTTGGATCCCAGCCACCTGAAATTTTGGATTCTTCCTTAGATTCATGGCCTGCATACGAGGCAATCAAAAAATCTACAAAAAAGAAAATTCAAATAAAATCGTCCTTTTAACACTTGGGCTCGGTCGTCATAACAATCGGGGTCGGTTATAACTACCGGCCTATAAGCACCGATCCGGCTGAAATTTTCAATCCTTACGAACATTCGTGGTCTGTACATGAATCAATCAAAAAATCTGCCAAAATAAGAATTTTTATAAATATCATCATTTTAGAACTTGGGGTCGGTCGTTTTAACACTTGGGTTCGGTCATAAGTTTGGCCCTTTGGATCCGAGCCGCCTGAAATTTTGATTTTTCCTAAGAATCATGGTCTGTACGCGAAGCAATCAAAAAATCTTCAAGAAAAGAAAATTAAAAATAAATCGTCCTTTTAACACTTGGGCTCGGTCGTCATAACAATCGGGGTCGGTAATAACTTCGGGCCTATAGCATTGATCCGATTGAAACTTTCGATTCTTACTTACATTCGTGGTCTGTATACGAATCATCCAGAAAAATATGCAAAAAGAAGAATTTTTCAATAATGTCATCATTTTAGAACTTGGGGCCGGTAGTTTGAACATTATTTGGGTTCGGTCATAATTTTGGCCCTTTGGATCTGAGCCGCCTGAAATTTGGATTATTCCTAAGATTCATGGTCTGTACGCGAAGCAATCAAAAAATCTTCAAGAAAAGTAAATTTAAAAAAAATCGTCCTTTTAACACTTGGGCTCGGTCGTCATAACAATCGGGGTCGGTTATAATTTCCGGCCTATAGCACCGATCCGGCTGAAATTTTCGATTCTTACGAACATTCGTGGTCTGTACATGAATCAATCAAAAAATCTGCCAAAAGAAGAATTTTTATAAATATCATCATTTTAGAACTTGGGGTCGGTCGTTTTAACACTTGGGTTCGGTCATAAGTTTGGCCCTTTGGATCCGAGCCGCCTGAAATTTTGGATTCTTCCTAAGATACATAGTCTGCATACGAGGCAATCAAAAAACCTACAAAAAAAGAATATTAAAATAAAATCGTCCTTTTAACACTTGGGCTCGGTCGTCATAACAATCGGGGTCGGTTATAACTTCCGGCCTATACCACCGATCCGGCTGAAATTGTCGATTTTTACGAACATTCGTGGTCTGTACACGAATCAATCAAAAATTCGGCCAAAAGAAGAATTTTTATAAATATCATCATTTGAGAACTTGGGGTCGGTCGTTTGAACACTTGGGTTCGGTCATAACTTTGGCCCTTTGGATCCGAGCCGCCTGAAATTTTGGAATCTTACTAAGATTCATGGTCTGTACGCGAAGCAATCAAAAAATCTTCAAGAAAAGAAAATTTTTAAAAAATCGTCCTTTTAACACTTGGGCTCGGTCATCATAACAATCGGGGTCGGTTATAACTTCCGGCCTATAGCACCGATCCGGCTGAAATTTTCGATTCTTACGAATATTCGTGGTCTGTACACGAATCATCCAGAAAAATCTGTAAAAAGAAGAATTTTTCATAAATGTCAACATTTTAGAACTTGGGGACGGTCGTTTGAACATTTGGGTTCGGTCATAACTTTGGCCCTTTGGATCTGAGCCACCTAAAATTTTGGATTCGTCCTAAGATTCATGGTCTGCATACGAGGCAATCAAAAAATCTACAAAAAGAGAAAATTAAAATAAAATCGTCCTTTTAACATTTGGGCTCGGTCGTCATAACAATCGGGGTCGGTTATAACTTCCGGCCTATAGCACCGATCCGGCTGAAATTTTCGATTCTTACGAACATTCGTGGTCTGTACATGAATCAATCAAAAAATCTGCCAAAAGAAGAATTTTTATAAATATCATCATTTTAGAACTTGGGGTCGGTCGTTTTAACACTTGGGTTCGGTCATAAGTTTGGCCCTTTGGATCCGAGCCGCCTGAAATTTTGGATTCTTCCTAAGATACATAGTCTGCATACGAGGCAATCAAAAAACCTACAAAAAAAGAAAATTCAAATAAAATCGTTCTTTTAACACTTGGGCTCGGTCGTCATAACAATCGGGGTCGGTTATAATTTCCGGCCTATAGCACCGATCCGGCTGAAATTTTCGATTCTTACGAACATTCGTGGTCTGTACATGAGTCAATCAAAAAATCTGCAAAATGCAGAATTTTATTTTAAATATCATCATTTTAGAACTTGGGGTCGGTCGTTTGAACACTTGGGTTCGGTCATAACTTTGGCCCCTTGGATCCCAGCCACCTGAAATTTTGGATTCTTCCTTAGATTCATGGCCTGCATACGAGGCAATCAAAAAATCTACAAAAAAGAAAATTCAAATAAAATCGTCCTTTTAACACTTGGGCTCGGTCGTCATAACAATCGGGGTCGGTTATAACTACCGGCCTATAAGCACCGATCCGGCTGAAATTTTCAATCCTTACGAACATTCGTGGTCTGTACATGAATCAATCAAAAAATCTGCCAAAATAAGAATTTTTATAAATATCATCATTTTAGAACTTGGGGTCGGTCGTTTTAACACTTGGGTTCGGTCATAAGTTTGGCCCTTTGGATCCGAGCCGCCTGAAATTTTGATTTTTCCTAAGAATCATGGTCTGTACGCGAAGCAATCAAAAAATCTTCAAGAAAAGAAAATTAAAAATAAATCGTCCTTTTAACACTTGGGCTCGGTCGTCATAACAATCGGGGTCGGTAATAACTTCGGGCCTATAGCATTGATCCGATTGAAACTTTCGATTCTTACTAACATTCGTGGTCTGTATACGAATCATCCAGAAAAATATGCAAAAAGAAGAATTTTTCAATAATGTCATCATTTTAGAACTTGGGGCCGGTAGTTTGAACATTATTTGGGTTCGGTCATAACTTTGGCCCTTTGGATCTGAGCCGCCTGAAATTTGGATTATTCCTAAGATTCATGGTCTGTACGCGAAGCAATCAAAAAATCTTCAAGAAAAGTAAATTTAAAAAAAATCGTCCTTTTAACACTTGGGCTCGGTCGTCATAACAATCGGGGTCGGTTATAATTTCCGGCCTATAGCACCGATCCGGCTGAAATTTTCGATTCTTACGAACATTCGTGGTCTGTACATGAATCAATCAAAAAATCTGCCAAAAGAAGAATTTTTATAAATATCATCATTTTAGAACTTGGGGTCGGTCGTTTTAACACTTGGGTTCGGTCATAAGTTTGGCCCTTTGGATCCGAGCCGCCTGAAATTTTGGATTCTTCCTAAGATACATAGTCTGCATACGAGGCAATCAAAAAACCTACAAAAAAAGAATATTCAAATAAAATCGTTCTTTTAACACTTGGGCTCGGTCGTCGTTACAATCGGGGTCGGTTATAATTTCCGGCCTATAGCACCGATCCGGCTGAAATTTTCGATTCTTACGAACATTCGTGGTCTGTACATGAGTCAATCAAAAAATCTGCAAAATGCAGAATTTTTTTTAAATATCATCATTTTAGAACTTGGGGTCGGTCGTTTGAACACTTGGGTTCGGTCATAACTTTGGCCCTTTGGATCCCAGCCACCTGAAATTTTGGATTCTTCCTTAGATTCATGGCCTGCATACGAGGCAATCAAAAAATCTACAAAAAAGAAAATTCAAATAAAATCGTCCTTTTAACACTTGGGCTCGGTCGTCATAACAATCGGGGTCGGTTATAACTACCGGCCTATAAGCACCGATCCGGCTGAAATTTTCAATCCTTACGAACATTCGTGGTCTGTACATGAATCAATCAAAAAATCTGCCAAAATAAGAATTTTTATAAATATCATCATTTTAGAACTTGGGGTCGGTCGTTTTAACACTTGGGTTCGGTCATAAGTTTGGCCCTTTGGATCCGAGCCGCCTGAAATTTTGATTTTTCCTAAGAATCATGGTCTGTACGCGAAGCAATCAAAAAATCTTCAAGAAAAGAAAATTAAAAATAAATCGTCCTTTTAACACTTGGGCTCGGTCGTCATAACAATCGGGGTCGGTAATAACTTCGGGCCTATAGCATTGGTCCGATTGAAATTTTCGATTCTTACTAAAATTCGTGGTCTGTATACGAATCATCCAGAAAAATATGCAATAAGAAGAATTTTTCAAAAATGTCATCATTTTAGAACTTGGGGCCGGTAGTTTGAACATTATTTGGGATCGGTCATAACTTTGGCCCTTTGGATCTGAGCCGCCTGAAATTTGGATTATTCCTAAGATTCATGGTCTGTACGCGAAGCAATCAAAAAATCTTCAAGAAAAGTTAATTTAAAAAAAATCGTCCTTTTAACACTTGGGCTCGGTCGTCATAACAATCGGGGTCGGTTATAGTTTCCGGCCTATAGCACCGATCCTGCTGAAATTTTCGATTCTTACGAACATTCGTAGTCTGTACATGAATCAATCAAAAAATCTGCCAAAAGAAGAATTTTTATAAATATCATCATTTTAGAACTTGTGGTCGGTCGTTTGAACACTTGGGTTCGGTCATAACTTTGGCCCTTTGGATCCCAGCCGCCTGAAATTTAGGATTCTTCCTTAGATTCATGGCCTGCATACGAGGCAATCAAAAAATCTACAAAAAGAGAAAATTTAAATAAAATCGTCATTTTAACACTTGGGCTCGGTCGTAATTACAATCGGGGTCGGTAATAACTTCGGGCCTATAGCATTGATCCGACTAAAATTTTCGATTCTTACTAACATTCGTGGTCTGTACACGAATCAATAAAAAAATCTGCCAAAAGAAGAATTTTTCAAAAATGTCATCATTTTAGAACTTGGTGTCGGTCGTTTGAACATTTGCGTTCGGTCATAACTTTCGCCCTTTGGATCCGAGCCACCTGAAATTTTGGATTCTTCCTAAGATTCATGGTCTGCATACGAGGCAATCAAAATATCTACAAAAAAGAAAATTTAAATCAAATCGTCCTTTTAACACTTCGGCTCGGTCGTCATAACAATCGGGGTCGGTTATAATTTCTGGCCTATAGCACTGATCCGGCTGATATTTTCGATTCTTACGAACATTCGTGGTCTGTACAAGAATCAATCAAAAAATGTGCCAAAAGAAGAATTTTTATAAATGTCATCATTTTAGAACTTGGGGTCGGTCGTTTGAACACTTGGGTTCGGTCATAACTTTGGCCCTTTGTATCCGAGCTGCTGAAATTTTGGAGTCTTACTAAGATTCATGGTCTGTACACGAAGCAATCAAAAAATTTTCAGAAAAGAAAATTTAAAAAAAAATCGTCCTTTTAACACTTGGGCTCGGTCGTCATAACAATCGGGGTCGGTAATAACTTCGGGCCTATAGCATTGATCCGACTGAAATTTTCGATTCTTACGAACAATCGTGGTCTGTACACGAATCATCCAGAAAAATATGAAAAAAGAAGAATTTTTCAAAAATGTCATCGTTTTAGAACTTGGGGCCGGTCGTTTGAACATTAGAGATCGGTCATCACTTTAGCCCTTTGGATCCGAGCCGCCTGAAGTTTTGGAATCTTACTAAGATTCATGGTCTGTACGCGAAGCAATCAAAAAATCTTCAAGAAAAGAAAATTTAAAAAAAATCGTCCATTTAACACTTGGGCTCGGTCGTCATAACAATCGGGGTCGGTAATAACTTCGAGCCTATAGCATTGATCCGACTGAAATTGTCGATTCTTACTAACATTCATGGTCTGTACACGAATCAATAAAAAAATCTGCCAAAAGAAGAATTTTTAAAAAATGTCATCATTTAAGAACTTGGGGTCGGTCGTTTGAACACTTGGGTTCGGTCATAACTTTGGCCCCTTGGATCCCAGCCACCTGAAATTTTGGATTCTTCCTTAGATTCATGGCCTGCATACGAGGCAATCAAAAAATCTACAAAAAAGAAAATTCAAATAAAATCGTCCTTTTAACACTTGGGCTCGGTCGTCATAACAATCGGGGTCGGTTATAACTACCGGCCTATAAGCACCGATCCGGCTGAAATTTTCAATCCTTACGAACATTCGTGGTCTGTACATGAATCAATCAAAAAATCTGCCAAAATAAGAATTTTTATAAATATCATCATTTTAGAACTTGGGGTCGGTCGTTTTAACACTTGGGTTCGGTCATAAGTTTGGCCCTTTGGATCCGAGCCGCCTGAAATTTTGATTTTTCCTAAGAATCATGGTCTGTACGCGAAGCAATCAAAAAATCTTCAAGAAAAGAAAATTAAAAATAAATCGTCCTTTTAACACTTGGGCTCGGTCGTCATAACAATCGGGGTCGGTAATAACTTCGGGCCTATAGCATTGATCCGATTGAAACTTTCGATTCTTACTAACATTCGTGGTCTGTATACGAATCATCCAGAAAAATATGCAAAAAGAAGAATTTTTCAATAATGTCATCATTTTAGAACTTGGGGCCGGTAGTTTGAACATTATTTGGGATCGGTCATAACTTTGGCCCTTTGGATCTGAGCCGCCTGAAATTTGGATTATTCCTAAGATTCATGGTCTGTACGCGAAGCAATCAAAAAATCTTCAAGAAAAGTTAATTTAAAAAAAATCGTCCTTTTAACACTTGGGCTCGGTCGTCATAACAATCGGGGTCGGTTATAGTTTCCGGCCTATAGCACCGATCCTGCTGAAATTTTCGATTCTTACGAACATTCGTAGTCTGTACATGAATCAATCAAAAAATCTGCCAAAAGAAGAATTTTTATAAATATCATCATTTTAGAACTTGTGGTCGGTCGTTTGAACACTTGGGTTCGGTCATAACTTTGGCCCTTTGGATCCCAGCCGCCTGAAATTTAGGATTCTTCCTTAGATTCATGGCCTGCATACGAGGCAATCAAAAAATCTACAAAAAGAGAAAATTTAAATAAAATCGTCATTTTAACACTTGGGCTCGGTCGTAATTACAATCGGGGTCGGTAATAACTTCGGGCCTATAGCATTGATCCGACTAAAATTTTCGATTCTTACTAACATTCGTGGTCTGTACACGAATCAATAAAAAAATCTGCCAAAAGAAGAATTTTTCAAAAATGTCATCATTTTAGAACTTGGTGTCGGTCGTTTGAACATTTGCGTTCGGTCATAACTTTCGCCCTTTGGATCCGAGCCACCTGAAATTTTGGATTCTTCCTAAGATTCATGGTCTGCATACGAGGCAATCAAAATATCTACAAAAAAGAAAATTTAAATCAAATCGTCCTTTTAACACTTCGGCTCGGTCGTCATAACAATCGGGGTCGGTTATAATTTCTGGCCTATAGCACTGATCCGGCTGATATTTTCGATTCTTACGAACATTCGTGGTCTGTACAAGAATCAATCAAAAAATGTGCCAAAAGAAGAATTTTTATAAATGTCATCATTTTAGAACTTGGGGTCGGTCGTTTGAACACTTGGGTTCGGTCATAACTTTGGCCCTTTGTATCCGAGCTGCTGAAATTTTGGAGTCTTACTAAGATTCATGGTCTGTACACGAAGCAATCAAAAAATTTTCAGAAAAGAAAATTTAAAAAAAAATCGTCCTTTTAACACTTGGGCTCGGTCGTCATAACAATCGGGGTCGGTAATAACTTCGGGCCTATAGCATTGATCCGACTGAAATTTTCGATTCTTACGAACAATCGTGGTCTGTACACGAATCATCCAGAAAAATATGAAAAAAGAAGAATTTTTCAAAAATGTCATCGTTTTAGAACTTGGGGCCGGTCGTTTGAACATTAGAGATCGGTCATCACTTTAGCCCTTTGGATCCGAGCCGCCTGAAGTTTTGGAATCTTACTAAGATTCATGGTCTGTACGCGAAGCAATCAAAAAATCTTCAAGAAAAGAAAATTTAAAAAAAATCGTCCATTTAACACTTGGGCTCGGTCGTCATAACAATCGGGGTCGGTAATAACTTCGAGCCTATAGCATTGATCCGACTGAAATTGTCGATTCTTACTAACATTCATGGTCTGTACACGAATCAATAAAAAAATCTGCCAAAAGAAGAATTTTTAAAAAATGTCATCATTTAAGAACTTGGGGTCGGTCGTTTGAACACTTGGGTTCGGTCATAACTTTGGCCCCTTGGATCCCAGCCACCTGAAATTTTGGATTCTTCCTTAGATTCATGGCCTGCATACGAGGCAATCAAAAAATCTACAAAAAAGAAAATTCAAATAAAATCGTCCTTTTAACACTTGGGCTCGGTCGTCATAACAATCGGGGTCGGTTATAACTACCGGCCTATAAGCACCGATCCGGCTGAAATTTTCAATCCTTACGAACATTCGTGGTCTGTACATGAATCAATCAAAAAATCTGCCAAAATAAGAATTTTTATAAATATCATCATTTTAGAACTTGGGGTCGGTCGTTTTAACACTTGGGTTCGGTCATAAGTTTGGCCCTTTGGATCCGAGCCGCCTGAAATTTTGATTTTTCCTAAGAATCATGGTCTGTACGCGAAGCAATCAAAAAATCTTCAAGAAAAGAAAATTAAAAATAAATCGTCCTTTTAACACTTGGGCTCGGTCGTCATAACAATCGGGGTCGGTAATAACTTCGGGCCTATAGCATTGATCCGATTGAAACTTTCGATTCTTACTAACATTCGTGGTCTGTATACGAATCATCCAGAAAAATATGCAAAAAGAAGAATTTTTCAATAATGTCATCATTTTAGAACTTGGGGCCGGTAGTTTGAACATTATTTGGGTTCGGTCATAACTTTGGCCCTTTGGATCTGAGCCGCCTGAAATTTGGATTATTCCTAAGATTCATGGTCTGTACGCGAAGCAATCAAAAAATCTTCAAGAAAAGTAAATTTAAAAAAAATCGTCCTTTTAACACTTGGGCTCGGTCGTCATAACAATCGGGGTCGGTTATAATTTCCGGCCTATAGCACCGATCCGGCTGAAATTTTCGATTCTTACGAACATTCGTGGTCTGTACATGAATCAATCAAAAAATCTGCCAAAAGAAGAATTTTTATAAATATCATCATTTTAGAACTTGGGGTCGGTCGTTTTAACACTTGGGTTCGGTCATAAGTTTGGCCCTTTGGATCCGAGCCGCCTGAAATTTTGGATTCTTCCTAAGATACATAGTCTGCATACGAGGCAATCAAAAAACCTATAAAAAAAGAATATTCAAATAAAATCGTTCTTTTAACACTTGGGCTCGGTCGTCATTACAATCGGGGTCGGTTATAATTTCCGGCCTATAGCACCGATCCGGCTGAAATTTTCGATTCTTACGAACATTCGTGGTCTGTACATGAGTCAATCAAAAAATCTGCAAAATGCAGAATTTTTTTTAAATATCATCATTTTAGAACTTGGGGTCGGTCGTTTGAACACTTGGGTTCGGTCATAACTTTGGCCCCTTGGATCCCAGCCACCTGAAATTTTGGATTCTTCCTTAGATTCATGGCCTGCATACGAGGCAATCAAAAAATCTACAAAAAAGAAAATTCAAATAAAATCGTCCTTTTAATACTTGGGCTCGGTCGTCATAACAATCGGGGTCGGTTATAACTACCGGCCTATAAGCACCGATCCGGCTGAAATTTTCGATCCTTACGAACATTCGTGGTCTGTACATGAATCAATCAAAAAATCTGCCAAAAGAAGAATTTTTATAAATATCATCATTTTAGAACTTGGGGTCGGTCGTTTTAACACTTGGGTTCGGTCATAAGTTTGGCCCTTTGGTTCCGAGCCGCCTGAAATTTTGATTCTTCCTAAGAAACATGGTCTGTACGCGAAGCAATCAAAAAATCTTCAAGAAAAGAAAATTAAAAATAAATCGTCCTTTTAACACTTGGGCTCGGTCGTCATAACAATCGGGGTCGGTAATAACTTCGGGCCTATAGCATTGGTCCGATTGAAATTTTCGATTCTTACTAACATTCGTGGTCTGTATACGAATCATCCAGAAAAATATGCAAAAAGAAGAATTTTTCAAAAATGTCATCATTTTAGAACTTGGGGCCGGTAGTTTGAACATTATTTGGGATCGGTCAAAACTTTGGCCCTTTGGATCTGAGCCGCCTGAAATTTGGATTATTCCTAAGATTCATGGTCTGTACGCGAAGCAATCAAAAAATCTTCAAGAAAAGTTAATTTAAAAAAAATCGTCCTTTTAACACTTGGGCTCGGTCGTCATAACAATCGGGGTCGGTTATAGTTTCCGGCCTATAGCACCGATCCTGCTGAAATTTTCGATTCTTACGAACATTCGTAGTCTGTACATGAATCAATCAAAAAATCTGCCAAAAGAAGAATTTTTATAAATATCATCATTTTAGAACTTGTGGTCGGTCGTTTGAACACTTGGGTTCGGTCATAACTTTGGCCCTTTGGATCCCAGCCGCCTGAAATTTAGGATTCTTCCTTAGATTCATGGCCTGCATACGAGGCAATCAAAAAATCTACAAAAAGAGAAAATTTAAATAAAATCGTCATTTTAACACTTGGGCTCGGTCGTAATTACAATCGGGGTCGGTAATAACTTCGGGCCTATAGCATTGATCCGACTAAAATTTTCGATTCTTACTAACATTCGTGGTCTGTACACAAATCAATCAAAAAATCTGCCAAAAGAAGAATTTTTATAAATATCATGATATGAGAACTTGGGGTCGGTCGTTTGAACACTTGGGTTCGGTCCTAACTTTGGCCCTTTGGATCCGAGCCGCCTGAAATTTTAGAATCTTATTAAGATTCATGGCCTGTACGCGAAGCAATCAAAAAATCTTCAAGAAAAAAAAATTTGTAAAAAATCGCCCTTTTAAACACTTGGCCTCGGTCGTCATAACAATCGGGGTCGGTTATAACTACCGGCCTATAGCACCGATCCGGCTGAAATTTTCGATTCTTACGAACATTCGTGGTCTGTATACGAATCATCCAGAAAAATATGCAAAAAGAAGAATTTTTCAAAAATATCATCATTTTAGAACTTGGGGCCGGTAGTTTGAACATTATTTGGGATCGGTCATAACTTTGGCCCTTTGGATCTAAGCCGCCTGAAATTTGGATTATTCTTAAGATTCAAGGTCTGTACGCGAAGCAATCAAAAAATCTTCAAGAAAAGAAAATTTTAAAAAAATCGTCCTTTTAACACTTGTGCTCGGTCTTCATAACAATCGGGGTCGGTAATAACTTCGAACCTATAGCATTGATCCGACTGAAATTTTCGATTCTTACTAACATTCGTGGTCTGTACACGAATCAATAAAAAAATCTGCCAAAAGAAGAATTTTTCAAAAATGTCATCATTTTAGAACTTGGTGTCGGTCGTTTGAACATTTGCGTTCGGTCATAACTTTCGCCCTTTGGATCCGAGCCACCTGAAATTTTGGATTCTTCCTAAGATTCATGGTCTGCATACGAGGCAATCAAAATATCTACAAAAAAAGAAAATTTAAATCAAATCGTCCTTTTAACACTTCGGCTCGGTCGTCATAACAATCGGGGTCGGTTATAATTTCTGGCCTATAGCACTGATCCGGCTGATATTTTCGATTCTTACGAACATTCGTGGTCTGTACAAGAATCAATCAAAAAATGTGCCAAAAGAAGAATTTTTATAAATGTCATCATTTTAGAACTTGGGGTCGGTCGTTTGAACACTTGGGTTCGGTCATAACTTTGGCCCTTTGTATCGGAGCTGCTGAATTTTGGAGTCTTACTAAGATTCATGGTCTGTACACGAAGCAATCAAAAAATTTTCAGAAAAGAAAATTTAAAAAAAATCGTCCTTTTAACACTTGGGCTCGGTCGTCATAACAATCGGGGTCGGTAATCACTTCGGGCCTATAGCATTGATCCGACTGAAATTTTCGATTCTTACGAACAATCGTGGTCTGTACACGAATCATCCAGAAAAATATGAAAAAAGTAGAATTTTTCAAAAATGTCATCATTTTAGAACTTGGGGCCGGTCGTTTGAACATTAGGGATCGGTCATCACTTTAGCCCTTTGGATCCGAGCCGCCTGAAATTTTGGAATCTTACTAAGATTCATGGTCTGTACGCGAAGCAATCAAAAAATCTTCAAGATAAGAAAATTAAAAAAAAATCGTCCTTTTAACACTTTGGCTCGGTCGTCATAACAATCGGGGTCGGTAATAACTTCGAGCCTATAGCATTGATCCGACTGAAATTGTCGATTCTTACTAACATTCGTGGTCTGTACACGAATCAAAAAAAAAATCTGCCAAAAGAAGAATTTTTAAAAAATGTCATCATTTTAGAACTTGGGGACGGTCGTTTGAACATTTGGGTTCGGTCATAACTTTCGCCCTTTGGATCCGAGCCGCCTGAAATTTTGGATTCTTCCTAAGATTCATGGTCTGCATATGAGGCAATCAAAAAATCTACAAAAAAAGAAAATTCAAATAAAATCGTCCTTTTAACACTTGGGCTCGGTCGTCATAACAATCGGGGTCGGTTATAACTTCCGGCCTATAGCACCGATCCGGCTGAAATTTTCGATTCTTACGAACATCCGTGGTCTGTACACGAATCATCCAGAAAAATCTGCAAAAAAAAGAATTTTTCAATAATGTCATCATTTTAGAACTTGGGGACGGTCGTTTGAACATTTGGGTTCGGTCATAACGTTTGCCCTTTGGATCCGAGCCGCCTGAAGTTTTGGAATCTTACTAAGATTCATGGTCTGCATACGAAGGCAATCAAAAAATCTACAAAAAAAAAAATTCAAATAAAATCGTCCTTTTATCACTTGGGATCGGTCGTCATAACAATCGGGGTCGGTTATAACTTCCGCCATATCGCACCGATCCGGCTGAAATTTTCGATTCTTACGAACATTCGTGGTTTGTACACGATTCATTCAGAAAAATCTACAAAAAGAAGAATTTTTCAAAAATGTCATCATTTTAGAACTTGGGGACGGTCGTTTGAACATTTGGGTTCGGTCATAACTTTTGCCCTTTGGATCCGAGCCGCCTGATGTTTTGGAATCTTACTAAGATTCATGATCTGCATACGAGGCAATCAAAAAATCTACAAAAAAAGAAAATTCAAATAAAATCGTCCTTTTAACACTTGGGCTCGGTCGTCATAACAATCGGGGTCGGTTATAATTTCCGGCCTATAGCACCGATCCGGCTGAAATTTTCGATTCTTACGAACATTCGTGGTCTGTACATGAATCAATCAAAAAATCTGCCAAAAGAAGAATTTTTATAAATATCATCATTTTAGAACTTGGGGTCGGTCATTTGAACACCTTGGTTCGGTCATAAATTTGGCCCTTTGTATCCGAGCCGCCTGAAATTTTGGAATCTTACTAAGATTCATGGTCTGTACGCGAAGCAATCAAAAAATCTTCAAGAAAAGAAAATTTAAAAAAAATCGTCCTTTTAACACTTGGGCTCGGTCGTCATAACAATCGGGGTCGGTTATAACTTCCGGCCTATAGCACCGATCCGGCTGAAATTTTCGATTCTTACGAACATCCGTGGTCTGTACACGAATCATCCAGAAAAATCTGCAAAAAAAAGAATTTTTCAATAATGTCATCATTTTAGAACTTGGGGACGGTCGTTTGAACATTTGGGTTCGGTCATAACTTTTGCCCTTTGGATCCGAGCCGCCTGATGTTTTGGAATCTTACTAAGATTCATGATCTGCATACGAGGCAATCAAAAAATCTACAAAAAAGAAAATTCAAATAAAATCGTCCTTTTAACACTTGGGCTCGGTCGTCATAACAATCGGGGTCGGTTATAACTTCCGCCATATAGCACCGATCCCGCTGAAATTTTCGATTTTTACGAAATGGGTGTGGTATAATACAAAATTTTTTTTGAAAATTTAACAAATCTGCCAACGACCTATGGAATAACTCTTAGAATGACAACACGTTTATGCAGTTCGCAACAGACTGGCTTTTATTAATAATAAAAGGTTTAACATTCTTGTTAGTAGATGGCGTTAGTAGTCATACATTTTAATTTTGATACGGATATTAATACCCCCACTTATCAAAATAAACTAAACATACAGTTTATTCATTGCATACAACGCCGAGTAATCTCATGAAATTATAATGTTTTTTATAACATAAACCTTTGGCAAGTACATCAGCAGGCATTTCCTCGCTACGAATATATTTGGAATTTTCATTGATTTGCGCTAGGCTTTTGATAGTATCTCCCATACAAAACTAATTAATAAATTAAATGATATCGGTATCATTGGGAAGGTTAGGTATTGGCTGCAAAGTTATCTAACTCAAAGAAATCAAAAAGTAAAATTAAATAACTCACTAAGTGTAGATGAAACTTTAGAATTTGGAATCCCCCAGGGGACTGTTATTGGACCAATTTTATTTATAATATTCGTAAACCAAATGTTTAAATTGTCACTTAATGGTAAACTTATATCTTTTGCTGACGACACTGCAATAATTATCGAAAAAAAGACGTGGAACGATATTACCAATGCGGCCAATCAAGACATGAAGGTTATAAAAAAATGGTTCGATAACAATTTATTATCACTCAACACACAAAAAACTTATTATATTCCATTCTCTCTACAAGAAGATGTGCCAAATAATTTAATTCACATAACAATTCATTCCAAAAATTGTGCAAATGACGGTACATGTAATACGGACTGCGCTAAGCTAAATCATAAATCTAATATAAAATATCTTGGAATCTTAATAGATAAAAATGTTAAATGGAAAGATCATATCAATCTCACTGTGGAAAGAATAAGAAAACTTATCTATGTTTTTTATAACATACGTAATATTTTAAACAGGAAAACTATAAAAATTGTCTATTATGCATTAATTCAGTCCTTATTACAGTATGGCATTATTGGGTGGGGAGGGGCCTTTAAGGCTTCCTTACAGCCCATAATTATAATGCAAAGAATAATTATAAAAATCATCCTTAAGAAACCATACGACTTCCCTACTACAGAGATATTTCGGGAATTCAATGTAGCAACTATCACAGAATTGTATAAGAGAAACGCCTTATGCCAAATTTATAAAGAATATTTTATTCACAAAATTCACCCCTCAGATAGCATAAGTAATAGATTCAAAACTAATGGCTTAATAGCCATCCCTATGCTAAGAACAACCACGGCTCAGCACCACTATTTGTATTTAGGTGTAAGATGGTACAATATATTATTATCCAAAAACAAAATAAACATAACAGAAACGCTGAAATATGAATTATTCAAAAAACAAATTAAGTCTCTGAAATTGGATAGTGATATATTGTACCCTTAATGTAAATTACCCCTACTGAAAATTGTAATATTTAATATTTTAAAAAAAATGTATTGTTATTGTCCTTCATTAACTATATTTTTTTCTTAATTGTGTACTTATCTAAAATAATGTTGAACTTTTATTTCATAAGTTCTTTGATAATTGTTTACACTCATTGGAACATCATTATTTTTATTTGCATGTAAATACTCCTCCCATAAACACGAGCTCCTAGAGCTCAACTTATGGAGTAGTAGAATAAAATGTCAAATATTTTATAACCTACCATATTATGTAACCATTTGAAATATGTAAACAAAAAAAAATCTTGAAATAAATAAAAAAAAAAATATAATTTTAACAAATTTGCGCTTTACAACATCTCGAATATAATGATAGCGTACATCTATATGTTTTGACCTACTGTGACTTTTATTACTTAAGGCTAACTTTAATGCGCTTTGATTATCACAATATAAGTCAATTACATAAAGTGAATCAGTAATTTCATGCATTAAATTTCTTAACCCTAGAGTGGGCGCGTCTTTCCGTAAAACGTCAGTGGGCGCGTGGGGAGCATTTTGCCGCTCATTTTCGTGGAAAATTTTAGAAAGGAATAATGCAATTTAATTAATTTCTTTTCTTAGGATTAAAGTAAAACACTAATAAGGTATGACAAATTAACATATTTATTGAACTCTGTTGAAGGAACTTTGGTTTACAATCGACTTTACAAAATTTAACATTTAAATTAACTTTTTTTAGTTATCCTACATTATCCTTCTATAATATTTATTAAAAATGGAAAAAAATAACAATATTAAATATTTTCCAAATCTAGAGGATATGCTTTGGCGAAACAGTCTACTCATAAGTATGTGCAATGTTCATTGCACAGTAATTTTGAGCATCTGCAACACCCTTTTTTCGTGCGCCTATTTTTCTTTGATGGACTTATTTGCCTTCCTTCCTTGAAGATGATGCTTGTTCTATAGGAACAAAGCGAGCAATTTGGTTCCTCAGAGGAATATTTAAGGTACCTACAGAAGACCTTGCGGTCATATATGTCTTAACCAGGACCATCGCAATCTCCCGCAAGTACTGTCGGCGTAGCATCAAGTGTACAGTATTGGCTTTGTAAATTATTTGGCTGTTTATACCGGCAATATTCATCTTTGAAAAAAAAACAACCTCATTGGCCATCTGCGAGTCATTCTACCAACAGAATACTCTTCTTTCATTTAGTCCACGACATCAACACCACCTTTGGTTTCATTATAAAATGTAATCATTTCAGACTTTGCAGCAGGTCCGTACAACTACATTTACTGGTACATTTCAACTATGTAAATAAACAAATCTTATTTACTCTAAGCATAATGAAATGTCCAATTGCTATAAACTTGCGTTTATAATGATACGTAATAGAACATTCACTTTTTCATTCTACCAACAATACTGTAATTTAGTGGTGAACTAAGAGTTTCAAACTACTTATTAGTTTCTTTATTTAGAAGTACCTACCTTATACACAAGTAATTCTTACATTAAACTACAAGTATCACTTGTATTTTTCATAATAAGTGAATAGTTTTCTTTTTGAGAACAAAAAAAAATGAAATCGTAAATAATATACAGCACAATTTTTACTTACGTGAGTAAGCGCGCAGTGAGCAAATTGCCGCCGGACGACACTCGATGGTAACAACCTCCTTCTCAAGGGGCTCTCCGCGCATTGACGGTGTCCAGTCTTTTGCCACGGGTTGCGAACGAAAGTGGGGGCAGCTACTAAAATGCGCAAAGTTTTAGCGCAGTAGATTTAAGAATTGTTAACGTTTTTTTGCAGAGGGCGGCAAAATGCTCATAGCGCGCCCACTCTAGGGTTAAGTAGACGGCCTCTCTGGAAGCTTCAGACAAAGCAATGTATTCCGCCTCTGTACTGGACAAAGATACTGTTTTCTGTTTTCTACTTTGCCAAGAAACAGCTGATCCTGATAACATAAAACAAAAACCAGTATAGGATTTCCTATCTAAAGCGTCACTCGCCCAATCACTGTCTACAAAACCTTTTAAATCATCATTATTATTACAATATCTTATACAATAATTTTTAGTACATTGTAAATATCTCAACACTCGTTTTGCATAGTTCCAATGTACATAATCATAACAATTATTAAATTGTCTGAGATAGCTGACAGAATAAGCAATGTCTGGTCTTGTTAATACGGCCAAGTACATTAAACTTCCAATTAATTTTTGGTAACGAACATTAGGTAAACATTTATCTGTTGACTTATCCAAATTCAATTTAGGCTCAATTGGAGTACTTTGTGTTTTACAATCAGCCATCTGAAATTTAGAAACTAACTGTTCAATATATTGTTGTTAATCTACAGTAATAACATTTTTATTTTTATCTAAATTAATTCTCATGCCTAGGTATTGTCTAACAGGCCCTAGGTCCTTCAACTTAAATTCTGAACCTAATACATTTTTTAATTTAGTAGTTTCAGCCTTACTGTTAGAAAAAATTAGAAAATCGTCTACATACAGTGCCACTACTATTTTAATTTTAACCATCATTTTTGTAAACAAACATGGTTCATATTGACTATTTTTAAAATCTAATTTAGTTAAAACCTCTTTAACTCTTTCATACCACGCAAGGGAAGATTGCTTTAATCCATAAATGGCCTTTTTTAACTTTAATACCTTTCTAGAATAATGAAATAATTTTACTTTGTATAAACCACTTATTTGTAAATACAAATAAGTGGTTTATACAAAGTAAAATTATTTCATTATTCTATAATGGATTACCACAAAGTAATAGCTACATTCAAAAATATTAATACCTTTCCCCCACTTTTGTTTACAAAACCTTCAGGTAAAGACATATATATTTTTTCTTTCAAGTTTCCATTTAGAAAAGCAATACATACATCTAAATGAGTAATACTCATTCTCATCTTTACACTAAGGGCAAACAATAATCGTATGGTAGAATGTCGCACTACTGGTGAAAAAGTATCTGTGTAGTCGACACCAGCTTTCTGTGAAAAACCTTTTGCCACAAGCCGAGCTCGAAAACGCACTTTATTTTCACTATCAAATTTTTTATTAAGCACCCATCTGCACTTCACTATTGTCACATCTCCCGGATTATCAACAAGCTCCCATGCCTCATTCTCCTCAAATGACTGCAGTTCCTCAGCCATCGCCTGCCTCCACTGCTCCTTCTCTGGCCCCTCGAGAGCCTCTGCGAATACAATCTCTTCAGATGCTGGAACAGTACTGGAATCACACATGTTGCTAAAACCATATCTTTCTGGTTTCTTCCTCTGGCGCGTGCTGCATCCATCTGTTACTTCTTCGGATGGTTTTGTTGACTGAACTACATGTTCTGAGACATCTTGTGTTGGAAATTCAATTAGTGTTTCATTGCCATCATCATATATTAAAGAATCTGAAAAGCAATCAAAAGGATCCTCAGTCTCTGGAATATTCTGAGACAATTCCCCCTCTGAATCACTACTCTCTTCCACCAGATTGTCTTCTGTTGTCCCTTCATTAGGAATCCAGATGGCCGACTCTTCATTGGTTAACTGCACATCTGTCTCATCCTCCATAACTATGACATCTCTGCTAATAATAACTGAGTTCTTAGTAGGATTATACACACGATAACCTTTTACATCCTCACCATATCCAGTTAAAATATGTTGTGTGGCTTTCTTATCCCATTTTAAACGTTTTTGTTTGGGAACATGCACCATGACTTTGCTGCCAAACAAACGCAGATGACTCAAGTCTGGTTTTGATCCATACCACAATTCATAAGGAGTTTTATCCAATCCTGATGCAATAGACCTGTTTTTCAAATATACAGCAGTATTAGCTGCTTCTGCTCAAAATTTTTTGTCTAACTTTGCATCATATAATAAACATTTAGCTTTCTCAACCACTGTACGGTTAGCTCTCTCACAAAGCCCATTTTGCTCTGGTGTATAATAATTTGATTTTTGATGTATTATACCAGCCTGGTTTAGGTAACTCTTAAAATCCTTATTGCAAAATTCTAAACCATTGTCTGTTCTTAATATTTTAATTTTCTTACTAAGTTGATTTTCAACAACTGATTTAAACTCTTTTAAATCCCGAGAAAACTTCACTCTTCTGCTTCAGAAAATATATGAACGTCATTCGGCTATAATCATCTACAAATAGCAGAAAATATCGAGCTCCATTTAAAGAATTTGTTTCCATCGGACCGCAGACATCACTGTGAATTCTATGAAGCGTTTCTGTACTCCGCTCACCCACATGAGAAAAGGGTAATCTCATCTGTTTTCCCTCACAACAGGTAATACACTGAGACTTGGTTATGTCAATAGTATTCTCATAATCCAAACCGTCAACAATACCGTTTCTCATTTTGTGCATATCTTGACTGTTAATGTGTGCTAGTCTTCTGTGCCATAATTTTCCACTAACAGGAACTGTCAACAAACAACTTCGTGATTGTAATCTCAATTTATAAACACCTTCTGATAAATCCGCAGTTGCAACCAAATCATTGTTTTTGTTTCGAATATAACAATGCTTCTCTTCAAATATGACATTATTTCCATTCTTGATAAGTTCACTTACGGATAATATGTTGGTTGTCAAACTAGGTACACATAGCACATTTTTAACTGTTATATGATAATTCAATTCCGACACAATGTCGACATCTCCGGAACAAACAACTTGCACTTTAGATTCATTGGCGACAGCAATTTCTGGTAAATACGGCGTCGTATTTATGTTTTTAACCCAATCTTTCTTCGCCGTCATGTGTGCGCTGGCTCCTGAGTCGATGTACCATGAATTCTTGTTATATTTTCCATTCAGGAAAACAACATTAAAAACACATTTACTTGTATTCTTCTTTAAAAACGGACACTGATTTCGATAATGTCCATCCTCTTTACACCTGTAACATGTTATTGTTTTTGTTGGCGTGTCAGCTGTCATTGACATTTTGTTTATCTTTGACTGACGGCCACTATATCTCTGTGGCTTATTGTTGGTATTGCTAGAGGAATATTTATTTCTCGCTGCAAACGCTGTGCCACCGGTTCCAAAATCACTGGTTACCTCCATATCGAGTAACTTTGACTTTATGGCATCAGCTGTTATCGAAATCCCGCTGTGTTCCAGTGCCATTACCATTGGAGAATAACGGTCAGACAAACCTGACAATAGTAATGATCCTACCCACCGGTCTGTTATTGTAAATCCCGTGCCGTTTAACCGTTGAGCCGTTTCGATCATCTGTGTGACATATGTAGCCATGGAGTCACAATTTTCAAGTCTTATTGATATCAAATGTCGAAGCAAGGTTATTTTTCTTGATAAACCAGAGTCATCGAACATGTTCTTTAATGTATTCCATAATTCTGCCGAACTCTTGGTGTTTTTTATATGCACTTACAAAACTGGATCGATCGTTAATATTAATTTTGCCTTCGTTTTTGCGTCATTTATTGGTTTTATTTCAAAATCTGCTGTTGGCTTGATATACTCTTCCACGCCTTCTAGCACCAATAAATTTTGTACCCCAAAGCACCACAAATCGTAGTTCTCCCTGCTTTTTAACCTGGGTATACTCGCAATATAGTTCGTAGTCATGTTTCCGCGAAACAACGTACACAATTTATCTATTTTAATCACTAAAATAACTGATAAATCTAAAACAGGAGGCCCATAACCTCTTAGAATGACAACACGTTTATGCAGTTCGCAACAGACTGGCTTTTATTAATAATAAAAGGTTTAACATTCTTGTTAGTAGATGGCGTTAGTAGTCATACATTTTAATTTTGATACGGATATTAATAATAACCTTATTATACTAAAAATTTAAAAAAATTCTCAAAATTTATTACATACGAATGCTAGATAAAAGAACAATCTTTCGAAATCCTTTTATAATTTTATGTGGAAACGAGTCAATACGTCTAAAATCTTTTTTGAAAATGACGTATTTCCGGTTTTCTCCGGTAATGCCCTCTTAAGAGGTGGGAAAAGATGAGGGGGTTAGTTTTTCGAAATCTCATTTAAATAGTGACATTTCTCTTATTTTGAAGGAAAAACGTACAAAATATCATCAATTTCGATAAAAAAATTGTGAAAAAAACAGGGACACTTCTTTTAATCTGTATATATAATAGATTATATAAGGCGTATATCCCGGCGTTGCCCGGGATTTATTTTTTCGAAATCAGATGTAGACAGTAATTTTCGTTTTAATTCGAACAAGTGTGCAAAATCAAAATACTTAAAATTGGAGGGAGAAAAGGGGATAGGAGCTGTTTTTCAAAATCTTGTTTAGACAGCGATCTTCCCCTTGTTTTGAAGGGCAAGTGTGCTGCACCACATAGGTACAATTAACTTTAAATATTAAATAAGATAAACATTTTCTATCATTTTTTTTTTTGGAAAAATCTTATTTCAACCAGAAAAGATTATCACATCACGCAAAGGCTAGGTTAAAAAATGCTTGTTTAATTTGTACTTATACATTTTCACTAAAAAAGATATTAAGATTTTTTAAGTTCATAACAGTAGTGTAACTTTACAATTTTACCTATGAACGTAATCATTAAAAGTTGTGATAAGAATTTGAATTGCACTCTACTTACGTATCTGCTTTCGAGGAGTTTGTTCAGCGCCGGGATAGGATCCGAGCCGCCTGAAATTTTGGAATCTTATTAAGATTCATGGTCTGTACGCGAAGCAATCAAAAAATCATCAAGAAAAGAAAATTTGAAAAAAATCGTCCTTTTAACACTTGGGCTCGGTCATCATAACAATCGGGGTCGGTTATAACTTCCGGCCTATAGCGCCGATCCGGCTGAAATTTTCGATTCTTACAAACATTCGTGGTCTGTACACGCATCATCCAGAAAAATCTGCAAAAAGAAGAATTTTCAAAAATATCATCATTTTAGAACTTGGGGACGGTCGTTTGAACATTTGGGTTCGGTCATAACTTTGGCCCTTTGGATCTGAGCCGCCTAAAATTTTGGAATCTTACTAAGATTCATGGTCTGTACGCGAAGCAATCAAAAAATCTTCAAGAAAAGAAAATTTTAAAAAAATCGTCCTTTTAACACTTGGGCTCGGTCGTTATAACAATCGGGGTCGGTCATAACTTCGCCCCTATGGTACTGTTCCGGCTGAAATTGTCGATTCTAACTAAGATTCATGGTCTGTACACGAATCAATCAAAAAAATCTACCAAAAGAAGAATTTTTATAAATATCATCATTTTAGAACTTGGGGTCGGTCGTTTGAACACTTGGGATCGGTCATAACTTTGGCCCTTTAGGTCCGAGCCGCCTGAAATTTTGGAATCTTATAAGATTCATGGTCTGTACGCGAAGCAATCAAAAAATCTTCAAGAAAAGAAAATTTTAAAAAAATCGTCCTTTAAACACTTGGGCTCGGTCGTCATAACAATCGGGGTCGGTTATAACTTCCGGCCTATAGCACCGATCCGGCTGAAAATTTCGATTCTTACGAATATTCGTGGTCTGTACACAAATCATCCAGAAAAATCTGCAAAAAGAAGAATTTTTCATAAATGTCATCATTTTAGAACTTGGGGACGGTCGTTTGAACATTTTGGTTCGGTCATAACTTTGGCCCTTTGGATCCGAGCCACCCGAAATTTTGGATTCGTCCTAAGATTCATGGTCTGCATACGAGGCAATCAAAAATCTTCAAGAAAAGAAAATTTAAATAAAATCGTCCTTTTAACACATCGGCTCGGTCGTCATAACAATCGGGGTCGGTAAAAACGTCGGGCCTATAGCATTGATCCGACTGAAATTTTCGATTCTTACGAAAAATTCGTGGTCTGTACACGAATCAATAAAAAAATATGCCAAAAGAAGAATTTTTATAAATATCATCATTTTAGGACTTGGGGTCGGTCGTTTGAACACTTGGGTTCGGTCATAAATTTGGCCCTTTGGATCCGAGCCGCCTGAAATTTAGGAATCTTATTAAGATTCATGGTCTGTACGCGAAGCAATCAAAAAATCTTCAAGAAAAGAAAATTAAAAAAAAATCGTCCTTTTAACACTTGGGCTCGGTCATCATAACAATCGGGGTCGGTTATAACTTCCGGCCTATAGCGCCGATCCGGCTGAAATTTTCGATTCTTACGAACATTCATGGTCTGTACACGCATCATCCAGAAAAATCTGCAAAAAGAAGAATTTTCAAAAATGTCATCATTTTAGAACTTGGGGACGGTCGTTTTAACACTTCGGTTCGGTCATTACTTTGGCCCTTTGGATCCGAGCCGCCTGAAATTTTGGATTCTTCCTAAAACTCATGGACTGCATACGAGGCAATCAAAAAATCTACAAAAAAAGAAAATTAAAAAAAAATCGTCCTTTTAACACTTGGGCTCGGTCGTCATAACAATCGGGGTAGGTAATAACTTCGGGCCTATAGCATTGATCCGGCTGAAATTTTCGATTCTTAGTAACATTCGTGGTCTGTTCACGCATCATCCAGAAAAATCTGCAAAAGAAGAATTTTTCAAAAATGTTATCGTTTTAAAACTTGGGTTCGGTCATTTGAAATCTTAGAGTCGGTCATAACTTTGGCCCTTTGGATCCGAGTCGACTGAAATTTTGGATTCTTAGATTCATGGTCTGTACACGATGCAATCAAAAAATCTTCAAAAAAAGAAAATTTAAATAAAATCGTCCTTTTAACACTTGGGCTCGGTCGTCATTACTATCGGGGTCGGTCATTCCTTTAGCCCTATGGTTCTGTTCCGGCTGAAATTGTCGATTCTAACTAAGAGTCATGGAATGTACACGAATCAATAAAAAAATGTGCCAAAAGAAGAATTTTTATAAATATCATCATTTTAGAACTTGGGGTCGGTCGTTTGAACACTTGGGTTCGGCCATAACTTTGGCCCTTTGGATCCGAGACGCCTGAAATTTTGGATTCTTCCTAAGATTCATGGTCTACATACGAGGCAATCAAAAAATCTACAAAAAAAGAAAATTCAAATAAAATCGTCCTTTTAACACTTGGGCTCGGTCGTCATAACAATCGGGGTCGGTAATAACGTCGGGCCTATAGCATTGATCCGGCTGAAATTGTCGATTTTAACTAAGATTCATGGTCTGTAAACGAATCAATCAAAAAATATGCAAAAAGAAGACCTTATA